>OX596283.1:35713278-36913278 GCA_951394225.1 Harpalus rufipes
AAGTATGGACTTGGGGCAAAGGCGATTATTTTCGCCTTGGACATGGAAGTGATCAACACGTTAGAAAACCAACTTTAGTTGAAGGTTTAAGAGATAAAAAAATAGTCCATGTAGCTGTTGGAGCTTTACACTGTCTTGCAGTAACAGATTCAGGTCAGGTTTTTGCCTGGGGAGACAACGACCATGGTCAACAAGGAAATGGTACAACAATAGTAAATCGAAAACCACTTCCTGTGCATGGTTTAGACGAAGTACCAATAAACAGAGTCGCGTGTGGTAGTTCGCATTCTCTTGCTTGGTATGTGACAGACCAACAACATCAAGCAAAACACGAACCAGTCATTTTCGTAACACCTCGCGACCCGTTAGGTTCATCATTATTAGGTTTATATCCCGAAACCGATAAATCAAATAGTAAAAATGGTAAAACTATTTCTCGACCGAGTTTAGCAAGCATTGTAATGGCTTTAGAATCAAATACAGCTAAACAACAAGCCCTACAACACATATTAACAGCTGTGCATATACAGCAATTACGCCAAAGTATTGTTAGAGCTTTATGCTCACATAGCGGTCAACCAAATCTCGCTAGAACTCAAGACACACCCCCTGAAGGGGCTTCAAGTAGTCGCGAACCCACCCACACTACAATCGAACCCCCGGTTCATGGCGGGGGCGAAGCCCCTTTATCTCTAGCCGAAGTAACCGCCCTTACATCATCTCATACTTCGCATAGTCCGCATACAACTCCAGATAGTGAAGATAGTCCATTAGCGATGTTACATTCCATGACAGCAAGTTCTTGTTCGGTGTCTCTTTCGAGGAGTGTTTTAGCCGCTACGGCAACATCACATGCTGAACTGTTAGGGGACGCTGCCCCACCGGGTTTGGACGATTTTACACAGTTATTAACGGACAGTGATGCCAGGTTGTTAGTGGATTTGTTGAAATTAGCAACAGCGGATAGGATTGAGTGTGGACTGGCTAGAGACACGCTATCTTCTGTGTTGATAAGCTTAGGCTGCGCCAATCCATCTATCGGTACAATGCTCCTCGAACTATGCATCACGGAATTAGAAGACACCGCTAGTAACTCTCACACATTTACGTCATCCCCTCAACCAGTCGTACAAGAAACCAGCCACCCTTATATCGACGATGTAACCCTACGTGGCTTCGTTCGTATTCCGGGCGCTGAAGCCTTGCGCATAGAATTCGACCGCCGTTGTAGCACCGAAAGACGGCACGACCCGTTACAATTAATGGATTCCACTGGAAGGATAGTTAGTACTAGATCTGGAAGAGAGTGGAGCGATTGGTCGGCGGAACTACGAATACCTGGAGAAGAAATGCGCTGGACTTTCACCAGCGATGGTAGTGTAAATGGCTGGGGTTGGAGATTCACAGTTTACGCTGTTATTTCAGCTCAAAGTCCAAAAGAATTAGGCTCAGATCGGTCGGTGTTAAGTCAACCAAGTTTAGAGTTAGTTATGAAATTATTAGAACCCAGATTATACAGCACGGCAGATACTATTTTACTTGCTAGGTTAGCAACAGCTCTCGCTGCTTGTTCACAATTAGCAGCACTGACAGCTCCGCAAAGAATGTGGGCCCTTCAACGCCTCCACAGACTTTTAGTCCCGACAGATTCCAGCACGCCATTACTCGCTGATATTCTACACGCTAAAACTTCAGATTCAGCTTTGGGGTCATTATTAGAAGAACTTCCTCAAGCATTGTTGAGACAATACGAATATGAAGACCTATCCGTCAGAGCTGGAACTCATCTCATGCATTCCGATTTCTTCAAAGTCCTAGTCGCCTTAGCGTGCGACCTAGAATTAGATTCATTTTTAGGATTAACCGACAATCACAAATGGGCTTGGTTTAGGCGATATTGTCACGCAGCCCGCGTAGCCAAATCTTTAATACATCGTAATCCCCTACCGCGAAATTTCTGCGTAGAAGTTCGAAAAAAAATATCGGAATTATCCGCGAATGAATCATCGTCAACTACTGATATTTGGGAACATGAAAACCATGCCATATTTCGGCGCGAACACGATGAACAATTATTAACTTGGTTGAGTCGCCGTCCAGAAGATTGGACGTTAAGTTGGGAAGGTTCAGGGACTATATATGGATGGGGGCATAATCACAGGGGACAATTAGGAGGAGTTGAAGGCGCTAAAGTTAAATTACCAACATCTTGTGAAGCGCTTTCGAGTTTAAGACCGGTACAAATTGTCGGAGGGGAACAAACTTTATTGGCAGTTACAGCCGACGGAAAAGTTTACGCAACTGGTTATGGAGCCGGTGGACGCTTAGGAATCGGAGGAACTGATTCAGTTTTAGTTCCAACTTTACTGGAATCTATCCAACATGTTTTTATCAAAAAAGTAGCTGTGAATTCCGGAGGAAAACACTGTTTGGCTCTTTCGGCAGATCATGATGTTTATTCTTGGGGCGAAGGCGATGATGGCAAATTGGGGCACGGAAATCGCAGCGGATATGATCGCCCCAAACTCATAGAAGCCCTACACGGTTTAGAAGTCGTTGATATCGCGTGTGGTGGGGCTCATTCAGCCGCTATAACAGCCACAGGGCAATTGTACACTTGGGGGAAAGGTAGATACGGCCGATTAGGACACGGCGATAGTGAAGATCAATTAAAACCACGATTAATCGAAGCTTTACTCGGGTTTAGAGTTGTAGATATCGCTTGTGGATCTGGAGACGCGCAGACTTTATGCATTACAGACGACGATAATGTCTGGTCGTGGGGCGATGGAGATTACGGCAAATTAGGACGGGGAGGTTCCGACGGGTGTAAAGTCCCCATGAAAATTGAAAGTCTAGCTGGTTTAGGAGTCGTTAAAGTTGAATGCGGTTCACAATTTTCAGTTGCTTTAACTCGATCTGGAGCGGTTTACACATGGGGAAAAGGCGATTATTATCGCCTAGGACACGGAACAGATGATCACGTAAGACGACCCCGAAAAGTCGCCGCCCTGCAAGGCAAAAAAATTGTCAGTATCGCTACGGGAAGTCTGCATTGTGTTGCATGTTCCGACCAAGGAGAAGTTTTTACTTGGGGCGATAACGATGAAGGACAACTGGGAGACGGAACTACAAACGCTATACAACGACCCAGATTAGTTATAGCGCTTCAGTCTAAAAAAATAACAAGTGTTGCGTGTGGTTCGGCTCATACTCTCGCTTGGAGCACCAATAAACCAACTGTAAGCGCCCGTCTTCCCTCGGGAGCTCCGCTAGAATACGACCTCGTCAGAGACATACCATTACGAGTATTATATTCGCGATTGGTTTTGCTACATCATTTCGCTGAATTAGTTTGTCCTTGCATCGCAATGTTCCCAATATCAGGCGACGGATCTTTGGACCAATTACGAACAGTTTTAGTCTATACAATAAAAGAAGCAACATTTAGAAAGGTAGTCCAAGCTACTATGGTGCGCGACAAGCAACATGGACCAGTCATAGAATTAAATCGAATTCAAGTTAAGCGCTCGAGAAGTCGCGGCGGTTTGGCTGGCCCAGACGGAATGAAATCAGTTTTCGGTCAAATGGTCGCTAAACTTCCGCTGCTTACAAGTGAAGCGTTAAGCCTTCCGCACAGAATATGGAAAGTTAAATTCGTCGGCGAATCCGTGGACGATTGTGGCGGTGGTTATAGCGAAAGCATCGCCGAAATGTGCGACGAATTACAAAATGGAAGCCTTCCGTTATTAATACCAACTCCAAACGGTAGAGACGAAGCCGGAACAAACCGCGATTGCTTCTTACTCAACCCAGCGTCAAAATCTTGCCTGCATCTCAACCAATTTCGATTTCTAGGCGTTTTAATGGGAGTAGCAATCCGTACTGGTTCTCCATTATCGTTAAGTTTAGCTGAACCCGTCTGGAAACAATTAGCTGGAATTGAATTAACTCCAGCTGATTTAACAGAAGTTGATAGAGATTACGTCCCGGGTCTTCTGTGCATCAGAGACATGGAACCAGACGAAAAACTATTCCAAACTTTAGAAATGCCGTTCAGTACTCCAAGTGCGTCTGGATCAGACGTTTCTCTATCGAGCAGATATCGCCGAATCACTCACGAAAACAGATTAGAATATGTCCGCCTCGCATTACATTTTCGTCTTCATGAATTCGACGAGCAAGTCCGTGCCGTTCGGGACGGAATGTCTCGAGTTGTTCCAGTTCCTCTTTTATCTTTATTCAGCGCTCAAGAACTTGAAACCATGGTTTGTGGTTCGCCAGATATTCCTCTAACTTTACTGAAATCTGTGGCGACTTATAAAGGAGTTGATAGCTCAGCGCCGTTGATACATTGGTTTTGGGAAGTTATGGAAGAGTTTAGCAATCAGGAACGGTCGTTGTTTTTGAGGTTTGTCTGGGGACGGACGAGATTGCCGCGCACAATTGCTGATTTCCGAGGGAGAGATTTTGTGCTGCAAGTTTTGGATAAATACAATCCGCCGGATCATTTTCTGCCGGAAAGTTATACCTGCTTCTTCCTACTAAAGATGCCAAGATATTCTTGTAAGGTAAGAACATTTTTTATGCGTGTTTAACCCCCATAATTTGATTTTTTTAAACTGTAGTTATAAAATGAGTATTCCAAAATAATTATTATTTAGTTTTGAAGCAATTTTTACTATTTTAATTATTATAAATAATTATTTTTGTAACGTATATAGTTCAAGCCTTTTATGTTAAAGGGCGGCAGCAGTTTTATTTGAAACATTATTAAAATTTCCGTTAAACTTTTGAAATAACCGTTAAAATTTCATTTTATATGACAAACAAATTGTGCAAAATGTATATTGAAACATGTGAAAAATAATTTTTGAAGTGTTTTGAAGATTCAAACAAGTAAATTATACACAAATAATAGGTTAAAATATTCAGTCAGTGATACATGCACAAGTAATTTGAAGAGTACAGTGTGGAACAAATTCGAGTTCCTTCTATGAAAAAATATCTTATTATGCTCGCTACAGAAAATTGATGTAGATCTTTATAGACCAACTTTTCGAGACAATTTTAATAGGCACCACATGAATTTTCGACCGTCTTTTGTTTTTGAGCTACAGGCTAAAAATTGATTTTCGTTTATTTGGAAAATACCTAATATCTAGCTTATTACGAGAGATAAAGAAAAAATGTTTAGATAATTTTTATACGATTTTTTACGTAGAATAACGTGGTCAATTTACATTTTTTCAAAACTTTTTAATTCTTAATACAAACAATAATTTTTAAATGGGATCAAGTATTGAAAATAGTCTCATATTTTTCCTTATTTTGTAAGCTTTTCAACGATTTATAACAAGTCTACATTTTTTTCTTTCAAACAAAATATAAATTATTAATTTATTGAAAACTATTAGAACCAAATGAAAAAAATCAATTACAGGTCTTCGATTGCTTATTTCTCATGTTATTTTCTTTATTTTTTAATTTATATACTTCAGAAAACATATTAAACCACTTTATTCGAATGGGGAATTCCAGTACCTATTTATTTGTTTTTCTGAAACTTCTATAAATTTGAAATACAAATGTGAAAATTTGAGTTTTTTATTGTCATTTCCGCGAGATATGAATTTTTGAAGTATGCTTAAAAAATTAAATTATATGGTATGACGTCTATTCGCCTCATCACGTGATCTGTGGAAAGACTAAAGCTGTTAGCGCCTGGCTTGGAGCGAGTAAGGGGAGGGGAATTGGTTTGTTCACAGTGTCAGATGCTATTTTGTTTTGGATGACTTTCATTTGTTTTATTTGTTTTGTTATCCGTGGATTTTAGTTGTAACTATATTAAAGTATTATTAGTTAAGAATTTGGTTGCTGTCATATCAAAACTAGCAAGAAACACAAACAAAGATCAGCTGAGAAACGAGAAAGCATCAATGGTGAACGCACTGCTTTTTATTTTTCCACAAGCAGACAAGTACGTCATTACATACCGCAGTGTTGCCAGATCGGAGGGATTATCCCTTTTTTGAGGGATTTTTCGTACGAGAGAGGGATAAAGGGATATTTTATCAAAAAAAGGGATTTTTCTTTAGTACACTCCATTCACGATAGCGAGAGAATTTGGAACTAATTCTAGAACAGAGACAAGTCATTCTATTGGTTCACCTCTAAAATTATCCTCTTTTGACTACTAGAATTACTTGTTTCTGTTCTAGATATCTATCGCTATCGTGAGTCGAGTATAATATAACATTGAACAAATTTTGAATTTGTTTCATTCGTTTTTCAGTATTTATTAAAGCGGTACTGTACTTTATTGATGCTATTATATATACCTACTTATATATTTATTTCATTTATTTTTCAGTGATTATTAAAGCGTTTATGCCTATTTAAATATTGTATAATCTATTTCGCGTGTTGTAATAAATAAAATATGTATTTAAATTTAGAGGGATTTTTATGTTAAAAAAGGGATTTTTTCAACGGTTTAGAGGGATATTGACTATTGAGCATCTGGCAACACTGTACATACGTTACAGAGCGAATGAACGTCATACATCACGTGAATCTTTTCCGCGCTAAAATAAAACACATAGAAAATCATATTAAATAAAACCATTTTGAGTTTATTTTTCATAATTCGGTCGTTTTTCAACCTAATTAATAACATTATAATGTTTTTTCTTTTAAATTTTACTACACTGGAATACCCCATAAAAAGTAAATTAACTAATACGAAAATAATTCGCTAAAATAATTTAATTAATAAACAGAATCAAAATAAACAAATGATGATCTATAATTAATTTTTTCGTTTGTTTCTTAATAATTCTTTTCACCCCAATAAATTAATAATTCCTCTTTTATTCATGTTTAAAACAAAAGAATGTAGATTTGTTATACATGGTTGAAAAGCTAATAAAATATGGAAAAAGATGAGACTATTTTCAATATTTGTTCCCATTTAAAAAATATCATGTTTGTATTATATCAAGAATTATTAAGTTTTGAAAATTACAATTATACCACGATATTCTACGTAAAAAACCATATAAAAATTGTCTAATTTTTTTTCTCTATTTCTCATAATAAGCTAGTTATTTTCAAAATAAGCGAAAATCAAGTTTTACTCTATAGCTAAAATACAAAAGACGATAGAAAATTCCTGTGGTGCCTATTAAAATTGTATGAAAAAGTTGGTCCATGAAGACCTACATCAATTTTCTACAGCGTGCATAATATGAAAGTTTTTCATATAAGGAACTCGAATTTGTTCCACCCTGCACAATTCATAATATATAATAAGTATCATTTCATTATTGTTATATTTGAAAAATTGTGAAACCGTGCATTAACAGACGCCACATTACTTTCCCGCCATTTATGGTGTCTTCTTATTTTAGCCTGTATTGCGTGAGAAATTAAAGTACGCCATCCACTTCTGCAAATCCATAGACACAGACGAATACGCTCGCGTGGCAATGGCAGGTGATGCAGCTGCTTCATCAAGCTCAGACGCAGACAGCGACCATGATATGGACAGCATCGCCAGCCACGACGAGCCAGGTTCTCTTTAAATATTAAACACTCACTCAATCATTGTTTGTCTCCAACAACGAATGGGATCACTTCACCAAACGTTCACTTTTGTCCGTGATATTATGTTATTGTCGATTTTATTATGAATAAATTATCGTTTACGCGTTATGTATGGGTATTTGAATGTATTATAATATAAGGTAAGCAAATTTAACTTTTGATAATATTAAGAAGCAATGGTGCTTTTCATATGATATTTTTTTCTGAAATACATGTATATCTATATAAAGGATTAATTTTTATATTGCACTACGTGTGCGCTTTGGAACATAACATATAGGGTGGTGACCGGCGCAGCCCAACATAAGACTTTAACATGCAAAATCAGACTGCATCTGAATCAGTAAACAAAATTAATTTTGTGTGCCTTTTAACGGCAGAAATTAGGTATGAAAATGTCTTAAATCACCCCAAAAATAGCGATAGCCATGAAATTGAAACAAAATGTAGTCAAATTTCTATAAAAATGGCAATATGATGACGTCATTTAGTTAATTTATATGAGTCTGATAGTGAAGCCGATTGATCTAGTCGATAGAGCTGACATCTGTAGTCAAAATTATCGACTGTAGAAATAATTATACTAAACTTATTTTAAAATGAAATACGATTACATAATTAATACCTTAATTGATTACAACAGTTAATACCTTAATTGATTACAACAATTAATATATGAAAACAGCTTTAAATGCACAACGCAAAAATCAATTTTAATTTAATTATAAAATAAACTTAAAATTGATAATGAAAAGGGCCTTAAAAAGCAATTTACTTTCACTATACATTTAAATAAAATACATCGAATTGCAAACTGAGTAAAACTGTCAATGTTTCGCATTGATTTTTGACGGATCACTAATTTTTTTGGCGACAAAATAGATCCACGTTTATAAATTCATTTTTGTTATTATTTGCCGTCACATGTGACACATCCAAAGCAGTTAAAACTTTATAAAATGTAATAATATTCAGAAATAACTATATTTATACGTTTTTCAAAGTATGCAGAAGCATTCAAAATCTTTACACCGTTTCAATAATTTTTACTGCTCAATTTATGATTGTCACACTTCGAAACAATATAAATTATTCATATAGCTCAATTTACGACGTATGGAAACAAAGGCTACGTAAAAATAAATCAATCAAGACAAACACGTTGCTAAAAACATAAGTGATTTCTTTATTCATACTGTGCAATCATGTGATCACATTGGCATATTCTAAGAATTTTTTTCGATATTTTCATACCTAATTTCTGCCGTTACAAGGAATACAAAATTAATTCTGTTTATTGATTCAGATGCAGAATTTTATATTCTACAACTATTATTTGAAGCTTTTTTACCTAAAATAATTAGGAAAAGTCTGATTTTATATGTTAAAGTCCTATGTTCGGCTGTGCCGGTCACCACCGTGTATATAAATGTAAGCTTCAATGTTGCATATATATATTTAAACTCACACTCACTCAAAACCACTCAACTCAATATGGTGTGAAACGCATAAAACTGTTTAATATAAAATATAGATTTCAGCGTTTCAGTTAATATATTGAATTGAGTGCTGAAAACAGTTCAGAGTAGCACGCAAATATAGATATATTAATTAATTACATATCCTTATTCATTCTGGTCATCTGTTATTTATTTATTAAGATGTAGTAGGTATTTATTTATAATATTTATCAAATATCAGTTAATTCATGTACTGATTTTTTCATATTTTTAAAAATATATACCTTATCTATTCTACAATAATTTGTAACTCCTTCCGAAATCAACTAAGGCCACGAAATCATTTTGTTTTTCGTCAAACGTCACAATGATCTAAATTTACAAAATATGTCAAACAAAAAGGGAGACGGAAATGAGAAGAAAAAGCCACAAACAGCGGTGAAAAAACCAGACAAAAAGACTGTTAAAGCCGCTACTCCTAAAAAGGAGAATCCGAAACCTGGTACAGTTAAAGCTGCCACTCCTAAACCTGTTACAGTTACAGCTGACGCTCCAAAAAAAGAGGATCCCAAACCACAGAGTAAAGGTTTTGGGTATTATTTTAATAATCACACAATTAGAGGACGAGCAAATGTAAGTTCAAATCAAATTGAAAGTTTGTATTTTATTGTACAACTCTTTTCAGGTATCTAAAGCAACTTTAGCAGGTTTATTCACTTATTATATATACAGCAAATTTATAAAAAGTAAGTATTTATATATATAAACGTATTATAAATATAAATAATAATAAATAACTCCAGAAAAAGAACCGGTAGCTCCAGAACAAACAGAACCATAAAACAAAATTCGCGGTTTTTCACCAACCAATGAAACTTACTCCGCATTATGTAAGAATAATATGAAGTAATAAACGACGTATGTTTTGTCTCCAATCTTTATCTAAATGTGTTTTATTGTACGATAAAAAAAGACGAATGTATTGAGTAGGCTTTGCCTAACGTCAGTACTTTCAATTTTTTTAATATATCGGTCAGCGGGCAAATTGGGGTATTTATTCAGACCATTTTATTCTATAAATTATACATTTTTAAAGGTAATATTAATTATTTGTGTGTGAAATGGTGTTGAATGATGTGTTTTCTTGTAGATGGCCGCTGGTGGTGAAGAACTTAAGGGATTGGGCAGATATTTCAATGGATCCACAATTGCTGGACGGGCAAATGTAAGTACAAGTATATTACTAACATTCTAAACATATATTTTTATTAAAATATTAATATACATTACAAGATTACAATAATATAAAGTGTACTAAACATTATAGTAATATATTTCGTATTCATACAGGTTAAGTTACATAATTTTTATGCAAAATGTTTTGAAAGGGTGTGATATATAATGAAATATTTGTTGTAGGTGGCGAAAGCAACATACGCCTCAATTGGTTTACTGATTATGTATTTCTCCCTAAAACCAAAAAAGAAGTAAACGTAAATTTTTCGCAGCATGTATTTAAATAAAAAATATATACGTTAATCCCATTATGTAGTTTGCCTTTAAAATAAATTCTGTTCAAAAAAGAATATTGAAAACTTGGTAAGTTTCTAACCTTTCATTTTATATTAACATTTTACAATTGCGTATCTTTTTAAACATGTATAAAATCATAGCTACATTATTCTACGGGAGCACAGACAACATTCGAATATATTTATATTGACTTGGTCAAATCACGTTTTATACATCTTACGAATAGTCAAAATTCGAATGATTTTACATTAACTTATTCATGTCACAACTTATGCAATTTTCAACACTGCAAAGCTCGAAAAATATTACCTCTTCTTATTCAAATCTCGAAAAATTTTATCCTGTATAATGCATATCTCAACCTGTGCAAATCTCTACCACGCTGAAGTTGGTGCGCTTTAAAGAACAATGTCCGTTCACCATTGCTCAATTCTAATATTGTTAGTAACTTTTGTTTTACGTGGTATTTAAATTATTTATAACATTTCAAACAATCTTGAAAAACCGTAACACAAATAAGACTAATAAATTTAAATACATTCATGTTACATATAATATTTTCTTCATTATATAAAATATGTTATACATATTGGAAGCTGGAAGATGTATTTTGAATGAAAATGCTTTGGTACAGAATATTTGTTATATTTTATTTTTGGATCAATATAACAATTCAATTATATTACATTAATGTTAAGGTAAGTAAGTAGTTATAAATGTTTCATTTTAGAATTGATAAACAGGAATAAATTCATAACATAGGAAAAGTAAAATTAACTACTACAGTAGAATGGGTGGTATTGTTGAAAACAGATGTTAAATTTATAACATATTAACATTTAATATGACTTTACAGTACTATATGTACACACTAAAAGTAGTTATTAAGATAAATTACGTTTATAACCTTATGTTATATTCAAAACAAAATAATCTGGTTTGATTAAAAGATAAATATTACGAAAATGATTAAATGTTTCAGGTCAGTCTTCTTTGTTGGATATAATTGTTTAAATGTCATTATACACAAAAAAAAATGTTGGAAATTGCACGAAACATTGGAATATGGATGTGTACAGTGGAATCTTATTGGATATCTTCATCTATTTCAAAAGTACAGAAGAACGTGTGTTCTGCCAGTTTCCTCTTGAAAATCTAAGTATGGGAATTCTTTATCATACCAAATGTTAGTTTTATACCTTTAGTAATAATCCGAAAGTCTAAACAGAATATGAATACTGGATTTAACAGCTAAAACATATGCATACCTATATTAACTCAACACAACTATGTATTTAAAACAATAATACGACTATAAATAAAGTGTTATTTCTATATTTGTTATTTAATGTAAATGTAAAAAGTAGGAGTAGCAGCAAACATAGATATTTCAAAGTATGGTAAGCTAATTATTTATCTTTAGAATGAATCCAGAACCCACAAACTGAAAAAAGGCAAAAGTTCTTCAAAAAGAACATATAGAGCATTTTATGAAGGAGGCATCAATGAAGAATAGTTGATGAAAGTTCTCTATTATTGTGTGATTTGGTACTTATTTTGAATCTTTATAGGTTACACTAATAATGGAAGTGGAGTTGACGAACTAAACATTGATCACTGAGGATTTTATATAGATCATATCTGTATGTTTCTATACCAGATGCGGAGATAAATGTTTCTCGCAGTTTCATTATTATTATGGAAGAAGGATTCTCTGTAAAGTTGTTAATATCTGCAGGAAGTACATGTTTTTATGCTCTATCCGTAATATTCACCACGGGAGATTGGAATTCACATTGTCGAGAATACCGACGAAGTTTGCTTCTTTTTTTAATTACCGGATGTAGAGTCCTACACTGGTCACAGTATAAAACGTTCTTTGGCAATTTTATTGGAAAATGCGGGTGATAATATTAAGACCATCAAACGCTACGGTGAATGGGATAGAAATCGTCCACTGTTACGGAAGGTTATATTGATGGAATCCGTATTAAATAAAATAAATGTTGCAAAGAGTATCCCAGGGAGAGTTTTTAGAATACAGAAGAAATCCACTTTTGCTTTTGTTGATAATCCATCTCAAAGTATTTTTTGTGTGACCTTCGATAAACCGAAGAATGTTGCAACATAAGTGTAATAAAATTGGCAAAGTTGAATTTGATGAAGTGAGTAAAATTATATTCTGTATCATATCATGTTAATTTTAACATCCTATTTTTTTTACCAATAACACTAGAAGACACATAATATAAAATTAAAATGATAGGTAATAAATTACGTTCTTTTGCTTATAAATTTTAATAGGCTGTTAAAATTAATATTAGCATATAGTCCATTCGCTGAGACGAGAGAATGTGGAACCAATTCTTGAACAGAGACAAATTCTATTGATCAAAAAAGGATAATTTTGGAGCCAAACCAATAAAATGACTTGTTCCTGTTTAAGAATTAGTTCTACATTCTCTCGTCTCGGTGAATGAGGTATAGTAAGTAATACAGAATACACCCCAATATCTATTAATATCAATGTTATTGTAAATATTAATGTGATTTAATAAATTCATGCAAAATTTTATTTATTTGAATTTCCCTGACAGAATGGAATACATGTTATTTCTTTTTTCTCTGAGCATTGTTTGCTATTTTGACAAGTTATGCTCTGTTCCATTTAACGCATTCAACAGATGGCGTTCGCATCAGCGCCAGTTTTAAGTAGCTGAAATTACATTGGTAAACTTGTCTCTCAGCCAATCAGAGAAGTCAAAACTATGCCTTATTCTTTGCAATGCTGAATGCGTAAGATGGAACAACGTATAGTAAATGTGCAAATGCTACGTTCGCTAACCTTGTTTTATATATAAGTGCTATAATGTAGTTATTATTGAAGCAAGTAATATAAAGAGGGAAAATGACAGTTATCAATATAACAATATATATCGGGTGAACATGCGAAACCGTGACATAAGCGTGAAAACATTTTTTTTCAAATATCTGTCCCGTAAAACTTTATGGATTAGTTTATACATAGATATTCAGAGCAGGGGCACAGACCAAAAAAAAAAACACTCTGAGCAGGGTCACCATCCTTTTTGAGAAGCGGACCGCATACGAAATTTTAAAATACATATATGGCGGGCCAAATATTAATTCTTATTGGAAACCCTATTATTGGATTATAAATGTAAAGACACTCAAATTATACTTACATTTCTTTCGCATAATATGTATGTATATGTACTAGTACCTACAAATTTAAAATAATAGTTTGAAGATTTTAAATACGATGTTCCACTTTGTAAAAAGTTTTCGAGATGGAAGATCAGTAATTCGCGTTGGATATCTTCGATGTTTCATCTTTAAGCTCGTATGTTTGTATGTGTACGTATACTTCATTTCACGTAAAAAAATAGCATTGGTTTAGATAGGGATATAAATTCTGCCCTTTGATTAGTCAGAATGCAAACAAAAATGAAAAAAAATCACTTGTTAATTGTCAATTATCAAATAAAATGTACATAATTAAATGATGTTTAACCATGTTATGTTATAATTTTTAATATTCAGCTCTTGTACATTTTTACAGATATTTTTTTTTATTATTGACAGTAAAAACGGTCGGTTCTCAAGCGACATATACTATTTTCTTACATGAAATGAAGTATAATAGGTACCAAAAATTAATATTGTAATCTGAGTGAAATTATTCAATAATGCATAAATTTGAATCAAATTTTCGTTTTTAAATGGTACGACTACGAGTAACTTCAACACATTAACTTGAAGATTAAGGGATTCTAATTGTAAATTCTCTTCAGTATATAACTTTGAACAAATTTTGAAAAAAACTGAAATATTTCTGAATTATTTTTAAAATCATTACATCGGCGGCAAACATAGTCTTCAATAAAGTTTATCACAGCACGGAAAATCTTTCAGAACTCATTTTAATAAGAATGATATAACCTTTTCTAGTTTAAATTCTGTTATATTTATTTATATAACGATGTTTCGGCAGTATAAACTATTGCCTTCTTCAGGAATGAACATGAACAACAACGTCGTTATTTAAATAAATATAACAGAATTTAAACCAAAAAAGGTTGATTAAGGATGATTAGCGAGCAATTGACTCGCAGTGTTTTATCTCTGTCAATCGTTCATGGATCAGTTTGGTGGAAAATACTTCAAGTAAAAGATGCGTACAATTATTTTTTCTGTAACTGTTATTTGAAATATTATTCTCTAAAACAGCGGTTCACAATTTTTTACGATTATGGAACTCTTAAGAAACCGTCTGCGTTTAGCGGAACCCTAACTATCCAACCTACATTTTTATTGGCCATTGTGAACCCAAAGAAATGTAAACGATATATTGGCGATATTGTTTTCTAGTCGATAAATCGGAATTGACGATATTTCTTTGCCGATCCACCAATACATTTCGAATATGCGCGTTCGACCAACCAACCATTCAGTACCTGACCCCTGATTTCCACAAATAAGGCGAGAGATATATGAAAGCCCCTAATATTAGATGAGAAGCGGATCCGTTCGTTTTCTGGCGCGATGCAGTCCTTTACCAAAATTTTAAAAATGCGGCAACCATGGAGGACACGGTAGCGGTGGTGAGCGTACAAAACACACTTACAGAGGAATTTAAAATTTTGCGTGGACTGAAGCAAGGAGATGGGCTGGCCCCAACACTCTTCAATCTAATGCTCGAATATGTAATAAGGCAAATGAACATTGGCAGATCAAACCTGCTAACAGTTAAAGCAATACAACTAGTCGCATATGCAGATGACATCAACATCATGAGCCGCAGGGTGGAAGAGGCACAACAAACATACTCAGAACTCAAAAGACATGCAAAGGAAATAGGCTTCCGCAAAATTCACCAAGAGTAAAAAAGTAACCTTCTGAAGATGATTTTGAGTGAATTAAATTGTATATTACAAGGAATCACAAAAGCCATGCAAATTCCAAGTTTGATCGCTCTTGTTTTATTAGAAATGGCTAGTCCGCAAAACACACCAGGAGTAAAGTAATCTCTGCGGAGGTGATCTCGATCATCTTCCTGTTTTGTATACCACAGTTATTCAAAAGTAACTAGTATGTTGTGATTTAATAGTATAGAACCAATAATTATGACCAGTCCGCTTTTTTTTGTGGTCCGCAAAATAGAACTTCCCCATATCCATGATGTATTATAGTATTTTAATATAATACAATTCTCCATACTTAACTGTTCTCGTTGCTAATTTAGTAATTTAAACTTAATTATTAAATAAGATCGGATGATCCAAACCTATGTAGATTGAGGTTATATTTTTATTTTGACTGTGAAAGTGTGACATTACTTTCTGTCAAACAGTATGATCATGTGTTACTCGTTATTCTCTTCATTTCGTATATCCTCTATTAACTTCAAAATAAATATGTTAAAAACCCAAAACCAACAAAATCATGTAAATAGATGTTATAAACAAAAATTAATATTTTTTTTATTCATTTACCTTTTTTTTATAAACAAGGTTTGAGTTTTCTTTTAGCTCATCACAGCAGAACTTATTTTACTTTAATTTGGTTTGTACAATATACTTTGATATTTATTTTATTTATTAACTTATAATAAGGTAAAATTTACAATAATTTATTTAACTAACCTACATATTATTTTATGTAGTCAGAAATATCGTTAGTATTAATTTATAATCATTAATATAAAACTATAGTGAATTTTTATAAAACCGGACCTGAATTTCACTAAATACATGTTTATAAACAAAAGAGTTACTATGATTATAACATTTGTGTCAACTTGGTGTGTTTCACAATCCCCGGTTAGAATTTTAACTGTAAGTTAAATAAACAATGAATCGGATTATTGACAGCAATGATCAATTTGTCATTTGACGATTCATTTCGTTTCAACTGTTTTTTTAACTGGCAGTTAAAATTTTAACCAGAGATTGTTTGTCCCATATTGCATTTTAGGAAAAGAAGAGCAGTTGTGGAAAAAATGGATAGGATTTTCAGTCTGTTCTTGCCAGTATAATACATTTCGTCAATTCCATTTTATTTTACATTAATATCGTATATATACATAATATTAATAACACAAATAAATTTTAAACAACTCATTTTTATTACAATATGAACTATTTTGATTTGTAATCCACGTACACATAATTTAGTACATGATAAGGTAACATACAATATTCGGTACATTGTTGTTCTTTTAATATACTAGTATAAGTAATTTGTTTATTTATTTTCATAAAAAAGTAAATCATTTATTATTATACAGAGAAATGTAAAGATTGGACAATCGTTTCATGTGTCTGTATTACTGCTTATGGTAGGTACATGTTTCATAAATCAGCTATAATTAACAAATAATTAATATATTTATTTTATTTTAAAGGTGATTTTATTTTTCCCATACATTTCATTTTATCTTCATAAATGTTTCACATTTAGCCCTTCCATGGCCTTTCTATAATTATATTATAAAATGTTTATTGTTTTTATATACTTTCAATTAAATAGTTTTAATATTAGATTAGTATTATTAACGAAGAAATATGTGCTAAATTTATATCAAAAATATGCACACATAATTTGTGAATAGATAAATTTATTTGGCAAATATATAATATGTATTTGATCGTTTTTAAATATTGTAACCCCAAATATATTAACATTTTCATTTGTTTGTAATTCAAATATAATTATAAACTCAAATATTACTAAACAGTACCGGAATGAAGCGGTAGTGAACAAACCAGAAATGAATAAATCAATGCGCAACCGACTTCATAATGGTAGAGATTTGCACAAGTCGAGAATTGTATAAGACAGTATAATTTTTTCCGAGATTTGAATATTCGAAAAACGCATAAGTCGTTATTTGAATAAGGCGATGTTAAATTTTTTGATTTTTATCCAATACGATGTTTTATAAATTGATATGTGAATAAAGTGATATTTGAATTTTCGTACACTCTGACCCTACCCTATTCTACCTTAAAATAAATTCCTATTACCCCTTTTTCATACCCTAAATAAAGTGTAATTAATGTAAAATTGAAATTAAATCTACAAATATGGATAGCTTTTTCATTAGTGCTATCTCATAATTCAAGATTCCAATCAACTATTCAGAAAATAAAACAAAAACCAATGTTCCCAATAGTAGAAAAATAAAACAGATAGTTCAGTGGTTTCCAGAGGTATGACGCTAGTGGTATTCAAAGTAGAAAAATCTGTTGTGGCCAGCACAATACCTCTCGCCACTTACGTTTTTGGTTGCATAAGTATAGGGTGCGAGCAGTCATGTGACATTTTTGGCCTTGACAAGCAGATATGGGAGCCCGTTTCAGAATGATAATTAATAATTATGTACGTAGATGTCAAATGTTTTTTTAAAAATTTCAAGATTTTCTAAATTCACGTAGTTAATTTATCACCAGGAGTGCCGTATTGTCGAGGAAAATAAACTACATGGAATTGGAAAATCACTAAATTTAGAATGAGAAATTTTGATATGACATCTATGTATATAATTACTAGCTATCATTCTGACACGGGCCACCATATCTGCTTGTCAAGACCAACAAAATCACATGACTGCTACTATTGTATTTAACATTTCTTGTATACCAACACTCTACACCAACAATTCTACTTACATCTATTCCTTACATTTAGATTGTTTAATTTTAAATTCATTCTATGAAGAAATTTTGTCGGGATTAACAGTATTTCAGAAGGGTATGTGTAATATACCTATAATATTAAATATTTAACTATTAATACATTAAGAAATAATCTAATGTACGTACTTCCCAGAAAAAGTCTTCAGTAATGTCTCCGGATTTCTGACACTCACACTTATCTGTCAGTTACAAACAATTTAAATTTTCAACTATTTTCCATGGCATTCTTTCGGCTGTAAAATTTATTACAACAGATTATTTTAAATATTATATTCCTTTTATCTCTAACACCCGGTTCCATAATATCACATAAAAGTCTCCTTTTTTTAAAGCTTACTTTTTCGAAAAGTTGACTGAAAGTCGACTTTAATTGCTTCTGTTCCATAATAGTATGTAAAGAGTCTGCTAGATAAAGTGTCCTTTAATCAATTATTTGTTGGTTGGCAAAACTGAAACAGCGCGATTTGTGTCAATAATTCAAAGTGACAAAATTTGAATTTGACAACGCTCTTTCATTAAAAATGGAAATTCGCGGGAAGAAGCGGAAATGCGGATCTCTGAGTTCCGAAGATCAATTAAGATTATTACAATTGATAGAAAATATCTGCTGACGTATAAGTAGAAACTTGGGCCAGACGAGAACAAAATCGTAGAATGGAGGAATATCATCAAAAGAGACAACGCCTATAAGACGTAGAAATTAAAATTAAGAAGAAAGAATTAAAAAATAAAACAATATTATAGTTTAATAAAGTTATAATATATTTGCTACGATTTATTCAAATGTCTTTTTCAACTACATTTATATTAGTCTAGTAAAATTCTCGCCAATAAGCAATCTTCTCATATTTCGTCCTAGGGCAGGTACAACGTTGTTATTATGTACATTTTGCTCTGGTTCATCCTCATTTTGTTCCATATCCATAAACTAATAATTTGAGAAATAATCGTTCATTTCAGTAGCAATGTTGTATACAGCTGTTGCTATAATTATATTCATTTTAGTATCTACATTCAATCGTACTCCTAATGACAAGATCGGAAATCGTCTTTTCCACACGCCATATTGTCTTTCAACAACATTTCGGGTTCTAATGATGGATTCGTTGTATAAATCTTCTGCTGCTGTATGCGGTTGTTGTAATTTTGTCATCAGGTAAGGTTCGATCGAATATCCACTATCGCCAGTGAACATGTAGTTTCCAAAACTTCCATTCTCAAACTATCGCCTCAAATTACTATTGTTAAAAATGGTCTGATCATGACAAGATATTATAAAATATGTTTACAACTTACCTATTTGAACATAATGATATCATTGGTTTAATTCTTTCTAGTAATGCTATAACAGTGGGTTTTGTTAATCTAAATCTGTTAAAAAAAATTAAATCATCGTATTTGTTAATACAGTCCTCCCTGTTCCTATATATTTTTGGTCTTCTTACAAAAATTAACACTTCGTCTTCTGATGAAGAGCTTGAACTAGTGTCACTTTCCATATTTCACTTTTAGTTCAAATCTGTCAACGAAATTTTAGGTTACGTTTTCAAAAAAGCCGACTTTTACACGCATAAAGGACAAAATTCGGGAGTTCATAATAAAGGAGACTTTTTTGTAAAGTGCTCTTTAAAAAACGATTATGGAACAGGTTTAACAACAAAAAGGCTCCTTTTCGCTTTAAAGGAGACTTCTATATGATTATGGAACCGGGTGTAAATCTATAAAATATATAATAAAATATTTAAATGTATCAGATAGAGAATTTAATTTTCTTTAATATTAGCAACAAAATTTAAAAAAAAATAATATTTAGAAGATTTTTTTCAAAAATCTTCTACTTCCGGTTGTCTCATTGTTACCAAAACCTTTTCAGATCTTCCCATGAATGTCCGATTGGGAAATACGTAGTTAAACAAATATAAAGTCTTATAGTTTTTGAGTAATCGTCCTTCCAACATCGTACATACACACACACACACATATATATATATATATATATATATATATATATATATATATATATATATATATATATATATATATATATACATCCACACACACACACACAGACATCATCGTAAAAATGTTAAAATCGGATTGTAGGGACCTTAAAACGTGCTTATTCAATAAAATCTGGATATGCGATTTTTAGCATGAATGCAATACCTCTCTTAGCGAGAGGTAAAAAACGGGTGTGCAATAAGTATGGATATAAATTTTATATTGTTTCGACTAAATTAAAAGACATTCCATTTTAAAACAATGCTCGTTGTTGACAATAATTTCGCTGTAACGAAAGTTTATTTAGTAATTCGGATATATTACTTTGATTCATAGCCGTTACGACTAACATTATTTTCTGATAGTATCACTGACTTATTTTCACACATTTTCTAATAAACATCGATTGGTTTAGTTTTGAATTTTGTACCAAGGACCTGGAACCGGAATTTATTTATGGTTCAGATTCAGGAAATAAATGTCGGTTCATTTTCGGTTCACAGAAATAAAAATTATAACAGTTCATTGGTTTTGGGTTCGAATTTCGGTTCAGAGCGGTAAATAAATACAAGCACAAAACGATGTTGATATTTATTAAATTTAAATCATATTAAATTTAATTTGCATTTTCCATTTTTATCTAACACACCTGAACCGAATCTGAATTGAAAAGGGTTTTAATTCGATTCAGGTTTAATGACCTTGACAAATAAGGTTCGGTTTGGGTTCAGGTTCATCAAAAATTCGGGTTTGGATTCAGTTTAAGGTCTCTGTTTTGAATGCTTTTATTGTAACATATTTTTATAACGATAAAATGTAATACCTTATGTACCCTCATAAAAGCTGACTTAATTTTGAATGCTTTTACTGTAATATATATTTTTATAATAATAAAATAACAGTAGTATTTTACGTAAACGTACCCTCCATAAAAACTAAGCAAACGACACTACTGAATTTGACAGAATGGACGGAGTTAAATTCTATTCATACAATTCGTAGATGACCTTGATCGGTCATCTATATTGTCATACTGGTTTCTAAAGCAACATTTTTTTGAAAGATTTATAAAACAAAAAGTGAATTTTAAAATTTTAGGACTTTAAGGCCCGTACTACGATCACGGTTTTAACTAAAACGCTGTTTTAAAAAATGTCAAATTAAAATTTCAACATTTAATTTTGCACGTATGTTTGAAAATCAATTTTTAAAAAAATATTTGTTTGAATACATACTATATTCTGCTTTTAAATCTTATTTTGATAAATTCGATATTATTTATTATTGTTATTAAATAATGATATCTGACACTTCTTAAAACAGCGTTTTAGTTAAAACCGTGATCGTAGTACGGGCCTAAAATTTTACCTTTACTTCAGCAGTTTCATCCAAATGTATATAGCGAATAAGAATGTTAACGAAAGTAGAAAAATTCAATTTATATCTGTCAATCAAAATTTTGCTAGAATTTTCGAAAAATTGCGACAACATACTTTTACAAAACTCACATTACAAATTGCTGCATATTCCTTTTAATAATTTAATAACTAGAAACCAGTATGACATAAAAATATGTATGTACGATGTATCTAAGACTTTAAGATACTCTCAAGTAATTATAATCTCAAACTTTGGCTGCCCGCCTCGGCCGTAAACAACTTGCTCATACCTTAAAGATTCACTTTTCGTCCTAGATACATAAAATACTACAGTGATAAAAAAAATCTAACTCGGAGTAGACTATGAACAGAGAAAGGTATGTATTAATTTGAAAGTATTTAATTAAATGTCAATTTGACACGAGATATTGTCAAAAATGTCCATATACTGAAATCAAAGCTTTTCTACTTCAATCTTATTTTAGAAATGGAAATAAATTAAAAAACGGCGAATGGCAATACTTTTTACTGTGTTACAATGAATTTCAGGAAAATTACATTTCATGATCAATTTTGACAACTTGACTTAATGGGGACTTATGATTTTGACGTCATCGGCAGCGGACCTCCCGCCACACGATTTAGAAAGGGACTAGAAATTTTTAGAAAGAGCGAGGTGATATACCATGGCCGAGTCGATCAAATGCTTTCCTTCTTCAGCACCATCCCGTTGATCCCATAATTTGTTATTTAGTCAGCAAAGTTTGGTTAAGTTATTATGTGTAGTGATTGTAATTAATTATCAATTGTATTATCCTTAGAATATAACTAAAAAACCAAATTCACAAATAAATAATGAGTTTAACACAAGATGATGTACCGGGCGCATTTGTGTTTAAAGACATTGAAGACCATTCCGTCTTACAGTTGAAAAGATGGTTAGAATGACGGGGTTTAAGGAAAAGTGGAAATAAACACGAATTAATCGAAAGGTATTCATTGAGTTGATCATATGGGACCAAATATGGGTCACGTGATAAACGTCAAACTTAGAGCTAAATCTTGCTCACTACATAACTAATTATTAAATACTTTTTTACACACTAGATCGCGATCAAAATATTTGAATTGTATTGCCTAGTGCACACGGAGAAACTTATCTAAGTTTCCGGAAATTTGTTTCCCAAGAAGAAGAAGTATGAAAAGTTGCCCGAAAGTTAACGGCGCCGTTAAAACCCGAGAGGTTTTGTGGAAACTTTTTGACGTGCACCCAACTTCTCATCTATTATGACACTTTTAAAGAAAAAGAGGTTAGGATCACAAAAATTTTGATTTTTGGCGTCGATTACAATAATTCTTGTTTATAAAAATTGGTTTATTTCAGTGTAGTTTATTCAGAAATCTTATGTAGTTTAGTTTACTTCATAAATTTAGTTTTGTAAGAATTCTTAGTTATAAGCACATATAGTTTAGTTTATTTCTCCATTTACTTTTAGTTATATTTAATTCCTACATGTAATTTTGTCTACTTAAAAATAATTCTCCAGAGCCTATAGATTTAGAGAAAAATTACCAGTTTTGAGGAAACTTTTTTTTTCTCGTGTGAACACACGATACGTAGATGCAAAAGTTTCTCCAAAACTTCTTCTTCTTCGGGAAACAAATTTCAGGAAACTTTACTAAAAGTTTCTCCGTGTGCACTAGGCATATAAGTCCCCAATGGGGAATAATGATCAGAAATATGTTCCTCTGTTCATAGCCTACTCCGAGTTAGGTTCTTTTTATATAAATTATAAATAACACAAAATTAGTGCTATCTCTTTCTTGCATATTTAAGTCAATCAATCAGAAAAAAAATGATAGCCAATGTTCCTAACAGTAGAAAAATAAAATAGATAGTTCAGTAATTTCACGAGAGATAATGCTAGTGGTATTCAAAGAAAATATAAATAAAATAATTCTATATATTTCAAACAAATAATATTAATTTTATATGTTTTCTATAAGTTTTGGTTAGTTTACGATAAAATACAATAGTATTTGTAAATTGTTTGTAGGTTAATGTATTATTTTCCCGCGGTTTTTGTAGTGTCCATGGCCGGTACATGGTTTAGCTATTGTGTTACAAGAAAATAAGAAAAATAGTTCTTAATTCAGTGTTTTTGTTACTAAATATATAAATTTAGATCATATTGTTTGTGCCTTTTGTTACAAAATGTCGGTAAGTGAAATCTTTGAAAATAAATACGACAAATCGTACATATATTACAACCTGTTGAATGACTTTTAGGAACGAGATGTATCATCCCCAGCTCATACACCTCCTTCACAGTCAGTAATGACATCCCCAGTACATGATTTCGAGCCTTTCGACGATGAGGGAGCATTACTCGGCGACACCTCCCACCCAGACATCGAAGAAGAAGATGGGGAAGAACTGTTTGGAGACAACATGGAAAAGTAGAAACATCCACACATATAAAATTAACTTTTAAAAACTATTTATTTTAGTGATTACCGCGCTATGCCGGGCTTGGATCGATACGATACCGAAAATCTCGACGATGACGACTACGACGCCATGTCGGAAGGAGATCGTCGGGCTGCTGAACAAGAAATGTTAGACCGCGACAGAGAATTAGGCATCACTAGACGCGATCAAAGAGAGATTTATTATGACGAAGGTGATGATGATGTAGACCCGAGAAAAAGGCGCAGAAAGATCGCAGAAAAAAATGCAGCGGGCGAAACAGAAGATGGTGATGTTATAGAATCGATTGAATTTTTGGAAGATACAAAAGGATATTCCATTAAAGATTGGGTGAGCATGATTGGCCCTAGAACTGAAATAAAAAATCGATTTAAGAATTTTTTGAGGACATATGTCAACGAAAAAGGAAGTTATGTTTACAAAGAGCGAATCCGGCGGATGTGCGAAAACAATTTAGCAAGTTTTACTGTTGAATTTCCTATATTAGCTCATCATTCAAATGTTTTGGCATATTTTCTCCCCGAAGCTCCATTTCCAATGATTACTTTATTCAATGACGTAGCAAAAGAATTAGTTTTATCTATATACCCAAGCTACGAGCGAGTAAGTTCCGAAATCCATGTCCGCATTTCTGATCTCCCCTTGATCGAAGATTTACGCACATTCCGTAAAATCCACGTCAACCAACTTGTCCGCACATTGGGCGTTGTTACAGCTACAACTGGAGTAATGCCACAATTGTCGTTAGTAAAATATGATTGTAATAAATGCGGTTTTATACTCGGGCCGTTCGTGCAATCACAGTCGCATGAAGTACGACCCGGTGCTTGCCCGGAATGTCAGAGCACCGGGCCATTTATGATAAACATGGAACAGACATTGTACAGAAATTACCAAAAAATAACCCTTCAAGAATCGCCCGGTAGAATTCCCGCGGGGAGGGTTCCCAGATCGAAAGATGTGATTTTGTTGGCGGATCTTTGTGATAGGTGCAAACCGGGAGATGAAGTTGATCTCACCGGTGTTTATACAAACATGTATGATGGTTCTTTAAATACAGAAAACGGTTTTCCAGTATTTTCTACAGTTATTTTCGCCAACCATTTAGTGGTTAAAGATTCAAAACAAATCGTACAATCATTAACAGATGATGATATTAATACAATAACTAAATTGAGCAAAGGACAAAATATTTCCGATAAAATTATTAACAGCATCGCTCCTTCAATTTACGGTCATGATTTTGTTAAACGCGGTCTTGCTTTGTCGTTATTCGGCGGTGAACCAAAAAATCCCGGACAAAAACACAAAGTTAGGGGAGATATTAATGTTTTAATTTGTGGCGACCCTGGAACGGCTAAAAGTCAATTTTTAAAATTTATTGAAAAGATTGCTCCGCGGGCCGTTTTTACAACTGGACAAGGAGCGAGTGCAGTTGGTCTTACGGCCTATGTTCGCCGAAGTCCCGCCACTAAAGAATGGACTTTAGAAGCTGGTGCATTAGTTTTAGCAGACCAAGGATTTTGCCTCATTGACGAATTTGACAAAATGAACGACCAAGATCGTACGTCTATTCATGAAGCTATGGAACAACAATCCATTTCCATTTCAAAAGCAGGAATTGTAACTTCTTTACAAGCTAGATGTTCAGTCATAGCCGCCGCTAATCCTATCGGCGGAAGATACGACGCTAGTATGACCTTCGCTGAAAATGTCGCACTTTCCGACCCTATTTTATCCCGTTTTGACATCTTATGTGTCGTCAAAGATGAAGTTGATCCAATACAAGATCAACATTTAGCCAGATTTGTGGTTAATTCTCATGTCAGACACCACCCAAAAAATACAGCTGGGAGGGAAGAAGAAATGCGAGAAGTCGTCACAGATCCAGATAATTATATCCCGCAAGAAATGTTGAAAAAATATATTGTTTACGCCAGGACTAACGTCCATCCAAAATTACAAAACATGGACCAAGATAAAGTCGCGAAAATTTACAGCCAATTGCGGCAAGAATCTTTGGCGACCGGTAGTTTACCAATAACTGTACGACATATTGAATCGATTATTCGAATGGCTGAAGCCAGAGCGCGAATGCATTTAAGAAATTATGTAGTTGATGATGATGTAAATATGGCTGTTAGAATGATGTTGGAAAGTTTCGTTGAAACGCAAAAATACAGCGTTATGAAATCCATGAGAAATTCTTTCAGAAAATATTTATTATTCCGTAAAGATCACTCTGAATTATTATTTTATATTTTGCGCCAACTCGCCCTGGACCAATTGACATTCTTACGAGGTCGCGGATTAGGTCAAGACCAATCTTTAGTTATAGAAGTCAGCGAAAGAGACCTTTTGGATAAGGCCCAACAGTTAGATATCCACGATTTAAAACCGTTTTACAAAAGTCACATTTTTACAAATAACAATTTCACTTATGATGCAACTAAAAAACTTATCATTCATGCTTTACCAGAAAATCTCATAGACGATTAAGTGTTTCATCTTTTATTTATATTTGAAAATATGTTTTACATTGTAAGAATAAATATGTAACATTATAATAAAAGTTATAAATTTCTAATTGTCTGAATCTGATGAGCTTGACGAACTGCTGTCTTCAGAAGAAGATGAAGATGAGGACGAAGATGAACTAGTAGAAGATGAAGAAGTTGAACTTGAGCCTTCTTCTTTGTTCTCGGGGTTTTTATCTGCCACCCTATAACAAATAAATCCATTTATATGATCAATTTATGCAGCTAATGTAACCTTACTTTGCCTGTTCTTCCCTCTGCTTTAAACGCTTTTTAAGTTGTTGGGTTCTCGAAGATCGGTGCAAATATTTTCTTTTTCCTTTGCATTCGTAGCTCCAATGTCCATATTCCAAACATTTCTGGCATCTGACGCCTTGTGGAGGGTAAATTTCTTTTCTGAAACACCAATATGAACAATGAAATCTATTTTATAATACACTATTTCATTCTTACTTTTTGCCCAAAGTTTTAACGCCACTACCTAAAGTCATTATAAAATAATTATTCACGAAGGTAAAAGGTTATATTTTCATTTTTAAACTCTAAGAGTGCGTTCTCTAGTTCACACCTCTAGTATACTATCAACACAGTGTTGCCATTCGTCGGAAAGCGAAATGCCGTACTAGCGAGTTTTCACATAACGTCAAAATAATAGCGTAATCGTTATAGCTTATTTTGGCTACCATGCGCGTAAATTTTTAACGGTATGTATAGCGTTCAACCTTATTTGTTGAGATAGCGGCCAAACGTGATGGCGAGAAGAAGATACACGCAGAATATCAAACTGCGACCTTACTTGTACTCCAGATGGCTAAGCACAAAATTAGTTTCGAGTCAGTGGCGTAGCATTGTTAAGGTAGTATTCGTGCTACAATATTTGCAAAAATTAAGTCTAGTGTAAATACAATAAAGATGCATCATTTGTAGTGTATGTCAATAATATACATATTAGATAACATAGCTTTATCGTATTACTATTTAACAGTGAAAAAAAAAATGTTTGGTATTATGTTCAGAACGCATAATTAGTGTTTTTCTTCCAACTTCAGAAAACATTTTTATATGATACTGTACGATCTGTGTATGCCGACGCATGCGCACTAACCCAATTGACGATATGGCAACATCTCATACAGTTAGTTGAACGTGAAAGCCGCGAATATGGCAAATCGAATAAAGATATAAAGGACAACTCATTAAACAAAATGGTCTTGAGAACACATTCGCTTTTACAAAATAATAGTATATTGTGTTATTAGGAGTAAAAGTGATACTTTGTGTGGCGAGCGTGGAAATTTAAACGACGAGCGAAGCGAGTCGGATGCACGCGAGGCACACAAAGACACTTTTACTCCGAATGACACATATTTTTTCTTCAAACGTAGATATTTAAAGAAAAATATCTACTACTGACGTTATATTTTACGTAAATTACGTTTGCGATTTCAATTGCCCTGTAGCTATGGATACTTATTTGTTCCCTTTTTACCTCTCGCTAAGAGAGGTATTGCATTCATGCTAAAAATCACATATCCATATTTTATTGAATAAGCACGTTTTAAGGTCCCTACAATCCGATTTTAACATTTTTACGATGATGTCTGTGTGTGTGTGTGTGTGTGTGTGGATGTATGTGTGTATGTATGTAGGATGTTGGAAGGACGATTACTCAAAAACTATAAGACTTAAAAATTGTTTAATTACGTATTTTCCAATCGGACATTCATGGGAAGATCTGAAAAGGTTTTGGTAACAATTGGACAACCGGAAGTAGAAGATTCTTGAAAAAAAATCTTCTAAATAATATTTTTTGAAAATTTTTCTTGGTAATATTCAAGAAAATTAAATTCTCTATCTGATACATTTAAATATTTTATTATATATTCTATGCATTTAGAGATAAAAGAAATATAATAAATAAAATAACGTTATAATAAATTTTACAGCCGAAAGGATGCCATGGAAAATAGTTGACCAGTTGAACTGTTTGTAACTGACAGATAAATGTCAGTGTCAGAAATTCATAGATATTACTAAAGAGTTTTTCTGGGAAGTACTATTATATTATATTATTTCTTAATGTATTAGTAGTTAAATATTTAAGATTATAGGTCTTTTACTTATATCCTTCAAAAATACAGTCAATCCTGACAATGAATTGGAAACATTTCGAAAAATTAGAAGAGGACAAAATTTCTTCATATAATGAATTTAAAATTAAACAATCTAAATATAAGGAATAGATATATGTAAGTACAATTTTTGGTGTAGAATGTAGGTATACAAGAAATGTTAAATACAATAGGGCGCCTTAACAAGCAGATATGGGGACTCATGTCAGAATGATAGCTAATAATTATGTATATAGATGTATCATAATTTCTCATTCTAAATTTAGTGATTTTCCAATTCCATATGGTTTATTTTCCTCGACAAGTAAATTCCACACTCCTGGTGACAAATTAACTACGTGTATTTAGAAAATCTTGAAATTCTGAATGAAACATACTGACTAATTATCATTCTGAAACGGGCCCCCACATCTGCTTGTCAAGGCCAACAATGTAACATGACTGTTCGCGCCCTATACTTATGTAACCAAAAAAGGAAGTGGCGAGAGGTATTGTGCTGGCCACAACAGATTTTTGTTATAAACATTGAAGTGAAAATTTTCACGTTTAAATAAAAACTACAATTTTATATCCTTTTTGTGTGCAATTATGTCGGCATTTGAAGTATTATAATGTACGCTCCCTGAAGTTCAATTGGATGGAAATCTAACAGTGTGGCTGAAAGAAATGTCCAGGAATCACTGCAAAATAATATAAACTTTTCTTATCACTTTAATTCTAAGTATTCTTATGCTCATTACCGTCCCTGTAATTGTAATCTGTAAGTCTGCTATTCTTTAATAATATTATTTCCTCAAATGTAAACTCTGTTTATATTTCAATTCACAGGTTATTTATTTAAATTTGACAGCTATTGATGGTATTTAGTAACTTTATTCTTAGGTTACCTAGCGTGTTATAGTGACATTTAGGGCGATATTACAGGTTTCTTTTATTAAAGTTACTTCTTATTCGTTGATCTGTATAGTTTCTATGGATATTTATTTATTTTATTTCTACCTTGTGAATCAAGTCACAAAAGATGCTACTTTTATGACGTTTGAAGAAAAATTTAATGTATTGCTTAAAATAAAATATTTATCGCATTGAACATATTTTATTAATCAACTGAATCAATATAGAATTAAGCTTTCCTCTGTATTTAAAACTAAACAAAAATTTCATGTATCATTCAATATGGTAATAAAGAAATGTTTAAATTTAATAAAAAAATACAAGTTTAATCTAATTCTTGTAAAACGAGTACATAATAATTTATGTAATAAACAAATTTCGTTTATTACAATATACGAGATTAGCAATAAAAACTTGTTATTCGCCCTTTGGCATATGATTTTATTGAAAATCAATAGGCAATAGTCATTTAACACGTTGGATGCCACTGACGCTTATAAGCGTCAGGCTGGCATCGATGTACTTTGTTAGCTAGTTCGGTTGGTACTGCAGTTGTGTATGTGTATTTGGACAGGCACTCGAGTAAAGGTTTTCACGAGGGAAAAATGCACGTGGTTCAGAATTTTCGCGATTTTTTCAATTTTTGTTATAATGCAAATTGATAACACTAAGGCAGGACCTTCTAGACCAAAAAGGCCTCGTATTCATTATTATACAAACGCAGAGTTATTAGAAATTCTAGAAAATAGTGACGAGGATTGGGATTTTGAGTTTGCCGTCGACGGCATTTAGAATGAATTTCAAGGGTCAGTGCCACCGCCGCTTACAAGCGTCAATTTATTTTTTCCAAAAAAAATCAAAAAATAATTTTGTATCGATTACTTATACTACTTACCGGTATTTTCAAGCAATGAAATATATTTTTTTAACAAAAATAAGTTTTGGGACCTGTCAAAGTTATTTAAATGAAAGTGGCATCCAACGTGTTAAATCTGTTTTTACATAGCAACTTTATGCAAAGTGATGATAACCACGATACAATAACTTTGAAAATAATGATAAAAGTAATATTAAGTCTAAATAATCGGTGAAAAAATGAAGGGTTCAACACGTAAATACATTCACTGCCTGAGCCTGAATCTACAGCGTTGCCAGCTTATTCCCCCTCTATCCCTTCCACATTTTTTTTTTATTATTTTATTTGAAAGGGAATATAATTCCTTAGTCACGTGACATGTTTTCTGCCAATCAACATTCAGAATCTCCCTAGCTACATGTCTATCACAGCGATGATAAAAAACAAGGAAATTATTACCGTATTTATAGTCGTTACTAAGGGATTTATTTTCTTTATTTATGACATTGACAGTTAATTTTGAGTATAAAAATAAATAATAACAATAATTCAAACTCCGAAATATTAAATAAAACTCGTAAGTAACATGTTTTAATACAATATGAATGTGTATATCAAAAGTTAGGTTAGGTTAGACTGCAAAAATTCATTATATTCTCTCATTAAATATAAGCTCGTGATATGATTAATAATCGAAGATAATGCTCGTGAAACCGAAGCAGCACATTTCAACTCGTCCTTCGGACTCGTGAAATCTGCAGCTCGGTTTCACTCGAGAATATCATCGATGATAATCATATCACTTGTTATATTACGTATGAGTATAGGGCTCGGACACTCAGCTGTTCCCAGTAACCTTGCGATCACCTGTTCCGGCGCCCTGATAGCAGCGCCATCTGTTCTGTCATAGTTTTCCTTAGCGCTAATTCAAAAGTTGGAATCAGTTTGCTGTTTGCTGTCTTACTGAGATGTGGTGTAAACATTTATCTTGCGTCTAAAGTTTTTTTGTAAATTGTGTTTGAGAATGTCAGCTTATTTTAAAGCATTAAGTATTGACGTAAAAAATCGCTACTTAGATAAAATTAAATTAATAAACAACATTGATCCATATGATTGCGACGAAAGTGATTTTTCCAGGAATATTTTTGACTCCAGCAATTTTGCATAGGGACATAGTGAATTATTTTATTTATAAAAAAAGTGCATACACTAATGCTGAGTTAAAAGCTTTTAGAAGCTTGCAAGCTTATAAATTTTATCAGTGTGGTTGGGTGCGGGACATGAAGGTGAAGAAGTTTGGAAAATAGTTTTAATCAAAGGGAAGATGAGTTAATTTTTTATACTTACAGTGTGTATACAGAATCTGATTTTGTTGTACAAATATTTCATATAATGTGGATTAGTCTTTTATTTCATGATTTATAAATTCGAACACTCATCAGGATATTACAAATATTTTGTAATTTTTATTTATTTCCCTAAGAACACGATATTAAAAATATTTCATATGAAATTATTGTTTTCGTAACAATACCGTATTAAATATATATTTTTTGTTTTGATAAATAAAACAAACAAATATTTTCTGAAATTACATTATTTATTTTTGAAAAAACATCACTACAAACATGTAGGTACACATATTGGCTGGGACCACAAGCCTTGTTTTGAAAATGCCAAATTTCTATATTTAATTTCATCCTTATTTTTGGAGAACTATTATATTATATTTGAATAGAAAGTATGTTCTGCTTTAAAAAATATTTTGGAAAAAATCGTTCTTCATACAATGATGAAATTAAATATTGAAATTTGACATTTTCAATAAAGCGTTTTCAAATCAAAGCTTGTGGCACCAGCCATTGTTTTTAAAAAACGTTTCCACGCTTTAAGCGCCATGTACCGCAATGTACTGTTCCATGGTGCGTTATTATTTATTCAAAATACATAAAACTCGAGACTTTTTTGTCTATATAAAAGTGAATTAAAATTTCTGAAATAAAACGGGTGATTCATAACATTTTTGAGAAATTTTCATTAATATTTAATTTGAAATGTTTTTACAATATGTTTGAATCGTTCATTATAAGTTTTCAAAAACACAAGAGACCATACACTAACACAAAACAACAAACAAAATGGCTATACTGTCACTATGCCAAGTAGGGCGCCTGCACATATGTATGCCTGCGCCCTATACAAATTAATTCATAATAAACTAAAAAAAAAACTTTTTTTGTTCATGTTTTTTACCTTCCGTCACCTCTAGGTAAGGAAGGTATTGTCTTTGGTCAAAAAAATCGGTGGTGAGTTTTCATTGAATAAGCACGTTTTAGGGTCTTTACAATACGATTTTACTATTTTTACGATGATGTCTGTATGTGTGTGTGTGTGTGTGTGTGTGTGACCGCGGTTTCGTCAACGATTTCTCCAATACTAGAATTCCAAAAATTACAATTCTTGCGTATTCCTCTTCCTTACAACCATATGCAGACTTGATTAGTTTTTGGTTATAATTGGCATGTATTTTTTAGGTTACCTTTATATACAGGGTATGGCCATGGAGCAAGATCGCCGCCATAAGCGAGCCAATGTCAAACATTGATAATTCATTTGCCTATTTATTTGTAAGAAATGTGATATTATATTATACAGGAATATTAAATAATTACACTATGACTCTAAAAAGGTAATAAAAATTCATTTATTTAAGAGATACACAATTATTATTATGACAGATTTAGAGGTTATATAGCGCATAGGATATAAGGTTGTTATTATCACATCAAATTTAATAACTATGGTTATTATTTACATAATAAGTATGTATTTTAAACTTACCTTTTAAAAATTTAGATGTTTGTGCTTAATATTGGTAATTTTTATGTGTTTTCAATATTGCCAGTCATCGTAGTCAGTATCTCAAGAAAATATACATATAAATAAAATAATAGTATTACTTACACTTTAAGTAAATATTAGAAGTATATTTAAATGTGTTTTGCATTAAAATAAAACAAGTAGCCACGAAAATATATAATAATTTGCGCAACAACATCGAATATGACAGTGGCCCTCTAATGGCGGACGAAACGCGAACACGTCATGGCCATACCCTGAGTATATAGGTACCCTAGTATTTTTTAGGGTACCTTTATATTCAGGGTATGGCCATGACGTGGCTCGCGTTTCATCCGCCATTAGAGGGCCACTGTCATATTCGTTGTTGTTGCGTAAATTATTATGTATTTTCGTGGCTACTTGTTTTATTTTAATGCAAAACACATTTAAATATACTTCTAATATTTATTTAAAATGTAAGTAATACTTTTATTTTATTTATATGTATATTTTCATGAGATACTGACTACGATGACTGGCAATATTGAAAACACATAAAAATTACCAATATTAAGCACAAACATTTAAATTTTTAAAAGGTACGTTTAAAATATATACTTATTATGTAAAAAATAACCACATTTATTAAATTTGATGTGATAATAACAACCAATATCATATGCTATACATAACCTCCAAATCTGTGTCATAATAATAATTGTGTATCTCTTAAATAAATGAATTTTTATTACCTTTTTAGATTCATAGTGTAATTATTTAACCCTTAACCACCATGGTCTAAAAATGAAACACTTACACCATGTTAGGGTCAAAAGTGACCCTTGCGTTTTTAAAGCCTTTAATATTTTTTAATATGAAAAATAAATTTGAAACATTATAGTTTAATGTATTTTGAGTTTTTTAAATGAAAGAAAACATTTTTTTCGACATATATTATAGCATTTACTCAAAAAATAAAAAATATTTCTCTAAATTACAGTGTATATACAAAAAATTCAAAAACAAACTTTTTTTTAAAAAAATAACTTTTTGGATATGGTTTGGTGTTCTAGAGGCATTATTCTTCCTCCCTGCAGAAAGAAACATAAAATTGCTTTTAGTACATGAAAACTGACAATGGCTTTTGAAGACTTACTTTTCGCGACATTCCTGGCATTTAATTTGCATGTTAATATGTTTCTTACAGGCAAATTTCCTACATATTTCACATATATGACTATGTTTTAATTGCGAGTAAGGGCAAATATGACATCTGCCTCTTTTTTGACCTTTTTGTACTGCGGGCTGAGGTGGACTTGCAGGAATAGGCTTATTTTTACTTATTCTACAAATTGTGTTTCTTAGCTCAGTATCGTGTTCACTTGCTTCACTTGCAGTATTAGAAAAACTATCTTCAGAATCTCCTAATCCATTATCTACTATTTGCTGAGCCTGTACAATAAGTTCCTCTTCTGTAAGAGGCATTTTACAGTAGCTAAATTGTGCCATTTTACCATACCAGGGTCAAATGTGACCCCAAACACGTGTAACTCACACTACAGACAATATAATACTGAGTGCTTTCTTCCTCTGATTCATGAAGGGGATATAGGAAAATACATGGACGGACACCGCACGCCATCTATTTTTTAATAGCGAAAACATAATTTAAAATTTCGTGGGGTCAAATTTGACCCCTCCATGGTGGTTAAGGGTTAATATTCCTGTATAATATAATATCACATTTCTTACAAATAAATAGGGAAATGAATTATCAATATGTTTGACATTGGCTCGCTTATGGCGCCGATCTTGTCTCATGGCCATACCCTGTATATAAAGGTACCCTAGTATTTTTTAGGGTACCTTTATACTCAGGGTATGGCCATGACGTGCTCGCGTTTCGTCCGCCATTAGAGGGCCACTGTCATATTCGTTGTTGTTGCCCAAATTATTATGTATTTTCGTGGCTACTTGTTTTATTTTAATGCAAAACACATTTAAATATACTTCTAATATTTATTTATAGTGTAAGTAATACTTTTATTTTATTTATTTGTGTATTTTCTTGAGATACTGACAACGATGACTGGCAATATTGAAAACACATAAAAATGACCAATATTAAGCACAAACATTTAATTTTTTAAAAGGTAAGTTTAAAATATATACTATGTCAATTCCCTTACTGTTAACACAAGTAAAACGAAAATAATTCATTTTCACCATGGTCGTTCCAAAAACAATCCATATATCTTTAAATACAAAATCCACAATATTGAAAGGGTGAATAAATTTAATTACTTAGGGGTTACGTTCTCCGCCTCAGGAAAATTTGCAGAACAATCGGTAGAAGCTGTAAAGAAAGCTATGTTAGCATCGGGCAGGATTAATAATATTTTAATCAGGGGAAAATCACAGGGATGGAAGGAAAAAAAGTTACTAATGGACTCTATAGTAAAAGCTACTTTTCTGTACGGTTCCGAAATTTGGTCTTTTAAATACTGGGAAAAATTAGAAGCATATCAAATTAAAGCCATAAAGTCAATACTCAGATGCCCTGTAACTACGCCAAACTACATGCTACGATTGGAAACCGACACATCCCCGGTGCTCATTCAAATTCTAAAAAGGGCGCTACACTGGCTATACAAAATTAATCAAATGGACGTTCAAAGATACCCTAAAATAATTCTTGCCAGACTTAAATCTCTAGATAATTCTGAATTTAATAAAACAGATTTTAATTAGTACTCCATTTTAAAAGGCTTATTCCATAAGTATGATATTTCACATTTAATTATTAACGATTCTTTTACCAAACAAGATATTAATAAAGCAATAATAATTCTAAAAGGAAAGCTTCTCGAATCAGATATAAATTCACTCCATACTGGTAGTTACAACTTAACATTATAAAATAATTAAAACATACTTTGACATCGAACCTTATTTAACAAACAAAATAAACATGATGAAGCAAAGAATTATTGCCAGTCTCAGGTTTGCAAGTAAACGGTTTGTTTCTCTCTATGTCAATAACACTAGGCATTACTGGGATTCTTCATCGTTATGCACCATTTGTAATCTAAATAAAGCAGAAAATCTTCAACACCTTTTTATTGAATGCCCAATCTATAAACCTTATAGAGATTTTTATTTAGCTTCTTATTTAAAGAATAATAGCAATGTTGACTTCAGCACATTGCTACAAAGCTTAACCGCTGAGAAAATAAACAATGTAGTACTTTACGTAATTAAATGTTTATCATTAAGAAGCTTCGCTCTGAACGAATGATCGATCTTCATAACTGTTTAATTTATTCATTTCGCTAATTCTGAGCTAATAATTTTTATATTCATTGTTTATCTCAAAGCTATGTTATGATGGTTTTGTTACTTTATTCTTTTAATATAATTCTTTTTCTTAACTGGGTATACTGTCGACAATTAGTCTATAAAATTTTCTTATTATTAATTTATGCAAATAATATGTAATATAAGATTGTGTTATGATGTTACTCTTGTGTAATTTTGATTACATAAGCTGATCTAATGTATTTTTTAAACTTTTATTCTTGGAACAATATGTAAAATCATTCTCAAGTACGTATTTGTAAAAATGTGGTTACTTGAATTGTTACCAACCTTCTTTGTATAAGTTGTAATAACTTTGTATCAAATAAATAAACTAACTAACTAACTATTCCGTAAAAGGAATAACGACTTAAAAATAATTGTAAATGTCATTAAGTAGAGCGTCAATAATCCGGATTAATTGGGACTGGATCCCATCCGGATTTTTGATGTGTCCGGATTGTCGAAATGAATCAACAAAATACTTTTTGGGTGTCTTCAACACAAAATATTAGCTACTATCGGTCATAAATTACTGTGATGTTTAGAGGAGAGGAGTGGATAAATGAAACTATTCATTATTAATAAAAAAATACATGTTTTAGTCGTTTTTGTTGCTGTATACATTGTTCCTTTACAAGCAAAATTTTTTTCCACAAGAATCGAATCCGGATTATCGATCGTCCGGATTTTTGACGTCCAGATTATTGGCGCTCTACTGTATATACAATTTCTACAAGTTATATTTCATTTTATAAGGTTTATTTTTAGGTTGATGACGTGAGTCTCCTGCTTAATCATTTTCACTATAGTTTTCATTCTGACACGAGCCCCCATAGGGTGCCTATATACTCAGGGTATGGCCATGACGTGGCTCGCGTTTAGTCCGCCATTTGCGGGCCACTGTTATATTCGTTGTTGTTGTGCAAATTATTATGTATTTTTGTGGCTTTTTTATTTTAATGCAAAACATTTAAATATACTTCTAATATTTATTTAAAGTGTAAGTAATACTTTTATTTTATTTATTTGTGTATTTTCTTGAAATACTGACTACGATTACTGGCAATATTGAAAACACATAAAAATTACCAATATTAAGGTAGTTATATCGTGAAACCATTATATCGGAATTAATTGAAAGTACATCTCAATGGGGTCATTTCACAATTTCTAATTTATTTTTTTCTTGAAAGAATAGGTCAAATTAAATATGTAGGTGTATGTTTCACACTTTACAAGTCTTTACAATCAGAGATATGACTTTTTAAAAGTTGTCTTAAATATCAAATATTTGGACGCTGACGTCACGGCTATACGTCACGGTTTGTCGGATGCGGCAGCAGCCCTCTACAGGTTGTGTTCGGAACTATGATTGTTTGGGTCAAGGTTTGGGTTATCAATTCTCAGTTTAATTTTGTGACAGCAACATATTGTTAACGAAACACATATTTCACACAACTTTTGCTATTTATTTTATTAAATGTTTTATTTACATACCTTTATTCTTAAGTCTGGTGTCACCTGTCACAATTTTAGGTTAGCTTGCAAACGGATACCACGTGGACCGTTGTGTGTGTGTGTGAGAGGAATGTCTTTGTGTGAGTAACAAGCCATTACGTCACGAATTTTCTGCCGCGAAAGTTTATTAGCAAATTTATGAATGAAAAGTCGCATATTTCATGTTATTTTATATTATTATATTTATCAAATGAGACGGATTTCATGATTTTATAAAAAAAACAACGAATTTTTTTTTTTTGAAATGACCCCATTGAAGTATAATCTACCTGCTTTCCAAGTTTAAAAATAATTGACCACGCGGTACCTGTGATATTTGCAATTATATTTGGCCTTTTTAACACGTGAAGAATAGGAAATCGCAAAATAAACACATAACATTTTAAATTATAACTTTTATATCCATAATGACATTTAATCGAAAAACTAGTATGTTATAGTAAACTAATTAACGGATTTTATGTAAAAATTAGAAAATTATTTACCACCCAGATTTAATTTAATTGCCTCTAGAAAATTATAATCTGAAGATACGATAAATAGGTAGAATTATACTTGACAACCATGTACAAGCGTTTCAGATGGAGTATCAGTTAACACCCGCTTGGTATTAGCGAATAAGAGGTGATCTTTGGTTAAAGGAATTTCAGACGTACATTCGAAAGAAATATTTTTTAAATTGGTATTTTACGTGAAAAGCATGAAAACTTTAAACAGTATAATACTACTTTTGTAATTTTAAGAAAGAAATATATTAATTTGTTTTGCAGTTTCCATTTGTAGTTTAGAATTAAAATATCTTATTACTTTTATACCCGAATGTACCAATAAATGTCTAGATGCGACGATGCCACAGTTAAGGCCTATTTATATCAACGCAAAGCAAGACGCGACGCAAGTACGCAAAGCAGTGGGTAACGCAATCGCGAAATGTGTAATTTATAACCACGCTAAGTTTGCTGCTTGTAACCAATCAGAAAGCATAGTGCAAATCGGGAATTCTTTTGAAATTTAACGTTTACATAACCTCTACCGTGCAAGAAGCACATGCGTGCGCCTCTTGTGAAAATACTGACAAGTGATTGGTTACACGCTAAAGGGAACGCAAGGCATCACGCAGAAAGTTGGCCATCTCTTGCGTGTTGCGTGTCGTTCATTGCGTTACCTACTGCATTGCGGTGATATAAATAGCCTGTATTACAAGCAAGTGTTTTAACTCCTTACGTTACCTATTGCGTTTGCGTTACGTCTTGCGTTGCGTTGTTATAAATAGGCCTTTATTCTTCAACATTGAAATACGACACTTGTGTATGTTAGTGCGAGTGGTACAGTTAAAAAAAAAACTTTTCTACGGAAAAATAAGGAAAATTCATCTGTTACAGTATTTGATATTAGCTTTTAACTATTTTGATGCAGTCTGTGTATATAATATAATGTTAGAAAATATAAGTTATTGCAAATATAAACTGCATCAGCTTAATTTTTATTTTTAACATAGAACAAGTTTTTGAATAGGTACACTCGAGTGACAACTACCTTAAGCGCAAACATTTAAATTTGTAGAAGGTAAGTTTAAAATACATATATACTTATTATGTAAATAATAACTACAGGTATTAAATTAGATGGGATAAAAACAACTTATATCCTATGCTCTACATAACCTCTAAATCTATGTCATAATAATTGTGTATTTCTTAAATAAATGAATTTTTATTACCTTTATAGATCACAATGGCCCGTACTACGATCACGGTTTTAACTAACACGCTGTTTTAAAAAATGTCAAATTCAAATTTCAACATTTCATTTTGCACGTATGTTTGAAGATCGATTTTTTAAAAAATATTTATTTGAATACAAACTATGTTCTGCTTTTAAAACATATTTTGATAAATTCGATATTATTTATTATTGTTATTAAATAATGATATCTGACACTTCTTAAAACAGCGTTTTAGTTAAAACCTTGATCGTAGTACGGGCCAGTGTGATTATTTAATATTCTGTTATAATATAATATCACATTTCTTACAAATAAATAGGGAAATGAATACTCAGTATGTTTGACATTGGCCGGTTAATGGCGGCGATCTGGCCCCATGGTCAAGTAAAAACATATGTATATAGAGGTACTCTAGGCCCCCAAATCTGTTTGCCAAGGATAACAAAAGTCACATGATTGCTCGCGCCCTATACCGTACTTATGGCAACACTGGAGCTCCAACGAATTAATTTCATGCTACCAACATCAAACTTTTTAAAGATGTTTATTCCATCAGCTGATGACATGTTTACTTTCTAAACTCATTTTAAATGTAGTATGGATAAAGTTTTACCTATAGAAATTTTGATTAAGATATTTATGTATTTATCAGTAGATGATATTGAATCAGTAGCCAGTACGTGTCTTCATTGGAAGAATATTATTGAAAATTACAATATCTGGTAAAATAATCATTAAAACTCGTAATAAACTTATTACAGATTTTATTTTGTAGGAAAGAACAGTGGGTTTATTTGTTAAGTGTTAGTGCAAAAATCAATCTAAAATATTGTTCGTATTTACAAAACACAAATACAAGTGATATAATTGTTAAAGAATCTTGCATACGTTTGCGAAATGTGATATATAACAAACACAACGAAATATATAAATGTTTTACGGATGGTAAAGTAAAAACATATGAATATGGAATATTAAAAACGCATTATAGTCACATAACCTTAACTTATAAGAATAATTCATCAGTAAGTCACTATTTAAAATGTGTGAATAAAAGCAATGACGCTCTGCCGACTTGCGATTCATATGTTCTATTTCGAAGTCCTCCAAAACTGCTGAACAACATAGATTATGTCTTCAGCGGCCATGGTCACGTCGAGCAACTAGTATACATTTATCCCTTAGGAGTCAGCGCCCATTTAGAAGAAATAGTATCAAGATTAATCAGCAGACACCACGCAAACGAAGTCGTGTTACTCCCCCGCGTTCTCGCCTTGTGCCAGCAGCTTTTCGTGCAAGACGCAGTGGTGGTTTACTCCACAGGGCGCAGCACCGAAGTAGCGTTAGTCTGCGATGGAAACGTGCCTCAAGGTCGTTGGGCAGAGCGCGCCGTTGCTGGCTGGCGCGTAGCGCAAAATCTACACGCTTGCTTCTCGTGGCAATGGCCGAGAAGTGCTCCCGATCCCCGACATTTTGACAAGCCAAGTGTTAAGGCTCTTTGTTGGGTGCCCTATAACAATCAGGCACAGTGTGACAGCAATAGTAGCCAAGTGTTAGGCGTAGCTGGGGAACAAATGTATATAGAACTTGGATTGGGAGAAATGATAAAAGATTTAACGGAAGGATTATCGGGGAGACAATTGCGAAAATGTTTGGAGCATGTTTTATTGTCGGGGGGCAATGCGCGGTTGCAACATTTGGCGGCTAGAGTGCGCCGAGATTTGATGTTTTTATGGCCGGAACATGCCGCTGTTGTTACTACTTCTGTACATAATATTTCACCGTTGATATATTCAACACTTTTGGAAATTCCTCCGCCGACTAAAAGCCAGCCTGTAGTAGGACAACCCTGCAGAATAACCAGGAATTCGTACCTTGTACCAGAGAAAGAATCAACGCAGTGAAAGTGTTCTTATAGTATGTATATTTTTATATAAACTACTTCTTAATATACAATTCTAATTGGAATTATTCTTAAATGTACAAAAACAGTAATTGATCATGTGACACATATATATCCGTTAAATAATTGCATCTAATTTTATAAATTAGACCTTAACCAATAACAATGAGCAACAGTCCGAGGAAAATTAAAATACAAATAGTACTAAGTCAAATAATAATAATAATATACAAGGTGTGAGATTTAAGGTATGATTTCGCTGGCGCTGTCAGCGGCCACTGTCGTCAGTAGCGGTCAGCAGCTACGATTTGACCGTACTGTCAGGGTGGTTTCGTTGATCGCGGTTGGCCGTCGTCAGTTGCAATTTAAACTTCAATGAAAAATGGATTCTGATATACTTTTTTGCTTTATGCTCGACGAAGAAGAGGATAATATTTTAGAAAACATTGCAAGAAGAGCAGAGTCGATAAAAACGAATGACTTAAAATTTAGACTATTTCTATTAAATATTTCATCTTCGTTATCAGTAAATTTGGACGTCATTTTTAACAAACATGGTCAGACTGCTATTGAAGTGGTCGGGACGCAGCAGCTTCGCGGTTTGAAACCGCACTGCACCAACGAAACCAAGCACATTTAACAACACTGAAGCAGTCCAGCACTGCTGACCGCTACTGCCGATCGCAGCCGCTGGCAGTGCCAGCGAAACCATACCTTTATAGTCCAGTCAATAGAGACCAAAAAAGACCTTTGCCTTACAAAAGATGGGATAGAAACGATTTTAACATGTTTAGTTCGGGATATGTTGAACCCCAGCTATTGCGGCTGACGCGTAGCCGAGGCCAGGCAAACTGGGTGAAACACGAAAAGGACGTTCCACTCCGAATGACACATTTTTTTTTTTCAAACGTTTCAAAGAAAACAGGATTTTTTTTAATGTTTTGTTGGAATTGTGAATTAAAAAAATGAAAACTATGCCGATTTGTAGATGTTTAATATTTAAAACATTTCATATAAATTTAAGTTCTAACTCGCGGCCCGTTCATTGGCAAAAATCGTGTTTTACTTCATACGAGATAATTTCATGCTGAATTCAAATTTTCAAACAGCGTTATTGTATCTTTAACCGGGTCAGAGTGGTGGATGAATATGTAGGAAAGCGTTGACAAAACTGTTATAAATAGCAAAACCTATTAGGCTAAGTATTAAATACCTAATAGTGCTTATTTTTTGAGTAACTTAAATTTCTTTTATAAACTGATATTCTGGTTATATATTTTTAACATCTCTTTGACAGGTCATCCTAGATAAAAAAAAATGTAAAAACACGTTTAATCATAGATGGGGGCTCGCGCCGACTCTCCCCAAGGTCGAAAATTTGAATTTTACATTAAAATTAGAACTACCCCACCTTTTGCAAGGTAAAAGCTTTACTGGCTGGACTACAAGATGTGAGATTTATAGTTTGATTCACGATGAAGAAGATGTCTATTCAATTGTTCGAAGAAACAATAAACAAAGTTTGTTTTATCTAGCAGTAGCATAACAGTATTACAAAGCGTACTACCTTAAATAGTCATCCTTCGTGAACCACACTATCTTGAAGCTAACAGCACGAAGACTTGGCGGGCTCAGCCTCCACTAGGTTCAAATCTAATCCATTGGGTCGCGAAAAACCAGTTTTGATACCATCCCAACCGTCTTCGACTTTATACTCCCCGGTTTGAATTCGATTGTACACTTCTTGAGTGACGACCCGGAAAGCTTCTTCAACGTTGAGCCCCGTCTTGGCGGATGTCTCCACGTGGATGAGGCCGTTTTGGTCGGCGTAAGCCCGCGCTTCTTCTTTGGACACCTCGCGATGTCCGCCGCTGTTCACCAAGTCCAGCTTGCATCCGACCAGCGCGAATACGGGCCGATGGGGCTCTATATGACGCTTCGCTTCCATCATCCAAGTAGGTATATGTTCAAAGCTGTCTCTATTACATAAATCGTAAACTAGAAGCGCACCTACTGAATTTCTATAGTATGATTTGGTGATTGATCTAAATCTTTCTTGCCCAGCTGTGTCCCAAAGTTGTAATTTGATACGCGTGCCATCTTTTACTTCTATTAATCTAGCGAAGAAATCTACACCTACCGTAGGATCTGACAACTGTAACCCCAATAAAATTAAAGGTTTTTGGTTAATAATCTGATTGTAACTAACCACTAACCTCTGCAAATTTGCCATCCGTGAAATATTTCAACAAAGAACTTTTACCCACGGTACTGTCACCTATTAATATCAACCGAAATTGATAATCGAATATTGGTTCGACCATTTTTAACAATTATATACACTTGTCATCATTTCACTTGAACAAATTTAATATATTTACGACGTAAAATTTGTTGCCAAAATTTCTGTTTCTGAAAATAAATATATCTGTTTGACAAGAGGTGAGTCATTGGATGCGTACATGAAACTGATAATAATTATCAAAGGACATATCAAGTGTAGAAAATAATTCAATTTATTTAAAACGTAGAAAAAACTAAAAATAAAATTATAATACAATAGCACTTTATTTGAACAATAGAATAATTATATTTCATTTCACGTAAGAAAATAGTAGATGGCGCTTGAGAGCCGACCAATTTTACATGCATTTTAAATAAATAATTTAAATTCGGGAAATCAAACTTTGTGATCCGGATGCGGTATTTCGCTACCGAAAATCGGTTACTTTAATATGGAGGAATTGTTGTATGATGTATGGTTAGTAAGAATGTTGTTGAAAGAGTGAGTGATTATTGTTGTTATTATTGTTTTCAGGTTTGTGCTAACCCACTAAGCGGGTATGTTATGTATGTAAACTTTTTCAATAAATATTTTCATCCAATTTTGACATTTTAAACTGTCATTATTAATTCCATAGTAACAACTGTAAACCAACGACCGCAAATATACTAGACAAACATGCCCTACACTTCACTACTTTTTGTTTGTTATGTTCTCGGCTGGACAGAAAGAGACAACTAGAGATAGAGATATATAAAGTCTACTCTAAAGTTATCGAGAACTGTCTCTACAGTCATAATATATTTGTGACATTTTGCTTTGCTCCTTTGTTTGGATTTTGACAGTTGTGAAGTCGTTCTATTTTATTTGTTTATGTTTTCTGGTGTTATTATTCTATAAATATGCATTTTTCAAGTAAGTATTGAAATTAGATGTGCATAATTTTAAAAATTCATCACGTTCTTATTCATTTTGTACGGAAATTTACAGCAGACACCTGATTTTGTTATAAACGTGTGCAGAACTACAAAAAAACGCATGACATACAAAATCAGATGGTAACATTTTTTAGAAATAATATAAAAAAAACAATTAATTAATACTACCATGAGAAATTTACCTAAGAGTTTTTAATTTTAGACATTTATATCAAAATCCGGATTCACCATGAAACGAAAATAAATTTAGAAAAAAGTACAAATAAAATATGAAGCATTTATAAAAAAAGTATTGTTTAAAAATAAATAGAATAAAATAAGTAATTATACACAATTCTTTTTATTCTTTCCTAATACTAATATCATTTTGTTTCATGCATATTAATTGTTTTTCGTTAATAATAATTCAAATGTTTCAAATATAGTATAAGAACAAGCAGTGACATCTAGCGATTACTCCAGGATGTGCTCAATATATCTCTATCCTTAGTTGTCGCTCTCTGTCCAGCCGAAATCATAACAAATGCTAAGAAGTTTTGTTTTATCTAGTGTATTTGTAATCGTTGCTATAAACAACTGTTCATTTACTAATAAATTTAAAAAAAATCAATTAACCGTTTATTAATAGGTTATGTTAATGTATAGAAAATCATTCATTAATGACCCCTATTAAAAAACGATTTTAGTGGGTAACCATAAATACCACATACCATTACTGACAAAAAAGAAATTGTAGAATAAAATTAGAATTTCCAATTTAGTAAAATACGGTCAACGAAAAAATATTGTAACTAACACGTGTGTTAATTATTTGACAATTTTAAAAAACTTCTTGAAATTTTTTTGACGTTTCGTTTGATAGCCCAGTTAACAGTGCACGCGCCATTTTACTTACTATGTGAAGTGAAGAGATATGTGGTAGCATGAATTGTAATTAGGAGATGACTAGCATTGTTTTAACTTTGTCAGTCTTTTATGGTTTATTTTAGAGAAAAAAACTTCAAATAACAGTTATAGAATAATTAATTGTACCTACGCAAGTATTTTTCTCTAAAATAAAACAAAAACGATTGAGAGAGTTAAAACACAGCTTAACATCTCCCTAGTCATCTAATCACCATTCATGCTACCACCCATATAGTTGTTAAATTGAAAAGGTCTATTTTGTAAATTTTATTTGATAACTGACAGGTGATACTTGTGAACTAGGTTTGCATTCTGACCAATCAAAGGACTGAATTTATATCCCTATCTACACCAACTATGTTCTTACGTGAAATGAAGTATTCTTTACTTTGCAAAATTTTCTTGCAAATTGCGCTTCATAAAAACTGTTTTTATTTATAAAATTAAATACATTTATAAACGATTTTCTTTCACGAAAATATATTTCGAAAATTATTTTATGGTGAGAAGCGCCATCTAGCAAACATATACTCAAAAAAACTCATTGCAAAGCATTTGCAAAGAGTCCATTGTGTTGTAAGTAACCTCGCTGTAGTCTACGCGTTGTTTTTATCCTTTTATCAGTAAATTTAACGATTCATAAAATGTCGGAAAATTCAGACGTTAAAGAAATTTGTGCCGACATAAAACGCATAGATATCACCAAGTACAGTTGCAAAATGAACGGAATTGAAGGAAAAACTCCATTTTTGATCGGCGTGGCTGGAGGCACAGCCAGTGGAAAGGTACATTACTTATTTTAATATTCATTTTAATAATTATTAAATTTGGTGGGGAATATAGTCGACAGTTTGCAAAAAAATCATGGAAAAACTAGGCCAGGTAGACATGGACCATACAGAACGACAAGTTGTGTGCATTTCGCAAGATAGTTTTTATCGAGAATTAACATCTGCTGAGAAACTTAAAGCCGAGAAAGGTCAATTTAATTTCGACCATCCTGATGCATTTAATAACGAGTTAATTTTGAAAACTTTACAAGATATCTTGTGTGGAAAAAAATGCGAGGTTCCTAGTTATGACTATAGGAACAATACTTTGTAAGTTTATAGTTAATTTTATTTAATATGATTACAACTGATTATTTTAGGGATGTAGATCAAGTGACTACAATCTATCCAGCTGATGTAGTGTTGTTTGAGGGTATTTTGGTATTTTACTTCCAAGAAATTCGAGATCTATTTCACATGAAACTATTTGTTGACACTGATTCTGATACGCGTTTGGCTCGTAGAGGTGAAAACAAATTTTTATATATTATGCAATACTTATTATTAATTTTTAGTGCCCCGTGATATAAAAGAGAAAGGTAGGGATTTGGACCAAGTTTTAAATCAATATATGAACTTTGTGAAACCAGCTTTTGAAGAATTTTGTTTACCGGTATGTGTATTTTTAATTTGTTGATCTAGTTTAATGTTACTTATTTGTAGACAAAAAAATTTGCTGATGTTATTATTCCGAGAGGAGCGGATAATATTGGTAAGTCTTTATTACTTTATGAAATCATTTTAATCATCACATTTCATTTCAAGCTTCTTTCCTTGCTATATAATATACTATACATAAATAGTTTTTCGTAAATTCAACACGAAATATTAGCCATTTTTACATTTGTAATTCAGAACCTTTGTTACAATTTGATGCTAGTATAAATTAAAGTTAGGGCATTTTTACCTCTCGCTAAAAGAAATATTGGATTCATGCTAAAAATCGCATATCCAGATTTTAGTGAATAACCACGTTTTAAGGTTCCTATAATCTGAATTTAACTTTTTACGATGATGTCTGTGTGTGTGTATGTTGGGAGGACGTTTTCATAAAAACTATAAGATTTGAGACCTATTTAACTACGTATTCCTTAATCCAACATTAATGGAAAGAGCGGAAAAGGTTTTGGTACAATTGGACAATCGGAAGTAGTAGTTTCTTAAAAAAAAATGTCATTGCAAATATTAAAGAACATTAAATTCGCAGTTTGATACAATTATTTTTTTTATTATATCTTTAGATTATTATTATTTAGAGATAAAATATATAACAACTCCAAGGAAACCAATTGTCAAATTCAAATGTTTGTAATTACCAGATAAATGTCTGGGTACGGAAGGTATTATCTTTGGTTAAAAAGCTTCTAATAAATAAGCACGTTTTAGGGTCCGTATAATACTATGATGTCTGTATGTATGTATGTGAGACAAAAGTTTCAATACTACAATTCCAAAAAATATAATTCTTTCGTATTCCTCTTCCTTACATCCATATGAATACGCTATTAGATTTTGATATTAATTGGTCAACCGGAAGTACCCTTATTTGAAGATTTTAACACTTTTCTTGAAAAACGCTGTTAAATATTTTTTCACATTTAATGTTATAATTATTAAAAAAATATTTTCTGTACGATTAGATTGCATTTTATGCATCATATCCAATGGATTTAGAGTTAAATAATTATAAGGAAATTTAATTTCATAAAGCAGCCAGCTATCAATTGATATACGAGCCCAAACTCGTAATAATTCGGCTAGTTTACATTTTTAACAAATTGTAAAATCTAGTCAAATGGTTAGAAATTTCTACAAAATTTGTTCGGCTTCTTTAAATATAGACTTAAAACTGTGGGCAAATGACTGGTGATAATAGCTCGACCGGCATTTTAAGGGTCATCTTCTAGTCCAGATTTAGCTTGTACCGTGACTCTTTACTCTTGGCACGATGAAAAACAACTTCGTTAAAATTCAGTGCGTACAGTAAAACCTACCTTGAAAGACATATAGGACAATACTCACAGGAAAAGGTGCAGGGCTTAGGGATACAATGCCTAATAGAATTAAAGCTCATATTACTAATAAAGGTGATGTAGCCTAATATTAAATGGCGGAATACTTAAATAACATATTCAGTTTTGGTAAACTTAAAATCTATATTTTAAACTAGTCGAAAGAAATTTCTCATTTGCGTAGATTTTAGAACTTGTTTGTTGAATATGTTAACCGGCCGAACTAGTATGTGTTTGGGCTCCTAATATGTTTGTTTGTGTTATAATTTTACTGGAAATATAGAATCTTTTGCAAGAAACTTTCTGTATGGAATTTGTACAAAATACATTGAACTGACGGAAGGTAATGTGCCTGGTCACATCAGATTTTTAGTGCATATCTACAGAGTTCTGAATTACAAGTGGTGTAGAATTGCAATTTTTTGTCGGATTGTGTGTGAATTTATGAGAAGGTTCGCTGAACAAAGTCGCGTGGCTTAGTTTCTTTGTTTCGGTGTATGTATGCATGGGTAATAGTCACTGCAATGACATATATATTCCAGCCATCCATGTTGTCTGTCTCCGAGTGCGATGCGATTCGAGGCGTTGATTGGTGTTGGGTGTTGTACGAGCGGTTCGGTGGTATGGTAATGGTGTTGTTTTGTTGTTGCAGTGGCTATAGACCTAATCGTGCACCACATCTGGGACATATTGCACGGGGCCGGGCGAACGCAGGCCCAGCGCCGCGTGAGCACCAGCTCCGACACTCTCAGTCGGTAGGACATTCAGTTCAGTTAGGATTATAGCTGGGCCCCCGAAAAACCAAACGTCTCATGCATTTCGTTCTCAGACTGACTCAATTTTCTCTTTGTTTTCTTCCCGACAATAACTTTGTTTCTCAACTAGATCAACCAATTTCAATTTTAAATTTGTGATTCGAGTGCTTTAAAATGTGATATATCAACAAATTTTGATTTTTCAAGTGTTCAAGTATTACTTAAATTCCATTTTTTGTATTAACGGAACCAGTGAGTGATACAGGAGTTTGTGTATTTGTAGTCTTTTTATCCAGTCATTATGAATAGAATATGATTGAAGGTATTGTATTTTGTTGTAAATGTTATTACTATTTTATTATTTTTCCCTCATTGTCTATTTTGTTGTTTTTAAGAATTCTTAAATGTCAACTTTTTAGTGAATAAGTTTATTGTACAATATTAAATTATTACAAATATAATAAAACATTTCAATGCAAGTCTTTTATTTAAGAAATTTAACTTTAAAGTCCTACGTTCATTCATATATTCATTCTATAATTAGTTCAGTCAATGGAGACCAAAAAAGACCTTTGCCTTACAAAAGATAGGGTAGAAATCAAAATTTTACAAGGATACAAAATAAAAGCTTCTAAATTTTTGTACAAAAAAGGTTGTTACATATTTTAAGTTTTTAAGTAGAATGAACTTTCAAAAATTACTCAAAAAATAAAAAAAAAATAGGTATTTAATATTTAGTCTAATAAGTTTTACTATTTGTAATCAGGGCATCGAATCCGCTAAAAACTGGGTTCGGTTTAGGTTTATTCGTTTTTTGAAAAATGAGTTCGTATGCGGTTCTGGTTCAAGCATGTATAAAATTCGCGGTTTTGTTCCGAGTTAAGGTTCGGAAATTGAAATAATGTTTTTTTAATAACAATATATAGAAATTATTTAAAATGCAAGCCGGAATTTATAAGTATTGCAACGCAAGACGAGATCACAAACAATCAACACATACAATAACGCAGATGTAGAAGGCGTCGATCGTCGATAAGCGGCTATAAGTATTACGATTACGTTTCGAATTGAAATTGAAACTGAACCAGAATTCGATACAGACGTAGGTTCAATTGAAAGATATATCTGAGGATCGATTCTGGGTTTGGGTTCACTAAAATGTTACGGTTTGGTTCGAGTTCGATGCCCTGTTTATAATAATTTACATTCGTCGTGGCATCGAAAGAAGTAAATTATTCATGATTATTAAATTTATCAACGCTTTCCTACAAATTCATCCACCACTCTGACTCGGTTAAAGATACGATAACGCGGTTTGAAAATTTAGGTTCAGCATGAAATTCTCCTTCATGTCATGTATTACACGATTTTTGCCGATGAGCGGTTTGCGAATTACAATTTGAACTTATAAGAAATCTCTCATTTTTTTATCTGAAATTTTTAAATAAAAAAAAACAAGCCGATTTGCAGATATTTAATATTTTAGACGAATATAGGTTTAAGTTGTTTATAACTCGCGAACCGCTCATCCGAAAAAATCGTGTTTCACATGATATGAAAGAGAATTTTATGCTGAATTCAAATTTTTAAACCGCGTTATTGTATCTTTAATCGGATCAGAGTGGTGGATGAATTTGTAGGGAAGCGTTTACAAATTTTAAAAATCATCGATAATTCTTTCAACGCCAGGACGGAATGTAAACTGTTATAAATAGTAAAATATATTAGATTAAGTATTAAATACCTAACTTCGTATTTTTCATTAATTGTTATTCTGGTTAACTATTTTTTAAAATACCTTGTAAAATTTTCATACGGCCTATAAAATGGCTAAAAACTTAAAAAAAAAAATTTTACACCTTTGATTCACGATGGCGGCAAAAAACTTGAATTTTTCATTCCCGTCCCGACCTATACAACAATGTTAAAATTGTTTCTACCCCACCTTTTGTACGATAAAAACCTCTATTGACTGGACTATTTTATTTCTCTTTATATTCTTCACTTCTTAACTTTACTAATTTGGGTACCAGTATAAAATAACCACAATCTCATCATTTCATCTGAGTTAACATTGTATCATATTTATCGGTAAGTTAAGAAGTGAGGAAATTTACAGTTAAAAAAATTACCCTCAATATTATGTTTCAGTGGCAATTGATTTAATCGTGCAACACATTAGAGAATTTTTGAACAACCGCAAGCAAGTAGCCGGGGCAGCTGCTGCATTGTCGGAGCCCGGCAGCGCGATCCCTTCGCCCCAAGCTGGGCGTTCACCCTCGCACGCTCCTGCCAGGCGGGTCAACTCTGGCGAAGGCGGGCAGTACACAAGACCACACTAAATATTTCGCTTAGAAAAAAAACGCTTATATTTTTTATAGTCTATTCGAATTCGGAGTTTGCCATGTGTATAGAGAATATTTATACGTAATTTATTTTATTTAAAAACTTTGTAAATACCTATTATTATTTTGAAACACTTGACATGTAAATATACAAACTTTGTTATGTAGATAGCTCACATCATCTAATTTATTTAGTTTAGATCCAAAGATGGACTAGTCTGTGACGAACAACATATATATTATTGTTGTATGTTTGTTAAATAAAAATATGTTTGCCTGATGTACATTTATTTTGTATATAATATAAACTTATTGATAATACAATTCTAGGTTCATCCCGTCGTGAATTTCATCTGCAAAACAATTAAAAGTTATTAATTATTATGAAAGAAAGTATCTATTATGCGTGTTTTTCTTACAGTCTTGAATCTGAATGTGATCTTTGAAAACGGTGTACCACTTTTTCAAGACAATTTTATCCCATCGGGTACCCGTCTGAGCAGCTATTAACTTCTTCAAATCTCCAATTGTGTCGTCTGGATTACATTTTACCCGAACTTTCTTCCCCAGTCGATCATTGCAGGTAATTTCCAACATGTTTCTGAAATTTCTAAGGTTATGAAAAGTAAAAAGTCATGTTTATGAATTATTATCTATATAAAGTATATTTTAAAGAAATTACGATTTTTGTAAATGAATAATATATAATACCTACTTAAATATTTGTTAAAACAATTTAATCGTATTGTCCGTTTGGAACACGGGCACATATACACAAATTACAACGAAATTCAAGCATTCAAAATAATATTTATGGAATGAAATATTTGATTTAATTCTAATATAACAGTGATAAATGTTTAATATGTTCAAAGTATGTCTATTTGATGATTTTAGCGCTGTACGAGCCTAATGTTTTTGGAAAAGCTTCGCAAAAATATAAAAAAAACTAAAAATGTCGCCAACATCCCTGCAATAAATTACCATAAACAACTAAATAATTCAGAGATTTTTCGACTGATGGCGCTAGAGGTATTTCTCCTCTAGGGTACCTATATACTCAGGGTATGGCCATGACGTGCTCGCGTTTCGTCCGCCATTAGAGGGCCACTGTCATATTCGTTGTTGTTGCGCAAATTATTATGTATTTTCGTAGCTACTTGTTTTATTTTTATGCAAAACACATTTAAATATACTTCTAATATTTATTTATAGTGTAAGTAATACTTTTATTTTATTTATTTGTGTATTTTCTTGAGATACTGACAACGATGACTGGCAATATTGAAAACACATAAAAATGACCAATATTAAGCACAAACATTTAATTTTTTAAAAGGTAAGTTTAAAATATATACTTATTATGTAAATAATAACCACAGTTATTAAATTTGATGTGATAATAACAACCTATATCATATGCTATACATAACCTCTAAATCTATGTCATAATAATAATTGTGTATCTCTTAAATAAATGAATTTTTATTACCTTTATAGATTCATAGTGTGATTATGTAATATTCCTGTACAATATAATATCACATTTCTTACAAATAAATATGGAAATGAATTATCAATATGTTTGACATTGGCTCGCTTATGGCGGCGATCTTGCCCCATGGCCATACCCTGTATATAAAGGTACCCTATTCTCCTCTAGGGTACCTTTATATAAAGGATATGGACATGGGACAAGATCGCCGCCATTAGCGTGCCAATGTCAAACATACTGATAATAGTGATAATTCATTTCCCTATTTATTTGACCAGAGTGATTCTAGCGGCCACTTCTCTAACACAACCTATTGTGAATATCATGTGTATAATAAAGCATTAAATTAACACATTGCAGTATAAATTGATTACTCACCTTTTCTTTTACTAGTAGGTTCGTTTTCCAAATTTCTTCACATTAATATCTCGCAGCCAACTACACCAGTAATACTTATACGGTTTTAAACTCCGGAAACCGTTTAATTGCTCTTGGGTTTAAACACTTTCGTTGGTGCCAAATAATTGATTATATCCATTGGCAAAATGTTCAGAAAATCCGATATATCCTGCGAAAACCCACTTTCATCACAATCGTGCGGGTCAATATTACAAATTAACTCGATTTTTAATAATTAGCGAAGTAGCATATCACGTGATAGCTTCTTCTTGAAGTACACATACATTATAAAAACCATTAAATAATCTCGCACAATGAAATACGAGAGAAATTTGTTTTGTATGATAACAAACTTATTTCAGATTTTGAATTAGCGCTAAGGAAAACTCGCTTTGAATAGATGGCGTATTTGTCGCTCGACCTCATTTATTTGCTAATGAAATAGTTACAAGCCGGGGGCACTAAGATCAACTGTTTCGAAGGTTACCGCCACTGAACTCTAATACTTATCTTAGTATTAGAGTTCAGTGGTTACCGCAACAGTTGAGTGCCCGCGCTCTATGCCAAAATAAATAAATAAATAAATGAACTTGTAATTGTACTTACACTAGCCATTGTTAACAACGAAATGTGATTTGAATGAGTATGTGAGGGCGGATTTTATTTTGAAAATAACGTTATTTGTCTCAGTAAATTCTATTGGCTGTAATTAAATATCCGTTGGCGAATCAGAACAGAGATTTATTTAAATGTTTTCTTTTTTCGTGCATGTATGGGGGAAACTAACTTTTTACCGGTAATTTTAAAAATTCTAAAAAAAATATATTACGCTTTATGTTTACACCGTGATACGAGATATTACCTTCGAATGTTTATTTTTTATTTTGAATTAATAACATTATTTATTACAACACTTTTGTGTTTATAAACAACGCGCGTGAAGCCTATTTAGTATTCCGCCAGGGGGCCAGGGTCCAACTTTTTTGCCGCGTTATATAAAAAAATAATTTCTTTAACATATAAATAAATAAATGTAAAAATAATTTATTTGAAAAATATTCATACAAATAATTTTCATTATTATAAAGGTAAATTATACATGAATATAGCAATATCTATATGTAACTTGTGGACAGAGAAGAAGTCTTCCGACCAATAGGATGGCAATAATTTTAAAAACGAACCAATAGAACTTGTTTCTGATAGCTAGTTGGTTCTAAATTCTGTTGCCATATCGTGTATGGAAATTTTAAATCAGTTTTCAGTTAATAGGTTAATACGCAGTTTCAATTTTGTGTGAAAAGTCTATCAAGTGAAAATATGGATTCGTCTTTGTCATCGACATCTTCAGTGCAGATAAGTATTAAAGAGCATATTTTATCATATATTTTAAATTTTACAGATCATTTTGGTGTAATTAATCGCCTAAATGTTGAATCGTACCGTAATGAAAATGGAACATACGATGAATTATGTATTTTTAGTAATATAAAAAGCATAGATTCTCGCAGAAAAATGTTTCAGGCAAGTTGGAGAAGAAATAAGGATTCTTTAACCCAGCAAGTCACCAATACACAAAATGTGACGAAGGAATTGATGCTGGAAATGGAATCTCAACAGAATTTGCAAGAGAATTCCATTTCAGTTGTCCAACAGCAAGAACAGCAGTAGTTCATTGTTCCTGCAAATTTTTGGAAAACATTCTATCGCGGAAAACGTACATTAACACTATTCGTTTTAGAAAATAATACGAAAATTTATTGGACCGATCTTTTTAATGAATATTTTTCTTCAGTCAATGATAAATGTGTATTATCATTTAAAACACATAAATGTAATAAAACAACTCGCGGTGTAACTTTTAGATCTCGGGCAATTTGCAAACATACGAATTGTGTTATGTACGAATTAAGTACAACAAATGAAGTTTTCGGGAACAATGATGTTACAATTAATATTGTACAAAAGGAGGAAATTCACCATGAAAATGGTGAACAGCACCGACGCTTCTATAAAGGGCATCGAAGAGCAGAATTAGGAAAGGAACTTCTTCTAGAAAATCCCAGTGTGGTTATGCTAAAACATTTAAGTAATGATTCAGCAAAATCATCGTTAGAAGAAGGTAATTTAAATAATTTTTCTCCGTCTACAATTTTAAGAAAAGTTGCTAGCGAAAATATAAGATCATTAGATTTGGATACAGATTTATTTAAACATTTAATAAAATTAAAAGAATATTTTAACAGAAATTGGTCGGGTAAAAAAGTAGAAGGTTACATACAGAGTTTACAGTATGAACCATTTGGCGTTCTATTGTATACGGAGGAACAAATTAATTTTTTTATTTAAACTGAAAAACGATATTTTTTGCTACTTGGATGCTACGGGAAATATCGTTGCAAAACCCCCTTGGATTAACAAAAAAAAATATTATTATCCCCTAATATTGCCCGACGGTGAAAACTCTCCAGTTCCTATTGCGGAATACATAACGTCTCAACATGATATACCGAGCATATCTAATTTTTTGACTACATTTGTATCTAGCCTAAAGTCTATTCGGAGATCAGTTAATCCTGTAATTAAACAAATAGAAACAGATTTCAGTTTAGTTTTAATACAGTCCACATTAATATCATTTAATGATATGGATTTATTACAATATTTAATAAAAATGTGGAATTATTGCCTTGATCCAAAGGGCAATAATATAGATTATTTAGTAATTTTACATGTATGTGCATCACTTTGTTTCAAAAATTTTATAAATAATTCAAGTAAAATTAGTGCACATAAGTACATTAAATGTTTATCAAAATTTATTGTTGCGCGAATTTTAAATAGTTCTGATTTGGACAAAATAACAGAATACTGGAAAAATGTCGTCAAAGTTTTAGGTTCTGAATATACATTTAAATTTTTTAATGACATATTAGCTTTAGGTCAGAGTATTCCGAATTGCACCACAGAAAGTAAGATATCATTTAATTATAAATTCCAAGGGAAATATCCTTTAAGGAAGATGTCTCCCTTCTTCCAGCATTTCGAAAATGTGATGCATATTGCATTAAATGAATGTGAAGCAGACGTAACGTTACAAAAAAATATCTATTTTTCACCAAACCTTTTAAATATAATTTTAAATTTTTTTTTAGCATTTTACCCTATTGTTTCGGGTTGTCTAATAATGAAGAAATTTGGTATTAAACGGGACAGTAATTCAGCTGTTGAAAATTGGTTTAAAATTGTGAAAAAAGATACTTTTAAGGGTAAATTAAGTAGGCAAGCACCTAGGTTTATTAGAAAAAATGAATCATTATTGAAAGGTCGTATTAATAATTATATTTTTTCTCTCACTACATGTAAAAAGAGGAAAAGCAATTTTCCTCTTACTGCAAGTAAAAAGAGAAAAACATATAACAATAATATTCAAAATTTTATTGATTCGTTAAATATAACAAATTCCGAAGAAATGCGGAGAAAGAAAGTCCTGTTTTTAAAAATAGACATTTTATAGAATTAAAACGACCTATAAATAATGAGACGAAGGATTCTCAGGTACATAATTCACCAGATAATATTAAAAAACGTAAATTGTTTTTCGAAAATTCTCCTTCACCAAAAAAAATGAAATTTTATAGTACACCAGCGAATAATATTCAATCTTGCCAAGGTAAAGATATCGCGATTTATTATAAAGATTTTTCTTCGATTCCTAAAGAAGAAAGCATTATTAATACCTGTAAAAAACATGCCGTTGTAAAACAGTTAAATTTTAATTTGCCAGGTAGTAGTAATGCTGATCTTACTCCAAAATTTGAGAAACCTTAGTCAGAGGTATTAATACAATATTTCCAACGGATAAAGTGCGATATATTATAAGTGGCCATATAATATATCTACCTTAAAACCGACGGAATGGTTGGATGATACCATTATAAATGCATTTTTATTAATTCAAGAAAAAATTGCTGAGACTCATCATATGAAAGTTACTGCGTTTGATACTTTTGTTGTGACCAAATTGTTTTCAAATAATAGTTTATATACATTGAACAATTAGGCAACCAAGAAAGATGTCTTGCTTGCGGACATATAGTTATTACCGGTACATATCAATGATAATCATTGGGCTCTGTATGTGGTAGTTTTTAAACACCAAATAATTTTGTACATTGATTCTTTATACAATGTTCCAAAATTAAGTCATTTAAAATGTATAGAGAATTTCATAGCTTACCACTATCAGAGATCATTCCAAAGGAATATTGATTTTTCTAATTGGATAGTATATTAATGTAAAGATATCGCGTATCAAAATAGTGTCAGTGGAAATTGTGGGGAACATGTATGTATATGGGCTTACATCATTTGCTCATCGACACAATTTCACTTTACGGATAATGATGTAACAAATGTGCGGTTTTGGATTTTACAACAAATACAAATGTATAATAATAAAGTTCATCGTTACAGTATTACACAAAATTACAATGATGTTATAGAAAACAATATTATTCAAAAAAATATCAGTAATCTTTTGGTTTCGTTACCGGTAATAGTTGGTTGCCCAAATGATCAAAAGTCTACTGTTGCTTATTGTAGTAACATAAGCAAAAAAATATTTAAAGCAACTTCGTCACATTGTGCTTTGCAACATGAATGTAAACAACCGAGTAATGAGAAACAAATATTTTGCCAAATTTGTCGCGATTATTATCATGCTAGTTGTGTAGATCTTGCACATTTTGAAGAATACCTAAAATTTTCATATGTCCACGATTTGATCAATAATTTTCTCGTTCTACGTAAAAATAGTATTTTGCATGAGCTTTTATTTGAAACTATCATATTTGTGGTCGGATGCGGTATTTCGCTACCGAAAAATAGGCTGCAGGTTGTAGTGGATGATATATTAGAATCTAATTAGATTATATCTTAGTTTAACATGTTTTCGTAGATACATATTTAAAACTACGAGACTCGTAGTCTGGATGCGGTATTTCGCTACCGAAAATCAGCTATGTACTTGTAGTTAAAAATATGTTGTAGTGCATGTGCATGTTCTTGCTCCTGGAATCAGTGCCTTGTCGTGGCGAGCAAGCTTACTTAAGTTACACGTTATTCATAAAGAAAAAAACGTATAATTTAAAAACTAAACTGATTCATTTTTATGCATTTGATAATGTAATGTTTTACAAATGGAAACCATGATGTCCCTTTTTCTCAAAATATCGATAGCTTCGACATTGGGATTCATAATATAATATGACCCTATTAACCCTCTATTATTTCTATTATATATTTAGATTATACTATATCTTAACACTGATATGTTGGATTTTGTAATATGTACTTATCTATGTATTATTAAGTAAATAGTTATGAACTTATGGAAATAAGTTTACTTCTTTTGTTTAACCTTTCCACATATATGTTTATTTCAATTAAGATTTTTTTCCTCTTTTAATGCAAACAATAAATATTTTTCAATATTGTAAACAGATGCATTTTTGTATTTATTCATTATTTGTATTTATTGTATAATTTATAATAAAGTATTTATTTTATTAAATTACCTATTTAATTCTCAAATTAATCAAATTATATTAAGCCAACAGTTGTGTTTATATGAGTTATAATAGTAATGTATTCAAAATTCAAATATTTTAAATAACTATTTAGACCGCGTTTGTATCATGGTAGATATATCCAGCGTTGTGATAATTTAAATACCGCCATTTTTACATCAAAACGGTAATTGCGCGCGCATACCAGTCGTACCGTATTAGGAAAATAAAATAACTTTTACGAAAATTGAAAATATAAATTCTAGTTTATTTGCAATCTGGAATGATGTATAATATTATTTATAAACATAAACAACAAGTGTAGTTATTTTCAATAAGAATCAATCAACGTTTTAAAATTAATAAGAAATAGTAATTGATATGCATAGTAACATTAACTTTATAAAGTTTGCATATGTCATTATACTTTGATTGTTTGGTTTTGGTGCGGTATGATTTGATTTTGTTTTAATTTTCACTTTTTTACATTTTGAGCGAGTTTACTCGGTGTTTTCATAGGTAAATGTAGGGAGGCATGTGTATGTACATTATTTATGTATTATTATGGATCTCGTGGCCGTGTGCCTGAGTGTCTGGTCGCGAATCTGGGGACCCGGGTTCGATCCCGACCGACGCCAAAAATTACATCGAATTTTAATGGCACAAAATTGACCCCCTGTGGTGCACTCTCCACGCCAGCTATGGGTGTCCGTGAGGTGACGCCTGGTAAGCGCCCACACATCATTACCGATATCTGTACAAAGCAGATTGGCACACCCAGCAATGGGTAATATGCCGTGATGAAATATTTATTTATTATTATTTTTTTTTTTACAGAATATTTACAAATATTAAGAAAGACTGGAATTGAATGCTGAATTCAAAAGTCCCTATTGTCAGTTATCTGCTCCTTCCAGAAAATTTCATAAAATATGTGAATAAAGTATTGATTCACAAAACCTATTTTATACTTAACAATGACTAAATATAAAGATAAATGTGCAGCATTAGCGTCATCAACAAAAACATGTAGATCAAAAAAAAAAAAGATAATTAGATTTTCGCTAAACGAAGCTGAACAACCATACCTACAACGGTTGATAATGTCTCTTCAACCGATTCTACAGATTCAATTTCATAAACAGCAGTAGTTAATTTAGATATAGCAGATTACAGGTAAATTATTTTCACATTTAAAATAAATTAGTTAATTATATATTTAATTTACAGTCAGCCTACTGAAACATTATTCAGTCGAAAACGAAACGTTTTAATAAGGAAGAAATAGAATTTATGAAGGCCTTCAAGATCTTAATATCATCTTCGATTGAAATATTCGCTAAAAATAAGACGTGACGGAAGAAATATATCAATAATTATTGTTACTGAAATTTTCTATTATATCTTAAAGTTATTTGAATATGCTGCAAATGAAATATTAATGGAGTTGTTTTTTTATGCCAGAAAGTATTGAACTAGTTTTCATTATTTTTTTGCATTATTAACAATATATTGTTATTGCAGAGGACGAAATGGGTGGAATAATAATTCACCGGCGTTGATGTTTTACAATAATTACAAAAAAATAAATTTCTGCATAATGCAATTTGTGGTAGCAGTCAAGCTAATGTCTAATAAGAATATGCAGACGTACTTTTCTCTTTCAAATATACGAAATTTCATTGTAATTATCTTTGTCCGAATATTCGAAAAATATATTCACATACATTAGTGGGTATATTGCGCAAATAGTTCCATTAAATGTATAACATCCTGAGATGCAACTGAAGCTATATTGCCAAACAAAAGCGAGTACATATTGTTATTTCTAAAATTATTTTGTTATGTTTCAATGTGCATGTTTTAATTCGTAGATAGTTTTGTTGTTCCTTCGGAAAAAGTTGTCAAAATATGGGCTACAGTGAAAAAAATAAATAATTAAGCAGAATGTTGACACAAACGGAAGACTACCAATAGAAAAAATATATATATGAACACATTAATTGCACTTTGACAGAGTTATTTATGAAAAACGTATTTCCATCACTTGAGAACCACATGTACGACACAGCCATATGGGAGAAAAGTTTCATATCAAAAGATTAATATCGACAAAAGTTCTTTATATATATATATAATAAAAATATACTTTAGATTATGTTGATTTTTGTTATTATATTTCTTACTTCATTTCCTTTCCATAAATTATGAGATCCTTATTTTCTAATAATATTAAGAATATTCAAACAGAGAAAATTAATCATAAACATATCATTTAAACAATGTCCATTCGTCATAAATATGTAATAAGTCAAGCTCAGTCTAAATCTTTTCTAGATATTTTGTTTTTGTTTATAATGAATTGATATGAAAGCAAGGTATTAATTTTTTGTACCTCCCCGTAGCGTGGCACTGCAACAAAAATAAGGAGTAATTTATTATAATTGTTATTCTTTTAATTTATAATAATAGGGTATTCTCGCATATTTTTTTTTATTTTTTTTTCTTAAAGAACAGGTATTTCTAAGAGTACCTGTGAAAACCCGAGTTAAAAATCCTTTTAATAAGCGAGATATTAATTTTTAAAATTTGGTGGGTCACGTGATACGTGACGTATTAGTTGTACGTACCAGCGGTGTACAATCAGTGGTTCATGAGTTTTCGAGATGGTATTCAGTAAGTATTGCAAAAGATAGGAAATCAAATATATTTAATTGTAATCTTACATATTATTACTAAAAAATAAGTAAAGATAATTATAAGAAAACCATTTTAAGTAAATGATTACATTTATTTTCTTGTACTACAAAAACATTTTGACATTCTCAAACTATATTGGTGGCCACTAGGTAGCGCTTGTATTGTAAAAGTTAACTCAGAAATTTTGAATTTGTTTGAATTAGTTCGAGTTTATTTCTTATGTTTGTTACTTTGTTTCTTCTATTCGTGGAGTTCTATTGTTATTATTTCTTACTGAAATACTCCTGTGCTGCTTAATTCTTTGTGGTAAGTACACATTCAAATCATTTATCAAATTCTGATAAAATTGTATTGCACTTTATTAATGGTTAGATTTTTCTAAATAATTTTGTCACAGTAATTCTTATATTATATTATAAATACTACAACTCATACCTTTATTCATCTTTCACAATCGTACAACAAATACTTTACTAATAAATATTTTCTAGTAGATACGCAATAGAGGCAGAATTCATTCAAGCAGATTCAAGCAATTTGACCAAAGTTGATATGCAAATGATTATGATTTATATGTCGGAAAAATCCTGTAAGGCACCCGAAACATTTCTTAATTCTTTCACTTGCAGTTTTCATATTTAAACAATAATTAAAGTTATGATGAAAAATGTAAATAAAACACAAAGCACAAAGCAACGATTCGATAATGGACGTCAAATGACAGCGAATAACACCAAAAAAATAGAGACCATCCCTACAGCTGTACTACGAATACTCCCGAACGAACCGAAGTAGACCCGAGCATGTACGTACCTAGCCTAAGATGCGCAGTGTTATCATATTCGAGCATGTAGTAGGGATATCAACTGGTCTCCCATTGGTAGTACATCATCAAAATTTTAATGATCTTTTGCAACAATCAATTTATAACATGTTTTTTTGCTTTTTCTCTCTCGTTTACCAATCAACTTTAGTATTTTAAATAATTTTTACCTTCCGTCACCTCTAGGTAAGGAAGGTATTGTCTTTGGTCAAAAAATTCGGTGGTGAGTTTTCATTGAATAAGCACGTTTTAGGGTCTTTACAATACGATTTTACTATTTTTATGATGATGTCTGTATGTGTGTGTGTGTGTTCGTGTGTGTGTGTGTGTGTATGTGTGTGTGACCGCGTTTTCGGGAACGATATCTCCAATACTAGAATTCCAAAAATTACAATTCTTGCGTATTCCTCTTCCTTACAACCATATGCAGACCTGTTTAGATTTTGGTTATAATTGGTCAACCGGAAGTACCCTCATTTGAAGATTTTAACAGTTTTTCTTGAAAAAATCAGTTAAATGTTATTATTTACAATAATAGGAGGAGTCTAAGGTTAAATTATAAATAAAACTAAAACAATTACCCCTTAACCTTAAAATAATAATAAAATAAGCTATGAGCTATATACGTATTTCGAGAACTAAGTTCTCATCATCAGTAGAACAAAAACAAAAGTTTAAGCAGAGAAGTTAAGATTACTCAACATGTAAACCATGTCAGACTCTGAGAGTCGTTAGACCTCTGACATGGTTTACATGTTGAGTAATCTTAACTTCTCTGCTTAAACTTTTGTTTTTGTTCTACTGATGATGAGAACTTAGTTCTCGAAATACGTATATAGCTCATAGCTTATTTTATTATTATTTTAAGGTTAAGGGGTAATTGTTTTAGTTTTATTTAAATGTTATTATAACTTAAAGAATATATTAGTGTCTATACGATTTGATTGCATTTTATATTTGATATTCAACAGATATAGAGTTAAAGAAGAATAACGATAATAAATTTTATATAAATTTCATAATTCAGCCAGCTATGCTAACTTAACCATGGAAACTGCTAATATATTCAGGTAATTCAAATTGACAGATGTCAGTATAAATAAAATGAAATCAATGAAAGAATAAGGGAAGTAACTCTAGTGTTAGAAGTTTCTAGATATAAGAGAGACGATTACATATTGGTTTGAACATGTCATGAGGAGAGATGAATATATTAATAGAAGGTGGAAGAAACATAGGAAGACCAAATATAAGATGAAAAGACTGTATTGTAGAAGACTTGAGAGAAAAGGAACTGAATGAGGACGACACGCAAAACAAAAATGAGTGGAAGAAGAAAATAAAAAATAGCGACCCCCTAACGAATGGGAAAAACTAAAGAAGAAGATGTCAGTGTCAAGTGCAATTTGCATAGTTTGTTAATGAAATAACTTTACTGGAAATATAGGATCTTTTGCAAGAAAATTTATGTATGGGGCGCGTGCAGTAACATGACTTTGACCCGTGTCAAAATGACAGCAATTAATTATGTCCATAACTGACAAGTGTTATAATTTTTCAATCAAAATTTCATAATTTTCTTATTTCATGTGGTTTGTTTGTTATCAGGAGTATGGAATTCAGTTGCCGAGAAAGGGATAATACCAAAAATTTATAATCTTTTGCAAGAAAATTTATGTATGGAATTTGTAAATAATACACAGGATTGACGGAAGGTATTGTGCTGGCCACATCAGATTTTTTAATATTTGTAATCATGAGAGAATACCCTATTCGTAAGCGAAACAGATTCATATTTCATATAGGAGATATATGAAAAATATATGTAGGTACATGGGTACATGGGATATACAATTTGTTTTGTTAGATTTTATAATTAATTATTCTTTTTTCTCTAATTATTATTTATTCATCTATACCTACATGCTAACTTCATTTAATGTTACGAAGAGATATGGTTATTATAATTTTATTTGTACTTTCCTTTCCTAAGACGGATCTTTATGATTTTTTTCCACATCCCTCTACGGGTGGTGCCATATTGAAATGTATATTAAATAAGTTGTTATAATATATATTATTTATTTATAATAATTTTATGGCGGCACGCGGACTTATATAGGAGATATCTAAGATTATACGAAAATATAAGTCGAGTCGCAAAATCTTTATGATTTTTTTTCACATCCTTCTACGGGTGGTGCCATATTGAAATATATATTAAATAATTTGCTATAATATATATTATTTATTTATAATAATTTCATGGCGGCAAGCGGACTTATATAGGAGATATGTAAGATTATACAAAAATTCAAAGCAGGTCGCAAAATTTTTATAATTTTTTTTCACACCCCTCTGCGGGTGGTGCCATATTGAAATGTATATTAGATAAGTTGTTATAATATACAGGGTGTAAACGGAACTAGGGAACGCGATTTTTCTCGGAAGTTATTAGAGATACAAAAAAATCTTTCAAATAAAATTTTTAGTGTTTCTAGAAAGCTAATTAAATTAATCTAAATAAAAAATTAATTTTCGGAGATATACGTATTTTTGACTTTTTTTAAATGGTACACCCTATATATTTTTATACTATTTAGTAGGAAATAATTTTTGCTTTAAAAAAGTTTTTAAAGTTATACCTTCTAAACTTAATAGAATTCGAGATATTGAAGAAAATATTAAAATAGTTTTACTCGAAATTAAAGCTGGCTATGAAAACAAAATTATTGAGTTACGAAACATTTTAATTTACAAATGTACATCAAATTATTGTCTTACTGGTAAACACTATAAAAATTGTTCAAAATTTTCACCGTTTTCTTGTATACAAAAATTGAGCCTTTTTAACAAATGTTGAGTTACAGTATTATTAATTTTATTATTTAACAGCTTGTCTTATTCTATGTTTTTATTCTTCTAGTGTAGTAACGTGCGTAACATAAACTTTGTTTTTGATGGCACCCGCAGAAAGAAATCTAAGGGCGATAGATCGGGAGACCTTGCAGGCCACATTATAGGTCCTCTTGTTCTAATCCAGGCATTTGGAAATTTTTGATTTAAATAGCCAGCTTTAATTTCCAGTAAAATTATTTTAATATTTTCTTCAATATCTCGAATACTATTAAGTTTAGAAGGTATAACTTATGGAACTTTTTTAAAGCAAAAATTATTTCGTACTAAATAGTATAAAAATATACAGGCGTACCATTTAAAAAAAAGTCAAAAATACGTATATCTCCGAAAATTAAAATATTTTTTTTCTGATTTACATTAATTTATGTAGCTTACTAGAAACACTAATAATTTTATTTGAAAGATTTTTTTGTATCTCATAACTTCCGAGAAAAATCGCGTTCCCTAGTTCCGTTTACACCCTGTATATTATTTATTTATATTAATTTCATGGCGGCACGCGAACTTATATAGGAGATATCTAAGATTATACGAAAATATAAGTCGTGTCGCAAAATCTTTATGATTTTTTTTCACACCTCTCTACGGGTGATGCCATATTGAAATGTATATTAAATAAGTTGTTATAATATATATTATTTATTTATAATAATTTCATGGCGGCACGCGAACTTATATAAGAGATATCTAAGAATATACGAAAATATAACTTGAGTTGCAAAATCTTTATGGTTTTTTTTCACACCTCTCTACGGGTGGTGCCATATTGAAATGTATATTAAATAAGTTGTTATAATATATATTATTTATTTATAATAATTTCATGGCGGCACGCGAACTTATATAAGAGATATCTAAGAATATACGAAAATATAACTTGAGTTGCAAAATCTTTATGGTTTTTTTTTTCACACCTCTCTACGGGTGGTGCCATATTGAAATGTATATTAAATAAGTTGTTATAATATATATTATTTATTTATAATAATTTCATGGAGGCACGCGAACTTAAATAGGAGATATCTAAGACTATACAAAAATGTAAGGCGGGTCGCAAAATCTTTATGAATTTTTTTCACACCCCTCTACGGGTGGTGCCATATTGAAATGTATATTAGATAAGTTTTTATAATACAGATTATTTATTTATAATAATTTCATGGCGGCACGCGAACTTATATAGGAGATATCTAAGATTACATAAATTTGAAGGACGGGTCACACATGATTTTTTTCACACCCTCCTACGGGTGGTGCTATATTAAAATATATATTATATAATTTTTTATAATACGTACTATTTATTTATATTAATTTCATGGAGGCACGCGAACTTAAATAGGAGATATCTAAGACTATACAAAAATGTAAGGCGGGTCGCAAAATCTTTATGAATTTTTTTCACACCCCTCTACGGGTGGTGCCATATTGAAATGTATATTAGATAAGTTTTTATAATACAGATTATTTATTTATAATAATTTCATGACGGCACGCGAACTTATATAGGAGATATCTAAGATTACATAAATTTGAAGGACGGGTCACACATTATGATTTTTTTCACACCCTCCTACGGGTGGTGCTATAATAAATAAAATATATATTATATAATTTGTTATAATGCGTACTATTTATTTATATTAATTTCATGGAGGCACGCGAACTTATATAGGAGATATCTAAGACTATACAAAAATGTAAGGCGGGTCGCAAAATCTTTATGAATTTTTTTCACACCCCTCTACGGGTGGTGCCATATTGAAATGTATATTAGATAAGTTTTTATAATACAGATTATTTATTTATAATAATTTCATGACGGCACGCGAACTTATATAGGAGATATCTAAGATTACATAAATTTGAAGGACGGGTCACACATTATGATTTTTTTCACACCCTCCTACGGGTGGTGCTATAATAAATAAAATATATATTATATAATTTGTTATAATGCGTACTATTTATTTATATTAATTTCATGGAGGCACGCGAACTTATATAGGAGATATCTAAGACTATACAAAAATGTAAGGCGGGTCGCAAAATCTTTATGAATTTTTTTCACACCCCTCTACGGGTGGTGCCATATTGAAATGTATATTAGATAAGTTTTTATAATACAGATTATTTATTTATAATAATTTCATGACGGCACGCGAACTTATATAGGAGATATCTAAGATTACATAAATTTGAAGGACGGGTCACACATGATTTTTTTCACACCCTCCTACGGGTGGTGCTATAATAAATAAAATATATATTATATAATTTGTTATAATGCGTACTATTTATTTATATTAATTTCATGGAGGCACGCGAACTTATATAGGAGATATCTAAGACTATACAAAAATGTAAGGCGGGTCGCAAAATCTTTATGAATTTTTTTCACACCCCTCTACGGGTGGTGCCATATTGAAATGTATATTAGATAAGTTTTTATAATACAGATTATTTATTTATAATAATTTCATGACGGCACGCGAACTTATATAGGAGATATCTAAGATTACATAAATTTGAAGGACGGGTCACACATTATGATTTTTTTCACACCCTCCTACGGGTGGTGCTATAATAAATAAAATATATATTATATAATTTGTTATAATGCGTACTATTTATTTATATTAATTTCATGGAGGCACGCGAACTTATATAGGAGATATCTAAGACTATACAAAAATGTAAGGCGGGTCGCAAAATCTTTATGAATTTTTTTCACACCCCTCTACGGGTGGTGCCATATTGAAATGTATATTAGATAAGTTTTTATAATACAGATTATTTATTTATAATAATTTCATGACGGCACGCGAACTTATATAGGAGATATCTAAGATTACATAAATTTGAAGGACGGGTCACACATTATGATTTTTTTCGCACCCTCCTACGGGTGGTGCTATAATAAATAAAATATATATTATATAATTTGTTATAATGCGTACTATTTATTTATATTAATTTCATGGAGGCACGCGAACTTATATAGGAGATATCTAAGACTATACAAAAATGTAAGGCGGGTCGCAAAATCTTTATGAATTTTTTTCACACCCCTCTACGGGTGGTGCCATATTGAAATGTATATTAGATAAGTTTTTATAATACAGATTATTTATTTATAATAATTTCATGACGGCACGCGAACTTATATAGGAGATATCTAAGATTACATAAATTTGAAGGACGGGTCACACATTATGATTTTTTTCACACCCTCCTACGGGTGGTGCTATAATAAATAAAATATATATTATATAATTTGTTATAATGCGTACTATTTATTTATATTAATTTCATGGAGGCACGCGAACTTATATAGGAGATATCTAAGACTATACAAAAATGTAAGGCGGGTCGCAAAATCTTTATGAATTTTTTTCACACCCCTCTACGGGTGGTGCCATATTGAAATGTATATTAGATAAGTTTTTATAATACAGATTATTTATTTATAATAATTTCATGGCGGCACGCGAACTTATATAGGAGATATTTAAGATTACATAAATTTGACGGTCACACATTCTTTATGATTTTTTTCACACCCTCCTACGGGTGGTGCTATATTAAAATATACATTATATAATTTGTTATAATGCGTACTATTTATTTATATTAATTTCAAGTGGTTAGTATCATCAAAATTAATAAATTACCTGCGTCTGATAATTTTAAATGTATTATTTTTATTTATTCTTTCGTTTAATATATACTTTATTGTCATTTATTCCTTAATTTCTATAATAATTACCACTGGTATATCTGTTGGATCATGGTAATGCAATGTATAATGTTTGTTCACAATAGGTTGTGTTAGAGAAGTGGCCGCTAGAACCAGCGTGGTCCGTAGTCTTCAACCATAACAAGACAGTTTTTGTATCACTCTAAAAATATGTAAAGCCCGATCCAGACGACATGGCAAATGTGAATAACCAACGTTGGCTAATAAATTGGCAACTCTATCCAAACGACTGGAACGAACTTGTCTTTTATTAAGCTGAGAACGCAGTGCAAGTGGGTAGTGAGTAGAGTGGAGGTTAGAGGCTGGAGGTTTATGGGTAGCGGTTGGATATAGCGCGGCCGCATTGCGCTATGAAATAATCTTGGCTCCAGTATACTCGTAAAAAAAACTTTCAAATATCGACGAGATTAAAATGTCTAAATTTAAAAAAAATGTTTTTATTGACTGATACTCCTTATCTCAGGTATAATATGTTGAATATACGTAGTGGTACATAAGTACAATATAGAAAGATATTATGATGGGGAATTTATACGCGTATATAAAAAGATGCGAAAGTACCCTGAAGAAAATTGCAATTACACAAGGATGAGTATTAACTCGTTTGACAATTTGTTGAATAAAATTAAAGAAAAATTGGAGCGAACATCGACGAATTTCAGAGAACTAATATCAACCGAACAACGTTTGGATATCACAATAAGGTAAGTAATTTAGATATGCATGTTTTATAATTTTTTATATATTAGTATTAATATACATTAAAAAAAACTAAATGACAAACACAAAACAATGGAAATACCTTCCTAATAATATAATGTTTACAAAAATGAAATACTCAATATCAGTAAATTATTTAATATTTTTTTCGCTACAACTAGTTCCAACCTCTCATGAGCCTTCTTGACGAGTTTTAAAAAAATAGCTTTTACGTTTAAATACAGCTGCTATCAGTTGTTCCTCCATGTTCTGATACATCGCGCGTAGAGGCAAGAATCAAACTGAAAACTGAACCCATTCGGTCGGTACACGTCTGGCGACACGCGAGGTATATAGCGAACCTCGAAGCGCGCTATGCGGCCGGTGCCACCTAAAAGTATATGATTAATACTTACCTTACGGGTTGCTTAGAGGCTCACTAGACGCTACCCTCCTATCAACCAACCTGCACTGCGGCCGCCGCTCTAAAGTATTATTTTTTATTTTCATTGCATTTTGCATTCATTCAGTGGTGCAACAAGTCATCATGTCTGATGGTCAAAGTGAATGGTCTAATGATTTAATCTTTGATTTCATTGCACTGTATGAAAAATATCAACTTTTATGGGATCCAGAAGATCTAAATCACAAAAACAGAAATAAAATTAATGATGCCTGGAATGAAATAAGGGAACAATTAGCGGGAAATTTCACTATAGATCATTTTTTTAATAATAAATTTGCTGCAGAGCAAATTACAACTGCAGCACTTGCAACAGCGACTTCCTCGTCACTTTGCATTTTGGCAAATTCTGGAAGTGATGTTCGCCTAAATTTCAAAAACTACAATAGACATATCGTGTGGATGCTACTCATTGGCAAATGTTCATATTTGCCAATCTATAACCAACATTGGTTCATATTACATGCGCCAAAATATGCCAATTATTTGTCATGCCGTCTGGATCGGGCTTAAATTTCATTATAGTTTATCTATTCACCGCTAGGTCTACTCATAGCGCCACTTCCTTATATTTCATGAAAATACTTACCGAATTTGTTTAAATTACGAATATATTCTATATTAAAACGATAAATATTTAAAATACTTACCTGAGAAATATATAAATGTGTATTGACAACTGACAAGCTGCGACATGACATCTGGTGGGAAAAATATGAACTTTCCGATTTGGTACTATATTGTAACTGTATGCTTGAGTTACATGTGGTTTGATCATTTGATGTGAATAAAAATGGGAAAAAGTCGTACAAATTGTTGTGTATTCTGATATCACTCAAGATCTGGCCGAGACACATGCATTGGGTTGTATAATTCTCCGAAACATGGCCAAAATAAAGTTAAAATTACGACAAGAGCAGGTGTTGAAATGGACATGGATCGACGAAAAGCATGGGAATATGCTATTCGTGGTGCAAAACATATGAAAGTTTGTTCTCGTCATTTTAGATCGGATAATTACATATTTCCTGGTCATTGCCCAGCTTTACACGTGCATTCTGCAATAATAATTTTTAAATCTTCTCTAAATGTATTTTGATTTCATGTGGCTTTGCAGAAATTGCACTGGTTTGCAGACAAAGTGCAAATATTACCCACATTATACCGTCATTTTTTAATACTCCACATGATATTATGTGGTTAGCGTTTATAATTCGCTCATCTGCGATCATCATTTTCGATTGATTAAATATATGTATATAAATATATAAAATTATAAATACATTTTAACATATCTTCTATAATACATCTAGAAGTAGCTGTTGCTTCCAGAAATCTAAAATGTTCTGTGATACCAAGCCCCATTTTAAGTGAAAAAATTGCTTTTGTTGTTTGTTTTCATATGTCATAACACTGCGAGTACCAATTCAGAAGCAGCTGATCGGTCCGATGGTGCTCCCGCCATCGGACATGTCAGTTCTCAATTGACAACTGACAAGCTGCGACATGACATCTGGTGGGAAAAATATGTACTTTCCGATTTGGTACTATATTGTGACTGTATGCTTGAGTTACATGAGGTTTGATCATTTGATGTGAATAAAAATGGGAAAAAGTCGTACAAATTGTTGTGTATTCTGATATCACTCAAGATCTGGCCGAGACACATGCATTGGGTTGTATAATTCTCCGAAACATGGCCAAAATTAAGTTAAAATTACGACAAGAGCAGGTGTTGAAATGGACATGGATCGACGAAAAGCATGGGAATATGCAATTCGTAGTGCATAACAAATAACAAAACATATGAAAGTTTGTTCTCGTCATTTTTAATCTGATAATTACATATTTCATGGTCTTTGTCCAGCTTTACACGTGCATTCTTCACTAATAATTTTTAAATTTTCTCTAAATGTATTTTGATTTCATGTGGCTTTGCAGAAATTGCACTGGTTTGCAGACAGAGTGCAAATATTATCCTCATTATACCGTCATTTTTTTAATAGTCCACGTGATATTATGTGGTTAGCGTTTATAATTCGATCACCTGCGATCATCAATTTCGATTGATTAAATATACATATATAGAATTATAAATACATTTTAACATATCTTCTATAATACATCTGGAAGTAGCTGTTGCTTCCAGAAATCTAAAATGTTTTGTGATACCAAGCCCCATTTTAAGTGAAAAAAATGCTTTTGTTGTTTGTTTTCATATGTCACAATACTGCGAGTACCATTTCAGAAGCAGCTGATCGGTCCGATGGTGCTGCCGCCATCGGACATGTCAGTTCTCAATAGTATCTAACACTAAACAAAATTTAACATTAGAACTTCAGACACTTGAGAAAAAAAAATTAAACATTTTATTTTTTTAAAGTATGTTCTCGAAGTTTAATTTTCGATTTTTTTTGTATATGTATAACATTATTCTTCAAAACATATTATAAATTTTTCATACAAATTTAATTAAAATCACACATTTAGAACTGAAGATATTTTAAAAATAATATTTAAATTATTGTTTTGGGTGAATAAATAGATACAAAGGTTATTGAAACTATTTTATTTTCATGACAAATTGTTTCCTTTTTATTATTATATACGAAGAGATCTTATTACATTATACAATTTTAAATAAAACATGAAAAACCTATTCACTAATTTTGAATTTCGCGGGCAGGGGTATCATTTCACCCATGGAGGTAAGAATAAATATGGAGGGAGCATAAACTTGAACTTAGGACAAGGGGAATGCAGGCCTGTGGGGACGGACGCAGGTACTGCTGAAGTCACATTGTGGTGGGAATTCACGCGGCAAATATAAAATTAAATATTTGAAATTAAGATTTCTTATTTCTAGTAATATCAATAAACAAATATTTTTTAGCAAATATGTACTAAGAAGAAATTACAATATAGAAAAATTATAAATAATTAAAATTCCACTTACCTGTTACCGATACGGTTATCTTTTACAATATTTATTTAAATCGATAGATCTAGGCTAGGTATTTATACGAAATTACAATTGTTTAATACACTCATTCGATTTTTTAATTGTTTATTGTTAAATAATATAAAAATAAAACTTTCCTCCTGACTTATTGGAGTACCCCACACACAACAAGTCGCCAAGTTACAAACAATCTGCAAATAATTACCTATGTTAAATGAAACATATAATATTATTGCAAGAAAACTTACATATTGCAGTGCAAGAGTCAACTAGTCCAAATAATGTTTGTTCTGTTAAATTGCTATAAACACAAAATACACGTTGAGTTACAGTTTTAAAATAAAACAATATTTCATAACTCACATGAATAAAAAATCTTAATTTTCACCAAATGTGACGAAGCACTTAAAGAAAAGTCAATATAAAACACGATATACATATATTAAAAAGTCATAAACGGTAAACACTTCTCCAAAACCCGTACACGTTTAAAAACAAACAATACTCAATGACAGATGACAGCCACATGACAGCAACAACCTTGTAACTTCAAACTGACAGCGGTCACAATGTAGAAGGGGAAGCGGCTGCACTAGCGATTGCAAATACTCCCTCCATATTTATTCCTACCTCCATGATTTCACCATACTGCAGCAGTAATGAGGTCATGAACGATTTTTCATTTTTAACTTTAATCGATAGAGTAAGGCAGTGGCACACTGGACAAGTGAGATCAACTGACGCCGATTGACTAAGATCGATTAAAAATTAAACTAACACTAGCTTATGGGAATGGTCACACTGAATGCATCTACTATGATCGAACGATGTCGACCATGGACCTTTTACATTTTTATTGCACCGTGACGTAATTTTTCAATACACCGCGTAGTGAAATTTTTACGAACTAGAGATGAGTAGGCACCATGTTGTCAAGTAAAATGATTAAAAGGACAAGCATTTATTTTTGATAAAAAATTATTTAAACAACACAAAAACTGAAATTATTTTGTCTTTGATTGTGAAGAAATTATTAATAAAGACAAAACAATTTATTTAAAAATAATAACAATAGTTTTATTCTTGTTTGTAACTTTCTTAATAATAAACTGGCAACTACGCAATTATCTGTCACTTTATGTGGTGTTTATTTTGCGTCTTTAGAACATATAACCACGTTTCTGATTCCCATTTACCCGTCCTCTAGTCTTGAAATATCATCACAAACGCTTTGTGTGAATTTATTTAATATAGTTACATTCTTATTTCCGCCATTTCAAATTTTGTTTGAAATATATCTGGCCTCCCTATGCGCAAACAAACTACTGCGCACTACATATATGTCATTTTTCTCTATCTCTCTCTTTTCATGTAAAAGGTCCATTGACGAGTTGTTTGATATATCAAACATGTTTGATTTTCTCATATATCTATTAACTAATATATTGCTAATGCTCCTATCCTTTACGTAGAAACTAATTGAAGCCTAGAATGAGAGATAGGAATATCATTTCTGCATAAGTCTATCTGTCTCTAATTCTGGTTCTCTGATTATGCGCATGCTCGTAATATTTGAATTCTAATGGCTAACCGCTAACGCTGATGACAGCGACTGCCAGTTGATCCGGCGGGTGCGTTCCAAAATCATGCCATGGAGTACGGAGTAGAGTATTAGAGTATAAGTATATAAATCTGAGAAATTAAGTTATGTATCTACTATTTATTTTGTGTGTAAATTCTTGAACATAAATATTAGTAATAATAAATAACAATGAAATATTCTAGTACTGAATTTGAATTAAATAATTTACTTTGTTGTACTGTAAAAATAATAGGAATTCAATCTGGTCAGGATTAATTTATTTTGGTGAAGGTAAAGATTAAAAGAAATAATTTCTAAAATATTTATTGATTTCTAAATAACACAATTCTGTTGAACTTATTTCTAAAATAATCGTTCTTCTCTGAAAGTAACTTCGTCTCGTGATAAAATGTATCATTTATAATTTATGGGGACTTATACAATTCAAATATTTTGGTCGCCATCTAGTGTGTAAAAAAGTATTTAATAATTAGTTATGTAGTGAGCAAGATTTAGATTTAAGTTTGACATTTATCACGTGATCCATATTTGGTCCCACGTGATCACAACAACCATTGTTTGAAAAGGAACATGAACATGTCTGAGACTGAACACGGAAGTTGAAATAATATGATTAATATAAATTGAATATGAATTAGTAATGTGATACAAAAGGAAGTTTAATTATGTACAAAATAATAATAAAATGACGCAAACCTATGTTTGTAAAGTGGGCAAACATAATCAAACTTATTTGGAAAAACAAGTACAGCACCTTTAATAAAGCTGTCTACTAATAAAGAGACACAAGTTTATATTAATAAAAACACATATAAAAATAGATAATAAGCAGAACAACTCCACACAAACAGATATAAAGATTAATAAGGAAAGTAGTACCCAAACAGTCAACAATTATTATGTAAGAAATTTATTTGGTGCTGTAGAGACACCGAGAAATGAAACTAAATTTGTCAATAATTGAATACAAAATTATAATTTATTAAGCAATGATGTTGTAAAATATATATATTTCACTGGCTTATCAGTAGAACATTTTAATGTTCTATATGATTTGTTAAATCCCACAGTTATGCCAAAGTTGATATTTCCAAAAAACACCAAAGAAAACTAAATTTAATAATTTAACATCCAGAGACAAATTATGTATGACTTTAATAAGATTAAGACGTGGATATACACTAAAAGAAATTTCATTATTTTTTTCCGTCTCTCTCAACAGTGGAATTTGTAGTGTTTACATGGATTCAGTTCGTGTTTTTTCAAATTGAAACGATGAAATCGAATTTGTTTTCCCTCCGTGAGAATCAGAAAGATTCGATTCCGCAATGTTTCATTAATAACAATCACTACACATAATAACTTAACCAAACTTTGCTGACTAAATAACAAATTATGGGATCAACGGGGTGGTGCTGTAGAGGGAAAGCATTTGATCGACTGGGCCATGGTATATCACCTCGCTCTTTCTAAAAATTTACGGCGATCGTCCCGAATGAGTTAAACATATGCCAATTGCTTAGTGGACGGCATAATTATTACTATTATTTACGTTCAAGAATTTACACACAAAATAAATAGTAGGTACATTACTTAATTTCTCAGATTTATAGTTATATTGCTCTTATTCTACTCTACTCCGTACTCCATGGCATGATTTTGGAACGCACCCGCCGGATCAACTTGGCAATCGCTGTCAGCGTTAGCCAATAGAATTCAAATGCGCATAATCAGGGAACCAGAATGGACCTTTTACATTTTTATTGCACCGTGACGTAATTTTTCCATATACCACGTAGTGAAATTTTTATGATTTAGAGATGAGTAGGCACCATGTTGTCAAGTAAAATGATTAAAAGGACAAGCATTTATTTTGATAAAAAAAATATTTAAACAACACAAAAACTGAAATTATTTTGACTTTGATTGTAAAGAAATTATTAATAAAGACAAAACAATTTATTTAAAAATAATAACAATAGTTTTATTCTTGTTTGTAACTTTCTTAATAACAAACTGGCAACTACGCAATTATCTGTCACTTTATGCGGTGTTTATTTAGCGTCTTTAGAACATATAACCACGTTTCTGATTCTCATTTACCCGTCCTCTTGTCTTGAAATATTTATCATCACAAACGCTTTGTGTGAATTTATTTAATATAATTACATTCTTATTTCCGCCATTTCAAATTTAGTTTGAAATATATCTGGCCTCCTCTATGCGCAAACAAACTACTGCGCACTACATATATGTCATATTTTCTCTATCTCTCTTTTAATGTAAAAGGTCCATTAGAGATGGTACATGTTAGTGTTCTGTGGATATATGGGTGAAACGTTGTTTTGTACCAACGTGCCAAAATACTAGCAAAAATATATTCAATTCAATGCTTTGCGTGCGAGCGTGCGTTTCTATTGCTAAACAAACCTAAGTGTCTATATAATCTTAAATCTTTACAAACAAGCACTGCTGATGTGACGCGTAGATAACTTCAGGCCAAATGAAAATTATATTTATAAAAATGAAAAGAATGTTTTAATATATAATATAGTTTGGGTCACGAAAGATGACAATTCAAGGTCATTTATTAACCACATGGTATAATATTACTAGCAGATAACTTCACTGCATTTCGTATACATAGACGTGCAATATGAAATATTTATGGATACATTTTAACTGAAAAAAATAAGTGTAATTTATAGGATAATTATGTTTCTTTTTAAATAACGCCTTTCTCAAAGATTTATGCTCTTCACCTATGTATTTGCAAAACCCAAAAACATAGACTTGACAAAAACCATAGAATAATAATTTGATTTAAATGTCAACGTCACTGGGTAACTATTAGGACAGAGGGCAGTGCAGTAGATAATTAGATATCTGTAACTCTACGACATACGTCATTATTATTTGTAATGTGTTGGAAAGTAATGTGTCCATTAACGTATATCTGTCACACAACATAAATTACATAGACATACGTCAAATAATCTTTATCTTTCTAACATGAAATGTTGCTAAGTTACTACTGTATAAAGTGCTGTGTATTCATTCTTCGAACAAGTGACCATGAATTGTCATCTTTCGTGAACCAAAGTATAGCATATTTAGATATGTAATTTTGAATTTATAGTCTATATATTTTTTTATATGATGTCTCTATGAAATTAGTCTGAACTTGCAGTTCTGAACCGTGACGTCACAATATGGCTGGTTTTTGTAACTTTTTAAAAATATCATAGTTTAAAATAATTTTATACAACATAAAATGTAAATAAAAAATAATTTAATCATGCAGAACGATAAATTTGACTGCTTGTTAGATTTAAACAAAAAAAGAATGAACTCATTATAGCGTAAATAGAAATTTAATATTTATAATACATTATCGTCCGCGTCGCAGGAGCGCGGCATTCTCTCGAAATCTACAATGTCCATTTGCGCTCGAAACACACACAAGATTTTTTCTACAGTCGCAACCGTGGGGTCCTCCACCCTAACAAAAAATAATAAAATGTACACTTTGTACTTAAACTACTACTCAATTAATAATGATTAATATAAAGAAAAACGTCTTTTATATTTAATTTATCATTATTTCCCATTATTCTTGACCTATTGCTTCAATCTAATCTAAACATTTTATACTTTCGTGTTTGTAAATGAATGCCCTATTTTATTTTCACAATAGTGCGGCATTTTTTTTTTTTTTGGTTATGTAATATACCGACAGAGCAGTTATATGTCATATTGATTAGCAAAGGTAGTAAATGTGTCACTACAGTGTCATTAGTTCCTGACTAAACGTTTAACGTTTCCATTAAGAATGTAGACAAATGATATTCCTCAACATTGTACAGTTACAAATTTTGACGAGCGTTTTTTCTACTTTGTCGCGCTAGAGCGGCAAAGTGACATTTTGCGTTGACAAAAGAGAGCGCAATTGGCTACTTTCTACGTAGACTGTAGAAAAAATAATTTATTTGCAATTAAAGGTACTGTTTCCTTACATTTATTTGAAGTAGACAAGATAATTTGATAGTTGATATCAAATATGAAATCGTAAAATGAATATTAGTCTTATATTACACAAATACTCGAATAATCTAAACCATCTGATGACGTCATGACACAAATCTGACTACTTTTTTAAACATGGAATTGGCGGGCGATCATGTGCTGGCCACATCAGATTTTTCTTGTCGCATCGCAATGAAGATATCCAAAAAAAATTAAGGATTGATGGTAAAGGAGATATATATTTTAAAGTCGTAAAATAAATTTTATTCTAATGCCAATTTTATAGATAATAAAATTGTTGAAAGAAAACATTACACATTGTACAAGTAAAAACAAACATTTATTGGTTTTAATTACACAGTAAAGTTGAATTTCCCTAAAGAAAATTTTCTGTTAAGCGTATTAGTGCTGAATACAACATACAAGACAAGAATCCAGAATGGAACCATGACATCACTTAAGATTCAGCCCTTGACGATTTTCATTTATTGATGAAGACTCAAACTTGTGAAATAATATATACAAATACAAAGTACTTTGCTAAAAGAACACGGCAGAATAATTCTAAATAAAGACACTCTGTTGCCTAACGTAAAGTACTCTGCCATGATGACGTAACTTTCAATGTAATAAAAAACGAAAGATGGCAATTTCGCATGTAATAAATTGAATGGAATGAATGCGTGACAAGAGAAACACGTTTAATGATGTCCATAATCATACAAGATACATAACTACACTCTTATAAAGAGTACACTGAAAATGTTGATCAGGCCCGCCGAGCCAAGACAGAGACAAAGACTCGGTAGGCCTGCCCTAGACTAAATAATTATATTTATAGAAATGTCTGTCAACATAAGTAATACTATCAGATACAAAATGTGATCACCAATATCTGCTTCAAATCACAAATGCTGATCCAACAACTTATTCAACAACGGTCCTTTAAAACTTATCCTATACATAGCCTACAACACTACATGGGGAGGGGTGGAGGGGGGGAGGTTCCACATTTCTTCAATATATCCCTGAAATGACTCAATACATGTTAATATTATAATCGAAAACGTGGAACCTTACGAGCTCTGGCACTCAACCACATTCCTTCGTCTCGAACGGCCAACAATAACGATCAGAAATAAATAAAACATACAACATTTCCTTTTTCCTAAACAAATACAATATAAAACACCCTTTACTGGGATATTACAGCCTATCATTTACGTTTAAAATTCATATTCAAGACGAAGAAACATCAAAATCTTTCATTTGAATCGCATCAATGCCACATACAATTATTTACATCGAGACATAAGACATTGATGCGAAACAATAAACTTTCAATCCAGACAAAGTTAATTTTGCTAGTGTAAGTTAAGCCTAATGTACAACGCTTGCAGCTAAATTAGTTGCAGATGTCTGGGAGATCAATTAACAAATCAAACATCGATATCTGTGGTTCATATTTTCGGAAAGACAGTCTCTCACTTTGCGAAGAGAAAATTTGCAATAGATAGTACGAGTAGAATAAAAAGGGAAGATAAGTTAAACCGGTTAGATAAAAAAAGAAAAGCCAGTCTAGCCCGGTATTTTAATTTCTGGTTAAATTGTATTTGTTAACTATTAGTTATAACGAAAAATGTTGCATCGATATTTGTAACACAACTTGTGAAAATTGTGTCCATTTTTCGATGTGTGACATTTTCCGTTTTAACCAAGAGTTAACAGACATTTTAACCAAAGATGAAAATAAAACATACACCAATTCTTTTTTCTAATAAATACAATCGGAAGTCAACCAATATTAACCGTTTCATTGCACAGTAGGTAAGGGAATATTCTATTATAATCGAATTCAATACAAACGAGTAATAAACAAATGTAAATTGCACAAAAAATAAAGAAACAATCTGTACATACTGAAATTATTTTATTTAGCGCGAAAAACTTGTGACGTAGATCTTCCGTTTAACGTTTCCTCTAAATTATGCATTTGAGCGGAACCTAAAACTACATCCAGTTATGGGATGAATCATAGAGCGACCACATAAATTCCGGCAACAAAAACAACCCGATCCGTGGTTCTAACATCAGTGTATTTAACTACAGTAAAAATGATTAGGCAGAAGATGCACGACATCAACCTGAAAAAAAACCTTATAAAATGAAATATAACTTGATTTAATTTTAAAAGAAAAAGAAAAAAAATACTAGTTTTAAGTACCGTATATAATTAATGATATTTACAATTATTTCTAAGTTAATCATTATTCCTTTTACTGAATATAACATTATTCGAAATAATTGTAGTTTGTTTTCGTTTCGTACCATACGTTGGCACTACTGAAAATGACCTCCGTCAAATAATTTTATATTCCGTAAAAGGAATAAGGATTGACTTAGAAATAATTGTAAATGCATTTAGGACCAGTTTTTCAATCTCTGGTTAAAATTTTAACTGGCAGTTAAATAAACAATATTGATTCGGATTATCGACAACAATGATAAATCTGTCATTTGACATTTCATTTCGATTTTGTTTATTTAACTGACAGTTAATCTTAACTGAAGATTGAAAAAGTGGCCCTTATATATATATGTTTCTTAATACTAATATATTTTTTCTTCCTTTTTAAAAATAACACCTAATAATTTCTACAACTTATATTTAATTTTATAAGGATTTTTTCAGGTTGATGACGTGCGTCTTCTGCCTAATCATTTTTACTATAGAACCAATTGTTTAATAAGATTTGTGTCTTATTTAAAATAATGAAGCCAAATTTATTGAATATGGCTGTCAGTATATTTTCGGCTTAATCACTATATTGGCAACACTGATTTTGTTAACAACCATGAAGTATGTGCCAGGTTGTTGACATTTTTCTAGTTGACACCACGCTAATGTTATTTCACATTTTCAAAAAATTTAACGTGAAAAGTTGTGCTGCAATCGCGTTGCATCATTGTTCGATGAAAAATCGTTGAGAAACACCGACCGCTCTTAGGCTACCCACTTTCATTTGCTGTTAAGGAAAAGCTGTTTTCAAAAGGAAAACAGTTTTAGGAATCTCGATTATTGTCTGCGAATTTATTATTAATACATGAAGGGGGGGGGCAGGTTTCTTACTGACGTACTGTAAAAGAACGAAAAAAACCTATACATATCACGTCACCAAAATTACGATCTTATAAATTGTAAACAGAAAAAAATCATCAAAGTAATATATGTGAATAATAACATTTTCAAAATTTTATATCGCGAAACATTGTGATGAAATCACGTTGCACCATTTGCTCGATGGATTGAAAACCACTGACCGCTTCTAATTTCCCAATATGGTTTGCAGTTAAAGGATAAGCTATTTTCAAAAGAAAAACAATTTTTTAAATGTCGAATACTAATGCTAGCAAATTATTATTAATATATGAGGGGGAATAAGTCTCGTATTTTCAAAATTTTATAACGTGAATAGTTGTACTCTAATCGCGTTGCAGCATTGCTCGGTGGATTGAAAAACACCGACCGCTTCTAGCTTCCCATTTTCAATTTTTATTAAGCCTATTTTCAAAAAGGAAAACAGATTTTTAAATGTTGATTACTAATGCCTGCAAATTGTTATTAATATGAGGGGGGGTAAGTCTCTCAGTGATCCCGGTAAATTATGATCTGTAAACTATTTATTTTTCCAAATTTATAATTTTAACAACTGTTATTTGTACGTATAGTTGATGCCCTTTAATCCGAACATGAACGAAAACCGGAAAAGGACCGAAAAAATATCGATGCGCGTTAACACAAACTCTCCATGTCAGTTATCGTTGTTGTTTCTTTATTTGCGGGGTCTCGAAGTGTAGTCCCAACTCGTCTTAACGTGAAAGAGAATTTGATTTGATTTTAATAATAATTAAACACTCCGAACTGAACCAAAAACCGAAAAAAATCCGTTATTTTTACTGGAACGAAAACCGAAACGAAAAAAAAAGAACGGTTCGAAATCCTGAAATAAATATATTATATGTGTTATTTGCACTTATCTATACAAATTCAGTGATCCGAACAAATTATTTCGAACACCTTACATACACCAGTTCGGATTAAAGGGTCTATACTGTATTTTAACTTATAGATTCTAAATTTAAAATTTGTAGTAAACTCGCTTAAATAAAATGAAAAAAAAAAAACAATTTAAAATTTTACTTATAATTCATAATTATTTACGAAATTATATTAATAATAAAAATAGCGACAATATATATTGGTTATGATGAAACAGCAAAAATAATTTTACGGGAAAACACAGAAAAATTAGTACATAAACGTTTCCAACCAAAAAAAATAAATAATTTAAAGACAATATGTAAAATATTAATATGCAATATAATATAGTATAAATATTTATAAAAATAATACGCAAAGAAACAGACAGTCTTACCGAGAAAATGATCCATCTTCTACCGCTTTTTGTGTTTGTGCCAGAACTCAACATAATCTCACTAACTCCGCCTACAGCCCTCCCACTCAGGATCGTTTGGGTCTTCCTCGGGAAGAACAGACTCAGCGGACTCGTCAGAGTCGCAAGGGGGCACGGGAGACTCGCCATCAGAGTCCCGACCGTGCACAAAACTGGGGTGTCCGTGGCCTTCAGGCATGGCACGCAGCATACGTTCCAATTCGCCTTCAGGTAAGGGAAACTCGCGGGCTTCGTACGGGGGGATGAATTCGATCGGGTCAGGGGTCGCGCAGCGCTGAGAAACTGTTCGGCGGCGCAGGACGCCCTGGGAGGTCGACGAATCGTCCTACGAAAATATAGTTGTTGCAGTTCACGTAAAAAATTGTGTGGAACAAGTATTTGGCAGAAGAATTATGTCTTCTTCCCTCACCTGGTGATTGGCGAGCGGTGTGGCGGGCGGCGAAGTGACAGGCGATACCGGAGGGGCAAGATCCAAATCACCAGTTGCTGGATGTCCCGCAGGAGACATGGGGTCGGGGGTGTTTGCTCCGCTCGATTCAGCGCGGCTGTCTGTTCGACGGTTTGCCCGACCGCGGCCCACCGATAGCGGGAACTTGATGTAACTTAGAAACTTTTTTTTCTCCTCGTGTTCGCACTTTTCGTGCCGGGAGATTGTTGTTTCTTCAGTTACATCTTCAACCTGCAAGATTATTTTAGTGAGAATATAAAACAAATTTGTTATTTTTATATTTGAAATATATTTATTTTGAATACTTACATCACTGTCTTCACTGACTCGCCTTACAATTCCATTGTTTTTGACATCGTATTTGGCGGGAAAATCATTATCTATCACGCGCCATCTAAAAACAAATTTAATAGTTATTTGGATATCTAGAAGACGAATGACGCACTATTTTTCTACCAGGATTGTTCTCTTAATTTCGAGTCTAATTCGTGACTATAGTGACCTAGAAGTGCTTATAATCAGTAATTTGTGCGCGTTTCGCACTTGACAAAAACCAATGTTTTGATTTATTTTGAATTAGTACATTGAACCCGCCAAAAACTGGGTTCAATTCAGGTACAGATTAATTTTTTTTTTTTTAAAATGGGTTTGTTGGTTCAAGCATTAACCCTATGCTTGCGTGAAATTGCTGCATACGTTTGCCACTAGTTGGGCTTCTCAGGCCCATTTGATACAGTGTGTTAAAAAAAAAACCTAACTCGAAATAGGTTACGAACAAAGAAACATATGTCAATTTAAAAATATTTAATTAAATGTCAATTTAACAAATTAGAAAACGGCGATTGGCAATATACTGTATTCTTCTTTATCTTTTCTCCTTAAAAATACATTTCAAAATCAATTTTGACAACTTGACTTTTGAGTTGAATAATGATCAGACATACGTTTCTCTGTTCATAGCCGTGTGTTTTTTTTATTAAACATTATTGCCGGTAATATAAACAGTGATTAAGGGTGATTAGCGAGCATTTGACTAGCATTGTTTTATCTCTATCAATCGTTTATAAATTATTTTTGAGAAAATAAAGATGGGTGCAATTAATTTTTCTATAACTATTATTTGAAGTATTTTTGTCTAAAATAATTTATAAAGTGATAAAGATGATTTTTACCTCCCGCTCCCTTGGTAAGGGAGGTATAGGGATCGTGCTAAAAAATCGCATATCGAAATTTTGGTAAATGACCACGTTTTAAGGTCCCTAGAATCCATTTTTAACATTTTCACGATGATGTCTGTGTTTATGTATGTATGTATGTGTGTGTGGATCCTCTTTACGCTCTAACTCAAATACTATCGTTCAGAAAATTTTGAAACCTTGTATTTCTACCTTGCTCTTATATGGAAATATCCCATTAGATTTTGGAGTAAATCAGATAACCGAAAATGGCACTTTACTGCAAGCTCAAAATAGTTTTTCTTCGAAAAATACCTTTAAATGTTATTTTATCGAGATTTATGTTATATAAAAATTAAAGATCATTAAATTTTCTACAGGTTTGCATTAATACTTTTTCTATATATTTTATGGATAAATTTATAAAACTATCTATAATTTTAATCCCGGAGCCTACGTTTTAAACACAACTCATTCACATGGTTACACAATTCAGGTCTCAAATGTTTGTAACTGACGGATATATGCTCGTATATGTCACTGTCAACGAACTAATCATTTCAAATAATAATGTTAACGTTTTTAAAATATAAAAATTTATTTAGGCTTTTAGGTTCACATATTTAATTGAAAATAAAGTCAGTAAAATTGGACGTTTCGGGTGTAAAACCCACCCATCATCAGAAAATACAAATTCGTAAAAAAATTACATTGTGATGACACAACAAGGTTATAGAAAAACAGTACCAATTAGCGGCGACTAAATGGAACAATAATTATATGGAAAGGAACTTAATACAGTTTCCAGTTTCCATTGATGGGTGAGTCAATCTGCTTTGTAGGCAGATGTCGGTAATAATGATGACATATTTGTTCCGTGCAGGCGTTTACCAGGCGTCACTTCACGCGAATCTAGGGAACCGGGCTCATTTCCGACCGACGCCAAACATTTTAGAATTTGAAATGGCACAAAATTGATTCCTGTAGTGCACTCTACACGCCAGTAGTGAATATAGGTAAGTACATAAATAAATAAAATAAATTTATCATCACGGCATATTACGTATTGCTGGGTCTGCCAATCTGCTTTGTACACAGATTTCTTCGGTAAAGATGACATATTTGTACCGTGCGGGCGTTTACAAGGTGTCACCTCACGAGCACTTATTGCTGGCGTGGAGAGTGCACAGGGGTTATTTTTGTGCCATTTAAAATTCGAAATATTTGGCGTCGGTCGGGATCGAACCCGGTATTTAAATTTAATTTAATTTTAAGTATTTACATGAATAAAAATTAAATTAAACGGGAGGTATTGTGTTGGCCACAATCAGATTTTTTGATTTTGGCGTCGATAATTTGTGTTCGTTGTGTGTTGGTAGTTTTATTAATTTTTGGTATTATATTGTGGATTTTGCTATTGCAAAGACGGTGTTTCTAAGATTGCCGACAATTATTGCAACATACTATAGGTATGGAAAACGTAACACAACGATAACCGATAACAAATAACGATTCACTATAACGTAATTCATGTTTACAGGATTTTTATCGATGAAAGAATCTAATATTAATTTTTATTACAAATTTAAGAAAAATACAGTTATTGTAATGTTATAATAACGAAACAAAGAGTCGTAAAATAAATTTCTTTCTGAAAAGAGGGCGGTGAGCCCCACATAAGTTTGGGAAACACTGGTCTATATTCTTAGAGGGTTCAATATCATTACTTCTACCTTGGGTCGTGTTTTCTTTTATGTGCAGCTTCAAACTACAGAAAGGAAATAAAAAAAAAAAACAGATACGAGACAAGCCTTAAAGACCCCTTCGTGGCAAACGCAAGGCTACTCTATCTTCAAACTGGTAGTAGTGTGACAATATTTTTATGGAATGCTATAATGAGTAATATATTTTAAAAAAATAGTTAAATTTCACAAACATAAAAGTAGAATTTATAATGCAATACAAGACAAGAACACGAACACAATTTTCTAGAGCAGCCAACACAGACGCAGAAGGCGTCGAAGATCGGCTATATTACGATTACATTTAAGTTTTGAACTAAAAATGAAATGAACCTGACTAGGAATTCAATTGAAAATTTTATCTGAGATCAAGTTATAAGTTTGGGTTCACTTAATTGTTATGGTTTGGTTTGGGTTCGATGCCCTGTATTATTATTATTTTTTGTTCAGAATAAAATAAATTAGCGATAGTGATAAAATTATCGCATCGGTAGTGTACGAAATTTATAGTAAATATCACATCCGTTCACAATGAAAAATTATTGAAATTATAGTTTCTAGAGCCGCTTTCTTTTTACCATGAAAATCAACTCCGAATAATATGTATCTACCCTAAACCGCTATTTTTAAAAGGGGAAAAAAGATCTTGTAATACCCATTTTTTTCGTTCCAGTTCACGCTAAGCACCACCTTTAAAACAGGATCAAATAGATTTTGAAATGGTTCCCGAATGTCAATGTCACGTCAATGTGACTGAATGCTATGTACTTTGTCTTTTTCTAAGTATTTGATATTAAAATGACAGAAATAGAAGAAATTAGTTTGATTCAGAAACATAAACGTTATACCATATTTCATTGTCTTACGAAATACATCCATATTTAAACACACAAATTTAAATGTACGAGGTGTGTTCAAAAACTATCGCGAATTTTGAATTTTCGCGGGTTACGTATATTCGAATTTCGATCTTTTTGTGGCTTTATGTTGGTACTCATGTCTCTCACTTATGTCGACAAGCTCGGCCATTTTGAATGTTCACTTACTTGTTGACAGCTGCTTTGCTTGCACGTGTTTTGGATCGTCTTCGATTTTTACCTAATGTGCTTATTCGTTAAAAACTGACTATGATTTTTTTGACCAAGACAATATCTTTCTTATCTAAAGGCGACGGAACGTAGAAAAAAATAATTCATTTAAAATTTGTCATTGTCATAAAATGTTTTTATCAAAGAAGTTATTTCATTTCTACTCGTAGAAAAACATTTTATGACAATGACAAATTTTAAATGAATTATTTTTTTCTACGTTCCGTCGCCTTTAGATAAGAAAGATATTGTCTTGGTCAAAAAATTCATAGTCAGTTTTTAACGAATAAGCACAATAGGTAAAAATCGAAGACGATCCAAAACACGTGCAAGCAAAGCAGCTGTCAACAAGTAAGTGAACATTCAAAATGGCCGAGCTTGTCGACATAAGTGAGAGACATGAGTACCAACATAAAGCCACAAAAAGATCGAAATTCGAATATACGTAACCCGCGAAAATTCAAAATTCGCGATAGTTTTTGAACACACCTCGTATACAACATAATAATCTTTTTGCTATTGCTTATTTTATCAGATGTCAATAAATTTTAAAACTGTCAAAAAATTAAGCAGTAGCCGTAGTGGCAACGAAGAAGTTTGGAGTTTGTAAACTTCTACTGCTGCCTTTGCCATTGCGCTACTTTTTTCCTAATTTTTGGATGTGAACGAATACGTTTGCTAATTTTATTCAATCTTTTACTCATACCACTGCCACTACCACTAATTCTACCGCTACCATATTTTTTTTATTATGAACAATATTTAACACTTCGAGGAGTAAAACATATATTAAATTAATCATTCGCTGATCCCAAGCACTTCAAGGTCGCTAGAGTCAAGTGTATGTTCACGGCCTATAGTAGTAAAATACAATATTTCATTCTGAAAATTTTATTACATTTTCTCAAAGGATTCCCCGTTACAGTTACGAAAGTAGCAACCATATTCTTGTTACAGATTTTTTGAAGAACAACTTTTGTTGTAGCACACTCATTTTAAAAAAGTAAAGCGTACGATATTTGCTTTGCACCAATAGACTTACAGAATTGACGTCATATATAAGAAAGAAATATAACATCTCAATACACTCCCCCCCCCACCGATATCTATTCCATCTGTCATTCAGGATTGTTTGTACAGTCGTAACCACAGCAACCAGTACTTTTAAGCAGTGCCGCTAAATGCGCTACGTGCAAATCTAATTACATATATTTAACTTTGTTTTGAGTATTTTAAACGAATTAATGTTTATTTTGGTTCAAGATGAATATTCAAGGTCATTTGTAAGCATTCTGATATTACTTGTAGTTAAATTCACTACATTTCGTTCGTAACAAAAAACGTGCAACATGAAATATTTATGGTTATGGTCGTTCCACGATATCAACCGATTTCCGTCATCAACAGAAACTTTTCAGCAAATTTATATGAGACGATCATTTTATGTTGTGATTGTAGCATATACTACGAGTCAAAGTAAAATAATATGCATGATTACAACAAAGATAATTGGATTACAATAATTAAAAAGACTAATAATGCGAGAGATAATTATTATCACAATATTTCGTTTATTTTGAGAGATACAAAAAAATGTTAATAAGCAAAGTTAAACTAGACAAAGGGGCTCATAAGATGATCATAGCAGAAATTTGATATCACTTCCGGTTTTAGCGGAAATGGGTACAACTTTAAAACTAGCATAGAGAATCGGTATTTTTATATTTTTTTTTCGGAATATACATAAAATTAGCTTTACAATGATACCAAATTATCATAGTTTTACTTTAACCATTTCAAAATGGCAAACATCTATTCTCAAAATATGTATTAATAAAATTCCATACAAAATAAAACATAGCAAGCTATGAAAACAATTTTATTATTTTATAACAAAAGAAAATAATTTACCTACATTTGTGATAGTGACAATTTCTTGTAATAATTAAATAATTATGGCTCAAGTGAATTACATAAATGAAGAAATGATTGATATGATTTTAATATTCGGAGAATGTCAAAGAAATTCTGTTAGAGCACTTCAACTTTATGGAGAGAGGTATCCTCACCGACGATAACTGAGAAGACAATATTTTAATGAAGTTGTTAATAAATTAAAAACACATGGATCATTTAAACTGAAAAACCGACGTGCAAGAAGAGGAAATGAAGTAGATAATCATCGAGATGAAGAAGAAGAGGGAATTATGTAGAGAATGCGCGGTATCATGTTGAGAGCATTCAAAATTTTAAAAAAACATAGTTTTAATTCTTATAAGATGCACATTAGTCAATCTCTTAGGGAATATGACTATGATCGTAGAATAAATTTTTGCAATTGGTTTTTACAAATCTGGCAGAATGATAACAGATTTCATCATAAAATCTGATGAATCATATTTTTCGAACAATGGGCTCTTTAACAGAAATAATGTAAGACGTTGGGCAACCGAAAATCCCAGAATACTGGAACATCCAGGCATCAAGAAAGATTTGGTTTTAATGTTTGGCTGGGAATAATTAGGACCGGAAGTGATACAAAAATTCTGCTATGATCATCTAATGAGCCCCTTTGTCTAGTTTAACTTTGCTTATTAACATTTTTTTGTATCTCTCATATCATCTATAGAAAATAAGGATTTTTTTCTTTTAATATTTTTCATACTGTTAATCAGGGAGCCCCAGAAAATATTTCGCATAGGGGCCCAAGAGTTCTAGTTATGCCACCGCACCGTATATAGATGTAGGTATAACGATTATATGCCATAAAAAATTTATTTTTACAATGTAGCAGTAAAAAAGGACCAATATAGTTTTTTTTTCTTCAAAATACAGTATAAAATTAGACATTAATTTCTAACTTTGCCGAAATAACGCCTTCGGCATGGTTACAGTACTCAAATTATCCAAATTAACATGAAAAGATTACAATTTTTTTTTTTTTTTTTAGAAACCGATTTCATTCAAAATTCAGTATAAAAATACAATCAATTTGCGAATCGTAAGTTTTACCAACAGAAGCATAAAAAAGAAAAATATATTTAAAAGATTCACATTGAATACAGTTTTATTTCGATTTATTTCATAACATACATACTAAACGTAAATTTAATTGTTAAAATTTAAAATAATTCGTATTTTTCCGAAAACATTTCAAACGTTTGGGGAATTTTAGTTTTTCATATTTTTCGCAGGTTGATGACGTAAATCGGTTGATATCGTAAAACGACCATACTACATTTTAACTAAAACACAAAAATAAAAACAATTTATTTAGGCTAACAACTAATCTAAGATATTGTCGTTATTTTTCCTTGAGTATTCTAATTGACCCTGCATGTGGAGGAAAGTAAAAGAGCATCTCACTTACTTTGGCGTCGGTATCTCCTTATACTGCAGTTTCTCCACCCTGGTGGATGCAGCCACACTATACGGTATAACAATATTATCAATATCGTACGAGTCGACGCGATTGCGGCGGTAAGGCATAACATTGACATGCGACAGCGGACTAGGCGTCAGAGACTCAGAGGACTTGGCACCAGGTGCGGCTGCCTCCAACGCCTCCAGTTCGTCCGTGCTTTCCGAGGCCAGCGAATGCATCTGTGCCATGGCTAGAGACGCCGTGCGCCGTTTTCTATGTATGCGCATTACGCCGCCGCTGCTGCTGCTAACGACGCCGCTGCCCGAGGAGGCTGAGCCGCGGGAGAGGCGTCGGCCGCGAGAGATCTTGTTTTTCAGTTCTAACAAAAATGTGAGATTAACAATTTAATGAAATAAATAAATATTATGTGTTGCACGATTTTTTTATTCTTTAATCGTATGTTTTATTTTCTTTCATATTACTCTTTATTCATGAGAAATTTGTCTCTGAAAATACAATATTTAAATTGCCGCCTTTTCTGTCGTCTAATAACGTCAGAAAACTACGCACCAAAGAATGATAATAATAAATAGTTTTAGTAGTATCTCAAAACGAAGAAAGAAGAATAAAATGGTTGTCTCAAGTAAACATAAAACCATTTATAAAAGTTTCATTCTGCGAAGATCATTTTGTCGTAAGCATAAATATTTTAAGGTAGAAATAAAATAAATAAATATCCATAGAAACTATACAGAATGAACGAATAAGAAGTAACTATAAAGGTACAGAATTATAAAATTCTGACAATAGATGTTCAGATTAGTAACATTCTACAAAAAATAATAATAATTCAACGTATATCCTCCTGGACAATAAGGGCAAATTAAAAATATTATAAGACCACTTATAAATGAATAATTGTTTATAACTTTATTAATATTACGCTCGAGCAATTCAAATCTCATACATAGAACAACAAAGATGAATTTAAAATCTTATATTAAAGTCACTTCTGGATAAACAACTGTTTATAACTTTGCTAATAGAATAGCGAAGTAGTTTTAATTTGCAGGGGACATTGTTTATAACAATATTAATAATTTTAGATGTTCAAATTCTACAGACATCCCTACAGGACAATAAGGATAAATAAAAAAATATATTGAAGTGACTTTTATATAAATAATTGTTTATAACATTATTAATAGGATAGAAAAGTAATTCAAATTTGAAGGGAACATTGTTTATAACAATATTAATAATTTGCGATGACCAAATTCCACAGATATTCTTCAGGACAATAGAGATAAATTAAATTGTTTATATTAACGTTATTTCCGTGTAAATAATTGTTTATAACCTTGTTAATAGCATAGCGAAGTAGTTCAAATATGTAGGGAACATTGTTTATAAAAATATGAATAGTTTAAATTAACAAATTTTACAAACATCCTTCAGGACCATAAGGATAAATTAACAATCTTTTATTAAAGTGACTTCTGTATAAATAATTGTTTATAACAATATGAATAATCTGCAATTATCAAATTACAGACATCCTTCAGGACAATGAGGATCTATTAACAATCTTATATTAAAGTGACTTCTGTATAAATAAATGTTAATAGGATAATTTAAAATTACAATCAATTGCCCTGAAGGATCTGTGAAATCTGGTGATCGCAAATTATTATTATTAAAAATGTTCCCTACATATTTGAATTACTTCGAACTACTTCGCTATCCTATTAACAAGGTTATAAACAATTATTTATACAGAAATCACTTTAATATATATTTTTTTATTTATCCTTATTGTCCTGAAGAATATCTGTAGAATTTGGTCATCGCAAATTATTAATATTGTTATAAACAATGTTCCCTTCAAATTTGAATTACTTTTCTATCCTATTAATAATGTTATAAACAATTATTTATACCAAAGTCACTTTAATATAAAAAAAAATTATCCTTATTGTCCTGTAGTATGTCTGTGGAATTTGAACATCTAAAATTATTACTATTGTTATAAACAATGTCCCCTGCAAATTAAAACTACTTCGCTATCCTATTAACAAAGTTATAAACAATTGTTTATACAGAAGTGACTTTAATATAAGACTTTGAATTCATCTTTGTTGTTCTATGTATGAGATTTGAATTGCTTGAGCTTAATATTAACAAAGTTATACATAATAATTCATTAATAAGTGGTCTTATAATATTTTTAATTTGTCCTTATTGTCCATGAGGTGAGGATATACGTTGAATTATTATGTTATTAATCTGAACATCTATTGTCAGAATTTTATAATTCTGTACCTTTATAGCGCATATATTATATGATATTTATTAAGAATATTTTGACACCTATACAGTGAGCCATGGTTTAAAACAGCGCAAGGCTGCCACACACTGCTAAAATTTTGAATCGTCCGCTATGAATCATCTGCCAACTTCACCGTCGTTACAATTACAGGGACGGTAATGAACATAAGTATACTTAGAATTAAAGTGATAAAAGTTTATATTGTTTTGTAGTGATTCCTGGACATATCTTTCAGCCACACTGGTAGATTTCCATCCAATTGAACAACTTCAGGGGGTATACATTATAATACTTCAAATTCCGACATAATTGCACACAAGGAGGATATAAAATTGCATAGTTTTTATTTAAACGTCAAAACGTGAAAATTTTCACTTCAATGTTTATAACAAAAAGTGAACAAATAAGTATCTATAGCTACAGGGCAATTGAAATCGCAAACGTAATTTACGTAAAATGTAACGTCAGTAGTAGATATTTTTCTTTAAATATCTACGTTTGAAGAAAAAATATGTCATTCGGAGTAAAAGTGTCTTTGTGTGCCTCGCGTGCAATTGTCCGACTCGCTTCGCTCGTCGTGCAAACTTCCACGCTCGCCACACAAAGTATCGCTTTTACTCCTAATAACACAATATACTATTATAATTAAGTAAAAAAATTAAATATTTTTAATTTTTTTATCTTTCCAATTTTGTCATGGGCTAGTATTTCTTGGACGTCACAGGCAATGTAATTTGGCGCCAATTCAAACATAGTATACTTTTAAATTGCTACTGTGTTTAATACACAAAGAAATTTGAATAGAATAGAAAATCATATTTACTATAATACCTTAGAAGGTACTTATTCGAATTTCAGAATAAAAAAGATGTTAAAATTTTGTGCAACATTTGTGACTTACCTGTCTTCAGCAGTCTGTTGTACTTTTTGCGGTGCTCAGATTTCTTAGGTCTATTATCCATTTTTTCCACCGTTCGATCCAGTTTTATTAAACTTTTTAGTGATTTAGTAAGATTGCATCTTAGGGCTTTCTGTTGCCAGTCTGGTAATTTCATTATGGCTTCTAAATGGATACTTTGAGATATATCTACAATCAAATAAAAACATTTATAATATTTCACATCACAATAAAATCATTATACATTATTGTAAAATATAAATCAGTGGTAGTGACGAATGTAATATGTATATAATATCATGGACCATCAAACCCTTATAAATCATCATAAAAATTAAATTCTCCCACTCCTGATATAGTAAGTATAGTTGGACTCACGAAAAGATAACTATTCAAGGTCACTTGTTCGAAAAATACTACACAGCAATTTATGCAACAGTAGCTTAGCAACATTTTATGTTTGAAAGAGAAAGGGAGATAGATTATTTGACTTATGTCTATGTAAATTATGTTGTGTAACAGATGTACATAAATGGTCTTATTACTTTCTAACACACTACAAATAATAATGACGTATGTCGTAAAGTTACAGATATCTGAGGTCATGCAAAAAAAATCGTTTTTTTTTTGTTGTTTAAATCGAACAATCATAGTCTAATTATCGTACTATATGATTAAATTATTTTTTATTTAAATTTTTTGTTGTATAAAATTGTTTTAAAGTACGATATTTTTAAAAAGTTGTGAAAATCAGTCATGTGACGTCACGTTTCAGAACTGCAAGTTAAGACTCATTTAATAGCGACTTATCATATGAACACAGTATTTTTAAAAGAAAAAATATATATACTATAAATTGAAAATTACATATCTAAATATGCTATAATATATTAATATAACATTCTTTTTATTTTTATAAATATAATTTTCATTTGGCCTCAAGCTATCCATGCGTCACATCAACTGTGCTTCTTTGTAAAGATTTGAGATTAAACGCTGGAAGTTTGTTTAGCTATAGAAACGCACGCAAACCATTGAATTGAATATATTTTCGCTAGTTTTTGGCTCGATGGCACAAAACAACGTTTCTCCAACTTGTTTACTTTCGTAAATTTCAGGTTATCTTTAAATGCCACTTTGACGTTTAGGACCTATGTGAAAATCAAAATGGCCATTGATATTGAAATGTGACGTCCATGGGCGAGACGGGAAAAATCAGCTGCTTTTTAATCATTGTCAAGAAAAATAAAAAATACGGGTCTATTACTCTATTCTATCGCTTAAAATTAAAAATGAAAAACCGTGCATGATTTCATTATCTACTATACTGCCCTCTGCGCTAATGTTTACTTAGTGACGACGTTTAAATCAAATTATTGTTCCATGGTTTATGTCAAGTCTACGCGTTTGTGTTTTGCAAAAACAAGGTGAATAAAAATCATTGAGAAAGGCATTATTTAAAAAACATAATTTTCAAATAAATTACAATTTTTTTCACTTAATGTATCCATAACTATATCATGTTACACGCCTATGCATACGAAATGTATTGAAGTTATCAAACGGCTTATAAATGACCTTGAATAGACATCTTTCGTGAACCAAACTAAGCGCCGTTTTTTTGCTCCTCACTATGGGGGCAAGCAGATACGTGACTCAAACGACCTTGAAGAGTTTAGAATAAGCTGATTTGTATGCGCTTTTGACAGCTTTAACAAAAACAATATTTTGACTTATTTTGATTTTGAAATAAAGTTCTTATTTTTAATTTGATGTATTTTATAGAGATGCGCCGAAAATTCGGTTATTATTCGGTATTTGGCATATTCGACCACTTTTTGTTTATTCGGTTATGGCCGAATTATTCCTTAGACGTACTGAACATACGGCATTTTCTCATTTATTTCTGGAAGTAATAATTCATTCAAAACAAAAATATTTTGTGATATACGTAGTTTGTATCGCTTCCCAACAATTTTAATTTCTCAGATTCATTTTTGACTGAGAGCAATTTGAGGTTATAAACCATTCATCTGTCAGTTTTGAAAGCAGTCATACCACCTCTAAAAAATGAAAAGCGCCAAAAACAGTGCGTTATAGATCTTCTTAACGACGTGTTTTCAGTGCATTTATAGACTCAAAGATACCGGAAATAGAAAAATTAAATTATTTATTACAAAAAAAAATCGCATGCCGGGTGATGTGTCTGTCAGCGCGATTAGGCATATTCATTTCAAATTTGAATGATTGAATGTAACGTTTCGATGTATACCGCGTGCACATTTTAACAAGAACCGAAAATTCGGTTCGGTCGCTATAAAATTCGGTGAAGTTCGGTATTCGGTTATTTGACCAAAACTGTATTCGGCGCATCGCTAGTATTTTATTCACTAAAGAATGTAAAATAATAATAATGTCAAAATATTGTTGTTGTCAAAGCTGTAATAATCAAAATCACAGTTTTTTATTACATTTATACAAAAAATCAACTCAGCATAGCTAAATAAACCCTCACTACAAATTCATATATTTTAATTTTATAAAAGTTACCGGTTTGATTTCGGGATTTAACTGAATCTTTAACAATTAATTTCTTAACCCTTTCAATTATGAACGGTATTCTTGACATTTCCGGCAGTAAAAATAAATTATAGGGAGTGGGAAAACTTATATGCAATTCGAGAATTAAATAACTATTAAAATAATAAAACAAAGAATGGCTCCCTTACCGTCAGGGAAGGATAAGACAGAATGATATCCAGGATCGAGTAACGCGATCCTTTCTGGTACGGTAAGTTGGTCCGGGGTATCCCGAGGGAAGGTAGGATCGGTGCGTCCCGTGCACAATGCACAAGGCACCACGGGGGGCACACAACCACAGCGGATGTTACTGGGCCTGGAGGCTTTTTTCGAGACGGTGTGTAACCCTGTTGTTTGAAGGAGTTTGCGTTTGCGGAATGATGCTCTGTGGAGGGGGCGAGTACGGGCGCTACTTCCACCTAAAAACAACAAATTCTTATTTTGCAATACTTTTAAAAATCTAATAATGATTGTGCATGCCATATGTGGGACACTAAAAAACTCAAATTTGTATAGTGACTTCTATAACTTATTTTGTCACAGAATTCCTTATTTTCTTGTTTAATAGATCTCAATCCACATTAATACCTAGCTTTTTTATTTCCTTGTACGTAAGTAAAGGAAGTATTGTAATCGCGAAAAATTTCGGTTTTCAGATTTCAGCGGAAATATCCATTTTGATCATCCCTGAATCCATTTTGACTAATTTCGTCGTAACGTCTGTACGTACGTCCGTTCGTACGTACGTATCTCGCATAACTCAAAAACGGTAAACCGTAGAAAGTTGAAATTTTGTATTTAGGACTCCTATAACATCTAGTTGTGCACCTCCCTTTCTGGTTATTACACAATTTCCAGAAGTGGTACTTTACATGAAGCCTAAATAGATTTTAATGAAAAATTGTTTTACAATACTTTCAAATTTGGTATACAAGACTTTTATGTCAATCGAAATAACATAATAGATTTTGGTTAAAATAGGCTAACCGGAAGTGGTACATTACTTGAAGTTGTTAACAGTTTTTCTTGAATAAAATGATTTTAGAAATAAATGCTTCAAATAAAAGTTTTAGAGAATTAATTTCTGCGTCTAGCACATCAAGTATTATTAAATTAGCCCTTTGTATAAGCTAGATATGTAAATTTAAAAATTATATACTTTTTTGTTTTTGTAATAAAGCTTGCTATGGATTAGGACAAAAACATAAAAAAAATGTTCATGACAAATTACGTTAAATACGTGCAATTTTATGATTTGTACAATAACAAATATTATATTTTTATTGTGAAATTAGTCATATTCATTGTTGTAATCAAATATTTCTTTGTTGTAATAAAAACTCTCTTTAAAAACTCCCTTTATGGTCGCTATATATCTTACAGTTTTGAATTTAAAATTAATATTTTGTAATTTATTTATTAAAAAAATATGTATAGTTTAATAATCGTACAAGGAAGTCGTGTGGTGTCCACATCAGATTTTTTAATTTCCGTTTCACAATTGGCCAATAAGTCTCTATCGGGCTTAGTTTAAGCAATTAGATAGACTATACTTTTTGAAACTGTTAAATTTATGTTGGTTTCCTATCACTGCATAGCAAATTTTGCGTAATGGCATGACACCAAATCAGGCCTAAATACAAAAGACGTCTAGTTAATGGTAATAAAAGGTAACAAATGATTTGGAAGACATTCTTTCAAGTAAATACTTTGAGTTATGGTCTTGGTGGCAATAAAAGTCTGACTTTTTTCCACATGTACAAATTGCTTGCGCCACAATATATTATGGAAATTTTGATATTTTTTTTTTTTCAATTTCTCCGAAATATTCAAATTGTCCTTTGAAGTACATATTATCCTGGGAGTTGTTCTAAATAACCTATATCGCATGTTTCGTCGAAATTTTCGTCAAAATTTCAATGTATAGTTTGCGATTTCGTGTTTTAGCTTCCAAATTTTGCTTATCACTGCGGTTTCGAACTAATTTAACTTCGTAAGTATGTAACTATTCGTACCTTTTACTTTCCGCACATATGAAGCGGACATGCCGACTTTTTGAGCCACTGCCCGCACAGAAAAATTTAATTTTTTTCAAAATTGATTTCAACTTTTTGATCTGTCTTAGAACTAAATTGCCCGCAACTTTTGCCACTTTCAAGTTGTCTTGCTGTTGTTAAGGTAGTTGGTTCATGAGAGCAATGCCATCTATTGATTCCGTGCCAAACAATGTAGACAAACTCAAGAGTTGCCTGCCTGCTTCAAGTCACATGGCTATTTGTATATTATGTTTAGTCTGCAAGGTATTGCAACAGCTAATGGTTGTGAGGTTAAGAAAATAAAGAAAAATTCCGAAAGTTAGAAATCATCGCGGATGTTTCTCAAAACGTGGGCGGCAGTGTTACCAACAATGCGCGTAAAAATTTCAGATTAATAATATCTGATGAATTTCCAATTAAATTTGTTATATCTATGAAACCAGATGGACATGCATTTCTTTAACTAGTTTTTTTTCCCAAACCTTAATTTATAATCTCCTAGTTTTTAGTGAAAAGTTTATGGGTTTTCGCGATTCTAAAGGCAATTATGTCGATGATTTTTTGAGATTCCCTATACTCGCCATGTTAAATCTTCCAACTTTGGAGTTCAATAAATCCGGTCGGAACTGGGCAAGTTGACTAAAATTTTGTATTTACATCGAGCAATACTTAATCTAGCTGTACGCCAAAGATTATTAAAATTTTATGGATTTCACTTCATGCTCCAAAACGTACTTCAAAACTCTTCACAACATTATGAACTAGGCTTCGGTACGTACAATATTTCTGCAAATTCTTGAAAAACCAAATTTGGAATATTTTGTCGAGTGTACAAAATTCTTTTGCTAACATCTTTTTGTTTAGCTGATATTTTTTATATTAAACAATTGATATAAGTTACAGTATAAAGATATAAAGAGGGATACTTTGATTCTATTTTAAGAGCAATGTGACAGATCTATGTACAACATTATAAAAGTTACAATAATATATGTATCCAGAATTTATCGTGGACAATCTTTAGGGGCATTAATCGATTAATGTTTCAACATAAATATATTATCATTGTCACTTACTGTTCATCTTACCTCCGGTGACCGCCCCATTGGCAAGCGGTTCCTCTTTGTAACCAGCTGCACCAGGTAGTTGTCCACGGTAGCCATTAACCGCCGAGGGAGACGTAGTGCTGGAACCACTAGCATTGGGATCTCCAAAGACGACGGCGCCTTTACTAACTCGGATTTGTCGATGGAGCTCGTTGTGTTGACGGATACGGTACTCTAGGTCGGAGATTTGCGCCTGCAGCCACGTCCATCGGGCGGCTACAGACGCGCGTTCGGTTGCGTAGCGCCATGCTGCGCGTTTCGTTCTAAAATGAGGCAGAATTATTAAAATCAGAATAGATTACGCAACAATTAAAATTTAATGACAATAGACTAAATGTGGTACTCTTCTTTAACTAAAGGAAGCTTATTTAAAAATAACTGAATAAAGTGAAACATATACTAATAGAGATATATCGCTTTGTCATAATTACGATATTTATAGTTTTATTACTGGACCCGACAGTGAATTATAGTATTCTTCACGTAATAATGGTATTACGCAATAATATTTCGATTATAGGTAGTTCAAAAAGATTTCATTCGCTCTATAATCTGTGCTAGGAAACTATCTTTTTCTGTATCAAAAAATGCACATACAGCTGACAAAACCATTATTCTTGTCTTTTCCGATATTTTTTTTTCTTTTATAGTTATAACATTCTATGTATATAATAAATCACGTAAATTAATATGAGAAAAAATGCTAAAATACACGCCAATGTGTACGAACTAATTCTGTTTCAAATTATTTCCTGAACACAGTTACGACGTACGTTGCCGCATAAACCATAGGCGTGGACGTGTGGTAAATCCTGTTAGAGGTAAAGGCGTTTATTATTAAAATAAAAATATATACAGGTGACACTGAAAAACGCCACTCAAAATAACTTTCTTATTTATATTTTTTAAATTTGTAAACTAGGCGTAGTGCCTACAAATCATGGTATTTGGCATGACGGTGCACTTCCAGTTCAACCGGAAGTGACTAACATTCATATTTCAAATGGGATAACCTATATATTTTTATATATTTGGAATCTACGTAATTTTACGAATTTATTTCTTATTTAAAATATTTAGGGTGTTCCATTTGAATAAGAAAGTTATGTGACCGGTTGAACCGGAAGAGCTTCCATCATGCCAAATACCATGATTTGTGAGCTCCTAAGCCTAGATTACAAATATATGTATAAAGAAAATTAAAAAATAATTATAAGTAAAAAAGTTATTTTGAGTGGCCCGTTTTTCAATGTCATCCAGTATACTACAAGTGATACTGAAAAATGAGCCACACACACGAAAATGTTTTTTTTTTTATTTTACATCTATAAATGGAAGGGGCCCAAAAAAATGTTATGCCCCGGGCTCCGGTCTTTCTTATTATTTATACTCACGGTTCTGAATATTATAAAAGTATCTGTGTAAAAATTGTTTGTAATAAATTACGTAATGTGGACATTGAATATTCTTGCATTATGCCACAGATTTATTTGGACTAATAACCGATATTTCATGAAAAATTAAAACAATTTGAACATGTATGTAGTAGTGCGTATTTATATTTACAGAAAATGTATATTTTTTTTGTCGTTAGATGGCAGCAACAGCCTCGTCCCATATTTTTATAAATGCAATAAATTAAAATATCAACAATATCGTACAATTGTGCACTTCAATGCGCGTTAATATTAGGATATAGCAGACTTGTTAATTGTTGTTTGAAATTGAAATATATACATCTACTTATTTTAGTGTAGAAAATATATTTAATAAATGTGCAAAAATCACTACTCGAGACAGCGAGATTTTGCACTATTTTCTAACAATTAAAAGGGAGTAGTAGGCTTGTCCATACCAAAGTTCTATTTTTAGAATGTTGCTTGTTGTTTCAAATCGAAGTAAATTTGCGTAAATTTGCTTTATTTGGCCAGGAAAATATTTTTATATGAATAATAACCGCGGAATCGAGATTTTGCGGGAATTTCAAACAAAATTTGAATATAAAATAAATGTAATATTGAAATATTAGTTCAGAAATGATCACTAGATGGTACGAGAAGTTTCGTTATGATTTTATTGAGAAGTATGTGCGCAATTTCTGCAATGACGAATATAAATTAGTTGAATTATTAATTCATAAAACTGTGAAATATTGACATTGGTTGTTTCAGCATTATCAGAGATAAATATTATTTAAACGCATGAATTTAAATTACAATGAGATAGAATTTAAAGGATGAATCGGTTTTGAAATAATTACTTAAGTACTTGAGGCATAACATGACAATTGACATAAAATAATATATGTAGACGGATTCAAGTTATGAATTAGATACTCGAGTCGGAATTCGATCAAAGTCAATTATTCGTGAACATTAATCTTTAAATATCCGCACATTGGCATACCTAATATTAGGTACAAAGTCGTGATGTGTTTATTTATAAATAATATTTTTTATAGTATAAATTTGTTACAAGACATAGAAAGGCACGCCTAAAAATATGGGAGAAGGCGTGATAGCATATTTATCTATAAAAAATTGTAGTGATGAAATAAAAAAAAATGAAGGCCATTCATTTTTATTTTCTAATTTGTATAACTGGTAATATACACACCGGCAAAATTAGGGAACGCCAAAAAAAGCTGTATTTCAAAAAGTATGAACCCTCTGCTTTCATATTTGTGTTGATCTACAACAAATAACATATGACGACATAACACCTAAAAATAACCACTTACTAAAGATTGATTATCATTTATAAATTAAATAAATAAATATATCATCACGGCATATTACCTATTGCTGGGTATGCCAATCTGCTTTGTACACAGATTTTGGTAACGATGATGACATATTTGTACCGTGCGGGCGTTTACCAGGCGTCACCTTACAGGCACCCATTGCTGGCGTGGATAGTGCACAACAGGGGTCACTTTGTGCCATTTGAAATTCGAAATATTTGGAGTCGATCGGAATCGAACCCGGGTCTCCAGATTCACGACCAGATGAGGTGTTAAATTTTGCTCGGTCTTCAGTTTTATTAAATATGGAGGTTTAATTCGTGTTCATTATAGATCAAGGGTTAACAATAATTTCAGCTTGTCGTTTCAATTCTCAGTATTTAGTATAGAAAAATATTTTTTTAAAAATGGAAAATTATTATTTTTTAAGTAATATTAATAATAATTAATAATTATTACTTAAAAATAATAATTTTCCATTTTTTTTTAAATATTTTTCTACACTAAATACTGAGAATTGAAACGACAACAAAAGCTGAAATGATTGTTAACCCTTGATCTATAGTGAACACGAATTATACACCCATATTTAAAAAAACTAAAGACAGAGCAAAATTTAACACCTCGATAAATGATAATCAATCTTTAGTAAATAGCTATATTTAGGTGTTACATCGACATTTGTTGTTGTACATGTAGAATTACCAACACAAATATGAAAGATAGAAGGTTCATATACTTTTTGAAATACATACCTTTCTTTGACCCTAATTTTGCAGGGGTGTATTTTTCAAATATTTTTTTAAAGGGCCATTTATTTTTTATAAAATTTACGACTTGTTTCTTTGTTTTTTTTTCGGAGTCTCACTAAAGCGAAGGTCAAATTTAAAGAGAATTCTTTTGTTTACCAAGACTTCTAGCTTAATCAAAGTACGAATATATAGCGAGGCGTGACTCATCGTTTTACTTAAAGCTAATCTGTCTTCAAGTTAAAATGAAAGGGCAGGAAAAATAATCAGTTAAATGTAAAACATTGAACGATGAAGGAAAATTTACACTTTTAAGAATTCTCCGTTCTAAGAATCGTTTATACCGTATGAATTATTTATATTAGCTGTGACATAGCACATAATATTTAAACTCACTGTTAGAAATTTAACTAGGATTTTAGCTAAAGTAGTACATAACAATTAGTAAGGAAAATTATTTACAAAAGCGATAAGCATGACCGGTATGAGCATATAAGCCTACAGTTAAATATATAAATTTTATTATACGTATTAGCATATTTTTTTAAAGGAAATTCCATAAATGAATCAAATGAAAGAACAAACAAATATTTCACAACAAAATGACTAGCAAACTTTCAAAAGTATATTCCACATAAAATGTTATATCTAACATTGGGAAATGTAGTATAAAAGAAATATATACCGTTATTCGCTAAATGTCGACCGTAGATTTCAGGTTAACCACCTAAAAAATCTGATGTGGCCAACACAATACCTCCCGCCATTTAATTTTTATAACTTTAAATACGTACATACATACATATTTACTTATGCTGCAAACTGTATTAAATTCCTTTCCATATAACTATTGTTCTATTTACTATTTTTACCTCCCGCTAAGAGAGTTATTGAATTCATGCTAAAAATCGCATATCCATATTTTAATGAATAAGCACTTTTAAGGTCCCTACAATCCGATTTTAACATTTTTATTACGATGATATCTGTGTATGTGTGTGTGTATGCGTGTGGGACGTTGGAAGGACAATTACGCAAAAACTATAACTTAATATTTGTTTAACTACGTATTTCGCAATCGGACATTTATGGGAAGAGCTGAAAAGGTTTTGGTAACAATTGGACAACCGAAAGTAGCAATTCTTGAAAAAAAAATCTTCTAAATATAATTTTTAGAAAATTTTTCTTGGTAATATTAAAGAAAATTAAATTCTCAGTCTGACACATTTAATTTTTTTATTATAGCTCGTATAAGTTTGGAGATGTAATATATAATAATATAGAATAAACTGTTGTAATAAATCTCGTTGCCCAAAAAACAGTTGAGATATTTAAATGTTTGTAATTGACAGATAAATGCAAAATGTTAGTGTCAAAAATCAGATTTTTCTGGGAGGTACAAGTATATTTAATATATATTATTGTATTATAAATTAAATATATATTTAAATTATAGGCATGTTAATATTACATATATCCTTCAGAAATACCGCTAATACTGTCAATGAATTTGAAGAATTTTGAACATATTAGAATAGTAGGACAAAATTTCTCATAAAACGATAGAAGAAGTACAATTTCAATTATTTGTGTGTACAAGAAATGTTAAAATCGTTACTTATAGGGCGCGAGGAGTCATGTGACTTTGTTGGCCTTGGCAAGCAGATGAGGATCCGTGTCAGAATGACGGCTAGTAGTTATTTATATAGATGTCACAATTGTCATATGTCATAATTTTTCATTCAAAATTTCAAAATACTCTGATGTTTATTTGTCATCAATAGTATGGAATATATTTGTCGAGGAAAATAATGGATTTGGAAAATCATAATGCTTTGAATGAAAACACGGGCCCTCATATCTGCTTGCCAAGGCTAACAGTCACACAACTGCTCGCGCCCTATGCAACATAAAATCAAAATGGCGAGAGATATTTTGCTGGCCACAATAGATTTTCTTTTTATATTACTATTATTAATTTGAAATGACTAGTTTTTTGACAGTGACATTTATCTGTCAGTTACATACATTTGAAATCTGTAGTGACAGCACGCACTTTAGAATTCTATCATAGAAACCAGGCGAATGCGATTTTACTTTTACGAATCTTGGTAGCAGTAGCATGCACTTTAGAATTCTATATTCGCTTTATATTTTGGGAATTTTCGGATTTTATACTATTAAAATAGAAAATATTATGACACTGGTATATAATAAATATATAAATTGACTTTGAATTGAATTGTGACAAAATAATGACGTTAGTTTAATACTTTCGCCTCGAGTCGTACGCTTGCAAATGCCTCATTTGACAGAATTCTAAAGTGCGTATTGTCACCAACGAATTGTGTTTAAAGCATATAGGCTCCGGGATTTAAATTATTGATAATTTTATAAATTTATTCATAAAATATATAGAAAAAGTATTAATACTAGAAAATTTAATATTTAATTTTCATAATAACATAAATTTCGAAAAAATAACATATGAAGGTATTTTTCGAAGAAAAACTATTTTGTGCTTCAAGTAAAGTGCCATTTTCGGTTATCTGATTTACACCAAAATCTAATGACTTCTTTCCACATTAGAATAAGGTTTCAAAATTTTCTGAATGATAGCATTGGAGTTAGAGCGTATTATAGAGGGTCCACACACATATACAAACAGATATCTTCGTGAAATTTTAACATTGGATTCTAGGGACCTAAAAACGTAATAATTTACCAAAATATCGATATGCGATTTTTAGCAAGATCCTTATATTGTTACATATTTTCAAACTATTATTTCTTTTCAACACGTTATGCAAAGAACTTATTGTACGAGAAGCTTTGTTTTTTTCTTTTCTAAGATACTCGGTTCTGCCGAAATCATACCGATATTAATACGACCAATTAAATTTTATAAGAAAGTAAAAATAAATGAAAGAAACAAGTGAATGCTTACAATTTACTTGTAAAACCAAAATTACTTTGGCCAAAGAAACACAAATTTTGCTTACATTTTGCTAGCATAATCAAATTGTACGGAGACGAATGATTTCGCAATCTCAATCTGGCAACTGTAGTACTTTTACGCCGCTTTTTTAAAATTTTGGTAAAGAAATACATCACGCCAGAAAATCAACGGACCACTTACCATCTCTCTTGCAATATTAGGTGCTTTCATATATCTCTCGACTTCTGTGTGAAAATCAGAAGTCAGGTGCTGGATGGTTGGTCAAACGCGCATTAAAAGCCGTATTCCTTCGGGCTGTGATTGTGATTTTGTGAATCCTGATTAATTTAATCATGATCCTTTTGGATCTTGATTTAAAAATTATATCAAGAAAACAACTTGAATAAATAAACAACACCTAGCGTCAAATGTCATAATGCAGATTAATGCAAACTAACTTATTTTATAAATAATCTACTGTCAAGTGTTATAGTAAGCATTAAAAATGGATCATATAGAATTAAAAAAATGTTCTTGGTGTTTACGAAAAAAAATCTTTTATGTAATATATTTTATTTGTTAAGTAGTATATAGTAACTTGGACTTGGCACGTTTACGTGGTTTTCTGAAAGCGCGATATTCGGAATGTATTGGTGTATCGGCAAACAAATATCGTCGATTTTGATACATCGATTAAACGACAATATCGCCAATATATCGGTTGCATCTCTAGTTTTGGATTCACAATGACCAATAAAAATGTAAGATGGAGTCGGGGTTCCGAAAGTTTGGTAACCGATGTTAGTATGAACAATTGATTGAGGGTGATTAGCGAGCAGTAAACTAGCATTGTTTTTTCTCTATCAAAATTCTGGACCTAAGAGAAAACACTGACAATTTTTCTTCGTCTTGTTTATGATAGTACGTTTTGCCTGTTTTTTGAAATAATTTGACATATAAAAATAAACATGTATAACAGCTGATTACTGTCTGAATAAGTCAAGGTTGCCAAGTTTACGATAATTGTAGCTAATATACATAATGTATCTTCATAAAACTAAAAACTTTCACATTTGTACACAAAGACTAGCGCAAAACTTTCTGAAAATATTTCGCATATATTCTTTACAAGATTTCGTTCTCACTGTTCGTATTTCATTCCTAGCAACACTATCTTTTTGGGTAAAGCCTCTAACGATTACTCTAAAAATAACGGTCAGTAACGGCCACAAAGTCATTCACCCTTCACTTCACCAAGACACGCAACCTTTCTTATCAATATCAACAAATCCTTCCACATTTCCTTCCACAATTAAACGGATAAACCTGGTGAGCATTCTCTATTCTCTACACAAAAGTTACTGCTTCACTTTGATAGCTGTAGTTCCCCTTTAAAATAAATAAGGCGGGCGGAAATTGTTGTTTAAGCAGATGTATATAGTGACGAAGATTCAAAACGAAAAATAACAAACTTTTATCAGTCATGTGCCGGTATTTATTTTAGCTTTAAACTATGAGTAATGTCTACACGCAAAAAGATAAGAGTTCTAAAATTTCAGGTTTCAAAAACAAAGCTATACGCTCTCATCAAAAACGTTACTCAATGACAAAATGTCTTTGTGGAAACCTTGCAAATGCAGTTCATTTTGATTAAGAACGTTTTCGGAGAAAGAAAAATTATAATTTACATTTCTCGGTAGTTAATTAATTGCATTTGTAAGGGAAAACGCCCCTAATCTTGCAGACTTCCCTATTTAGATATACAGGGTGTTGACCGAGACACCGGAAAATGTAAAATGATACTTTTGTAATTTCCTGCTTCCCTAATTATTTTAGGTATTTTTTTTTTAAATAAATGTTGTAAAGCATAAAATTACATCAGAATCAAACGAAATTAATTGCATGCTCTATAACGGCAGAAATTAAGTATGAAAATGTTGAAAAGCGATATCCATGGAATTGAAACTAAAAATTATCAAATGTAAGCGATTTATCTGTCAAGCTAAGTTAATTTATTTTTATTATTATTAGTAATTTCTGTTAAAGTGATTAAATATTTTTCTACAAATTACTAAAAGTAGGCTTTTTAATGTTTGTTTTTAGGTTTAAAAATTTCATTTTATGACACCAGTGTTAAAGTGACATTGTTCGAACATAAAATGTCACTTTTAACACAGATCAAGAATAATTTAAATTAATAGATAATTGTTTACTTGAACCGATTTTACAAATAATGCCTTATAAAAATATATTAACCTAACTTGACAGGTAAAACGTCAAACATTTTTTGTTAATTTATCTGTTTCAATTCCATGGCTATCGCTATTTTTGGTATGATTTTCGTCATTTTCATACCTAATTTCCGAGCTAATTTCTGTTGTTACAAAGCATGTAATAGTTATTTGTCAAACTAGAGAGGAAAGCGCTTTCTTCTCGTGTTAGACACATTTTTTTCACATGTTTCTAAAAACGATTTGCTCGGACCTTAAATACACTTTAAGAAAAGTTTAGTAGAATAAGGGTAATATTTGTTTATTTGAATCAAAATAGTTTATATTGACATGACTAGTAGAATAAGGGTAATATTTTATTTATATGAATCAATATATATTATTATTATTTATAATTTATATTTACACTTTGACAACATAACACACAACTGACACGTCAAAAGTTAGGTTATCAGACGCAGACGCAATGCAGTGTAACAGTGTTGCCAAGGAACCAATCTTAAATCTAAATTAAAGTTGCCAAATTGTGATTTAATCTAGAAAAAGAAAAATATGACATAATTGTAAGATAATTTAAAGTATGTATAGCACTAAAATAAGGATTTTCAATAAAATTAGAAATTTATAATTTCTACAATATATTTTTTTGTAAATAACATTCATGTTTTCCTCTCTAGAGAGGAAAATCACATTTTCCTCACTATTTCGGGAGAAGAAAGTTGCGGTCAACACCCTGTATAATTGTGGTTGCTGAGTACAATAATATTTAGAAGGCAAAAATAAAATCATTAGTTTAACAAGTCTTCCGCAAGCAAATAATTCAAAGTACAATAATAACATGACCTTTTATCTCTGTGATAAGTTGCTAATGTGTTCAATTACCCAAATTTAACCAGACAAACTTATTGAACTATCAAGTTATATATGGGGGTCACGCTAGAACGAGGTGTTACATGATTTTTTTTCTTTGTTTTAATCGAAAGAATAAGAAAAAATATTTTACCCGTATATTTTTATTTTTTTCATATTACTCTTTATTTATGAGAAAATTGTATTTGAAAATATAATTGTTTAAATTTTTGCCTCACCTTCCGCCTGATGACGTACATAAATTTCTAACCAATGAGGATGTGGTTTACATTTGTCGCCGACAGAATGTAAACGAGTGACCAGTGGTGGCTCGTGGGTTTATGATTTGGTGGGTCAAATATGGTCATTTGAGGTTTTATCTGTTTCAGCATACACTGCGTAGTTTATTTTCTGCAATATTTTTGTCTTTATTTCCAAACGTTTTTCAAAATTTAATGCATTATTGTTTAACAATAATACACAACCGAACTTATCCTGTCACGAGCCCTGTCATCCGCTACTAGACTGATGTTTTGGTTACTGACCGTATGTAGGCGAATAGGGTGATGTCTGTCTTCGTCTAATGCAAACAAATTTACAATTCGCTTGATTTTGTGTGACGCATAAGTTTGTGCTCGTATAAGCAGCATATGATACAATGTGATCACAACTTTGATGCTTGAAACAGCGCGCGCACTCACGCCATTTGCTGTCTTGCTTTCAACACAGTGGTGTCGTGTGCAAGCAACACGATGAACTGAATTAAAAATTATTAAATTCAAAATATTTTATTATATTTATTCTTTCGCTTTTTCTTTTCTTTGTTTAATTTTTGTCTTTCCAATTCTATCATTTAGTAATTTTTGGACGTCACAAGCAGAGCAATGTGGCGCCAAATCAAAAAGTATACTTTTAAATTGCTACTGCGTTTAATATGTACAGAAATTTGAATAGAATATAGTATTTATAATACTATAGAGTACATACTTATTCGAATTTCACAAGAAAAAAGATGTTATTTTTTTGCAATACCTTATTGAGAAAAAAAATCAGACAGGCCGTAGAAAACAAAATTTACACTATTCTATTTAAAAATTGGAAAATAATAAGTCGATCGGAATCGAACTCAAACCGTCCGAATGCTAGAGAAATTCTCTTTGTCATATGCTGGGTATAGTCTGTCCGTATCCATATGATTTGAAGGTCACGCGTAGCTTGTAGCGGCGTTGCGTGAAGCTTGTAGCACTGCGACGGAAGAGGGGGGATAATCAATGAACACACAGGAAGGGGACGGGGGGCCCCAATCGATGCCCCACGTCCCGCAAGTGCCTACGCTGACGTACTGCGATGCCACGTCAGCAATGTTTACATGATAGATACACACTATGCAGGAGTGGTGCGAAACGAACACTCATAGAATAAAGAATAATGTAATATGGTTATAGAGTATGGGCCAGTTGCATAAAACGTTGTTAGCTGATCATGTGTTTAACTACACATTGTAACCATGGATACGTATCAAAAATACATTGGAAAATAAGCCTTGTCAATGTTAACTACGTGATTAAAGTTAACAATGTTTTATGCAACTGGACCTATACATTGTAGTATTAAAACATAATGAAAAATTTAATACGTCAATATTGTTAACGAGTTATACTATGTATGTAACTATTTACATGGATTGTGACTTGTGAAATATTAAATTTAACGCTAAATGTATAAGGCCATTTATTTTTAAAAGTAAAAGTGAAACATCAGTTTGTAAGTAAATGATCAAAATTTAACTCAGGGTCTCAATGGGTCTTTCAGTTATTCTGGGCCTCGATTTTGTAACTTTAAATTCTACAGGATTTCAAGTTCTATCAGAATTGAAATTTTTTTCACACTCTCTCAAAATAAATTGCAAATTTTACTGGTCCGGAGCAGTAGAATTCGTTTCTATCGTTTATGCTTGATATTTTTCTATTATGTCTAGTTTGAATAATTGAGTTATAATCAGAGACCTGATGCCGAAACTGAACCGAAAACCCGATTTTTTTTAAATCTGAATAAAGCAAACCTTTATTTGTCAAAGTCAATAAACCTGAACCGAATTTATACCGTTTTAAATTTAGATTCGGTTCAAATCTGCACCAAATATATAATTAAAAATTGTGAAATTAAATTATTAATGATTTTAAAAATAATAAATACCGTACAGCTTCGATAATCCGGGCATGCGGTAACCCGGACACTCCACTAATTAGGACACTGCTACAATTCTGCTACCAAATCATATTTGTTAGCCCATTACGGTTCTGAATGTGAACGCAGAGATGAAACTACTCTTATGCAAAATACAATATACAATTTTTATTTACAATGAAACGAACCCATAAAACTATTACACTTAAAGATAAGTGTAACTTCAGTCATCTTTTTACCCCCGATACTAATAGAACAACCAATGGATTAAAATTTGATCCAAAATATTAAAGTGACTTACCGAAAAAAAATCTTGAGTGGCATATTTAAAGAAAATGGGCAATGATTTAGCAAACACTTTGAAGAGTTACAATTTGAAGGAGGCAGTCATGAATTTACACGAAACATGGAAAATTATTTTATTAAAAGTTTCTATTCATTAATAACCCTTTCTTACAGTATTTGTATATTTTTGTACTTATGCTCTAACCGAAATTCGAACCGGAACTCAAAACCTAATCGTTGTAATTTTCTTTTTCTTGAACCAAAACTGAATCTAAACCGACATTTACTTCTTGAACCTGAACCATAACTACGTTCGATTCAGGATCCAATTCTTATAGAATTTAAAGTTACAAAATCTAGAAATTGTATTTATTGTTAAAAAAAAAAATTAAGATTTGTAAACTTAATTTTGACCGTAGGAATCGAATGGTAAAGCATGTATGTATTTCTACCCATTTTTGGGTTATTGCTCAAAAACTGAATTTTAATAAATAATAATAATAGTTATATTCGCCGTCAAATAAGTATGGACTGATGCTCAACTTTTTCCCTTCCCCACACCCTGTACCCTTGCTCTGCGGTGTTGCCGCTTCTTTATATCTTAAGCATTTTCAACATGGCCTTGAAATTGCAACAGTATAGAAAACTCCAGTCCATACTTATTTGACGGCAACTATAAGAACAACTGAGTATGTTTGGACTGCGTAGAAGTTATAAAAACAACAATAATAACATTATCAGACTTTATAATAATTGTAATATAATAAATATAATCAGATATGTTTCATTATTAATTCTATTACTATAATAGCTATCCGACACATATATGATATACAACATATTACTGCAATGCTCGCTGTAATGTAAACAAACAATTACGATAACAATTATTATGACATCAAGTATTCACGCTTCTTAAGTTGTTCACTTCTTTTTCTCAAAATAAAACTAAATTTCTAGCAAAGTGCATATTTGCAACGAAAGTGTACAAAGTAAATCAGATATGTATTATGAAATGTTTATGGAATTTTTCCATGACCATCTGAGATCTGAGAAGGGTCTTTGTTATCGTTGAGTCTGAGTTAGCTAAATAAAAATACAATTCTCGCTAGATGTTATCTCGAAGCTTTTACACAATTTAAATAGGAAAATAAAGGTTATTCAAACCGTATTTAAATAAACTTAGAATGTCACACTTTACTGGACTATACTTCATTTTTAAACAAGTGCAGTAAATTAAAAAATTCTCTATTACGAGCTAAAAAGTAATCGAAAAAACAACGGTTAATGTTTGGCCGTAATCACGAACATAATTTTTAAAACAGTTTTTATTCATGTTGATTAATAGCTAATATATCTAGGATTGTTATGAGTATCATAACTGCTTCAGATGTTGGTTAAGACCTGTTATAATTTATAACATCCGTTGTCGGTTTCAGCAAATGAAGACATTATTATATTGGCCGTCAAATAAGTATGGACTGATGTTCAACTTTTTCCTTTCTCCGCACCGTGTCCCTAGCCCTACGGTGTTGCCGTGTCTTCATAACTTAGCATTTTCAATATTGTCCATGAATTGGCAACAGTGTAGAAATCTCCAGTCCATACTTATTTTATGAATTTTTCTTATTAATACTACTTTCAGAATGCTATAATAAACAGAACAATTATTTTGACATATGTCAGTATAACAAATATTCAAATTATGTGTTTTATTCCTAATGTTTATCATTTTAGAATAAAGTAAACCGTGTTAAGAACGTTATCATTAAGTATTAATGAAGACCATTATACTTTCATTTTATTTTATTTTCATTTTGTAGACTGTTGAAGTATAGTAATAATATTACCGTACATACACTCTGTATCTCCGAGTTGATCCCCACGTCATCAATTTCTGATGCAAGAATTACTAAACTTTTATCTAGCATCTTTGTCGTACATACATTGGCATATATGAGACTTTTATTCGCTATATCATTATCGTCGGGCCGACAATTATTGGAACATATTGCTTTTGAACAATAAAAAGAGGTATACTTCATCCATTAAACTTTACTTATATCGTATTTATTAAATTCGTTTATTATTGCTAAATAACTACACTGGCTTGCAAAAAAATCGCGTACACCTTAAAAATCAAGTAACCGAGTTTTTACTTTTTTTTTAGCTATGTAAATACAATTTTTTTAAAAATAGGTTAATATCAACTGTCAATGAAGTTGTCACCGTTGTCACTGTCATTTCATTATTTTAGGTATCGTGGAGCAAGTTCTTCATTGTGCTAAGTTACTACTAAATTACAAATATATTCTAGAAAAATTAAAGAACAACCAATGTATTGAAAGTATGATTGAAACAAATTATAGACGAAGTAACATTAGTAATTTATCATCGCTCCATCAGCGTCCAGTACTTTATTTAATCTTAATGTTCTCCTATTGATCTGATTGACCACCCCTCTTCTAACTTAGAAAGTATTACAACTTTCTCGTTTTCTGATAATTTTGGCATCTTAATTGACACTAATGACACTGTCTTGTGACACTGACAAGTTAACAATCGAGACCGACTCAATACAGCAAAACACAGGTGTACGCGATTTTTTTACAAGCCAGTGTACTTATACTACGGATTATAATGAATAAGAAAACTAAGACAATATAGGTTATATTTATTATAATACTGTCAGTTTTGACATTACATCATAATTGAATTGATTTATTATTGCGAAATGAATGATGAATGTCTTGCTTCGAATTTTGATGAATAATAATAATAATAATATTCAGATGGTATGTTATACCATATACTTGTTAGTTTACAGTTTTGATTTGTATAAATACTCAAAATCATGCGATTTCACCCGACAATATGACGTCATCAATCCCCCCCCTGGCGATTTGAATCATATGGTTACGATTGATGACGTGGGGATCAAGTCGTGTAAACGGAATTTATATAGTTATTACTTAGTTACCAGTTTACTTTTATATATGTAAACAAAAGCTTAATATCCTGAAACCGATAAACTTGTTTTACTCATTTCGGTCAGTACTACATGCCTTGAAGTTTTTCTCTCGAAGTAGAAAAATACCCTGTATACATAATATGATCTATAGACATTTAACTTTTAATAATTATATTTCATTATAGCTGTTAAAATTACAATTTTTTCTTCATAGTTACTTGTATTATTTTGTATTGTGTACTTTTTGCAGGGCATTTATGTATTGTCTTATTTGAATATATGTCCCTGTTTGTTGCAGTTAAGAAAACTCTCCATTTTCAAACAAGGTCAATATTTATTCCATAAAATAAAGTCTTAATGACATTTTGTCAACATTTAAACTGAGTTAAATTTAACTTTAGTGAATTGAAACGAAATGTCTATAGAATACAACACAAAGGAAACCTTTACTTCATAATACAGGTGCAGTGACCGCCTGAAAACAATTTTATTACGAAACTCTGATTATTGTAATAGGAGAATATATTTGTTGTTACATTACCTTAAAAGTGTCAGGATATAACTTTAATTAAATATTAGTGTTTTTAAAAATTTGAGAAACTTGTATGACCTACTTTTGTAAGAACGTAATTATAGTTTATGTAATAACTTCTCAATTAACTGATTACGAAACACGAAAATAAATATATCATCATGACTATTACCCATTTCTGGGTGGTGCCACTCTGTTCTTTCACAGAGGGCACCACAAACGTAACTAAAAATTACGTTTTGTAATTCGACTTTACATTTAACATATTATAAAAGTGACTCAATAATTACTCATACATTATTTATCGATAATGTCGATAAATCGTTTTTGTTTATACATGTTTAATATTTCGATTACCTAACCGAAAAATTTCCAATGAATTTGAGTGGTAGAAAATTACTCTGAATGTACGATCAACATAAAATATCGTTATCTTTATCATTATTTTTTATCGTGTTGATACCACGGTATGTGAAACGTATGTCAGGTTTCATTTGTATTCAACACGTAGTTTGTGTTTGACTATACAGAGTGGTGGCGATTACGGGTGAACATAGGAGTTTAACATGGGATTTTTGTTTTATGCAATTTCCTGCTCTCCTGTTCATTATACGGCAAAAACTGTAGAGTGCAAAGTTGTACAGAATTAAAAGTTGCATAAAAAACTGATTTTACATATTTTATTATATTTGTTGTCAGGAAGGAACAACCGGAATATCGTGGAATAAATGATTAAGGCCTTGGTGATCCAAAAATAATTTATTATTCACAATAGTGGACGTTTCGGATCTTAGTGGTTCATCCTCAGCATTTACAATTTTGTAATATAAATATGTGTGTAGTAAATGTAAAAAACATGTCAATTTTTTTTTGTGAATATAAATTAAAATTACTGATTGCAATGCAACTTTCTTGTTAAACCCATAAGTTAAAAGTCATTTATTCAGCCCATTTTTTATTAGTTTTAGTTTCTTCTTAATTTTAGAACCGTTAATTAGTAGCAATAGACTTTTGACATTGCAGAACACAATATTATTTTATTCATATTTTGTTAAGAAAAAAAGTTTTTTTTAATGTAAATTAAATAATAAATGTTTATTCAAATCAGGAACGTGTCATTATTATAAAGAATTATTGTGGTGTAAATAGTTATCGAAGAATACGGGGGATTTATTTTCCATAAGTCAGATTGACGTTTATTATCTAATAATTTCTGAAAATCAGAAATAAGAAAACAAATGTCATGGCTATTGCTATGAACATGAACTAACAAAAATTTTGAAATTTCTTTTTAAAATTGTGAAGAAACTACAAACATAATATAAAATGTAAAAACAGTTTTATGCCTTTTAATGCTGTACATGTTTTGGCGTAAAATGAATATGAGAGCAGGAAATTGCATAAAACAAAAATCCCATGTTAAATCCCTGTCCACCCCTAACCGCCACCACCCTGTATATTAAAAGACTTTTGGCGAAGAAGTTATGTCCAAATGAATGGTACAAACGTTTTCAAGCGGACCGTGAATATGTGAAAGATGACGAGAAACGAGCGTCCTATCACATCAAGCATCGATGAAAAAGTGGCAAACTGAAGATATTGTGCATAATAATCGCCGAATCACTTCAAGGAATGTTGTTGAGGAAGTTGGTATTTCCTACGGTTCATGCGAAAAGAACTATGGACAAACAGCTCCTAGATTTTGCATCACAACAACGCACCGGCTCACAGTTCATTCGATTTTTTTTCAAAAACCGTTATAATGTAGCAGCCATGTTATTCAGCAGACATGCCCCCCCCTGTAACTTTTTGCTCTTCCTGAAGATGAAGACGACATTAAAATGGAAATGACGTTTTGCGGCCATAGAGGAAAAAAGGCAAAATAGCTGAAGGAGCTGAATGCTATAATAGCGCGCATTCTACATGCGTTGTACAAATTGGAAACTTTCACTACGATACAATGGGGGGGTAGCATGAATGGTGATTAGGAGATAACTAGCAGTGTTTTAACTGTCAATCGTTTATGATTTATTTTGGAGAAAAAAAATCAAATAACAGATAAATTAATTGTACGCAACTTATATGTGAAGTATTTTTCTCTAAAATAAACTATACGATTGACAGAATTAAAACACTGCTAGTCATCTCCTAATCACCCAATATTTTTACCTTCCATAAGTAATGTCGTTGGAAAAAAAATCGACGATGAGTTTTTAATGAGTAAGCACGTTTCAGGGTCCCTAGAATACAAATTTACTGTTTTTACGATGATGTCTGTATGTAGATGTGTAAAAATTTCTCGTTCGATAACTCCAATACTACAATTCTAAAAATTATGACCCATATTCCAAGCGCACTTTTATAATAAAAGCGCTTTTATGGAACACATTCCTCATAATAATATAATGTAAAAGTGCGCTCCATAAAAGCGCTTTTATTATAAAAGTGTACGTCCATATGGAGAGTTGATTAAATTTTGGGTATAATTGGTCAACCGCAAGTACTCTTAATTCATATTTTTAACAGTTTTCTTGAAAAAATGCAGTTAAATATAATGGCCCGTATTCCAAGCGCACTTTATAAATGAGCTGTTATGAATCGCGCTTTTACATTATATTCTTATCGGTGTGCTCCATAAAAGCGCTTTTATTATAAAAGTGCGCTCGGAATATGGGCCAATATTTTTACAATTTAAGTTAGAAATATTTTATTCTTTATATGGTTTAATTGAATTTTTTCCTTCATATTCAATGCATATGAATATGAAGTTATAATTACAAAGAAATTAAATTTCATAAATCAGCCAGCTATGCTGTAACCATGGAAATTACTAATTTATTCAGATAATTCTAACAGATGTCCGTGACACATCAGATTTTTTTGAATAGAAACGATACTGTATCGTGATCCTATCGTTATTGTATCGCTAATCACGCAAAATATAAGTGAATATGTTTGTGAAATACGGGGCGTAAATTAGTCTCTGGTAATAAATGAATTTGCTTTTGTATTATCTGTTATGAGAGATAATGGTATATTTAAAACATTCTATTATGATATACGTCATTGAAATAACCAGTTGTTAGATAGTTCTCTTTCTCTTTCAATTAGGATTTGGTCTAATAATAAAGACTAACAAAAATTAATTTGTTTGTTTTTGTTTCGCATTATTTGACAAAAACAAATTACGTTAACGAGATATCGAACAGCAAAACATAAAATCTGAATCTCACAACGCACAATAGGGTTTCCAAGTTTTTTAAATTTATAATATGTTAATCATAAAAACTTTAGACCCGTATTTTGTATTTTCGCCGAAAAAAATCTAATAAGCCAGAAAATAGTTATTTGTGTATCAAGGTAAGTGATTTTTTTTGGCCGAATTTGAAGCTTGCAGCCGAGGTAAAGGCCGAGGCCAGCAATTCAGACGAGACTAAAAAGAACTTTTAAGCCGAAGTGCACACATTATTTTTTAAGCGACTATTACAAAGTTACAAAATTTTACTTAAATTATATACTCGTACTTCATATCGGATTGATTTAGGTCACTTGTAGGTAGAGTGCCGTGTTATCTTGACAACTTATAAAACAATTTGCTTACTGTCAAAATATATTACAACCTAAAAATGAAAATAAATTAACTACAATAATTGTAGGAAATGAGCGATAAGAATAGTGACAACGATTTTTCCAATACTCCCTCTTAAAATTCATGTAATACAACACTGACAACGGTAATAATAAATCATTTCCTATTTCCAGATTAGGTATTCCGAGAATATCTCTTAACCCTGTATTAAAATGACGTTTATGGAGACTATTCTAGAGTTAAGTCTTATTTCATGTTTATTATTATACATTTTTGTGTGTTAAGCTCGTGATAAACTGGAATAGCTGTTCGTGGTTAAAAATAAGCTATTATATTTATTATTACCGCTGTAAATTTATTTGCTATTTGAACAATCGTTTGACAATTCAATTCGTAAAGTAAATGAAGCCGTAAAGTAGTATTCGTAAAACAACTAAAAGTTCTAATAAATGAGGATCGAAAAAAAATCGACACTGCGTGTGACATCCGAACTGAGAACTATGTTTCTAGAGCTAAACATGGCGGAGGCAGAGATGCGCACGATACATCGATATTTAGCTTTCGATGTTCGATTTTTACTTCGATTTTTTTTTTCGATAACATCGGTCGACATCGATGTTTTTAAAAATATATTTCTTAGATGCGGATAAATCTTCAGAAGTAACACAATATCTTCAGTGCCCTTTGCGGAAATTTGATGAACATCCGTTGATGCTGTGGGAAAACATGAGGGGCGTTTACCCCACTTTGGCCAATATAGCCACAAAATATCTGAGTGTAGTCGCTACATCGGTGCCCTCGGAAAGGCTATTTTCTAAAGCGGGACTAATTTTAACACAGCAACGTAATAAATTAAAAGGAAAGCGATTGTTAAAATTATTATTTTTACATAGTTGCGATTCGGAGTTATTTTAATATAATATGTTATATACCTATATTTTTATTGTTTTACTATTCATAAAATATGGAAGCTTATTTTTAAGTATATAATTCTTATTTTCATATTGTAATTTATATTACATTTTTCCAATTTTATTATTTAAATTTTCATGTTTAAAGAATAAATAAGCCGAAGATAAGTACGTTTTTTTTTTCAAAAAAATCGATATTTCAAAATATCGATTTATTGGTCCGATATTTTTACAACATCGATTTTTGTAATTCGATGTCCATCACGTCACAAACATGGCTGATACTAAATTTTACGCGTTCGATTTAAATGTATTAAAGTTTCATTTTGATATTAGGGTAAAAAAATCAGAAAATTAATGATTATATTCACTTTTATATTACTTATACTTTATAAACATTGATATCCAATTAAAAGCAGTAGACAAAAATGTAAATATCGTTTTAAAAATTTCGGTTTCTTGTTCCGGAAAAAAAATCACCTTTTCGGATTTAAAATACCAATTAATCGGTTTTTAAACCAGTTAAAAATCTGTTTTTCTTTCCTGCTCTTAAGTGGAGCAAGGGGTTGAAATTCCACGTGTTTCTTGCAACTTTTACAGTTATTGTGTGTAAAATTTGAAATGTAGGACAAGGTATTTGAACACCAATCGAAATATAATAAATAATACATAATCATTTTCTAATCGATATAAATTTTATATAATGTACAATGACATACAATGGACATTATTTGCAGTATTATATCAAACATCCTGAATATATAGCGTGAAACTTTAAAATGTCGTTAAAATATTATCATTTCCTGCCTACAAATAAGCACTGTGTAGTAAGATAAAAAATAAAAACTTACGAGGTTTTTGAAATGTAAATAACAAAATAAAAGGAAAAATAAACAAAGACTCTTTTAAATACAGAACACATGGTCTATATACGTTATAGAAAAAACAAGTCATGCAAATTTAAACCGTACGTCCTATTTACATAAAGATCACATTTACATTGTTCATTGTTTCGTATGACATCACTTGTAGAGCATTATAATCGCATCTGTCTTACAAATGCAGGTGACGAAATAAGCAAAAACGAAACACGTGTCGTTTGAGCGTTTCACATTAGAAGTTCCATAAAACTGCAATATGGAAAATATTACACTTTCTTTAAATTTCGAAAGAGGAGATTCAAATTCGAAACATTTATATATTTTATCAATAAATAAAAATATCTGCTTTTTATTAGGTGAATCAACAGTGGCGTAACTAACTGGTTCGCAAGGCTCGCATCGCGTACAAGCCCTAGGGTCTAGAGGGGCCCCAATTTAAATGTATTATAATTTTGTTAATACTGTGTAGCGCATATGTTGTCATTTGTATCTATAATTTTGAAAAGAATTATAAAACTATTTTTTTTGTCCTTCATGTTTTTAAATGTCATTTTGCAAAAATAATATTGGCTAAGGGCCCCCCTACTACCTACCCGCTATGCAAAGTGGAGCTCTTTTGTTTTCCATCGCAAGGGCCAGTAGAATTTCGATTTCTTGGCAAATATTTTCCTTGAACTAATCCAGAGTTCGTAGTTTATTAACATATATTTTCCCTTTAACATAACCCCATAAAAAGAAGTCTGGGGCTGTCAAATCAGGAGACCCGGCGGCCAAAACGCGAAATTAAATGATATTGACAGATGATGCTCAAAAACAAAAAATGGCTACACCTTTCAATTGAGTATTGACATTTACGCCACCTGTATTACATTATTTATTTATTCCACTTGATAATTAGATATTTTACAATATGCAGTAAAATTATTACATTTTGGTTATTAAACGTAATTATAAAACATTACAATGTTTGTTTTACCACAAATAGATAAACTAATATAGAAGCGACTCTCTTGTCGGCTCCTTTGACGTTTGGTTTGGCGTTTCTACGACCTTGAGTGAGGTTTGGGCATTTTGTTTGTTGTATACATTCGAAATTTAAAGTGCTGTCATTTACTATAATATTTACATGAAGGCATATTTTTGTTTTTTTTTAATTTTATAAGGAATAAATATTTCTGTAACAATCACTTAACATAAAAATGCGTTTTTTTTTTAAATTACTTTTTAATAATTTTTTTCTATTTCGGTGTTCTTATGTTTCTATAAACGCACTGTTTTGTACTGCAAACACGACGTTTAGAAGATCTATAAGCGTACTATTTTTGGCGCCTTTCATGTTCTAGAGTTGGTAGTCATGCTTTCATAACTGACAGATGACAGGTAACCTCAAAATGGTAAGTTGTCGATAATATTTCAACATATTACTTTTAATTATGGATTTTTAAACTTTCTTTAGGTGATAGGACTAGAAAGAAATATAATATTAATTTCACAACCAGAATCAGACCTTGAATCATAAATACAATACATCTTGCAATACACTAATTAATCAATAGTTGACAAAATATGAAATTTCAATTGTTAGCGAGAAGCGATACCAACATAAACATAACTAACAAAAAAATACCTAGTCATAATTTGACGTCGCAATTTAAATAAATTTAATCGTAAAATTACCTCAATAGAAAAAATAGTATAAAAAACACGTATCGTAAGGCCTGTTGACGCACTCGTCCTTTGTAAAACTCGCCTAGCGGCTCGTTTTCCAAACTTGGACTCGTACGTTAACAGATTGCCTTATGATACTTGTGTTTTAATGTACTATTAAGCACAATTTTTATTTTTGAATGAAACTGAAGTACCTACTGCGGAAATTTATTTTTTATTTATAAATTCTGAATGTAGATATCTTTTGGAAATTAGAAAAATCTTTTGATTTGCCTTTGGTAAAATGTATATTTAGTCTTTGTAAGAACAGTAAGTAAAGTACCACCAACTATTTTTGCTTCCATTGAAAAATGTAAACAATCACAAACAAATAAATACACAACACAATAAATTAGAGAAATGTATCTCACTAAAGTAAATTAATAACTAGTCTACATCTATGTAAATAAATTTCCGAAACAACCACAAATCAAAACAACGCGATCTGTCACAGTTTTAAAACAACAAATACACTCGTCGTTTAGTCGAAAACGCTCGAAATATTGCGATGACAACCGATGCCGCCATATTTATAAAATTACATTTGTCTCTCTCTAATTTTAGTTTTCTTGTCTTACTGGCGCATCTGTATTAGTTATCTATTCTGTGGTTTTTCTATATATTGGAAAATATGTATACTTTGGTTCACAAAAGATGACTATTCAAGGCCACTTGTTCGAAGAAAGAATACACTGCACTTTATACAGTAGTAGTTTAGCAACATTTCATGTCAGAGAGATTTGACGTATGTCTATGTAATTTATGGTGTGACAGATATACGTAAATGGTGACATTACTTTCTAACACGTTACAAATAATAATGACGTATGTCGTAGAGTTATAAATATCTAATTATCTACTACACTGCCCTCTGTCCTAATATTTACCCAGTGACGTTGAAATTTAAATCAAATTATTATTCCATTGTTTTTGTCAAGTTTATGTTTTTGTGTTTTGCAAAAATATAGGTGACGAGTATAAATCTTTGAGAAAGGCATTATTTAAAAAGAAACATAATTTTCAAATAAATTGCACTTATTTTTTTCACTTAAAACGTATGCATAAATATTTCATGTTGCACGTTCTATGTATATGTCTATACGAAATGCAGTGAAGTTATCTGTAATATTACACCATACGGTTAATAAATGATCTTGAATAGTCATCTTTCGTGAATCAAACTATAGTAAAATGATTACATTTGTTATTATATTCACATTACTTGTACATTTTGTTCTCTGTCTCAGACATATAAATCGTATTTGTAGGCACTATTAAGTTATGTATATGGTGAACTGTGAATATTAATTCTGAACTCGAAAAACGCTACAATTAAATGCGGGCCCCAACAAAAAAATTGCGGGAGGGCCCCCGACCACTTAGTTACGCTACTGTAGTATCAATTTGCTTAAAACAGATTTTAGAAAAATTTCTACTTGTAAAAAAGTTTGAAGCGTTTAAATCGAAAGTCAAGGTCAACGATTACGTCATATATAGAAAAGTTGAGGGCGTTGTTCTTAAATTCACTCATACGCGTTATCTTGAATTTGTATGATGTATGAATACTAATGACAATTAGTAACAAAGATTATTATCAGATTCGCAAAAATGTACGAAAAACAGTTAGTAAATAAAAAAATTCATTTCAATAATAAGTTTATTGAGAAATAGAACCGTGTCTGAGCGGTTTGGGGACATTTTTATTTTTTACAACTCTAATAAACAGATATTTTATTTTGTTCTGTCATCAAGATAAATAATACAATAAGGAAATGATATACAATTTCAATAAATTATGCTTTCCACTCGGTCAAAATGCATTGAAAAATAAAAGTTTGCAAAAAAACAGGAATAGTCAACGTCATGTGATTATGGTTCATCTGGAGTGAGTTGCATCATCTGTTCGATAAAACGACAATGTTGTGCAATATCAATTTTAAACAAAGAAAACTGTTATTGTTACCCAAATTTACTACCTAATTTTGTACAAAGTTTAATACTTTAAATCACTGGGCGATAGTGGCCTCCGGTTTAACAGGGGGGCATTGGAAGACAGTAAGTGGGCGATGAGAGCTAAAAAGAGCAATATGAAAACACTCAAAAATTTAACCGACTAAAATATTTTTCAAAATTTTTCTTCTTCAATGTACAAATATAAAGCAATGCATCGTCGCGTTAGTTTTAAATTTTCAGTCCCAAAGTAATTTATTTCGAAACAAGATTTTTGGATTTAAAATATGACAGTTTATTTTTTTAATACTCGAAGGGTCGAAATAAAACGATACAACTATCCTCATTTGCGAATACAGACTCCTAAAATTATAACCACCATACTTCAAAATAGAACCACTGTCTCTGGTTTCAACAGTTGGACTTGCTTATTATGAATATACATTTTATTTGATTTTCATCGCAGGTAATATTAATGAACTTTCAGCGAAAATGAAATAAAAATTTCTTTTGGAAATATAACATCTCCGTCGGACAATACTGATTTATCTCTATTTATCGATTTATCAAAATTTACAGAAAAAAAAACATAATCTGACTATCTTTATGCCGACAAATTTATAAATTTGAATTCTTAAGGTGGATTTATAAGTCACACAGCGCACAGAAATAATTTAGCATAGCATAGCACATAATTTGAACATATGGAAATACGTACATCCAGTTATAACTCGCACAGCGCACAGCGGCGCACAAAAAAATAATTTAGCGCAGCACAGGAATTGACCAATGTTCGAAGTTAGCCTAGGTTAGGTTGATACTTAATCCTGCAATGGGGTAGTTACCATATGTTAAAATTTAATGAAATTCTTATTTGTTTACAATATATGACTCATAATAAGATATATACTGTAATAAAATTCGCCATTTATTATGTAAATATTTCAAAAAAGTTATTTAAAATATTAATGATTCAAATCGGCCTCTTCTCTGTGACGTCACGCTTATATATTTAAAGCCGCAAATGTCGCTAGTGTCGTTTTACAGCGATGGGATATGTCAAAGTGACAATTGATGGTGATACTGACGCCGTGGACATAACCTTGTTTCTATTTATCAACTGTAATACAAAACGTCGTTACAAACTTGCTCAAACAAAAATAAATAAGAAAAAATACGTGCTAACTTAACAGCAATCTTACCTAACAAACAAGTTCCCCTTCCCCCGCAAGACATACGTCGCAAAATATCTTTGTCATACTTCGAGCAGCACGTCGGAACTAAGTTGCAACGGAAACCGCAAGGATAACGTCACAATGGCGGGAATAGATATGTCCGGTATTTTCAGTATTTTTTTTCTCATTTAAAAACAAAAATTGTGCAAAATAAAAAAATATGGAAAATTTAAATTTAAAAATACTTGCTTCTAATAAAAAAATCAAAAGAGGCGAAACTCCCCATTGTGACGAACTTTACCGGTTTTATAAAAAAAGGGAGTGACCATATTAAAATAAGTTTTGGGCAAAGCTTTTGATTCACGGGTTATGGGGAGGGGGGGTGCTGGGCAAAAAAATAAGTTGGGCACACCGGGCAAAATAATGCAAAGTTTTTTTCTCTCAATTGCTACGTGGGGGTGCCAACTTCACACGGGTGTGCGCGTCGGGTATGTTCGTGGTATTTCGTGATAGTTCGACTTAGTATTTGAAATAAGCGCCACGAGAGCGTTTTACATTTAGGCATTTAATAAATAATATATTAACTATTAAATAAAATTATAGTTAACTTTGCAATCCCTAATTAAAATTTTAACTTCCAGATAAATGAACAATATATCAATATAAATTTGTCATTTGACAGTTTCTTTCGTTTCAGTGTTGTTTATTTAACTGGAAGTTCAAATTTGAACCAGAGTTTGTAAGATTGGTCCTTAGAAGAGTTTCTACGTCCATTAACAATTCTACAAACAAAAAAATGTTAACAAAAATGTATATAACCAACTTCTTTACTATATTTTTCTAAGTGATTTATAAATCCCCTATGTAAATTCTATGCTATGTTGCGCTAAATTATTTTCTGTGCGCTGTGCGAGTTATAAATCCACCTTTAAGGTATTTACGAAGTGTCATGGGTATAAGATATATTGCCAAAGTGCCATATCCAAACCTCGTATTTTGTACAAATCTTACAGGCATTAAGCAATTTTTGATAAGCGTATTGAGATTTTTTTGCAGTTTCATAGTACAGGTGTGTGTCATCGTTTTATGCCGATACTTTGAGATTATGTAGATTAAAATAAATTTTCTGAGAGGGAATTGATAAAATATATATTCAGAAAGGGGGCGGTGAGAATCAGTGCTTCAAATAAATAAATATATCATCATGGCATATTAGCCATTGCTGCATGGGTATGAATCTGCTACACATATTTCGGTAAAGAAAATGACATATTCGTACCAGGCATCACCTCACGGGCACTTATTGCTGGCGTGGAGAGTGCACGACAAGTGTCACTTTTCTGCTATTTAAAATACTAATTAATTTTAGTGTCGGTCGGGATCGAACCCGGTTCCCTAAATTCGCGACCAAACACTACTATAAATTTAACCTATCCTAAATGCATTCAAAAAAGTAGATTTGGGAGCACGTTTGAAATTTCTGAGGTCTTTTTGGTACTACGCCAGCTCTTCCGGCAGTACGCTATCTTATAAATAATGACCTAACTAAAAAAATATCTCATATTTTTGATTACTTCTTTAACGCGAGCTATAACTTTAACTTATCAGCATACTTATAACATAAAAGTGGATGTTTTATTTGATATAAAAAATAATAATATCAATTTTTAAAATAAAAACATGAGAAAATATATGTAGACCTTGACCATTAAGCAGGCGAATTATATCATTCAGTTCTCTCGTTTTGCTAATCGGCTAGTCCGCCGGTTAAAATAAAGAGATATTGTTTTAAAGCTTATTATAAAATTTAAACACAAACCCATCAGAGTTTTTTTTTTGTTTTAAAATTTTCAAAGTTTGATGTATATACAAATCTACACCTATTTTCAAAGTCTTCAAAGGTTTTCCATGGATTTTGCTCTTAATACGAAATTGAATAAATTAAATTAATTTATGAGACTAAAATATGACATAATTTACATATTTGTTGTAATTTGATGTAGAATTTTTTATCTTTCTACTGATACCACAACAATTGCTGTCAGTTGAAACGGTGAGCAAGAGTTTGCGAAAAACAATTTCATTCACAATCATAGAGTAATATGTCGATTCTTAACCTTTTAATAATTGGGAAATACGTCATACCTAACTGCAATCTTGGGTGGGAAATAACAGATTTCACTTCCATCCCACGCCCACGGGTTGGAAATGTTTATGTAGAGATTGCCTAGCAACATAGTCATAGATCCCTATAATGAAGTAAGTTAAACTAATTTTAATAGAGCTGTCAAAAATATTAATAAAAATACAGTTTATAACTCATGATTTATTCTGAAAATTAATGATTTGAAAAGAGGATGATTGTATACCTCGGTGAGAGTTTCATTACAGCCTTGCGCTGTATATTCCCGAGGCGATGTAATATACTATTCCCGTGTTAACGGGCTATGTTCGGCTTTCAAGTATTCACCTGTATATAAAAATATTTCAGCTATGTGAACATGAAACATTTGTACTCTCTAGAATTAACAGTCTGTCGACCACTGGTCGCTACGCACGCACCAAATTCTGAACTTTAAAAATTCAAATCTCGCTGATTACGTAACAAATTTAAGTTGCGTTTGGACTAAAATTCTTAATTTACCGTTATTTCAGAAAAAAAAATTGGTATAGGGTGCCATTTAATAACATTACCTCATAATATTGATTGTAGTAAATATTTACAACGGATTACAGCTAGTTATTTATTAAATGATAATTTGAGAACTTCGAAAGCGCTTTAAAATATACAACCTAAATTTGAAAAATTGAGAGTAATGAGATTAAAAACTATCATACACATAATTAGAATGTACACTTAATTGAATCTCATCTCGTTTATGCTCCGGATATAACGGACATTTTTTGTTCCCTGTAACTTTTACTTCGCATAGCATAGTATTTTAATAAGGAAATCCGTATGTATCCATGCGTTAGTTTACAGTGTCTAATTAACACGTTGTACAAAGAATTGTTATCTTATTTTTAACGATGTTTAAAGGTTTGTGCTTGATTTATAAAGATAACGAAGACAAAGATAAAATTAAATAATATAATAATGCTCCATTATTTAATTATTTCTTGACCAAATTTCAGACACAGCTGTATTATTTAGTGGCATATGGTCAGGGAAAGCAAGGTAAGCCCTGCTTACCCTTCAGTTCTGGCAAAAGTTCATCTTCTTTTTATAAGTCAATAAATAATGTTTTCCTCATTTGCTACATTCACAAATTTTTCACCAGATGTCAGCTACTTCAATTTTTTTCTCCAATAATTAAACTTTATCAATTCAGTAGATGGCGTTCACACCAGCGCCAGATTTAAACAGCCAAAATTTAAAAAATAGCGTCATTTAACTATTGTTGTTTTATTAAAATATTAAAAACGTATCATGAAATATAAAGTATTATTTGCCTGCTTTTCAAATCGGATAAAGATGATACTTGACATTGCACATAAAAATGACACGAGATGTCACATTTCATGTATACTGACACTAGTCATTAGTCTGAAATTACACTGCATAAACTTGGCTCCAATTTCAGCCAATCAGACAGTTCAAAACTATGCCCTATTCTCTACAATAGTGAATTAGTAAGGTAGAACAAAGTAGAAGGGTTGGCGCATATTTGAATTATACAGAGTGGTGACCGGCACAGCCGAATATAGGACTTTAAGTATGAAAATGTCAAAAATCACCCCCAAAATTAGCTATGACCATGGAATTGAAACAAAAAATTAACAAATGTTAACGATTTATCTGTCAAGCTAGGTTAATATATTTTATTGTTATTTGTAATTTCTGAAGTGAACAATTATCAATTTAAATTAACAGATAATTGTTAACTGGAACATAAATTAGATATAATACCTAATAAAAATAAATTACCCTAACATGAGAGATAAACCGTTAGACATTTGTTATTTACTTTGATTCAATTAAATGGCTATTGCTATTTTTTAGGTGATTTTCGACATTTTCATACCTAATTTCAGATGTTACAAGACATACAAAATTAATTTTGCTCATTGATTCAAATGTAAAATTTTATACTCTACAACTTTTATTTGAAGATTTTTTACCTAAAATAATTAGGGAAGCAGGAAATTAGGAAAGTCTGATTTTACAAGTTAAAGTGCTGTTCGGCTGTGCCGGTCACCTTCCTGTATATGGAAACAAACAATTTTGAGAGAATTTTATTGGAAACTTTTAAATTGATGTTTAATTATTTCTATTATGGATATAGAAATAGAAAGCAAGGAGCATGAGGTTATATTGACGGCAGGGGAATGAAGTCTAGTGGGGACGGCAATTTTTAAACGAAATTGTATTGTTCGCTCAAATAAAATTTTATAAAACTTAAATACTGAAAGAAATGTGTTGTACTTTATTATGAACAGCAAAATTATAAAACAAATATCTCAGATTTTATTTAAAATATATTTTATAATGACACAAAAGAAATATAAAATTATTTCTATATTCAGTTAAACTTTTAGTGCCGAATGTTTCAGATTTGCCTCCTGTTTTTTTTTTTGTCAAATAATGAAATTTTACTTTAGGCTAATAGTTTTTATTAAATGAACTATGTAATGTGATTCTCTAGAGATCCATGCTTTAAGCAATGGTTTGTAAATTTGAAAACATGCTCGTATTAACAAAATTTTGGAAAATGATGGATATTACATCAAGTAAAAAGAGGAAAAACAAAACTGAACACTTTTAAACGATACAACACAAACGTATAAACCGAAACAAAATGGCATTGTTAAAGGTTGACAGTTAGGCGCTACCTGGAGTGGGGGAAATGGCTTCACTTTTACAGCAACTTGCTCTCTCCTTATATATTCCTACCTCCATGATTTCTATATAACATACAACAGCGAAAGTCAAGAGAACTATTTTCCACGTTAAAAAGAATCAAAATAAGAAATACATTTCCATTTAACTAATACGTATGATAAAAAATATTTTGATATATTTCTGTTGTAGGTACTCGTATGTTGCCGTCAAATAAATATGGTCTGGAGATTTTCACAGTGTTGCCATTTTACTGGCAATGTTGACAATGTTATGTTATGAAGAAACGACACCACCACAGGGCAAAGGACAGGGTGCGGAGAAGGATTTGAAGACAAATATAGTTAAGCAGATACAATTAGAGATAATAAAAAGTACTTACATTGAGAGAAAATGCTGGTGCGGGTTGTTGTAGGGCTGCATTTCATCACAACTCTCAGCGCCGGAACTAGACGCCGTAGCATCGGAATCCACCTGGGTCTCCAGAACGCCCAATTGCGTATGAAGAGTACCAGCCACACGCTCCAGCTCGTCCCTGGGCCCCGGCTCCAAACGCGGCACACACAGAGCCCCCGACGCAGGGCTACGCACCACTGCCGCTTGTTCCGCTGATCCCGACCCGAAATATCTAGCCGTATGTTTCTGCCGCGCGGTTAGAGTACTTTGCTGGATTGCGCTTAGGTGTAGTTTGCGCACCAGGCTATTCACGGATCTAGGACCTATTGCTTTCACAGATAAATCGACTTCTCCGGCGGAATCTTGCTCGCGTTCGCGCCGTAATGTCCGATGAACATGCTCATAAAGCCCCGCAACTTCGGCGCTCACGTGAGTGCCCATTAATCGCGCCTGTACTTTACGGATTCGACGCAACAAAAACTCGGAACGTCTTTCTAGTTTGAGCTGCTTTTTGTGCAGGTCCTCCAGCATTTCTTTCGCGCGTTGGTCTTTGGCTGCGGCCACTGATTCGTCCTCGCGTTCACACATGTTTATCATATCAACTTCGCCGAATAGTTCGGGAAAAATAGCTTCGGTTTCGATGACATCCCCGGGGCGCGCGTCTCCCCCGCCTTGTTCAATTGTTTTGAATGCTTGCATGAGATCCTCTACGTTTTGGGGGGTTATATCGCCGGCTCCGCCAATCTCAGACGAGAGATTGTTGAGTAACTGCTCCATTTCCATTGGGGTTGTTTTGTCTTTGAGGAGCGTCACCATAGGATCTATTCCAGTCTTTTGAAGTCCCATTGTATCAGGTTGATCGCCCATAGGTGTAGGGCACGTACTCATTATAATATTTAGTTGGTGGCTAATGTCCGAGGCCACTTGTAACGCCTTCTTCTTGGACACCGGACTCAAGTAGTTGGTGGTTACATTAAGAATTGAGTCACCTGGATATGAACATTTGATTTGCTTCACATCGAAATCGTTTTTAGCTTCACCTTCGTGCGAATCATATTCACCGTTCTGAGCAACACTATTTATGGGCGATGAGGGCGGCAGGGTGAAGTTCTGCGACTGTCCGGCTTCCGTCAAAGCTGGGGCCATGACCACAGCATTGGGACGCCTCACCGAGGCTGCACGCAATCCCATTCATCCAGCGGTTACTCATGGACAATGCACAGCACTTTGTCTACACTATTTAATAAACACAGCACATCACTTTTTGGTTTCACTGTATCCACTGCAATCCTCTTCGTTTTCGTTAGTCACCAGCCAGTTCCATCCTCAAACGCAAGCCTAACTTAACAAAGCAGCTTCCACTGCAAACAAGAACATGTTAAAACACAAGTACGTGGAAATACATTGTGACACACCTCTCTAAACGTTTCTTTTACACTAATTTGCAATGTTTTAATATCTCCCGCGGTTTACAGTACTGAAAACAGAACACCCACGTGACGGTATGAAACTTATGAAATAAGCCGAATCGAAGCTCCACCACGCATCACATCAACATTGCATCACTAATTATTCCCATTCCAACGGTTTTTATTTCATATTCTGATATTTATAACCTTGCTTATGCGAAGCACTACCGTCTCAATGCAATTCTTAGCCTCAACTCTTTGTAGATTAATTATAGCGCCAATTTTTCCGCTCATATATTTACTCCAACAATGGCGGAATCACTACTACACTCACACACCGTAACTCAACTGCTCCAAGTCGCACAAACAAGCGAGATCGCCGATTCAACGCTTCCGACCAGGCCTACTACAACTACTTTAGTCAAGCTTACTTTTACTCTCATATTTTCAAAAATTACTACATATCCTACAAAATCAAGCTATAATTTTTAATTATTTTTATGATTTATAAAATCCAATTCTGTATTAACATTACGTAATGATTGTTAAAAAAATGCCGCGTACTCGATAAGCAACACACCCAACAAGCGACGCAGTTCCTGGTGCATTGGTCAGACCCCTCTAGGGACCAATTGCTACACCGGAAAGTTTTCATTTGCCGCGAACTTCAAAAAATATAAACACAAATAGCCAATTCACCAAATAAATAATCGCAATACACTACATAACGGCGAAATAAAATAACAACAACAGATATTTTAAAACATTGCTAATTATAACACAATTTTATTTCAATGTAATATTTACCTTTACTTAATACCTCTCTCCATTCAAATAAGTTTTCTATATGTTTTATTGTCATATTTGCATATATTCTTCTTTGATACATCTTCTTTTCGTTTATCACCTAAAATGAAGACATGCTGTAAACATGCCTACTTTACTTAACCTAGTATTGACAACTTTTGTTGACAACTTGTCATACAATCATACAAAGTTATTTTCCATATTTTGTCAATATCTTAAATATATACAATAATTATTATTTTTGAAATGCATTTGGGTCCACAAAATATTTTCTATTTGACCAAAAAAATAATATTTTGACATTTCCTCCATAAAAATCATTACTAATGTTGAATAACATTAACAAAGACATTAAACTAGTTATCAAACATTTTAAGATTGTTTAAACTTACCAACTCTTAAAAAATATCAACATTTATATTATCTCCCTTGACATTACCGTTCAACTCTTAAAGACATACCAACTACGCGAATAAATATGTGGAGGAACAATTTAAAAAAAATTAATTTATACTTATTATTTAAATATTTACATGAAAAAGTATTACTTGTTGATGTTAATATAACACATTCACCGAAAATATCAATAATTGTAAAAGGAGTTACTCAAATTTTTATAAAAACTCTGACAAAAATTCAAACAAAATCATAAAATTGTTTGTTTCTGTCTATAATTTTAAAATAATCGAATGTCAATTAAGAACATTAAAAACAAATGAAGAAAAGTTCGAGAAAATGAAGTTTCTTGACACATTCTATAAAATGCGTCAGTGAGGCAAAAATCTCAAAATTTAGACAATAACTTGTAATATTTACATTAAAACGTTCCGAATATGTAATTTTGTAATATTTTATCGAATATGATACACATTTACATAAAATAAATCTCTTGTATTGTCATATATTGATAGTACTTGATAAAGTTTTTAAATTGTAAAAAATGTGGCAAAATAATACAAAATTAGTAATATACAAAACAATTAACTACCCTTATACGATTAATAAACTATTGTTTCCCCCCTAATTCATTTGCCTCCTAAATAAATCTCACCTGTTTGCGACTCAACATTTGATATTTGATCATCGATGTCAAAAATATAGGTTATGTATTTTAATTTATACGTATGCTAGCATGTGTACTACATAGTAAATCATTGTATAATTTATAAGAAAATAAATTGTTTTTATTTACTACAACAATGTCTTTGAAATTACCTGCGTTTCCAATGGAATATTTAGAATTAACTTTCTTGGACGAAACGACAGATGTAAGTACACGAAACTTTCATAATAAATTTATGGTCACGCCGTACTTTAGGTAAAAGAATATGCAAAACTACAAAATGAACGAGTATTACCATTTGCTGCTTCTGAAGTTATTGAAGCCTCGGTTATTTCCGTGAAAAATCTCACTCGCGGAGATGATGTAAAGAAAGTAATTGAAATATGTATGAACATAGAGGTAATAGATTGAGCGCAACATGCACCAATAAAAATAAAACATATATTTTTTAGGGCAGTGATTTAAAATATCAACCAGGACATACTTTTGGTATTATTCCTCAAAATAATATAAATGAAGTCAACCAAATCATTGAGCGGCTAAAATATACCGAGTTTGCAGATAAATTATTTACTATTTCAGTTAAGGAAATTAATTCCAAGAAAAAAGTGAAAATACCCATGCATATACCGGCCATAGGAACAATTAGGGAAATACTTTTAAACAATGTCGATATTAGAAGTGTCCCCAAAAAGGTAAACAAAAAAAAACAAAAAAATATTTTTAAAAAGAATGTGACTATAGTCCCGAATTCGGAATCGATTACAAATTAAAACCCCGATGAGGCATGGTTTACTATTAGAAACAATCGGGATTTGTGCAAAATACACCGGAAAAATTAGGGGAACGCCAAAAAAGTTTCGTATTTTAAAAAGAATGAATTCTCTGTTTTTCATATTTATATTGGTAATTTTACATCTACAACAAATAACCAGGGATGGGATAACGTTAACGAATTGTTACGTTATTTCATAACGTTATAAAAATAATTCGTTACGTAACATTACAAATAACTTAATAAAAAAATATAATAACGTTTTCGTTTCGTTATTAGAGTTTTCACAGAATGTCAAAACAGATAGTTTGAATGGTAAAATTACAGATAACGTGAACATTGAACTGTACATCAAAATATGTTTTTACATACCGTATACGTTTATTTTATATGTAATTAACACGTTGTAGCTATCTTTCTCTAAAAGTTGGGTTATGTCTGTTTTAACGTTAAATATAAAGGGGTTTTTGACGTACGCTGCTCCGTTATAACGTTACAATAACTGTATTTTTCTCAAGTTTGTAATAAAAGTTTATTAAACATTAAAATTAAAAACTATGTATTAAAAAAAACTTATAAACATCTTATTTAAGAAATGAAATAAAGTGTTCAACATTTGAATATGACCACTGGTGACATCTATTCATTATAAAACACAAAATAAATTAAACTTTCAAATGGCAAAAATCTTGTAAAATTTGTTAACTTGGATAAAGTATAGTGAATCGTTATTTGTTATGTTACGGTAACATAATGTTATTTTGTAAATGTAACGTTATTAAAAAATAAATAATAATAAATGAAACGTTATTAATGTTATCGGGTATCGTTACGTTACGTTTTGCATCCCTGCAAATAACAAATGATATAACACCTAAATATAACCACCTACTAAAGATTGATCATCATTTATCGAAGTGTTAAATATTATTTCGTCTTTAGTTTTATTAAATATGGGTATTTAATTCGGGCTAACTATAGATCAAGAGTTACCAATCATTTCTGCTTTTGTTGTCGTTTCAATTCTAAGTATTTACAGTAGAAAAAATATTTAAAAAAAAATAAATTTAGTTTTTTAATGAATCTAAGTTTTCCACTGTTTATAAATGATTACTTAAAAAAAATACTTAGAATTACGACAACAAAAGCAGAAATGATTGGTAACCCTTGATATATAGTTAATACGAATTAAACACCCATATTTAATAAAACTAAAGACCAAGCAATATTTAACATCTCAATAAATGATAATCTTTAATAGGTGGTTATATTTAAGTGTTATATCTTCATTTGTTATTTGTTGGATGTAGAATTACCAACACAAATATGAGAGTTCAGACTTTTTGAAACACATAACTTTGTTTGGCGTCCTCTAACTTTGCCGGTGTTTGTAGTAGAAAACTCGAACACGGAATCGTTGTTGAACAGCTTAGTTAGATGTATATTTCTCTAAATAACCTAACTCGACGCGAGTTTTCCAATCGTGAATTTTGTGTGTCATCGGGATTTTTATTAAAGAATTCCGAATTCGGAACTGTACACTTAAAAAAAATTTTTTAGCTCTTTCTTCGCGCGCTGACAATATACACAACTGCCGAAGAAGAAATAAATAAACTAAACGAATTATGCAGCCAAGAAGGCTGTGATATTTATATGAAATTTATAACCTTAGAGTATGTTCCATTATTGGGACTTTTAAAAATATTTCCATCTTGTTTTCCGCCATTTTCGGTACTTTTAGAACATTTACCGCGATTATTGCCGCGCCCATATTCTCTAACATGTTCCCCGGAAAATTTTGATCCCCCACATTCTCAAATACATTTTATTTATTCTACAACCTCTATTACTAATATTTATGATGGCGTGTGTACAGGATGGTTAAATGAAATAGTACACGATTTTCAAAAAGGAAAAAGTGTTACTATTCCTATATATATGAGAAAACCAAATAATTTTGTTTTGCCCGAAAGTTCCGATACTAATATGATTTTAATTGCAACTGGCACGGGAATTGCGCCATTTTTAAGTTTTTTAAGACATAAGCAACTAATTAAGGTTATGTTATGGTTGTTTTACGGTTGTAGATATCCCGATAGAGACTTTTTATATAAAAATGAAATAGAAAAATTTGTTGCAGATGGTATTATAACAAAATTGTGTACAAGTTTTTCTAGAGCGTCTGTAAATAATATTAAGTACGTGCAAGATAATATTGTTTTGAATTCGCGGGAAATAATAAAAATGTTAGACGAAAATACTGTTATTTATGTTTGTGGCAATAAAAATATGTCGAAAGGTGTTTACGAAACTATTATAAAATGTATACAAGATGTTAAACAAATAAGTATGGAAGAAGCAACTTATGTTGCAAGTGAATTAAGGAAAAATAATAAATATATTGAAGATATTTGGGATTAGTATTAAGAATTTTTTATAGATAAATATATGTATATTATGACTAATTAATAAAGTATATTGTTTTACAAATATTTTGTTCTGTATAAACATATAAAAATATGGTTTCCAACACCTGGAATGGATATGGTTTTTCGTAAGTAAGCATTTTGTAAGAATTTCTGATAGTTACTCACAGTCTCACATAAAGTTGGTCATGTCTAATCTCCTGGCGCCGGAATCACTATTAATCTCGGGTTTGTAATTATGTCGTAGCCAAACTGGGCGTTTTATAAAATAGCTTATAGCCACATTATTATTTTCGCTTGCAATTTCTCTAAATATAACAATAACCTCACCTAATGTATAAAAGTCACTCTTCGAGATTCTGGGCGAGTTTTGTGCGTTATGTGAGGTTATTGTTGTTATTTTGCAGTTTGGGTGGACTGGGATGCGTGGATGGGTTGGGTGCGCAGTTTAGGTAGGCAGGTTGCGTGGGTAGTTTGGTTGCACAGGAGAGGAAATACTTGTAAGTGTGCCTATATACGCATTACAGGGTGTTAATTCTAAATGCTATCTCGAAAAACATAAGAGCTACAAAGACGGTTAAATGGGCAAACAATTTCTATTTCACAAGACAAATGAAAAGATTTTTTTTTCGACCAGTGGTTCTCAAAAAACGGGATCTAACATTTTTATTTCAAATGAGAATATTTTTTATTTGCTCATTCGTTAGGGAATTTAATTCTGAATTCAGTGTTATAATATTTGTATAGCCTTATGTAAAGATTTTTTTAAAGAAAAATGCACCGCTGACACTTAAATTGACAATATCGTATCGAAATGAAACGACAAATGAGTAATTGAACATTGCTGTGGAAATTTCGATTTGCATTTTTCGATTCAAGTCTAGCCTAAATTTTAAGGGTCAGCAGTGCAACGGCATAAAAGTTTTATATTAATTTGATTAAAATTTGGTTATAATAAGAATGCCATGAAAGTAATATGTGAGTATTTTGTTTGCGTTGACATTTATTATCAATTACAAGAACAAAATATTCACTTATTTATGTCAGGGCATTCTAATTTTATACAAAAAAAAAAAATCCATTCATGCCACTCTTATTATAGCCATATTTTAATCAAGTTAGTATAAAAGTTTATATGCATTTTTCTCCAAAAATTCGTTATATAAGGGTATAAAAATATTAGATCACTGAATTTAAAATTAAATTCTCTTATGTTCTGAATTAAAATAAAAATGTTAGGTCCCGTATTTTAAAAACCACTGATCAAAAAAAATCATTTTACTTTTCTTTAAATTTTTCTTGTGAAATAGAAATTATTTGTCCATTTAACCGCCTTTGTAGCTCATAGAGATCTCGAGATGAACACCCTATAGACTAGCACAAAACACTACCGGTGGAGTCCTAGGGAAATCATCGCTAAGTCAACGAAGATTTGATGTCTAAATCATTAGAAAAAGGAAACTAATACGGATACCGAGGCCGGGAGACTAGGCACAACCCATAAAGTTTGGCAGTTTATAAAACCAAGTAAAGAATCAAGTAGAAAACATATACTTACAGAGATCAACGAATAAAATTGTAGAAGTACATAACCCATTTTGCTTATAGCTACCAAATTTAGATAATTTTGAAACGAAAAGTTTGAAATAAGATTAATATTGCCTGTTAGCCCATGGAAACATTAAAATCGTTGATCTCTCAAATTTAAATAAATACTCTTCATGCTTTATTTAAAATTTTCTTCGCTGCTTTTATCAACGGCGTTAATGTGCGAAGATCCATTCTTTCCTCAAGAAACTCATGATGCAGCAGTTCTTCAGCGGATGCTCGTTTGTCTACATCAACTTGTAAACAACAGTTTAAAAAATTTTGAAATGTTGGCGATAATCGGTCCCATTGTTGTATTTGAGGTCTTCCTACTGCCGCAATAAGATACAAAGCTCTTAAGGGTGTTTCTTTTAAATATGGAGGCTCCCCATCAATCATTTCTATGGCCATGATTCCCAACGACCAAATATCAACTTTTTTGCCGTATTGTTTTCTAGTAACAACTTCAGGGGCCATCCAATATGGCGTCCCGACCATCGTTTGTCTTTTTTCATCGCCTACTATGTTTGCGCAAAAACCAAAATCTGTTACTTTAACGGTTCCGTCCATGCTTAGAAGTATGTTATCCGATTTGATATCTCTGTGAATTGTTCCTCTTTTGTGTAAATAATTAATGGCTTTTAAAACTTCGAAACAAACTGCAGCTATTTGTCCTTCCTTCATGACTGTTTCTGTGACGACATCAGTTAAGGGACCGCCTTCTAAAAGCTCCATTATGACCCACAAATGGTCGTAAATTAAATAAGCATCCAAAAAGTTTACTAAATTACTATGGTTAAATTCTTTTAATATCATGATTTCAGTAAGGATTAATTCTTTTCGTCCTTGTTTATTCATATCTATATCCTTGATGGCAACTCGCTGACCAGTTTGCATATCTGTAGCTGTAAAAACTGTACCGGACGCTCCAGATCCTAATTCGGTGCTTTTTCTAAACCTTTCGTGAGGATTATCAGGGTTGCAAATTTCTTGAAGCTTCTTGTAGACATCTTGGTCGGACAAATTTTCAGTACTTCGATCTTTTTTTCTTATGATAGTATTATCGCCTTCGATGTCATCAATGAGGGTCAAATCTTGCACTCCTTTAGTTAAGGCATTGTGAACGTTGTTGACACTTTTTGGATTCTTCTTCGGTGGCAAAGCTGGTAATGTTTCTCTCTGGGGCGGAGGTGGAGGACTAGGAGGTTTGGCTGGTCTCAAAGTGGAAGATTTCTCAACGAATTGCTTAGTTTTTGGCTGACATGGCATGAGGTTTTCAATTTGCTTGGATTCTTCATCTATGATTTTTTCTGTGACGAAAGGTTTGAATGGTTCAGTATCTTCTCCCCTTTTGGTCATAGAATAGTTGTAGAATTTTACGGCTTGAATCACCGCTCTTGGATTTTCGCTTTGTTCAATTTGCGTGATTTGATTTAAAACTTGTCGCCTCCAGGCATCTGGAAGGCCTTCTAATTGTCCAGTAACTTTATTTTTACTTACATGAATATCATGCATAACATTTGTGGGCAATCCGATTTCGGACGGGCCCTCATCTTTTGGCTGGGTTTTACGGAAAAATTTACCCACTTTATTCATTTTGTTACAAATTATACATTATAATTCTCAACTAGGTAATAAATCTTTATCAAGTGGCTATTTTACTTATCTTACTTATCAGATGACACGAAGGAGTGGCCATATCACATATTAATACTTCAGTAATTAATGTATAAAATATGTATGCACATTATTGGCATAGTTTATTTATTAATGTGCCACAAATTTAATAAATATCGTTTGAAACCACAAAATAGTTTTTAGTAAGAAAGCGGTTAAATTAACACAAAGAAGAGATTGTTTGTACTGGTGATTCATTAACGCGCGAACTACAATTTATACTATCAATATTTGATACATATTTCGTCATTATATTAAACAATAAATGTTTGTATAACATATTAAAATTGTGCTTGGTATAACAAGTATCCATCCGAATTAAAAAAAAAGGAATAAATATTAGAAAATAAAGACCATCAACAGATTGTTGTTCATGTTAATGCAGACTCAGTAAATTAGAAAAGTATTTATTTACAATATTATAATATATACAATAAAGGCAAAATGTAATTCGCCTGTAATCACTTCGGTTAAAATTAAAATTATGGAAGTGAATGAGATGAAAATCATGATATGTATGTATAAATTCTAAAGTAATTGAAATAATTTTCAAAGTAAACAAGGAAATAAAACAATATATACAAGAAAGAAAATCAATTTACAAACATTTCAAAAGTAACAATATTTACCTATTAAAAACAATGAGACAACTTTTGAAATATTTACAAATTCAACGAATTCTTTCATGCATTATATGTTACAATAAAAGTACGTGTGGGCCATAGGCGTTCAACATGGGAAATCAGTTTTTGTTTGCGCAAACGTTACCGAATTATTTTATGCAAAAAAACTTCAAATAAAAGTTATAGAGATTTAAATTCTGCATCGAAATAATGTTTATTATGTCGATTATTCTAGCTCTTCATGCAAACGAAAAAATTAATTATAAAGTAAATGGTCTGTACTCCAAGCGCACTTTTATAATAAACGCGCTTTTACATTATATTCCTATAGTTTGATTCACTAAAGATGACTATTCAAGGTCAATTATAAGCCGTCTGATGTAATATTACTTGCAGATAACTTCACTGAATTTCATATGCATAGGCGTGCAACATGAAATATTTATGTATAATTTTAACTGAAAAAATAAGTGTAATTTATTTGAAAATTATGTTTCTTTTTAAATAATGAATTTCTCAAATATGTATGTTCTTCACCTTTGTTTTTGTGAAACACAAAAACATAGACTTGACATAAACCATGGAATTGTAATTCATTTAAACGTCAACGTCACTGGGTAAACATTAGCACAGAAGGCAGTGTAGTAGATAATTAGATATCTGTAACTCTACGATATACGTCAAATAATCTTTCTCTTTCTAACATGAAACGTCTTCTTTCGTGAACCAAATCATGAGTGTGCTCCATAAAAGTGCTTTTATTATAAAAGTGTGCTCGGAATATGGGCCAATGTTTTTATGAATTTTATTGATTCTGACAAAAAAATGAACAATTACATTTGTCCATCATGAGCAAAGATAATTAAGTTTTACATATAATATATGAAATTAAACGTGCTTGATGTTACATTGTGGGCGATTCAAATTAACTTTTCCCGCCGTTATATAGGTCTGTTGTGACGTCACAACTGGGATGTACAAGCTGTCAATCTGTCACTAATAAAGCGTTTTACACTTTTCAGCGAAATTTAAAAACATCAAACTTGTCTTAAAGGATATTGTAAATTATTTAAATGGCCTGCAAACTCCAGAAAATTTCTATAAAAGGAAATAACATATTCTGGGTATATTTAACCACCAGATAGAGTTTGCAACTTGAATCAAGAATAGTTTAAGCCCAAAATTTTGTTAAAAATTAAAACAGAAAATCAAGACAAAAGTTAATGACATGTTAACAATAGAGCGATAGGTTGAGCGCTAGTGCTGGAACGTCTATGATGTAAAATAAAGTGACTTATGACATGTGGTCATAAATTTATGGAACCTACGGCCTTCTACATCTATTTCAGAAGTAAATTTAAATTATATTCGCTGTCAAATAAGAATGGACCGATCCTCAACTTTTTCCCTTTTCCGTACCCTGTCCCTTGCCATACGGTGTTGCCACTTCTTCATAACAGCATTTTCATCATTGCCAGTAAAATTGCAAGTATAGAAATCTCCAGTCCGTATACGGCGCGAGCAGACACGTGACTCGAGCAACCTTCAAGAGCTTGGAATCAGCTGATTTGTGTGCGCTTGTCATTTTGACAAGAACAATATTTTGATTTTTATACTGATAAAAAGTTATTATTTTACAATTTTCAGGCAGTAAAACACGTGAAATTAAAAATGATGGCCCGTATTACGAGCGCAATTTTATAATAAAAGCGGATTTATGGAGCACAATCTTCATAAGAATATAGTAAAAGCGCGCTCCATAAAAACGCTTTTACTATAAATCAAAATGTCAAAATATTGTTCTTATCGAAATAATATTGTTGTTGTCAAAGTGACAATCGCGCACAAATGCTGATTCTAAGCCCCTAAGGCGTGAGCAGACACATGACGAGCGTCCTTGAAGTACTTGGAATCAGCTGATTTGTGTGCGCGTGTCACTTTGACAAGAACAATATTTTGACTTATTTTAATTTTGAACTGTTAAAAAGTTATATTTAATTTGACGGTTTTCACTGTTTCAAAAATGTAAAATAATTTTTTAGCAGTTCAAAATCAAAATAATTCAAAATATTGTTCTGGTCAGTTACATTGTTGTTGTCAAAGTGACAATCGCACACAAATCAGCTGATTCCAAGCCCCTCAAGGTCGCTCGAGTAACTTGTCTGAAAAGATAATTGTTTTAGCTTTAACTGACAGTTAAAAACAACGCAATTGTTTATTTTTTGTCATATTCCATGGCTGTCCTAGACTACAACCTCATAAAAATTATAGCTTTATAATTATTTTTTTCGCTGACGTAAAGAGCTAGAATAATCACATGATTCCGATGTAGAATTTAAACCTTTATAACTTTTATTTGAAGTATTTTTGCATAAAATAATTTGGTAACGTTTGCGCAAAGAAAAACTGATTTCCCATGTTAAACTCCTATGGCCCACTTTTTGATTTACACCCAAAACTACTTTCGTTTTCAATTCAGCCAAACTAGCAATAACCTTACCATCGCACAAGTCACTTTTGAAAAAATCGGTGCGAGTTTTATGAGATCGGTGAGGTTATTGTTGTTATATTTAGTTAAATTGCAAGCGAATCAATTTTAAGCGAATTTCTACATTTGTCAGGCGATGTGCAGATCACCCTATGCTCGGCTTCGCTTAAAATTGTTTTCGCTTACAATTCAATTAAATATAACAACAATTTCACCTAAAACACATAACTACCCCGTTTTTCAATAGCGACTGTTGTGCGTCAGGTGAGGTTATTGTTGTTTTGTTTGGTTGAATTGCAAGAAAAAAGTAGTTTTGGGCAATGTGCACATTATCCCACTATGTACTTTTACTGTAACATATACAAGAAATGTTCAAATTTAACCATGAATTTGTGGTTAAAATTGAGTACTTCCGGTACATAAAATGGAATTTAACAATATTAAAAGATGTACTTACACATCAACAGGGCTATATAAATATTTGTACAAATCCTCCGTTTACACACATAACAATTTTCTGCAAAATTATTTAACAATACAATTCTTTAAAAATGTTTTTGTTCAAAACAATTTTATTTTTTTATAAAATATAATTTGTGGTTATAGCTAATATTTCATTATACTTACAACATTCACTCGGTTTGCGCAATGGTATGTACAATTGTTTACTTAATACACAAGTGAAACATGTTTGCTTGTTTATACACAACTTATAATAAATAAAATATGAAAAATTTAAATATAATTTTAATATACAATCAACATAAGAAATATATTGCAATTCGTAAGTGATCACTTATTGCGAATATATTTACAGACACAACTAATAAGTGAACTCATCAGAACGTGATATCGGCTCTCCTAATAAAAATCGACAAGTTCTCATCAACCCGTAGCTAATTTTTAAGTTCGGCAGTGCATCAAACGATGTACTTACAGCAGTACGGTATGGTATACTGGCGTAGCGCGTCCGTATTCCGTCTATTCTTTCTCAGCCTCCTACAAGGAGGTATCACTAGCCCAGTACGAAGATATCACTTCTGCGGAAGCGGAACGATATCCCCTGGCAATTCCAGTTTGCGCTCTGGCTCATAGCCAACTCTTGTTTATTTGGTCAATCGCTGTCCGATACAACCTTTTTACGCTTTTTCGCTTGTTTCGGTTTTACGATTTCTTCCTCCTGTAAACAAACAACATATTTATTATTTTGCAATATATAATAGAATACATAAACAAGAAAAAATTACACAATCATAAACCGCAATATTCTAATTTCTACACACATATCGATACCAAATTTTATAGAGATGTTCTTTCAACTTCCGGACATGTAGAAGTAGTTAGAGTTCAAAATTTTGCATAGTTTTTTTTATAATTAATTTTCAAAGTTTACATAAGAAAAGCGTTGGCATTGACAAAATGTTACAACATAGTTCGAGCAATTTGGTGCTGTAAACCAGTCGAATGATTTTGAGACAAATTTTAATTATAAATGAATGCTTTTCAGTTAACTTTATGTTTCTTGTAAATTTCAGCCGAATTTATAACTCAATAAAAGTTTTGATGTTTTGAAAGAATTGCGAAAATTTCAAAATGGGCGTCATCTTAGACATTTTTAAATAAAACTTTGTCCAGGCGGTTTTAATATTTGGAAATGAGTAGAATACGAATTTCATGTTAATATGAAGATAATTTAAACCATTGAGTTGTAAGTAAAATAACTTGTATGTTTTTGGAGCAAATTTTCCGGAATCCCTAAGGCTTTTTTGACACTTTTACAATATTACTTTACCAAATCAACCCTCCAGAGTTCGATTTTGCAGAATTAACTCTCTATCTTTAACCGAAATCGTGATATTGGCCGATTTTTGACCTCACATTTTTTGTCAAAAATATAAAATTTTTGAACCCGGGGTTTAAGAGTTTTTAACCGGAAATTTAACCACTTTTATACCGGAAATATGCAAGTCTCACCTATAAAGTTCAGTTTTGCAAGAATAAACAGTCTATTTTTATCCGAAATCGTGATATTGGCCGATTTTTAACCTCACATTTTTAGCCGAAAATGTAAAATTTTTGGATCAGGTTTGAGGATCTTTTAACCAGAAATTTAACAACTTTTATACCGGAAATATACAAATCAACCCTCTAAAGTTCATTTTTGCAATAATAAACACTTTATCTTTAATAGAAATCGTGATATTGAATCATTTTTAACCTAACATTTTTGGGCGAAACTAAACATAACATGCATTTTTTAGGGTTCATAACTCCTGAACTGTTTAAATATTTTCATATTTACATTAAAATAATATAACGTACCTCGCTGCTGTCTTCGGAACTATCTGAGATTTCTCTAACCGTCGGTCTCTTGGTGGTCCCTTTCGCGGCTATTGCAGCCTTTCGTCCTCCTCTAGCTCCTCTGGGTTTCATGATTTGCACCTCCTCTTCTTCAGCCATTGCGAAAAGATCATTATACTGCTTTTTCTGCGATTCTGTGCTGTTACTTTGCGCCTGTTGCAATGCTCTTTGCATGGAATCCAACCCGAAGAGATTAAGGCAGCCACTTTGTTTGTCGCTACATCGACGTAGCTGGTCTAAATGCCCAAGCACTTGGTCTGTACTTGGCACAGTTGTGCTCTGATTTTTAGTCCCTGTACGTTTCCGTTTGTTGGGAGAGGTACCAGGGTGTCGCGTGCTGAGAAGACTAGAAATTAGTTCACCTAATTTGTCCATATAATCCTGGCACCAATATTTGAGAACTGTTGTCACGAACATATCAGTACTACACACTTCGCGGGAGAACAGATGTTTTATTAATTCCGCTCCGGGTTTTTCTTGCCGGATAAGCAATAGGATTGATGTTAAAGCTTCTGAATGAACGGAGTAGTCTAAATTAGGAAGAAATGGCAGCACTACGTCTAAGGTGATATCATGCGCGAAGATTATCTGCCAGAAAAAAAATTGCTCGAAGGTGTCCCAATCCAGACTGGCTTTTAGGACGGTGAAAAGGTTTTCTGTTTTTAACATTATTAAATGACCCTGCATTACGTGACAAACGATTTCTTGAAGCTGACTCCCGTTTATCGAAGACATGATTATTCGTAAAATTTGTGTATTATTCACAGTTTGTTGCTTGAATTCTTTAAATATATCTGGTACGACCCACAATAAAATATTTACATCGTCTAAGCGACATTCATTTAAATCTTCGTACAAACAAAGATCCACTTTTTTTTCTGCACCCTGGCAAAATTCTTTGTACACACTACCCCGGATGTTCACGAATTTTAATTCCCCCTCCCGTTTCATTTCTTCTCGGCCCCACACTTTCAGGAAATACAAAAGTAAATAACCGATTTTTGGCAAAGTTTGGTACATTTCCGCTAATAATGTTATTAGGGGTTGCCGTCTTCTGTCTTCCTCTTTGCATAGTTGATATAAATTTCTGAACATAACAAACAAAGGCGAACTTACACTGTCCAACAACGAATCATCGTTAATATCTTCTGGGAAAACTCGTTGTTCTTGTTCGAGTTTTGGCACTAATATACTACATAAACACGTAGATAGGGCAGTCAGAGATTCTGACTCCAAATCTACATCGATAACATGTTGGACTATCGTTTCCATGACCTGGCATTGGGATTCTGTGTCTTTTTCACTTTGTAACCGCAGCACATTAGTTTTTAATTCGCCTTCTAAAGCGTTTAACACCTCGGAACTGTCACTTTTATCCAGCTGAGTATTTTCTTTAAGTCGCATTTTAGCCAGCGGGATATCATCATCATCTGTATCATCCTCCGGGGCGTTTATCTTTAAAGGTTGCTCGTCTTCTTCATCACTAAAAGCAGGCTCATTTTCTGTATGATTATTAATCATAACATTATTTACATGTATGTCATGTTCTGAATCTTCAATTTTTATGTTTGTAAAATCTTCTTTCGCTGATGAATCAGGCGTTGGTGTCATGCAAAATTCTTTAAAAGTTTCCCTGACCATAGTTCGCAATTCTCTATCGAGTCTCGGATTATCGAAAAGTGGACCCAATGTCGGTAAAACTCGTTTTTCTAAAATTTGTCGCAACGAAGAAAAGATTCCCAGGCGCACTTTTTCGGTTAATACTGGATAAAAATTCGGAATTATTCGACACAAAAAATCCAAAAGCGTGGCGGATACAGCTGGATGTGAACGCATGGAATTGTGCATGACTAAAATAGCGGGTTCTATGTTCATGATGTTGTCTTTCTCGGGTTCGAAGAACAACCAATCGTAGAATAGGGCTAATTTAGCGTTGGAAACAGCTACAGTTGAGGTGCAAGTAGTCAGTAACCAGCCGATTACAGCCCATCGAGGTATTATATCTGAACACAACAGTTCATTGGTGGGATGTATAACACCCACTATAAAGCGTATCATATCACAACGGAGTGTTTGGGATTCAGGTGTAGCAAGATATTGACGTTGAAACCAATCCTGGTATCGTTTATGATTTCCAAATCTGACCTGTGATGTAAGAAACACTAATTTGCGTTCCATGTCTGGAGTTAAGCGCGATTGAAGAAACCGCCGTGACGTTCTCGTTTGTAATAACTGCAAGACACCGTTAAAAGTCGGGCACAAAGATTTTGGCGTTATTAAAATGTCTTTCCATAATTGTTCAAACTCTGGTATTCTAGCTACATTCTGTAGAAGTCTCACTAAATCCCTGCCAATAACTAAACAATCCACAAATCGTTCCCGTATTATCGTTACCATAAATGTCACTTCCTTTTGCCGAAGAGCAGCCAGGGGCGGTGCACCGTGATCTTCGATGAGCCGTAAATATGTATACACTACCGAGGCGATAAGCACTGGAAACTTCTCTAACCATGATTTGTATTCCTGGTAAATGTCTAACAAAGATTCAATAAGGTGTATATTTCTGGGAGACACATCACCGCCAGCAGCATGTCGCATGAGATTCCAACACAAGTTATCGACATTCGTAACAGCATTACGTATCATCTCACGAACAAGCCACAAGAGTTGAGTTCGTGCCACATCATTTAACCGTAAAAATCTGTCTAAAATTAATTGCGTTAACTGTCCTAGCACCAGTTGAAAACCATCACGAGTTATTAAAGTAAGATCTCGGTAACTTTTTGTAGCATTTTGTGGTTCTGTTAAGATGACTACAACGAGTCCTAGTGACACCTCCTCATAGTTCTTATCTTTGCAAACTGCATTGTTTAAGGCGTCGTGTGCTTCCTTATCACTTAATCCATTTATTATATTATTTAAAAAACTATAACTTCGCTCAAGTTTCTGAAAAAGAAGAGAGAAAATGATTTTTAACGTGGTGAAAATTTAAATTTGGCGCTGAATTAGTAACAACAGCGCCAATAACGGAGACGGCAGAAGAAATCAGGGCGATTCACTATGGCCGCTGATAGCACCACCGTTCGTGAATAATAACATTTCAATTTATATACCTCCGCTAAATCGTCTTTATTTTCCACAGCAGATGTAACGAACAGTCTAGACGTTGCAATTTTCACCTGCTCCATGCTCTGATGCTAAGGACTGCGCCCCACACTTTCAACTAAAGACAAATACAGGCTGTTCCCTGCATTGTTCCCGTCCTCGAGGAAAATGTTTAGTGTGAGTTGCAAGCGCGCATTGATATATACGGGCCTGGCTGTGCATGGGCCGACATCCGCGCCGAACCGCCGAACTCACGAACGAATACTCGACTACTGCCGACTAACACATGTATCACTCGTCTTCGTCTCTCGCGCCGCAGCCGCTCTCCGTTTAACCGTGTTCACTGCTTGCAAGCAATGCGCCAATAATACCTAAATCTAAATCTTATTACTATCATCAAAATATTATAAACGCCCCGTCTTTCTCTTTTCATTTTTATCCATACTCATTTTAATTATTCCAAATTATTTGCAAAATTTTCACTTTCATTACGTATTTTTATTACATTATCGAAAAAAATGATTTATGTAATATTTACGTCAAAATTTCACGTCAAATTAAATTGATTTGTAACTGACATTTTCTAAACAATATTAAAATTATAATTCTGAAAATATTGAAATATCTTAATGGATAAATAATTATAAAATGATTGTAGGAATAAAAAAATATACCTTTGTACGGTAAATAATACGTTTAAAAATACTGTAAAATTGGAAATAAGTTAATGAATTTTGCTTATCATGTATATAAGAAAAATGAACAAAAAATATTAACATCAAAAATTAGTTACCGTAGTTACAGTCACACGGATATCAGGCAAACATGAAGTATCAGAGATATTTTTCATTATTCTTTATTCGTATTTCTATAAATAAAAAACCTCATAAAACAAATTATGTATAATTAAAATTGTATGTTCCACACATAAATTATTTTTAAATATTAAAATGGAATGAATTGCACAATGATAAATATTGTAACAGACATGTACTAAAAATATTTCTACATGTTGAAAAATGATAAAACTGTTCTTAATAAGTATAAAATTTTATATATTAAGTTTACATTTTTCCTTTTTTATAACGATACCTAGCTTGAGTTTTTGTATATCTCGTTCTTTCCGGTTTTATTTCTTCTTCCGGCGTTTCAGTTTCAGCGTCGACTTTAGTTTCACTTTGATCTTTTAAAAAATATAGCAATAAAACATTTATATTAAAATATTAAACTTATATTAATTACCTCCTTCTAAACGTAATGGAACTTCAAGAAGTCCATTTCTTTGGCATTTTACGTAGTACCGAAAAGCTTTAGCTAAACCGTAGCCAATCATAGCTATGGAAATAGTTAAAGCTGCCATTAAAATTGGATGCTAAAATAACAAAGTCTATAAAATGGGTTAAAGTATTTAAATAGTAAACTAACGTTTAAAGTTGGTTTTATGGTACAAATAAAGTCTGCAATTACTATTATTACACCGAGAACTATACCTATACCTGCACCTAGCCATGGAATTTGGTCGTCGGCTAAAATTTTTTTATTTCAATATAAAAAATAAAAAACCAAAATTAAATGTTTTAATTTGTAAATCAAGTGTGTTATTTTCAGTCGCACCTTTCTGGTCCTTCACCCAATCTTTTTGGGTTCTGTGAATGGCATTTGCAATATCACAGTCTTCAGGTTTACGTTTTAGGGCTTCCCGATATGATAACAAAGCATCCGCAAACCTATAAGTAGCATACTCTACTTCTGCTTTTCGAAAAAATCCCTTAAACAACAGAACATCAACATCGAAGTTCAATTGTTTTTAAATTTCATACTTTTGGCCAATCAGGGTTCAGCTTTATTGTCTCTTTCGCGTCTTCCATTGCAAAATAGTATTGCTGTGCTTTTAAAAAGGCATAAGATCTGTTGCTATATAAAGAGAAATTAGTGGGATCCATTTTTATAGCACGGGTGTAGTGGAAAATAGATTCTACATAGTTTCCTTGTTTTAAAGCGTCGTTTCCCTTTTGTTTGACAGTTTCCACTGTCTCTTGATCCTAAAATAAATACATGAGTAACATATTTACAGGCTTTAATATTTACACATACCTCTTCTGTGTGATTCATTGTTGTACTGTATGTTAATACTACTGATAATATGCAATATGCAAGTAATCTTTATTTACAAAAAGTTAGGTTATAATTTCAAATAATTTATTTACATCCATAAATATCATTAATAGAATGATTTTATTGAAATATTGACATTGTACTTTCGATTTAATTCATTTGTATGATATAAACATTTATAATTTAGATACACAATTCATATTTTTATCTCTTTCTGTCACTATTGTAATCTGGCATGTTGCCATTATAAATTTGCATTTTAGTACTCAAGTACTTAAAATTTCAGATTTCCAATATTTATTTTACGTAATTCTGGAATATTACATAATGTAATAAAAACAGGTTACATGAAAAATTGTTAATTGCCTTATTAGGGATTTTTTGCCATATCACGTGACAAAAAACTGTTTATTTAACCACTGTTTTTACCTTCCGTCACTTTAGATAAGGAAGGTATTGTCTTTGGTCAAAAAATTTGGTGGTGAATTTTAAATGAATAAGCACGTTTTAGGATCCCTAGAATACGATTTCAGTATTTTTACAAGGATGTATGTATGTATGTGTGTGCGTGTGACGATTCTTTCGGATCCGATAACTCCAATTCAAAAAATTATAATTTTTTCGTATTCCTTTTCCTTGCATTTATATGCAGACGTGATTAGATTTTAGTTATAATTGGCCAACCGGACGTACCCTTATTTGAAGATTTTAAAAGTTTTTCTTGAAAAAACGCTGTCAATTTTTTTTTTTACATTTAATGTAATTAAATATTAAAGAATATTTTATTCTATATATGGTTTGATTGAATTTTATGCTTCGTATTCAATGGATATGGAAGTAAAAAATTATAAAGAAATATCATAAAGCAATTAGCTATGCTATAACCATGTAAACAGCTAGATACTATATTAAGAAAATTTTGATTGACAGATGTCAGTGTCAAGTGCAATTGACATAGTATGATTGTACTGACGGAAGGTAATATGCTGGTCACATCGGATTTTTATTATTAAATATTAATCCCTTGTTCATTCAAAATAATATAGGAGTAATAAAAACAAAGTATTTAAGATATATTTTGTTTGATTTGGCTTGACTTGACCTTTGACATTTAATTCAAAAACTTATCGGGTACGCAAATAGAGCATACACAAATCAATTTGTTAAAAATACTCTTACAATACAATAAAAAGGGTTGAAAGCATAAAAATAAACGTAAAATATATTTTCAGATTGCTGCATGCATAAGTATAGGATTTATTTTTGTCATTTTTTCATAATAACATTATTTTACAAGAGTTCCCATCAGTACGCTCTTAATTACTTTACAACTGTGCTCACAACTTTTGTTCATAACAATATACAGGTCAATCCTAAATAATAAAAAATGTATTTTAAGTGATTTGTCAGGTTTGATATAGCCATCCCACACGAAGCAAGTGGCATAATGATAAACCAATAATAGTAAATTCTGTACGTTACATGATACACGCGTAGAATTGTGCTGGCTTTGTCAAACAGTTTTCAATCTAACAAATAATGCCTTTTATATTTTCACAGCCATAACATCTGTCATAATAACAAATAATGAAAAATGCTAGACTTGATATTTGCGCAGCCGACACAATTTTGTCTTTAAAACAGAGAGGGACAAATTTTCACAATTTTGACTACAAAACATGTTTCTAAAAATTGCTAAAACCAAATAAAAATTTGTCGCACACTGCATTAAAAAAACATTCCATATATAAATAAATAATAATTAATATTAATTTACAATTAATATTAATACGGACAATATGTTCGTATACATTCGTTTTCTGATCTTTCATTTTGGCAAATGAATAAATCAGAGCAATTAATAAATAATACAAGATTCCGAGTGAGAGTGAAAAATATCCACAGCAACATAGGGATGTCCACATTGTTTATTTCTTTTACCTGACGTACATTCACAACCAATTATATAACGTTAAATAATTATTGTACACTGTGCTTCATTACAGACCGCTGTCTCAATAAATAAGGCACTTAATTCAAATAAAATACAAAAATTATAACATAATATACAAACACATATGAAATTACATTTATATACATTTTAAGATACATCTTTTTTAGATGTAGATTTATAACAATACAATACAACCAATTAAAATAATAAAAGAGTTATAACATTATTAGAGCGTTTGTTACGTTACCAGGCTGGAATATAGACCGCGACCAGACACGTGACTCGTGTGACCTTGAAGTGCTTAAAATTAGCTGATTTGTGTGCGCACTTTGACAACAACAATGGGCGCATTCAGCAAACATGTTCATCATTTTTCTGCTGAATGCACTGTTCACTTGTTTACGCGTTCAATATTTAAATTCACTGGATTTCGTCCTATTAGTAGAAATAAACTAATATTAGGCGTTTGAAGGCTCTCAAGGTACGCTCTGCGACAATAGACAAACGCTTACGATCCTTCAGTGTTCTCTGAGATAATAAACGAAAACGCCTATTATCGTCCATTTTCTATGCAGTAAAACAAAATAACAATTCATTTACATGTAAAGCAGCGAACATGTATTATTTGTTAATACAAATAAAAAAAATCTAATACAAGAAAATTTTAAGAATTTGATAAATCAATTTACTTATCAATTAATTGATATACGCGGAATATAATGACAACAAAAGTTTGAACTACGAATATTGACAACGAAAATAACCAATAGAGGCAGCATTGATTTTACGAAATGGCCGGCGTAACGAGTAATTGTCAGAACTTGTGCAGTGTGAGATAGAAAATAAATAAATAAAGTTCTTGTATTTATAAATGTAAATTGATTTTAAAGTGCAAATTCATAATTTTGCCACCAGGAGGCTACGAGTTTATGTTCTTCGCCAATACCTATTAAACTATATACCATTACAAGGCACACAGGAAATGTTCGGAACATTATATATACATTTGCACTCTTCAAGCGTGGACACGGAGCCTTAATGTGCGTGTGCATTATTCGCCTACCACACGTTTACCGGCTGTGCGCGCATGCGCTTGTAGACATGTGTCCGAGCGCCAGACAAAGATGGAGATATTAATTTTCCACTTATACGAGAGATAGGGGTTCAGAGGTATATTGAACTATGTGAATCAAATTTAATGTGAAAAGTGCATTCGGCAGAGACCTCCATATTCGGTGACCGTTCGGTCAGATGTTCAATGTTGTTGTCAAAGTGACATGCCCACACAAATCAGCAGATTCCAAGCAGTTCAAGGTCGCTGGAGTCACGTGTCTGCTCGCAACCTATAGCATCGCTTGTTTCACCTTTGGGAATTTGTTTGTTTTTCTATACATACATACAATAGAATACATATACACATAGTCGTCATATATTATAATAGTGATGATTGTTCTGGCTAGAGGCGAGTAAGACGAGACAGGGACGATGAAACAGCACGGCACAGTACATCCACATACAGTAGCAGTAACAAGAGAGACCGAAGTCTGCAGGCACAGTGCACCGAGGAATTATTATTGGTCGATAACTTATAACTTATCAAATCAAACCAAACCGACGAACCAAATATTAACGTATTGTGTCATGACAAATTTCACGAAATTTTACAAACAATTTATCTCAGTACGTATAGTAATTACACAACTCCAGACTAACAAAATTAATATTCCTTTCAATACATACTTTATTTATTTATTTATTATTTATATTTTTTTGGGCTTTATTGTTTTGCAAGAATATTCAAAAAAATATAAGCGAGAAGACAGAAAATAGAGATAATTAAGCATATTATTTTTATAGTAAGTAATATTTTCAATATCTATGATATATAGATATACATAATAATGTATTTTTATAAAACACTATACATATATAACGGTGCTCATGCTAGGCGAGGTCGAAGTCAAGGTCAGGCCGGGTCGTCATCAATTTCAGCTTTTCAGCACACCACTCACCACCAGCGAAGGTTCATTTCATATCGTTTCAGCATTTATAGTTCATAATGTACATAACACTTTTGCTCTCAAGTCACATGATTCCGATATTCGATTTCCGATCCGTATGAAGGGCGCAAGGATCACTACTACAAGTTACATATTTCACTACTATGTTAATTGTACTCCTACAACTATACAGACTTGTAACAACAAACTGTATGGTATGGATTTAGTTTAGTTTAACTGGCAGGCAACAGAATTGGACCGTTCATTGTTTATGTGGTAGCTTCACAACCTAACGGAAGGAACCAAGAGGACTGCGCGGTTACTTTACACACTGGTAGACGAAGACGGACAACAAATCTAACACTAACGTTCATTAACGTAACATATCACTAGGAATTTATATTTTACATATTATGTATATGAATCAATTTCCTTTCTAGAAACAGCTACAGCTGCGGAATGAGCGAGAGCAGTTTTATCATTATTATTATTTAGAAGTTTCGTTTTATATTCAATCACAGTCAAAAAATATATTTCTATATTTGCATGGATCATGCTTCATGAGTTTACCAAGTCGCACAAACTACTGTATGTACTTTACCAAGAGAAGAGGCTGTTACAATTCTTCGTTAAGAGTGATTTGATTTGACAAACTGAGCATTACACTTTACCATGCTTTGGCACGGATCTAACAAAACAATCAATTTCGCTTCGGAAGTAACCGATATCTCAAATTTATGGAAGAACTAATTCCTTTAGATTGGACACAAATGCTTTGCTTACGGATTATCTTTATCATCTGTACACAGTAACAATAAGTAAGAATAATTACATGGAAATAAGCGGAATTTCAAAACAAACAGCAACAGTAAATAATGGTAACTGTAAAAATGGCCATGGAAAACGAAAAATCAACAGACATACTGACTGCTGGCACAATAATAATTACTAGAAACAAACACACTTACACAGAAATTTATTTACAAAATATATTTGCTATAGTAACAATTAAAATATATTATTCTTTAAAACCCGTTATTTTCATCTCTGGTTGGTTAAATTGTTTGTTAATTTACCTCAATTAAAACGAAAAATTGATACATTTGTATTTTTTATAACATACGGTCCTTCCTTTTTCTTTTACATACAGGTGCAGCACTCCCATCACCGCCCGTCACACCCTTTTAAATCATCTACTCCCTTACGTCGTCCCTTTCCTTGCGAAACACCACGAATCTTTTTGACCGACACACTAATAATATTTCGATTTTCTCGGTTTACTTTTTGTTTTTGTGGTCTAAAGCTTAATTTATAAGATTAACGCTCTGTTTATGGAACGCTATGTCCCCGTTAGAACCAATTTATTAATTTACGTTACGCATGCGTACAATATTTTACAACCATTTTGAGGTTAAACTTTTCATTTGACACTTTTACTGCAGTTTGTTTTGTGTTAAATTGTTAAAAATGAGATTGACAAAATAATGGTTGAGGACCATTTTCAGCTGGACATCGTAATACAGAGTACAATATTATCGACGCGTATGGCACGATATGATTGGCTACCGTTTGGCCCGCTAACGCAAAACATGAATCATCACCATCTTTTGCATAAGCGGGCGCGTTAACGGGACGCCAACGATATATAAATGAAGCATATTATATATGTCTATTTTTTGCGTTAGCGGGGATGTTAGCATTGCGTAAACAGAGCGTTAATCTATAAATGTTCTTTATGTTTGTTTTTCAGTTGTAAAAATAAATTACAAAATATCTGTTTGATCAAGAGTCATAAACATTCTAATTTAATTTTAAACAAAGATGACAAAAAAGTGCGGGAAAAATAACCATATTTTTTTTATTTCGTTCGGTTTTATATTGTTGCTATATTTTTCTAGAGATGAAAATGCCAGGCTTAAATTAAAAATAATATAAATTATATTGTTGAACAGTGTTTCATATTCGTAAATAAAATTCTGCATGAATGTGGAAGGTCCCCGTATAATCACCACAATAACAAAACAATACACTAACAATTATTTCAACAAGAGCGGTCAAAACATTACCAATATTTTTATCTATGATATGGACTCACACATATGCTAGAGTTACGGGTCGTTTTGCATTTGCAATTGAGTAAAGATATGTCCCTCAAAACAAAATCAAATGATTTTACAGATATGACAATAATTAAGTATTGATCTCATTAATTTAGATATGTATTGAGAAATTTTACTTTAAGTCTTGGATTAAGTAGGTTTATGTACGAGATTTAAAATAAGTAACCAACTGTGAATTGACCGATTAAATAAACGTTTAAGAGTTTAATAAGATCAGCGCCACGGTTTACTTTTTACGATAATATCATCAATTCCGTTCAAAAGGCGACGATGATGCTGCATCGATGCTCAAGGAATATTTAAGTGAAGACATCTGAAAACGTATAATAAAAATTGTTATCACTTACATTCGGCGAATACATTTGCAATATTTTCTTTTCCCCTCAAACACATAGCTCATTACACTTTACATCTTTACTGTTCACTGTCACAAAATAACTTAAATTTCAACAAGCATGTTTATTCCACTATCAATTAATTACATGTGTTGTAATCACCTTCAAACCAAAACATTTTGGAGCCATCTATTGGCAATTTTTTTAAATCTGTGTGAGCGGGAAAAGAAAATAAGGTTAAACGATTAAAATATTAAAATGCAGTATACGGTACGCGTTCAGTAACTAGGAATACTTTAAATAAGGTATGTTAACTGATGTTTTGAACGTATGCGCTACACATTACGTTTGTCTAAAATAACGGCCATTTCATCGTTTGATATTGATCAAACAAGAACTATATTTAATGTAAAAGCAAATAAAATTGAATTAAACTACTAGGATTTTATTGGATTGAGTTTTGCGAGATGTTAGAAAAATCGCGAGTGAAGCAATCCTGTCTAAAAATGAATTAAACGACCTAAAGTTCACCGGATTGAGTTCTATGCGTTAGGTTTAGGTTACGTTATGGTATAGAAAATTTTGGAAAGTTGCAAGCGAAAAATGTTCATATTTAGACAAAAATAGCGTAGAAAAACTACTCGTAATAATTTTGGCGCGCAATATATACGAAAACGGATACAACCCAAGTTTTTACAAATTGAGTTTTGTGGGGTATATTTTGAAAATTTGCTTGCGAAAAGTGATCAAATTTAAACAAAAATAGCCAAGAAAAGGCGGTAAAATTTAACCAAATCAAAAAGAACAGCCGTAACGGGTCAAAAAGTCGGTGGATTCAGGTCGACACGCATCTCTGTTTAAATCACAAAAATTTAAATTCGTAAAACAACAAAATTAACTAACTTGAATTTGAGTGCTACTCAACTGAAACTTAAAATGAAAGGAAACAATCCAACGTAAACGTAGTAAGTTTTGACCACGCGGTTAAACGACATTGATTCAAAACTGACGAACAAGAATTCAAAACCTCTAATAAGAACATGAAATCGTCAAAACTCGCCCCCAACACAAATACACTATACTTCATTTCACGTAAGAAAATAGCAGAGGGCGCTTGAAAGCCAAGACCTGAATATTAAAAATTACAACAAAATATGATTAAAAATCACTTAATTATGTAGATTTTATTTGACAGATATTTTTTCGTTTTTATGAACTAGGTTTGCATTCTATACTTTGGTTCACGAAAGATGACTATTCAAGGTCACTTGTTCGAAGAAAGAATACACAGCACTTTATACAGTAGTAGCTTACCAACATTTCATGTTAGAAAGAGAGATTATTTGACGTATGTCTATGTAATTTATGGTTTGTGACAGATATACGTAAATGGTGACATTATTTTCTAACACGTTACAAATAATAATGATGTATGTCGTAGAGTTACAGATATCTAATTATCTACTACACTGCCCTCTGTGCTAATATTTACCTCAGTGACGTTGACATTTAAATCAAATTATTATTCCATGGTTTTTGTCAAGTCTGTTTTTGTGTTTTGCAAAAATATGGGTGAAGAGCATTAATCTTTGACAAAGGCATTATTTAAAAGAAACATAATTTTGAAATAAATTGCACTTATTTTTTTCAGTTAAAATGTATCCATAAATATTTTATGTAGCTCGTCTATGTATAGGAAATGATGGAAGTTATCTGTAAGTAATATTACACCATGCGGTTAATAAATGACCTTGAATTCGTGAACCAAACTATAACCAATCAAAGGGCAAAATTTATATCCCTATTTAAACCGATATATTAAACGATATATAGGCGATGGGAAATAAGATCGTAGCGCCAAAGTGGCTTTTGAAGGAACTAATGTTAACGGGATAATTTGATATTTTATTAATTGCATTTATGCATTAAGTGTGTAATATTAAGAGATATTATATATTTAAACATAAATATTATGAACATAATAAATAACACTTGTGTTTATAGAACCAAGCAAATGTTACGTGTATAACTTATCCCATCAACTATAGTTCTGCAAAGTACCACCAGATGTCATATTGCTTATTTTCCATCGCCTATTCTTACGTGAAATGAAGTATAGGTCGTGAACAAAAATTTGGAAAATAAACTATGGAAATTAGTAGAAATGCCGCTTCTGAGTTTCTCAAGAGACCTCTGCCTCGAAATTTCGCAACCGAATCTCCGGAAACTTCGCTATGCGCAATAAAAATTTAAAAGCTCTCTCGCGGCAGATATTCTTTCTACGTCACAAAAAAGGAACGAAAAATTTCTAGAAAATTAACGACAATACTAAATTAAATAGCAACAATGCCGTAGAATACTATAGTAGTACAAAGAGAATTTATATTTTTAAATAAATTTAAAATTTTCGTTACCCTAACGCCTAACCCCAATTTTGATCATAGATTAATCAACCCTGGAGTGAACACTACCAGTAAATTTTTATTATTTCAATACTCCCATCTAGTGACGAAATGTCGAAGTATTCTTGACACTGAAAATAAACGTCGCGTACCGTACATTGCATTTTGCGGGGAATAATATTTACCTTGTTGGCAGGTCCCGCTGGGCCGACTAAAGTGGATTTGGCGATATAGTCGCACACCAGCGGGAGTGGAGCCCACCTGCAGATCAGATCGGGAGCATCCCCGTGACTCGTGACTGGCCGCTGGCTCGTTGCGAATTACATTACACACGCCGTTTGGTTTTGGTTCTCATAGCAATTTGGTTCAGCGGACATATTTATAATTCGTTAGCATTATTGCACCACAATAAACACTAGATGATGACTTTTAAATTAACAATTATTAGCACTTCCACAAATATTTAAACATATTAATGAATACACAAACAATTTAAAGCACTTTTAAAAAGAAATGTCCAACTCCACTGTACTGGAAGTGAAGCTGTGAGTGAATTGAGTTTAGTTTAGTTTGGAAGGAGTAGTTTGTTTATTTGTTTGTTGTATTGTGTATCGCCGTGGATGGACGTTGTATGAGCGAAGGACGTTGTGATTACGTTGGTTGTGAATGTCCACACACATGACATTACAGTCAGTCGCAGTCGAGGCTAGAGGCAGCGAAGTAAGGGCCAGGGGGCCGGCCCCCAGGGTCAGTATCGCGACGCCTGCGAGCCTGCATCGTACTCCAGCACCAGCCGTTTGATGTGCGACAGCTTGTCGTGCAGGTACTGGAACCTTCGCTTCGCCTTCTGATATTCTAAATCCCTCTGGTTCTCCTTGTAATCCCGGACTATTTGTTTCTTTATTTCCTACAAATAAACAAATCATTACACCACTATACGCACAATATTTGTTCCAATGTAAATTATTCGTTATTAGAGTTATTTTAAACTTTTATGAAATACGAGGCCTGTTTAAAAAGAATTCAATTTTTTCCACGCAAAATAATGACGGTAGGGCGGCGCCAGTTTCCACAGTGGAGGGGGACACCTTCATGCGCATGCCTGAATTTTTCACGTGCTTAGTATCTGCTATGTGAGGTGTTGTTTTAAGTATTCGTTGTGTTTAGCATCCCTCGTCCCCAGGTGCAAAAAAAAACGCGGCAGGTGCGAAACAAAATCAAGATAATGCTAACTGTCGTCTTTCATAGCCATGGAATTGTGCATCACGAATATGCACCGGAAGGACAAACAGTGACGAAAGAGTACTATCCAGAAGTTCTTCGCAAAAGTCAGCAAAAAAATGGCACCTAATCAAGATTTTCTTGACGAAAAATGGAATTCTAGTCGTTCTTCAGCTCCCTACTCTCCAGACATGGCTCCTTGTGACTTCTGGTTGTTTCCGGAATTAAAGAGACCACTGAAAGGATCCCGTTTTGAGAGTAGAGATAATGCGGAAGGCGACAGCTGAGCTGCAGATCATTCCAAAAAAGGCTTCCAGAGGTGTTTCCAGTAGTACAAGGATCGGTGGGCTAAATGTAAGGATGCGCAGGGATGAAGGGAATTAGGGTCCCAATCCAGTCAGTTAGCAATATTTTTTTCACAGCCGAAGGTTGGATTACTTTTAGACAGGTCTCGTATATAATTTATGATTTTCAAGTTATTTAGAATTGCCATTGATTTGTCATTATGTTTCAATGTAGCAATTTTCAAGAGTATTCCTTGACATTTCTGGCAGTAAAAACAAACAAGTAAAAGGTAAATATTTTTAACCAGTCTAGGACTTTATTGTCAGCACTCGCTTCCCTCGGGTGGCAATTGGTAAATACTATTTACCTCTCTTATAATAATTATTAAAAACAATTGTTGTATTATGTGGCCCAATATTTTAGTGTTCCGCCTCGAAAGACCACAATATCCGGCTCGAAGGACCAAAATGCTTGTTTTTCGAAGCCCACCTTAATAAATATTTATGTTTTGAGTGTGCTCATACCTTATAGCCTTGACTGGATTCATCTTCCTGCTTTAACCTTTCTTCTAATTGAGCAAAGCGACGAGACACACGTTCAACGACAGCATGGAGATCCCGATATTCGGTATAATTCGCGTTGAAGTCTGCTTTGTACCGCCGCCTTTGTTCTACGTTTTTAATGGTAGTATATTCACTATAAAAATAAATATATTAGCATCATAATGAAATGTTATTAAGGTATAATTAGTATTATTATTTGATACAATGTCCTACAGGCGTACGCCGTACGCCCAATCAAGGGTACGGTAAAACTGAGATCAATATGAAGAAATAATCATGTGAAATAAGTTACACAATTTTTGATGTCATTATTGTAAAATAAATCAATGTGGGTCTCAAGCATATTTTAGCTAGTGAACATAAAATGAAGAGGAGATTTGACTAAAGAATTTGACTTGGGAGCTTGATAATAGAATGTCATATTGTTTCTAAATGATAATCTTGGTACTAGTATCGGAACTTGGCTTAGAATGCGTGCACTTTAAGAGGCAAATAGAATTTTAAATAAAAAATAACGGTCTTTGGTGAAGTAGTTGTAAATTATAGGTATCGACAAGTACTTCTTGTGGAATGTTTCTAATAGAAAATTCAGTTATATATGCAGTAAATTTTAAAAATAAACTTTGTATCCTTTCGAAGGATTGCATTTGTTAGTCATAAATGGAATTTCATATAACTGAGCAGATCTAGATGTAGTGATAACAACCTTAAAGTGAATTATTCAATAGCTGTGCATTTTTAAGTATAAAACCTGAGCACCTTTAAGTAGTTTTCACAATTATGTGCAGTGCATATGTCATTTTAGGATCAAATGTAACACCTAAGTCTTTGAAAACAGGTGGCCTATGTACAATAGTAGATTCAATTGAATAATGAAAATTAATAGGTTCTGATTTTTTTGTGAAAGACATATTTACATTTATTATTGTCGATTATTTGTGGATGTTATTTAAATTACTCTGTAATTTTACGCAGTCAGCGATTGTTTTGATAAAATAATTTTAAATCATCATCGACTTACGTTAGATAATCGGGGAACTCAGATTTGGCCTCAACTTTGGGAGGCGGTCCCGAATCGGGAGGCAGAATCCGATCCGCTTGGCTATCGGGACTAACCCGGGTGACGGTGCTGCCATTGTGCGTAGTGGAAGAAACTTTATTCCACCTCGTGCGTTCCTTGTCTCTCTCACTGCGTTCCCTATCACGATCTCTATCTCTGTCTCTATCTCTATCTCGGTCCCTATCTCTCTCCCGTTCTCTTTCCACGAGCCTCTCCGCGCGTTCTCTTTCTCTTTCCCGCTCTCTCTCACGTTCCCGCTCTCGTTCTCGCTCCTTCTCCCGGTTGGGTTCAGGCGCCTTGTTAGGCGAGCTGCAAATACTGTTCTTTTCGCGGGGAGGAACGGTTAGTAATCCTAGGCTGAGGAGGTCGTCGTCTCCGGTGCGTTCCCTACTGCGGGGGTTCATGCCTGAGGCGTCGCGGGAGTCGGTGATCGGCCGCCTTTGTGGATTTTCGGCGGGCCTGGGCTCGGGTTTGCGGTAGTGGGAAATGCGCGGCTTTTTTGTAGGCAGGCCGTCTGCGCCGTCGAAGTAGCCCGGCCGTTTTACGGAGGATGTTACTGGAGGGGGTGGTGAACCTGGGTGGGTACTGGTAGGAGACTGTCCACTACCGGAACTACCCCCATCGCTGCTGCCAGGTGGTGTTAAGTTTTGCGGCTTCCGCCTACAGGAAAAATACCAATATAATGGTGAATTGATGTAAATGGCAAAAATTTCTACGTTTTCCACTTCAAATTAAGTATGGTCTGAAGCAATTTTGCTCTTACCTTTTGAGCAACTGCCTCTCCTGTTCGGTGTAGTAGGGCCAGTCATCATGGACGTCGTTCCAGATGTGCTGGTGAAGGTGGTAGACATTATCGCGCATGTACGCAATCTGTTTGAGCACCGTGGTAAAAACGTTCTTTTCCCGTCCATCTGCAATACAGACAGTCCATTACTACCCTTGAAGATAAGCTACGGCAAAAAGACAAACCTCTGTTTATCCGTTCTACCAACTCTGGCTTCTTGTATGGCCTTAGAGCGAGAAGATGGATCAACCGCTCTCTACAAAATTGAAACCAATTATTACGCGCGCCCCAGGAAAAGTACTACAAAATAATTTAGAACAGCACATTTGTTTAATCAGGATGCAAAATAAAAAGGAGAAATTAAATTTGTACGGAAAGAACGATCAGGATGAAAAGTAGAACGAAAACGCTCAATTTAGTAATGAATGAACTTTGATAAATAATGATGATCTTCCCCTATTATAGTGTGTAGCTGATAATTAGTGTCTTACTTGATGGGTCGCCGCATGATGTCAGCATTGAGATCCCTTATGGAGTTAGACGATGTGTTGGGCGGCTTGTGTGTGGTGTGGCTGTGGAGACGTGCGGGCGGTTGTGACGAGGTGGTGACATGGTTGCTCCCGAGAAGACCGTTGCTGGACGAGTGCACGGGCGATGGCTTGGCGGGTGGTGTGGCGGGTTTCGGTTTCGCGGGGAGCGGTGGTATGCTCCTTCCTGGTATCTGCTTCACCTATCGACAAACATTAAGAATTCAGATACAGTAGAGCGTCGAAAATCCAAACGTCAAAAATTGGGAACGTCGAAAATTTGGTTGCCTTACTATTATGACATAATACAGAAATTGGTTACCGAAGAGATGAAGAGAATAGAGTGCTTCTGTCACCAATTTGTCAAGATTTTCGACGCTCTACTGTAAATTAATTTCGCTAAATATGTAAAATAGTCCATGCTAGGAAACAAGACTTAGATGGTATGGTCAAATGGATGACCAAAAAAATGATAGCTTGACAAATAAAAAACGATATGATACATATCAACGCTTCTCCAGAAGACGAATTTTTGGATCTACAAATATGCGGACACTGCAGCGAAACACGGGGGTCGGCGCAATTAGAAATCAATGATAAAATATACCACTTTTCTGCCACTGTTTTGTTAATTGTTTGTCATTGGCCTGAGGGAGGAATTTCTGTACAAGATGCGTCCTCATTGACCTCTGACGCCTTTTAGATCGAGGCAAGTTGAGATATTTACAGCGACGCAGGAAGTAGGAGATTCAAAATAAAATTATTAAGATTTACAAACTGACGTTTTAATAATAAACATCGATCAACCAAAGATAGTTTCGTGATCGACCAAATTTGTTTTGCGATCAATCAAAAATTGTTTCGTAATCGACCTGTTAGCCATTGTTAAAGTGTATATTATAGTACGTTTCAATAAGAAACATGAAAAAAAAAGAAATATTTAAATCGTAAAAATACAAAAGACCTTTTTTTAAATAAATGTACCTTGGAACTGTGCGATCGACCAAAACCAATTGGACAATAGCGCGATCTACCAAAAAACAGTTGTGCGCTTCAACAAAAACACTTGTGCGATTGACTAAAAATTGCTTCGCACTCGACCAAAAACAGCTACGCGACTGACCAAAATTGCTTTGCGATTGATCAAAAACAGTTGACCAATCGACCAAAATTGTGGGAGAGTTGCGCGATCGACCAATGGACCATTAGTGAGTGCATTTACCTTGACCTTCCGCCCGATGTCGCCCTGGTTGGGCTTGATGACTCTGGTGCACTTGTTCTTGTGGTTCTCCTCGGCGACAGTCATGCGGTGGCGGGTGGCCTCGTACACGTCGTCGTTGGCGTGAATGCGCAGCTTGTGGGAGAGTGCGCCCAACGCCTCAAGCGTGCGCGGCGACCCGCACTGCTGCACGCACTCGAAGCTGCCGCCCGGCCCTTCCATGTCCAGCGTCGACGACATCGAAAAGTTGAACATCGCAACGCCATTGCTGCCGTGTTCTGATGGGAACGATAATTGCTAAAAACAAACAACACTCTATATCAGCGATATTGATAAGACAGACACATTACAAATATAATAACTACCGTACCGTTCATACAAGGGTTGCGTACATAAAATAAAGGACCCAACATAGATCCTTGCGGGACTCCAGAGCTAAGGGATCAATTCTCTGTCATTTGTTATATAGTCCAGTCAGTAGAGGATTTTACCTTGCAAAAGGCAGGGTAGTTCTGATTTTAATAAACAGTGACACATTTCAAAAAACCTTATTTTTCTGTAGAGCGATATTAAATTTATTTTAAAAATTGTTTTAGAACAATATACAACTCATTTTTTTCTACAAGTCTAATATTATTCAATTGAGATAACAACATGCTATATTCCCTATTGGATCTCAATAAAGTTTAATTATTATTATTATTAAATATTATGATGGGCACACTGTTTTAAAATTCCAAAACTATTAAGATACATTTTGAAAAATGATTCCAAAAAAATCAAAAATATGTCATTATTCAAAACAAGCTAATAGGACGTTGTTTATGATAAAATAGATATATTTTTAGGATACATTTTTGAGTATCTCAAAATGTGTCATTGTTCCGGAGAACCAGCGATATGTTTTTTAGGTCGGGACTGATGAAAAATTCAAGTTTTCGACCTTGGGGAGGGTCGGCCCGAGCTGCCATCGTTGATTAAGGAGTACAAAACATGTTTTTAGCCATTTTCTCGAAAACAGTGGCCCGTATCAACTTTTACAAGAATACAAAATTAAAGCTCCCAATTTTTTGTACAAAAAATGGTTCTTACAGGATGACCTGTCATAGATATATAACCAGAATCACAATATATGAAAGAAATTTAAATTTATTCAAAAAATAAACATTATTAGGTATTTAATACAGTCTAATAGGTTTTGCTATTTATAAAGCCGGCTTCCCACGGCCTGTGGCGCGACGCGCCACTACCTGAGTAGACGCGCTTCGCTCCACGAGCTTCTACAAGCCTCGATCATTCCCATGGCGCGTTGGCGCGTAGTACGTGCAGCGCGCACAAGCATGCACGGGCCTAACCGAGGCACCCGCCATCTTGATTGTAAGATAATTTGACGCTTATGCAGTAATGCAGTTCATTATGAATAGACAACAGAGAAAGATTGCTGTGTGTGCAGCTACATGTGTTTTATTGTCGGCCGAAATTTTAAAACAAAAGAAAATCAAACAGAAAAGACGCTGGTGGATGTCAACTTTCAACGTGCAATTTTCTGTATGTCGACATTAATGATTTTTTTTTAATTTCCTCCATAGGAAAATCTACACTCATTTTTTCCTTAATTCGAACCCACGCATCGTGAATTGCATTTAGTTCTTTATGTTTCTCATGTCTGGGGTTCCAAATTGCTGGCTCATTTTGGAATAAATCCAGGAATTCAATAATAATATCGTTTGTCCATAATAAACGTGTACGATATATTATGCACTGTACAACTACGCTGATGAAACTATATTGCCCTGCTATAATGCAAGAAAAGAACGCGTTTAGGGACAAGCAAGCACAGGCCATGGGCATACTTGCACACGACGTGCCATCTCGCGCCGAGGGTTTCTTTTGACGCGTGCAGCATTTACCGACAAATGATGGGAACGGACGGGCGGCGCGAACGCGCCACGCGCTGCCCCTTCCCATGGCCCGTTGCGCGCAAAACCAGGTAGTGGCGTGTACGCGCCACAGGCCGTGGGAAGCCGGCTTAACAGTTTACATTTGTCATGGCACTGAAAGAAGTAAATTAACGATGATTTTGAAATAATTTTTGTCAACGCTTTCCTACAAATTCATCCACCACCTTGACCCGGTAAAAATACGATAACGCGGTTTGAAAATTTGAATTTAGCATGAAATTCTCCTTAATGTCATATATTACAGGATTTTTGATTTGATGAGCGATTCTCGTGTTACTAACAACTACATGAAATTCCTCCAAATATTCATTTTTTTTTTAATTTCATGTAAGTATAATTTGTTAATAGCTTGCAAACCGGTCATTTAATCAAAAATCGTGTAATACATGAAACAAGGAGAATTCCATTCTGAATTTAAATTTTTAAACCGTGTTATCGTCTCTTTAACCGGATCAGAGTGGTGGATGAATTTGTAAGAAAGCGTTGACAAAAATTATTTAAAAATCATCGATAATTTATTTCTTTCGATGCCACGATGAATGTATAAATAGCAAAATCTATTAGACTAAGTATTAAACACCTAATATTGTTTATTTTTTGAGTAATTTAAATTTCTTTCATAAATTGTTATTCTGGTTAACTAATTTTTAACATAACTCTTCGACAGGTCATCCTGGGTAAAAATGCATGAACCCTTTTTTGTACAAAAAATTACGAAGTTTTGCATTCTTGTAAAATTTTCATACGGACGACTGTTTTTGAGAAAATGGTTAAAAACACTTTTTCTGCACTTTTGGTCAAAGATGGCTGCTCGCGCCGACCCTCTTCAAGGTCGAAAACTTGAATTTTACATCAGAGTCCCGATATAATCAACATATATGTATATCCCATAAGATTTGCTTATGAAACTTACGCATTAAGTATTTCACTTTGGCTGTCGATTGTGATTAAATTTCATTTCTTTGTCCGTTATTGCCAACCGGAAGTGATAGTTCAAAATTTGCACACCAAATTACGTATGCAATTATTGCGACATTACCAGATTCTTTAAACATTACATACCAGCATTTAATTTACAATAATAATAATAATAACGTAATAAGTACAACAGAAAATATGGGAACATTTTCCGATATTCAACATAATTTAATCCGGATTCTCATCTATTTCTTTCGCTATAGACGTGTCAAATAAAAGAAATATAAGTTTCAGGATGACAAAAAGATATTTTTATAGTATAAATAAAGAAGTATTTGTCAAATTTCATGAAATAAGTTTTGCAATGACTTTCTCAACGGAATCGGTCTCCGTGAAGCAAGAATCAGTCTTTCTTTGTTCTAAAATTAAACTAAATGTCACAAAACGTGATAAATCTCTACCTCAAGGAAATTCTTACACTGGAAATTAACTTTAAAATTAAATTTACAAAGTGCAGATTAATATGTAAATTACATGCAAATAAAGAACTCGAAAGAAGAATAAGAAGGCGAGAATAAATGTGGGATACTACACATTTTAATGATAATTACCTATTATTCTTTTTATAGTATCAACAAAAAATAAGGCTGAACAAAAAAAAAATCGAAATTAATATGATTAAAGATTGTGCACGTTAAATTTGGGACACCAAAAACTCAAGTAAAAAATGTATTTATTAATTTGAATTAAGATTAGGTTAACAACTAATAACTACTGAATCAATTTTTTATAAAATAATCAGACCCTACATTTAACTTTAGTTATAATTTTGTACAGTGATTTCTAAAACTTTTTTGTCGCAGAGTTCAATCTTTTCTTGTTATCTAGATCTCTGGCCACATTAATAGATTTTTTTAATTTCCACTTTACAATTGCCCAGTAAGTCTTTATCGGGCGATTAAACGGACTATACTTTTTTGCGACCGTTAAATTGATTTTGGTTTCCCACGACTATGTAACAGATTTTGCATGATACGAAACCAAATCAGGCCAAAACACAATAGAAGTCTAGTTATTGGTAATAAAAGGCAACAAACGTTTTGGAAAACACTCTTTCAAGTAAATATGTTTAGTTATGGTGCCGGTCGCAAGATATTGTTATAGAAATTTTGACATTTTTCTTGTTTAAAATTTTCCCTAAACATTCAACTTGTCTTTTGAAATAAAGAAATATTATCCTGGGAATTGTTATAAATCAACTATATCGTATATTTCATCATCTACCTACCACAACAAATTTTCTTCAAAATTTCAGTGTTTAGTTTTGCAATCTCGGGTTTTACTGCGGTTTCGAATTAAATGAACTTTGCAAGTACATATTTAACTATTCATATTTTTTACTTTCCACACATATGAAGAGAACATACCAACTTTTTGATCTGTATTAGAACTTAATGGCCCGCGATTTTTGTCTTGCTGTTGTTAAACGTTCTTCAAAAGACTTCATAACATTATGAAATATAGGCTCCGCTAAATACAATAGTTTTACAAGTTCTTGAAAAACCAAATTTGGAATATTTTGTCGAGTGTCAAAAATTATTTTTTGCGAACATCTTGTTTAGCTGATATTTTATTTATTAAACAAGTGATATAAGTTACAGTATAAAAATATAAATAGGGATACTTTAATTGTATTTTAAGCGCAAACTGAGATATTAAGGTACAACATTAAACAATAATATACAGTGTGTCCCATTTAGAGCTGCCACCATTGGGATCTCGAGAACTATAAGAGATATAATGTCGGTTATATGGAACTTTTTGTGCACCTATAGGGGGCCATCTTAGATGTGCTTTTGTTTTTTCCAAAAATTCTTATACGGCACTAGATAATGGCGAAAAACTGAATTTCGTTGATTTTTCCTCTTTCAAATAACTTCTAAACTATTAGTAATCGAGAAAAATGGTTCAAATAAAGAGATTAGATATTTTTATTGCCTAACCAGTGGTGTGCGAAATAAATTTTAATATCCATAAATTTCCGAGATATAACACAAAGTTATTTTTTTTAAATGAAACCTATATCTGATTTTAGTCTCAAAAAAAATCTATTTTTTTTCTCTTTTCAATGTTGTAAAGGGTTATTGTATTTCTTATTTGTTTAACCCCTAAAATTTAATTTTTCACATTATTTTTCTCGAATTTTGTAAGAGAAAAAAGAAATTATATTTTTGAGACTAAAATTAGATATGGGTTCCATTTAAAAAAAGTATAACTGTGTTATATCTCGAAAATTTACGGATATTAAAATTTATTTCGCACGCCACTGGTTAGGCAATAAAAATATCTAACCTCTTTATTTGAATCATTTTTCTGGATTACTAATAGTTTAGAAGTTATTTGAAAAAGAAAAAATCAACAAAAATTCAATTTTTCGCCATTATCTACGGCCCTATGAGAATTTTTGGAAAAACAGAAGCACATCTAAGATGACCCCTATAGCTGCACAAAAAGTTCCATTTAACCGACATTGTATCTCTTATAGTTCTCGAGATCCCAATGGTGGCAGCTCTAAATGGGACACACTGTATATGTGTCCAGAATTTATCGTGCACAATATTTATTTTAACAAAATAGTAGAAACTGGAAGTACAAAAAAGGAGAAGAATACGACCAAGGAAAACATGGCAAAGAAGAATAGAAGAGCACGGAAATGTGGGAAGCGATGAGTATGAGAAACTATCACAAGAAATGACTAAAAATGGCCCATTTGGAAAACTCGCCTCAAGAAAATGTGGAGTAAATATGTAAAACTGGGGGTACCAAGTAGAACCCACTTTATATTTTGTCATTGTGGTCAAGAACAATCAATGACCTGCCTGCTTGCGTACGCCAACTTAGAAGAGGAATGCACGAGAGAAGATCTGATTAAAATAACACCAGCAGTTCTAACTGTACTATTTTCTGGAAAAATACAATTTAGCTAGGCCGCTTCTCTGCCAAGGGTTTACGGACGTAAACTAGAGTGCAGGAAGAATTAGTTTCTATTTCAAATTTTGAAATTCAATTAATATCTTTATTTAAATTGTTGTTTGTGAATTGAACCTGACAACTAGTATTATCGAGAACAAGTAGTGTTAAATTGTAAAGAATTGTAGTCAAATGAGTGTTTGTTGTAGTGCAAGAAATTGGTAGCCACACATAAATGACAGCTAGCTGATTATTAACACATACCACGTCACGGTTCGAATGCGTAGTGCCGGATCTACTAAACGAGAGTACTTTCCCCAAGCTATTGCGTTATACTCGTAGTTGTAGTCCGTATACCAACCCAATGAGCATTATTTTCTTTTTCTCAATACGAGCTAAATTGCATCTTTCAATTAATCGGTTTCTCTATTAGAAAATGGAATCGTGCACTTCCTGATAACCATAACCGAAATATTGCAACAATTATCGTAGCGCACTGCTTGCGCTGAGTATTCATCTACTCCGATTAGGAAAGTAGACTCGCTTACGAATTGTAAAAAGATACTTCAATGGGATCTTGTAGCTCAGTTGGTCATAGCGTCCTACTAGATATAGGAAGGTTAGTGCGATCCATGAATTTTTGACATTTTTTTTTTGTTATTTAAACAATTTCCTTGATCATTAAGGCCTATTTATATAATTAAAATTATATATTAATGAAGTTGGTCACAAAATTCGCTGCAAGAGGTTTCTTTGCTTTCATAAGTAACATTCCTGTTCACAAGAATTCTATGTATTTAATGAAATTTTCTATGTTAGTCATACTAAACTGAGTATTAATATGTATTTAACTTATATCTCTCCAATTTTTTTCCTTCAACAAGAAGGTAATCTATTTGAACACATTTTGTGACAACCTGAGAGATGCGGAATATATTTTGTGTAATATTCGTTTTAAATAGATTTAATTTGCTTTTTATCAGAATTTGATAACGAAGCGCAATCAGAAAATTTTCCAACCTTAATTTTTGATTTGTTTTAGTTCCCTAACTCCGTATTACAAAATAAGGGTGTTACTTTTGAAATATATAAGAATGAAATCAGAAATAATGATAAAAATGAAGTACAAGAAGAATTAAAATTTATTTAAGTTATTGACTGAGACTAATGAGTTGATTCTGTTTACATAAATCTGCAAAAAACTAACAAAAACACATCTATTCTTGTTGATTAATATAAAATTATACATAAGAGTATAGGCTTCCGTTGTGATTTTGTTCATTATTTACATATTTACAGATCTGTAAGACTTATAAAAGAATTGACCCATAAGCATAAGACGATTGAGAGAGGGGATTCCCAGTTTTACAGAGCTAATCACTTGTCAGAACGGTCGATCAGTGGGGAGTTCTTTAATTGAAATTAGAAGCTCTAACTAAAGCAATAAAATCTTATTTATATTTTGCAACAACCAATGCGTTTTTCATGTTATCCCCCAAATTTACGCCCATTCCGTGGTTTGTCGATATGTCGATCAACCTTGTGAGTTGCCGTGAACAGCTGGCGCCCTTTAAAACACTTCCGTTATTTTTTGACAATTTATGTTCTTACAAATATTACATTCTTTACTATATTTTTCTTTTTACCTCCCGCTACCTTTGGTAACGGGACGTACAGGGATCGTGCTAAAAATCGCATATCGAAATTTTGGTAAATGAGGACGTTTTAATTCAAATACTATCATTTTGAAAATATTGAAACCGTGTATTCTTATTCTACTTTAATATGGAAAGAAGCCATTAGATTTTGGTGTAAATCAGAAAACCGGAAATGGTACTTTACTTGAAGCCTAAAACAGTTTTTCTTCAAAAAAATACTTTTAAATTACGTTTTTTCGCGATTTATGTCATCATAAAAATTAAAGATTATAAATTTTTTTACAGATATGCATATATATAATTTATGAATAAATCTATAAAATAATTTATTTTGTAAATTCCAGAGTCTATGGTTTAAAGATAAATATATCTCTTTAGTTACACAATGGGGTCATTTCAAAAAAATAAATTGTCGATTTTTTTTTATAAAATCGTGAAATCCATCTTATTTAATAAATATAGGTAATAATAAAAATAATTTGAAATATGCAACTTTTCATTCATAAATCTGCTAATAAACTTTCACGGCTATAAACACGGACTAAATTTGTGACGTCATTGCTTGTTATTTACACATAGTCATTTCTCTCACACACGCACACACATTTACGCTCCACTTGTTTTCCGTTTTAGCCGTTGTAAACACAAAACAGTATTCTAAGTTAAAATTGTGACAAGTGGCAGCCTTGTGACAGCAGAATGTAGAAGAGAAAATAATATAATTATTTTATATTTCTTTAATAGTATTAGTGGCTAGGTATGAAGCGTCATAATGTTTATACATCGCTCTGCTCATTTTTGTTTCGTTCTGTTTCATAACATTCAAATCTTGACCATGAAGTTAGCGCAGATGAATTTCGCGCGCTCACAATTTAAAAAGTACACTCCGCAGTACAAATTTAAAAAATACTGACAATAACTCTACTTACTCCAATTCAATAAATAATAATTTTCATGTACATTTTGTATCCCGGAGTGTACTTTTTAAATTGTGAACGCGCCAAGTTCATCTGCGCCAACTTCATGGTCAAGATTTGAACGTTCTGGAACTGAACGAAACAAGAAATGAACAGGGCGATGTATGAACATTAGGACGATGTATGTGTTCCCGTACTAGTCCAGTATAAGGTATGTAAATAAAACATTTATTTAAATAAATACCACAACAAACAATCATAGTTCCAAACTAAACCGGCGGAGTTCGAGTGTCGTATCCGGGAAGTCGACGTCATCGTTGAAATATTTGAAATTAAAGGCAACTATTAAAAAATCATATCTCTGATTCTAAAGACTTGTAAGATGTAAAAAATACATCTACATATTTAATTTGACTTATTCTTTCAAGAAAAAAATAAATCAGAAAATGTGAAGTGACCCCATTAAGATACCAAATTTATGTAACTGACAGATAAATGTCACTGTCAATAAATTAATCATTTCAAATTAATAATGGTAGTATTTTAAAAAGAAAAACTGTATAAAAATAACAAATAATTTAATATATTATTGTAAATTTTTCTTCTGTAAATGTAGATCCTGAGGAAGACACATGTGGTGTCGAAACTAGTCAAAAAAATCGGTTGTAGCCAGCACAATACCTCTCGCCACTTCCTTTTTTTTTTGTTCGATAAGTATAGGGCGAACAGTCATGTTACATTGTTGGCCTTGACAAGTAGATGTGGGGGCCAGTTTCAAAATGATAATTAGTAATTTTGTACATAGATGTCAAACGTCAGAATTTTTCATAAAAAATTTCAAGATTTTCTAAATTCACGTAGTTAATTTGTCACCAGGAGTGTGGAATTTACTTGTCGAGAAAAATAAACCACATGGAATTGGAAAATCACTAAATTTAGAATGAAAAATTATGATTTTTGACATGTATATACATAATTACTAGCTATCATTCTGACATGGGCCCCCATATCTGCTTGTCAAGGCCAACAAAGTTACATGACTTCTCGCACCCTAATGTTTTTTAACATTTCTTGTATACCTACACTTTACACCAAAAATTCTACTTATATCTATTCCTTATATTTAGATTTTTTAAATTTAAATTGATTCTATGAAGAAATTTTGTCCTACTCTTCTAATTTTTCGAGATGTTTCCAATTCATTGTCGGGAATAACAGTATTTCTGAATATACCTATAATATTAAAGATTTAACTATTAATACATTAAGAAATAATATAATGTACTTCCCAGAAAAAGTCTTCAGTAATGTCTCCGTATTTCTGACACTGACATTTATCTGTCAGTTAAAACATTTAAAATTTTCAACTATTTTTCATGGCATTCTTTCGGCTGTAAAATTTATTACCACAGATTATTTTATAAATTATATTTCTTTTATCTCTAAATCTATAGAATATATAATAAAATATTTAAATGTATCAGATAGAGAATTTAATTTTCTTTAATATTACCAAGAAATTTTTTCAAAAAATAATATTTATAAGATTTTTTTTCAAGAATCTTCTACTTTCGGTTGTCCAATTGTTACCAAAACCTTTTCAGATCTTCCCATGAATGTCCGATTGGGAAATACGTAGTTAAACAAATATTAAGTCTTATAGTTTTTGAGTAATCGTCCTTCCAACATCCTACATACACACACACACACACACACACACACACACACACACACACACACACACACACACACACAGACTCATCGTAAAAATGTTAAAATCGGATTGTAGGGCCCTTAAAACGTGCTTATTCAATAAAATCTGGATATGCGATTTTTAGCATGAATCCAATACCTCTCTTAGCGAGAGGTAAAAGGGATTGAATTCCAAAAATATCGTTATCCTTCAGAAAATATTAAAATATGAATTTATAAAATATCAAAATAATAAATTAATTTTCATGTTTGTAATTGAAAAGGAATTAACGTCACTATCATAAAATAAAATTATGGTAAGATTCTGGAGAAGAAAATAGGGATAATATATATATATATATATATATATATATATATATATATATATATATATATATATATATATATATATATATATATAATTGGAACAATAGTCATATTACTATATCATGCAAAGGAACTTAATGCAGTAGCCAGCATTAGTAAATATGTAGGTAAGTATGAATGTAAGTTAACAAAATGAAATTAAAAGATATCAATTTAGGACATCTACGTATGACTTTTCATTGTTTTTGATTTCTTTTTCTAATATATAAAACGAAGTGTCAACTATATACAAGCTTACAAATTATATACTTATTCTTGTTATTATTAAGTGTGTTCAAAATCGTGTGCCTCGCAATTTGTATTCTTGCTAGCGTGCCTTGTGGAACACTTTCACTGCACTCAGATGGTTACACTTTAATATACTCTCGTAATACTTTCAACTGCCATCGCCATCGAACGAATTCCGCATTTGCTGTAAACACTTAACTCTTCTACGCTTTTTGTTATTCTCACCTTGTTGAATTGTATGTTACACATTGACAAAACATGCACTCATTCAACATGTTTTGTATTTTGTAATTTATCATCGATTTGTTTGAAAGATACAAATAATATTTTAAAACATTTATGAGGTTTTCATGTTTGAAAAGATTTTGAAACATGGAGTATATTTCATTTTGATGTATGTTTGTTTTTATTTTGGTTTCAGTGTACACAGCAAAATTATTAAGTTTTTAAGTGAAATATGGTATTTGCAATCATAGAACGTCAATCGTGGTTAGTGGTTTTTACAGTAAAATTGTAGTTTGTAATCTTTTTTTTAAATTTCATTTCGATTACAAATATAATTTAGCTGACTACCAGTAGACAGAATACTGAAAATTTTCTAAACCAAAACTTGCATTGTCAAAACATAGCAAGAAGGCCATGTTTTAGAATTTAGATAATAGTTTGGCCGGTTTACATTTTCAACAAACAAATTATAAAACCTACGCAAATGGTGAGAAATTTCTACAAATTTCTTTCGACTAGTTTAAAATATAGATTTTAAACTTATAAAAACAAAATGTTATTCAAGTATTTCACTATTTAATATTGGGTTACTTCTTTATTTGTAAAATTAGATTTAATTCTATAAGGCATTGTATCCATAAGCCCTGCAATTTTTTTTGTATTGTCCCATATGTCTTGCAGGGTAGATATTACTATACGCACTGGATTTTTACGTAGTTTTTCATTCTGCCAAAAGTAAAGGGTCTCAAACAATAGAAGCTAAGTCCGAACTAGAAGATGACCCTTAAAATGCCGGTTGAATTATTATCACCAGTCATTTGGCCCACAGCTTTTTAAAAGTTTCAAGTCTATATTTAAAGTAGTCGAAAGAATTTTGTAGAAATTTCTAACCATTTGTGTAGGTTTTATAATTTGTTGAAAATGTAAACTGTCCGAAACATTATGAGTTTGGACTCGTAGATGGTATAGGTAGTAGTCGGAATAATAATCAAAAAGTTGACCATTTATTAAGGTTTTGTTTGTATTTGTAGATTCTGGTAATGTCGATGAGAGTGTTTACCAACTATCATCTTAAGATGAGGAAAGAATCTAGGTATCAATATTATGCTATTTGAAAATAAGTTTTATTTTAATTGGTAATTTCAATAATTACATTTTATCGCAAATTTACAAAAAATACTATTGTAACGTTTATTTATGTGGGTGTAGTGTAAAAATATTATAAATTAAAATAAATGTTTATTAAACGATAAATAATTGAGATAAAAATAATAAAAATAACTAACATTATGATTAAATAAATATAAATGCTAATTTAAGATTAAGATTATTATTTAATACTTAAACACTAAGATTATACAGGGTGGAAACGAACTTAATGTCATAAATTTAATGGTGAGTAGTATGACATGTGTAGATTACGAAACAGAAAGAATTTTTTAAAAATTCGCATATTTAAGGGTAGTTTTCATGAAACTAACATTTTTGGTACCACTGGACCACTGGCAACGCATTTGCATTATTTTATCTATTACACAATTATTTTCGTTAAAAATGCTATTTAATTTAATTATTAAGAATAATATCTTATATAACTAATTTTGAATGTATTTTTGATAACCATATTTTTAATGCAATAATAAGAAAAACCATTTTATTTAATTTTGACAAAAAAAATACTAATCAATTAGTAGGTTGTGCATAACAATCGTCGTTGATAGACGTTAATTCGTTTATTTATAAATTATAAAGAAACTTTATTTTTTGTCATTTGTGTAATGAAAAATAATGAAAAATGCTGGTCTGTCTGATGAAAACTTTGGCGAAAGTGTTATTTTTGTGCCCGATGCTATTTTAAATGCATTATTTGTTGCAGAGTGAGTTAAAATTCTTTGACTTTTTTAAATTCACTAGCAAATAAACAGTTACTTATAGTTGTTGCTATGGATTTAATTATGACAGTTTAAAATGTCAAAATTGAATAAACAATATTTATTTCACTATTTATTTATACAACTATATTTATGTTCACCACTATTAGGTTTTAAATATCCGGCGTCATTTTCTGGACCATTCGATTCGATAATAACACCGAATACAAAGTATCAGGTGACCATAAGTTATTAAACAGGTCGAGACATGTTTGTTTCCTCCGCCGGTGCTCACGATGATTACAATTACGTCATCGACAAATTTAGACGCTCGATCAGCGAGGCGGCCGTTCTAGAAACGTTCGACCAGCGGCGTCGATCGCGTGCTCGCTAGACACAGTGACGTCGGGTGCAAGCACGATACACTATTTTATATTATTTCTTAACGATAATATACCTACACTAAGCTTTGATATGATTGTTATAAACTAAACAAGCTTAGCAAAGTGTAGATTAGAAATGATTGTCGTTTACAGTGTTTGTTGGTTTGTGGCTATTTAGTTCGTTAACGATCATGACAAATCCTCTGTACTCAGGCATTGTTATATGTTATACGACACTTGTTCTAATTAGGGCTTGGTATGAAACATAAATGAGCGATGTGTGTGGTAAGATTTGATTTATTTATGGAATATTTAACATCAGTTATATAAACGCTTTTCAACTGAAAATAAGCTTCAACTTTTTAAATTGTCAACACAAATATGAAAGACAGACAGCCGTATTCATAGTGACCGAATGCTAGTTTAAACTAGGATTATCTTTGTACCTGCGTAGACCGACAATTTTCCCTATTCATAGTAGCGGTTTAACGGTAGTTCCAGTTTAAACCAGGTCCAGTATTTAAACCTGACATCACCCTAGTTTTACACTGGTCTAAGATAGTGAAACATCAGTACAAACGCGTGTGGTTATATAATTTGAATATCATTTTATGTATGTATACAATTGTAAGTACATATTTACATTATATATTTATATTACAATTAGTTTTGTTAAAAATAAAACAATTTTGAACAAGACAATTAAATATAACCTACTTAATTACAACTTATTTTACAGATATTGGGGTAAATTTATTTAAAGAAATACGAGCGTAATGGATGACATACAAGATATGTTGGATAACATTAATGATGTTCAAGATGTAGTTGAACGTCAAAGAGAACAAAAAAAATATTTTCCACAAATCAACCCCTTCGAAAAATATGATGACACACAGTTTAGAATAATCTATAGGTAATTCTCATATACATAAATAAAATAATATGTACATAATTCTGTTTTAGATTCAAGAAAGAAACAAATAAAAATTTAATTGAAGAAGTCAGGCCTTCAATACACATACGGGTTGACAATATAAAGGAAAGCAAGTTTCTGCGGAAATTCAAGTTTTAAGTACCATAAGATACTTGGCGAAAGGGAATTACCAGAGTGAGACTGGTAATTATAAGAAACAGTATACAGATGCATTTTTTATATAATAAAAATTATATTACAGCTGATTTACATAACTTCTCTCAAGCCACTATGTCTCGGATTGCTGGAAGAGTAACAAGAGCTATAGCTTCTTTAATAGAACGATACCTCAATTTCCCACAGAACGACAGATAATTATCTGTAATGAAGAAGAATTTTATATTTGTCAAATGCCAAATATTGTGGGCGCAATTGATTTCTGAAAATTTTATTTATAATAAATATTACATATACTTATATTGCAATAATACATACCAGTATATTATTTTAAAATGTTTTTGTTGTTAAAATGTCTAAACTTAAGACAAAGTTGTCAATTGCTTTCAGTAAACGTCAAAATATTGAGAACTACGCGTGCGCAAACCAAGATCAGCTAGATTCGTCGACTAGAATGGAGCTTAAACCAGGATTACTTGAAGCTGGTTTAAACCAAGTTGAAATATTACTATGAATAGGCTAAATTAAACCACGTCTAAACCAGAACTAGAAAAATACAGTTTAAACCTGGTTTTTCTAATGTACTATGAATACGGCTGAGAGGGTTCATACTTTGAAATACATAGCTTTTTTGGCGTTTCCCTAATTTTGCCGATGTGTGTATAAGAAGTAGGATCTATGTTTATATGCCATTTTAACACGAAATGGCTTCTCAACAAACTGTTAATAAATAAATAAATATATTACGGCATATTACCCATTGCTGGGTGTGCCAATCTGTTTTATACACAGATTTCGGTAATGATGATGACATATTTGTACAGCGCGGGCGTTTACCAGGTGTCATCTTACGGACACTATTGTTGGCATGGAGAGTGTACCACTTACAATTCAAAATATTTGGCGTCGGTCGGCACTCGGTTCTCAGATTCACGATCAGACACTCAGGCCGCGGCCAATGTTAAAGTTTGTTATATTCGTTAAAAAATACTCTGTGTGTACATATTCCAAAAAAACTTAAACAATTTCTTCTACATAAATAATCCATTCGTTTGGATAGTTTATCTCGATTTTACGACCTACGTAACAAAATAAAATATCATTTAATGCCGTGTGAATGGGCTGGGTAGGAAAAGAAAGGCAAATAAATATGGAAAAGCGTGTGAAGAACTTGTTCAATCAAAGAAACTGCGTGCGTAATGAGCTCTGACTGACCATCGGTACGAAGGCTGCGTCAGGTGGACGAAGACGAGGTAATCGTCAATCGGGCAACAACCGTTAGGTATGTGAAAGTGAGAAAAACGCCAAGTTGACGACATCCAAGCCAAGCCGGTCCTGGATTCGAAACAAGACTCTCACAACCATTCCGAAACTTGAAATTTGCGAGAAACATGTAGTAACAATAAGTTAAAATAAGTTTTTTCCATTCTATGTACATTTAAAAATGGGCCAGACACTTGAAAAGTGTGGAAATAGAACTTTTTTAACTTAAATTTTATAGACGGAGAAATAAAGAGGGAAATTATTGAATTTTTTTTCTGTAATGTTTTACTTATTAAAACACGAGACTTAGAAAAGACAGAACTACTGTAGTAATAAAATAATTGTGGAATACGAGTAGTTCACAAAAAATAGTTGGAACCTTGATCCTGCATTTCACTAACCAGCTTGTTAATAGTCAATCGTTGAATTCTGAGAATTCTGAGATGTAAGACCAATCGACATTTTTCAATTTATTCCTATATTTGTTTTTCGTATGAACTAGTGCTGAAAACGACTTTTCACACAAATACCTAGTTACAAATGGGATCAGTACTTTCAATGTCTTCTTCGCTAGAACTAGAGCAATCTGAGTAAAACTGATATTTGGCTGCACTGTTGATGCAACACGGCCGCACGGCTTGTTATGTGCCGTAGATAGTACAACTTCAACACAGTCGCCAAACGGACCCTGTGCGGCTGTGTTGCTGCCGTGTATAAAAATTTGTTAAATTTTACTCGGGATGTAAAGAAGCCTAAAAATTCGTAAGACTTTGTTCCTTGAACATTTGCTTAACAGCTCCATCTGGTACTCAAGGTATATTATTTCTCGGTGCAGTTGCGGATCCTTACGGACTTCCTGGAATCCGTGGACCACAGATTAAGAAACGCTGATCTATCGCATTATTTTTCATTATTCTATTAAAATTAAAGCAACGGTATTTCAAGAATCTAATATGAAAATTGAACACATTTTTAAAAATATTTGATTTACTCTATGAATGTTATTTATTTGTTACATACTAATAATAATAATAAAAAAATCAAAATGACCGCCTTCTTCTTTCACATACTTCTTCAAACATTCCGGCCACTTATCTATTGCTGTGTTTACCAATGTAGAAGAAAATTTAACCGCCAAAATGATCGTGTTTATGCTCACAGCGCTCAAGAAGCGGCAGAGAAAAGCCGTGTTCCTTCGGGCTGTGATTCGCAATCTACATAACAAAAGTGATCATGATTAAGAAGTATGTTTTTTCGTTTCCTATTCGTTATTCCCACTTTCTCGTTTTGTGATCACTAGACAACCTTCCCCTTTCTTTTCTTTTGAGTGATTACGCGGATTCATTTTAGTGCAAATTTAAAAATTTGTGGCGACAATATCTTTCGAGTGTAGAAATTTATCAATGTGGGGTTTGTTGCATCAAAGGAAATATGATCTTTCTACAAAAGCATGCAACGACCCTCCATACTTTTGAAAACAAAGAAAATATGTCACATAAAAGATTTGTTTTAACTAAACATACTTCATATTCCTTACCAAGAACATTTTTGGTAACTCAATATGATTAATTTTTAATACTGACTATAACATTTGACAATGGACCATTTTTAAATAAATAAGTTAATTTGCATTGGCCCGCATATGCCATTTGACGCTAAGTGGTGTTTATAATATTCAAGTTGTTTTCTTGATATATTTTTTAAATCATGATTTAAAAGGATCACGATTAAACTAATCAGGATTCATAAAATCACAGTCCGAAGGAACACAAAAAATCACCGAAGGAAGAAAAGGGCCACCACTCAACGTCAGTTATGATTTGGTGGGGGGTCTCGTCGGAACGCTGGTTTGAGCTGAATTTACAGGAATTCATTGCTGCTAAAGATTTGCTCTCTCCTCTGGAATTCTGGACTTCAATCTTTTGTACTAGCGTTTGTAGAATGTATTAGATGAGAAGGCCTGCTCCAAACTTCATCGCAATATTGAGGCATAAGGCTGATTTGGTGAAAACAGCTGCTTCCATATCCCTGGAAGTGGTGCGTGGTGTAATAGATCATTGCAGAAGTGTGTGAAAGAAGAAGGAGGTCATTTTGAATAGTTTTATTCTTTTAAGATTATTAGTGTAAGATTTATTTTTCGGTGGCACGCGGCTGGGTTAGAAGCGCAGGCAAAAGCACTTGACATTCCTAAAGGCAATGACACCCCCGACCCTACGATGGGCAGCTTTAGTTGATACGTGCTAAGAGTCCCATGTGGATGTGTGTGTGATAGTTTTTATAAGAAAAGACAAACAGTTTGCTGTAATTAAAGGTGAGTGGCCAAGTTCATTGTTATTCTAATTACTGTACAGGTGTGGACCACCAGATGCTTATTGTTGTGTATTTGATACGCAATGTATATGTGAGATATACATTTGTATTATTTGTTTGTGGCCGCAAACATATGTACTATAGTTTCATAATTATTCGAAGAGTTGTCTGGGACAACTCTGGGTCCATAGAGCCATGTGCTCTGAAGATGTGAGAAACACCAAATGAGAGGCTGAGATACACGAGAACGTCTGGGATGTAAAGGATAAACTTGGGGTTCATCATGATACATCTGGGACCTATGTGTGATCGTAAGCTAAGCTCTCATAATGGGTCTGGGACCCATGGATCTCTGGGAGCCCAACATGTCCGGGACATGTGTAGGTGACTACGGTACCGCTAGTGCCTACGAAGTGACTATTCACGAGAGCCGTATTTCAGCAAATCATCCCTGCACTGGGTGCATACTTTTGCGGATAGGGGAACCGGAACCCATAAGGTGTTCGGCCGCATTTAATATGCGCCCCGCTTGCCCAAGTCTGTGACTAGTGAATGAACTACCTGCCCCCCCCCCCTTCCTGTCTATCTTATTAGATGATAATACACGCCTGTGATAATTGTTGTGGTTGGAATGACAATGTGTACTTTATATCACTTGGCGAAGGCGTCCTAAAGAGCCAGTTCGACGCTGAAAAGTCTGTGTGTGTGGAAGATATAGATTAATGCATGTATTGCCGCCCATATATTCTTGACAATACATGGTTCACATGCAATAAACATTAATAGTTCTGACTATAAAGAAAAGAGAATATTATAGAATATTATAGTATGTTTATAATATCATATCTCCATTCTATAATCAAATTAAATATTAATTGAAAAAATCGGATGTGGCCAGCACAATACCTTCCGTCAATCCTGTGTATTATGTACAAATTCCATACATAAATTTTCTTGCAAAAGATTCTAAATTTTTGGTATTTTATGCTTCCCTTTCTCGGCAACGGAATTCCATATTCCTGATAACAAACAAATCACATGAAATAAGAAAATCATGAAATTTTGAATGAAAAATTATGACACTTGTCAGTTATGGACATAATTAATTGCTGTCATTTTGATACGGGGCCCCATATCTGCTTGCCAAAGGCAGCAAAGTCATGTCACTGCACGCGCCCTACACATAATTTTTTTGCAAAAGATCCTATATTTCCAGTAAAGTTATTTCATAAACAAACTATGCAAATTGCACTTGACACTGACATCTTCTTCTTCTTTAGTTTCTCCCATTTGTTAGGGGGTCACTATTTTTTATTTTCTTCTTCCACTCATTTTTGTTTTGCGTGTCGTCCTCATTCAGTTCCTTTTCTCTCAAGTCTTCTGCAATACAGTCTTTTCATCTTATATTTGGTCTTCCTATGTTTCTTCCACCTTCTATTAATATATTCATCTCTCCTCATTACATGTACAAACCAATGTAATCGTCTCTCTTATATCTAGAAACTTCTAACACTAGAGTTACTTCCCTTATTCTTTCATTGATTTACATTTTATTGATACTGACATCTGTCAATTTGAATTACCTGAATATATTAGCAGTTTCCATGGTTATGTTAGCATAGCTGGCTGAATTATGAAATTTATACGAATTTTTTATCTTTATTATTCTTTAACTCTATATCTGTTGAATATGAAATATAAAATGCAATCAAATCGTATAGAGAATAATATATTCTTTAAGTTATAATAACATTTAACTGAGTTTTTCAAGAAAAACTGTTAAAATCTTCAAAGAGGGTACTTCCGGTTGACCAATTATAACCAAAATCTAAACATGTCTGCATATGGTTGTAAGGAAGAGGAATACGCAAGAATTGTAATTTTTGGAATTCTAGTATTGGAGATATCGTGCACGAAAAAGCGGTCACATACACACACACACACACACACACACGCACATACGAACACACACACACACACACACACACACACACACACACACATACAGACATCATCGTAAAAATAGTAAAATCGTATTGTAAAGACCCTAAAACGTGCTTATTCAATGAAAACTCAACACCGAATTTTTTGACCAAAGACAATACCTTCCTTATCTATAGGTGACGGAAGGTAAAAAAGAATATTAGATTTCTTTTTTATGTAGAACAAGCCTTCCTTGGATTAGGGACAGTATTTATTGTTTGACTATATAAAAATCACAGCTTATACTTCAGCATTGACTACAACAACCACGACAATTAATAGCTGACTGAAAAGTTTTGTTATTGTTATATACTTTTCGTTACTCTACAGTGATCTTTCAGAGTACAAAATATCATGTTTCAATTTGTTGCTTATGGTTAACATTTGTGTATACCGCGGCAGTTTCGAAATTTGTTTGTTTATATGAATGTATGATGTATGTAAGTATTTTGGTTGTATCTAGAAAAAGAGTTCAAGGCAATGTAACAATTAAACAGTTAATTTGATTATAAATTCGTCTGCCTACTCAGTATTAAGGCTAAGTCTGAGCGTCAGATTGACTTCGAAATTAATCTCACAAGAATAAATAAACATACAAATAATTTTATTTTGTGAGGTGAAACAAATGCCCGTGAGGTGACGCCTGGTAAACGCCCACAAAGCAGATTGATACACTTAGCAATGGGTAATATGCCGTGATTATATATTTACTTATGTATAAATTTTAATTTCTTTATTTAATTAACTAGTTGAAACTGCTTCAATCCTAATATAGTGAAATTAATGTCCAAGTAAACTACCAATTGCTAACATATACTTAAATTGTAGATAAATAAAGCGTATTTTTAATGACTATTATTATATAAATATCACTGTGTTTAATTAGAGCATAAAAGTACATCCACCATATCATGAACAATAAATTCTATGTGGAACATTTGAAATGAAAGGTGTGTTAAAAACATTCATATCTTCTTTAGCACCACACCAGAGGGCATGAGTATTTCAATGGTTACTTGTACTTTCTAGATTGCACGACAACCATTGCGAAGCATATATCATCCTCTATGTATTTATGTCAGTAAATTATAGGTATATGCACGATGTTCATACGAGATAAGTACCTACTTATTTGCTGCTATCTTTGTGGCTTGTGAGTTATTGAATTAGAATACGAATTCCTTCAAGTAACGTTTATTTTTAATGCACTAGTTACAGCGGTTTCCATTTTTTTTCAGTCACCCTACATTGTTGTGGCCATTGTGAATCCAAAACTAAGGATGTAACCGAAAACAATATTATCGGCGATATTATCTTTTTTTCGATGTATCGGAATCGACGATATTTATTTGCCGATACACAATTACGTTTCGAATTTCGTGCTTTCAAAAAAAAACCACATAATCGCGCCGAGCCCGAGTTATAATACGAGCGAAATTTCAACATTTTTTTGTTTTCGTTCGATCAACTCTCCAGCACCTGACATCTGACCCCTGATTTCCACAAAGTCGAGAGATATTTGAAAGCTCATAATATTGTAAGAGAAACGGATACGTTGATTTTTACAAAATTAAAAAATCTGATGTGGCCAGCACATTACCTTCCGTAAATCCTGTGTATTCTGTACAAATTCCATACATAAATTTTCTTGCAAAAGATCCTATATTTCCAGTACAATTATTTCATAAACAAACTATTCAAATTAGACTTGACACTGACATCTTCTTCTTCTTTAGCCTTTCCCATTCGTTAGTGGTCGCTAATCGCTATTCTTGAATTTATTCATCCACTCATTTCTATTTTGCTCGTTGTTCTCTTTCAGTTCCTTTTCTCTCAAGTCCTTCGTAATACAGTTATTCATTATTCTTCCAATATATTCTTTATACCTCCTCATGACATGTTGAAACCAATATAATCGTCTCTCTTGTATCTTTCTAGAAACTACTATCACTCGAGCCATTTCCCTTATCCTTTATTTCCTTACTCTATCTTTCCGTGTCTTCCAAACATCTATCTCAACATCCTCATCTCTACCACATTTATTTTCTTTTCATTGACACTGACATCTGTCAATTAGAATTTTCTTAATATAGTAGCTGTTTCCATGGTTATATCATAGCTGGCTGATTTATGATATTTAATTCCTTTATAATTCTTTAACTCTATATCCATTGAATATAAAGTATAAAATGCAATTAAATCGTGTAGATAATAGTATATTCTTTAATATTTATAATAACATTAAGTGTCAACATATGATTTAACAGCGTTTTTCAAGAAAAACTGTTAAAATCTTTAAATGAGGGTACTTCCGGTTGACCAATTATAGCCACCTCTTCTTTTGGATGTAAAAATATAATTTTTGGAATCGTGGTATTGGAGTTATGCGATTCGAAAGGATCGTCACACACACACAGACACACACATACATAGTTTACGTGCGCCCCTGACTTAAGTGTATGCGAGCGCCGCCACTAGTAGAATATTCCTGAGTGAGGACGTAATCCCTGGCGGGGGAAAACCCTTACGCGTCTAGACTGGTTTAATTACATCCGGTGGAGTGATTCTTTATATTCAATGTCATTGTGGCGTTCGAGAAGGACATCGCGATATATAAACCCGTCGCCAAAACCAGCGAAAATAGTCTGTTATATACAAGCAACGAACAATGAATAGTTGGTGAGATAAATAAATAGTTTACGAGTGGTAAACATAAATAAATGTGTTACAATACATACAGACATCATCGTAAAAATAGTAAAATGGTATTATAGGTGCCCTAAAACGTGCTTATTCACTTAACTCATCATTGAATTCTTTGATCAAAGACAACATTCCTTACCTAAAGGTGACGGAAGGTAAAAAGTTGCACAAAAGTATTGAAGTTTCCAGATGAATTCTGTGGAATTAAAGAGATTGTTGTTCAGCAGCAAGTCTCATTCAGAAAGATTTGTAAAATCGCTTGTCTCCACACAAATTGAGGATGCAATGTTTTTTAAATAAAAATATATTAAATGTTAATTTTATTTACTAACGTTCCGAAAGGTATGAGCAAAATTTGTGTTTCTTTGTCCAAAATAATTTTGGTTTCACAAGTAAATATACAGCATTCACCTATGTCTTTCTTTTATTTTTACTTTCTTTTAAAATTTATTTGTTCATATTGATAACGCCTATATTTTTCAACTATATCAGTATAATATTGGTAGAACCTATAGTATCGTTGCATCCCTACAAAACAATGCTTCTTGAACCAAAAGTTCTTTGCATAACATGTTTAGATTGAAAAGAAACAATAGTTTGAAAATAAACATTTTCATTCAATGTTCCTAGAAAATATTAAGAAGCACTAAATCATAAAGAATATAAAACTACTAACTAATGTGACTTAATTTTATTCTTTAGCACGTATTTTTTATGTGGGATGTATCTTGATAATTTTATATTTCTAAAATATTATTTGTGCCGCTCTGTTAAAATGAAATTCCCTGCCTACTCTGTACAGCAAAATAATATTACTGTTTCTTAAACATAAATGCCTCTTTTGTTTGAAAAAATTTCTTATAGGACGAATGCAGTTTCTGCTTTTCAAAAAAGCGATAACAGGAAACAAAAGGCAAGTAAGAATTTGGAATAGAAGAGCATTAAAAACTCGAATATTTTAAAAACCAATAACTTTTTAAAACTTTGATACTCATATAATAATATGAATAAACCATATTTTAATTTTTGTTAAGATCGAGAGCTCCATTGGAGTACTTTTTGTCTCTTGTTTAGTAAATAAATTAAAATAATTCACATATTATTGAACACACTTAAAATTAGAATTTTGTTGTCTGTTTTCGAACACCTTGAAATATAACCTTGACTTTTAAATCTGACAAACATCAGTCAGTATAGTAACATGTTTTTTATTCTGGATTTTTTTTTAATCGGCCATAAAAAATATGTACTAGACATTGTTAAAACACAGTGTGTTCAAAAAAATACCTAACTCGGAGTAGGCGGCTATGAGCAGAGAAATGTATGCTTGATTATTATTCAATTCAAAAGTCAAGTCTTATTTCCATTTCTAAAATAAGATTCAAGAAGAAAAACTTTGATTTCTTTTGAAATAATTTTCACAATATTTCGTGTCAAATTGACATTTAATTAAATACTTTTAAATTGACATACGTTTTCTTGTTCATAGCCTACTCCGAAACAAACTATATAATAAATAATGAATTTAAAAATGTCATTTTTGAAGTTACTTTATTGAATATATTTAAGTAATTTATAACTAATATAACTTTTCATTTAAAAATAATTATACTACTAAAAAAAATAAGAAATGATATATTACAAAATGTACACTCAATATCAAAAGTGTTATTATTTTCTTTCTACTTATTAATTCGTACACTAAATGTTAAAATATTGCTGTATATCTTTTACTTTTATAATAAATTAGTTTTTGCAATTATCCTTTAAATTTTAAATGATAATGGAACCAATCGAAGACTCAATACAAGTATAATTTGAAATTAACAAATCAGAAAGTAATTCCATTTCGAAACAATTTATTTACACCATTCTTGGCAACATTGGAATTTGTATAAATCAAATGACAACAGTGTGATGCATTGGTTTGGCACGGAACTGAGTTGTGACGTCATCCCCGCGTCAACAATATGGCAACAAGGTTAGAAACAGTTGAACTTCAACGTAGATTACTATTTGCTGCCAATGCATATCCTTTCTAGGAAATTTTGCGAAGGGTAGATTAGATATTTTTAGTTTAATTTGTTATCTTTGCTAAATATTTGAACATGATCGATTTTGCTTGCATAATTGCTTGTAATAATTTATGGATAATCTTTTTACCTCCCGCTACCCTTGGTAAGGGAAGCATAGGGATCGTGCTAAAAATCATATATTGAGATTTTGGTAAATGACCACGTTTTAAGGTCCCTATAATCCAATTTTATATATGTGTATATGTGTGTGTGCGTGGATCATCTTTACGCTCTAAATCAAATACTATCGCTTAGAAAAATTCGAAACCTTGTATTTCTATCTTACTCTGATATGGAAATAAGCCATTAGATTTTGGTGTAAATCGGATAAGCGGAAAGGCACTCTACTGCAAGCTTAAAATAGTTTTTCTTCGAAAAATAGGTTTAAATGTTATTTATTCGATTTTTGTTATATAAAAATTAAAGATTATTAAATTTTCTGCATTAATACTTTTTTCTATATAGTTTATGAATAAATTTATAAAACTATCTATAATTTTAATCCCGGAGCCTACGCTTTAACCGCAACTCCATGGTTACACAGTTTAGATCTCAAATGCATGTAACTGACAGATATGTCACTGTCAACAAATTAAGCATTTCAAATAATAATAGTAACATTTTAAAATGAAAATAGTAAATAGAACAATAATTATATATGGAAAAGAACTTAGTACAACCAGCCAGCATAAGTAAATATGTAGGAATATAGGTAAGTATAAATAAATAAAATAAATATATCACCACGGCATATTACCCATTACTGAGTGTGCCAATCTGCTTTATACACAGATTTAGGTAACGATGATGACATATTTGTACCGTGCGAGCGTTTACTAGGCGTCAACTCCCGGGCAGTCATTGCTGGCATGGAGAGAGTAACACAGAGGTCATTTTTGTGCCATTTAATATTAGAAATATTTAGCGTCGGTCGGGATCGGACCTGGTATTTAAATTTAATTTAATTTTAAGTATTTACATGAATAAAAATTAAATTAAACGGGAGGTATTGTGTTGGCCACATCAGATTTTTTCCTTTCACGCCAATGGAAAACTGTTCGCGAAACCATGCATACCAATACATTCGACAGTATCAGTGACAAAAGTGACTTTTTTTTAAAAAAAAATATTACTTAAAACAAACTTTTCGAAAATATTTTGTTTGTCCAAAATTTTATCCCCATAAAGTTTAGAGTTTAAAATTTATACTTTAGAAAAGAATTAATGGTCTATAAAGTTTATAAGTTAAAATATTGATAAAGGAAGTATATTTCAGTTCTTAAAGTTCGCAAACAGTGACGTAAGCGAATATATATCATCGTTATATTGTCTGAAAAATTCGCGCAATATTAACTGGCAAAAAAAGTTTCACAGCAGTTTGCTTTAAATTTCATAACATTAGCAAAGATGTTCTACAGACATAATTATGCTAAGAATATTAAGTTAGTTACGTTATAGTTTTTTTATGAAATGAAATTACTTCAAAACACTACAACGAAGATTTTATTAAATTTCTTTTTCACTTACAAAGAATTTAGGTTAGTTATTTTACTTGTTTCAGTGAAAATTTTACTTAAATATCAAGGTACAGGCTACAAGGTTGTCAAAATACAATTTCACTTTAAAAACATATATAACATTAGTTTTAGAAAAAAAATTAAATACACGATACTGTGATTTAAGAAAAGTATTTTGAATCTGCTTATTGTTTTAACATTCATATTAAATAAAGAGTTAGTGGCCCGTTTATATACGACTAGTTTGGTTCTGCCTTGCCCCATGAGTTTTTGGCGGGTTTTAAAATTTATTTTGCGTACTTTTTAAATAATTCTGTGCCTTAATTGTTTCCATTTTGAGGCTATACATTGTCGCACACCTTTCTTGTAAGTAATGTTTAAAAAGTTTCAATAGGTCTCGCTAAAGTACGTTAGAAGGATTGTTTTCGCGGGGTAAATGCTATATTTTGCCTTCAAGCACTGCGTTGTTGTACGAGCATAGTGCGTGAAGCTGGGTCAGATCAAAACTTAATATCTTCGTTTAAATGATATACATTGATGAAATCAAGTAACTTCGGCGGGAAATTTTGTGTATAAACCTCTAACACATTCAACGTAAAGTCTCGGGATGCCTGCTTCCGAAATATTGAAACTTTTTGGGCGTTACAAGAAAAATATACAACAATTTGTAGGATCCCCAAAATGAAAACATTTAAGAAGGATTTTTCAAAATGTAAAAATAAATTATAAAAGGTTCATATGGCAAGTCAGAACGAAACTTCATCGTCCAGAAGAAAACGAACCACTAGCTCTATATTTATTTAACATGGATGTTAAAACTTAAGCTATGTTCATTATTGTATTAATAAGTAGATACAATATACTTTCCTTAAACCTCAGTATCGTCCATTCAAAAAATTTCCGGAAATATTGTTACTGTATGTACTCGTATGTTAGACTTTATAATGATTTGTAAAATTTTTGATTTAGCTTATGGGTACGTATTTTAAATTTGTAATAATATATGTGCAACATTTTTACATTCAGTGTCCAATTTTTTACGTCAAATTTTGATTGAGTTTTAAAAATTTCAATTAATGTATGACGAATATCGCTTATCTTATAATTATTTATTTTTAAATATAAAATATGCGTCATATAAACATAATTTTATATCAACATTAAATATAGATAAAAGATAGTGTGTATACTCCTATATTTTAAATATTAATTCGTACGAGTATATATCATAAGAAAAAAATAATTTCGTTTTTTCCTGTTTTCATGGCAATTTTACTTGAATATTAATAATTCAGGTATTAATTTAGTCCATAAAAAATCTGCAATTTCAAGTAAATTTTGACCTATGAATTAATTATATTATTATCTTGTCGTAATGACGTCAATAAATACTTTTTTGCTACGTCCGTTAAAAACTGCACTTTTTTTCATTCACATACATTTTTAAAGTATATTTTTTTCATAATATGTAAAACTAAGACTTTTTAGAGCAAACGGGTGAAAAAACGAAACGCGATAGCAGTTTTTTTACGTTTCCATTGTAGCCGTTGAAAAAAAATAGTTTGCAACTCGTGAGTAAAGCATTTTTTTTACACATTTGTTACATAATCTTTATGCAACAAGAGTTATGACTTGCCGAGTCACGAAACTTATTGACCGAATGTCATAAAGCTTGTTTATACTTAAGTTGCATACAAGTTTTTTTTATACTAGCTTAAATAACACTCACTCCAAATACCTAATACCACGAGTTCACATTTGACAGATAACAGACCTGAAGTTGAATACTGCAGTACTCAGCCAGTATTACTAACATGAATGTAAAAAATAACTAAATTTAGATAAAACAACTTAAATGCCACACGTGTATAGCTGTGTATAATAAGGTGCTAGCTTTGAATGTGTAAAGTAAATAAAATATGAAAATATTTTACACATCGGAGTATAATAGTATATTATACACCAAGGTTGTGGAGAGTATGATTATTGACCGAGCGAAAAGATTATAATCCCTCGGTTCCCTCGGGATTATAATTCGCGAGGGCAATAATGCTCTTCATAACCGTGGTATATATACTATTTTTTTCACTACTAGCACGTAATTTTAATAATTATTTATGAAATTAATCCCACCATAACGTCATATTACTTTTAAATGTGATGGCACAATTGATGCATAGTTGGCCTAGTAAAATTGTTTATTAAAACAAATACTGAAATTTTATCATTTCATTGTGACAGTTTTATAAAATTTCAATATTGAATTAAGCTGTTTAAACAACCATTTAAATGCATAAAATATGAATAAATAAGGTCTCTTGGTTATACTTAAACTTGCTATAAACATTTCCGATTTAAAACTGTCAGAGAATTATCAAAAAATGTAAATTTATTCAATATTAACTTATTATCGGTTAATAATGAAAAATTATATACCGGTAACCATGGACGGGTTGAGAAATTCAATTTCACGGCACTCTATTCGGTCAATAAAGTTCCTCTGTGTAGCCAGTAGTGAAAAAAAAATATTTCTATTGTTAAACAGATTGGCACACCTAGCAATGGGTAATATGCCAGGGGCGTAGCCAAGATTAATGTTAGGGTGGGGCAATGTAGTCTGTCAAGGGGGGGGGGGGGTAAAATACAGTACGGAGTAAGGCTGTTCGATCTTCAAAATTTATGATCTTTTTGATCTTTTATATTGATTGATCAATCAAAATCGATCATCTGTAATCCATAACGATTATATCTATGATCGATTAAATGTAGTCTGTGATCATTTTTTTCGCAATCCTAGTTTCTCAGTCTTCTCCCTCTAAGCTCTAGAATATAGACAGCATTTTAGCGATGCCGCTGCTGATATTCGCATGCCTACACATGACCTTGACATATTATTGGATCGGTCAGATCGATTTATTGTTGAATGGATTAGTTGATAATAAATAAAAATCGATTAAACGTTGTCTGTGATCATTCTGATCGATTAATCCATTTTCTGTTCAGATCGCAGCCCTAGTACGGAGCTCATTACTATGCTGCAGTTAAGATCGTGTAAGGTACAGTGTGAGACTTAAAAAATTGGGCGTGTTTTAAATAGTCAAAAATAATAGTAAATATATATCAGGCTCATGTTACACCACTATGTGGCAAATACCCACCACGAATGATATTTGCGAAAAAACTTTTATTTCCTTTATTTGACTGTAGTTTTTGATTTTATACTAAAATGTTACCAATATTTTTATTAGTCCATTCCTAGGGGGGGGGGGGGCATCTGCCCCAACAAATTTTGATGATATGTTTCATGCATACAGGGTGTTGACCGCGACACCGGAACATAGCACTTTAACATATAAAATCATATTTTCGTAATTTCCTGCTTTATTTTAGGTAAAAATGTTTCAAATAAAAATTGTAGGGTTTGAAATTCTGAATCAGTAATCAAAATTAATTTACATGTTTTATAACGGCGGAAATTTGGTATGAAAATTTCGGAGTTCAACCCAAAAATAGCTGTACCCATGGAATTGAAACAGATAAATTAACAAATGTTTGACGTTTTATCTGTTAGTTAGGTTAATATATTTTTATTAGGTACTATTTGTAATATCGGTTTAAGTGAACAATTATCTATTAATATAAATAATTTTCACTTTAATAGAAATTACAAATAATGAAAAAAAAAACCTAGCTTGACAGATACATCGCTAACATTTGTTAATTTTTAATTTGAATCACTATTTTTTGGATGATTTTCGACATTTTCATACCTAATTTCTGCCGTTATTGAGCATGCAAAATTAACTTTGTTTATTGATTCTAATGTAGAATTATGCTCTACAACATTTATTTGAAAAAATTTTACCTAAAATAATTAGGGAATCTAGAAATTACGAGTATGATTTTACATGTTAAAATCCTATGTTCCGGTCTCGCGGTCAACAGGTATACAAAGGTACCTATTAAATTTGTCTGTGGGGAAACTTTTTTAGTATTTTATATTATATTACAATAAATAATACTAGACCTTTAAAAAGTTTATTAATAGAATGCGAAGAATATAGTAAAATAAATTAATTATTACGGCTGTTCATAAAATTATTTAAGAGTTATTGTAAAAATTACTATTGTCAAGGAAAATGTAAGAAAACTTTTGGCTAGGTGTTTAGACTTGTGGTTTAATACAAAAATAACCAAAAAGAGATTATCTGAAGTTTTTTGTTGGTTTTAAATCATTTTCAAAAGTATGCAATGTTGACATTGGTTGTATTTACATTAATTTACAGAAATAGTATACCGTTCCATTTTACAGAAAGGTGAAACGACGCCTAATTTTATTATGAAGTCAGTGGCATTTTTAAAATAATATTTTAGGTTATGTAAATGCGAGAATAATTACTAAAATTGCGAAACTTTTTGGAAATGAGGTTTTTCCACATTTAACCAATTAAATTCTGAAAGCCGTGCACGATTCTATCTTGTTTGACTTAAATTAAATGATTGACACGAATTAAATATTTACTTAATAAAAGTAATTACACAACTTTATGTTTATTTCCATTTCTGATTGATGTTTCGTTTTAGAATATTCTCAAACTTTTTACTTACATAAATTGACGAATGGAATGGGGTTTAATTTAAAGGCACTTACCTGCAAAGAAAGAAAGACAATTAGTAAAATAAAATATAAAACAATGAAGGATAAAATAAAGTTTTATAATAGGCAATAAAACTGTTGGTAAGTCTTAGACATTTAAAAATCGTCTCGTTCCGTGACACAGATAGAATTCGCAAGGTATTAATAATACTTTTCTGGGTTGGACTATTAAAAATACAATATGAGACAGTAAATGATATTCCAATAACTAGCAATAACACGTGAAAATGAAATACGTAACAATTTTTATGTGTTCCAAATACGATCCCAGACAAAAACTGTGGGCCAAATGACAGGTGATAATAGTTCGATCGGCATTTAAATAGTCATCTTTTGGTCCAGATTTATCTGCCACCAAAACCCTTTACTTTTAGCATAATATGAGAAACAACTTCGTAAAAGTCCAGTGCGTACAGTAAACTCCTTACAAGATATATGTATGGAACCTTTAAGAAAACGCTTGCAAAACTAGGAATGCAACCGATCCCGATATATCCGCGATATTGTCTTTTAGCCGATGTATTGGAATCGACGATATTTATTTTTCGATACACCAACACGTTTCGAATTTCGCGCTTTCAAAAACCACCAATGTTTCGTTTCGATCGACCCAGCACTCCAGCCCTGATTCCCACAAGCGAATACGTTGATTTTTTGGTGGGATGAAGTTTTTCACAAAACTTGAAAAAAACTGCCCAAAAGTACTGCAGTTTCCAGATGATTTCTGTGGAATTCGAAAGATTGTTTTCAGCAGCATGTCTTATTCAGACAGACTTGTAAAATCGCTTGTCTTCACACAAATTGAGGATGCAATGTTAATTTTATTTACTAACTTTCCGAAACGTATGAGCAAAATTTGTGTTTCTTTGTCCAAAGTAATTTTGGTTTCACAAGTAAATATGCAGCAATTATTTTTATTTTACTTTTTTCTAAAATTTATTTGTTCATATTGATATCGCCGATATTTTTCAACAATACACACAATACACAACAAAGCTTAAGTAAATAAATAGATATATAATTCATGGCATATTACCCATTGCTGGGTGTGCCAATCTGCTTTGTACGCAGATATCGGTAATGATGAAATATTTGTACCGTGCGGGCGCTTGTCAGGCGTCACCTTACGGGTACTCAATGCTGGCGTGCATGGCATATTACCCATTGCTGGGTGTGCCAATCTGCTTTGTACGCAGATATCGGTAATGATGAAATATTTGTACCATGCGGGCGCTTGTCAGGCGTCACCTTACGGGTACTCAATGCTGGCGTGAAGAGTGCACCACAGGGGTCAATTTAGAGCCATAAAATAGTCCCCAGATTCGCGACCACACACTCAGCCACACGGCCACGAGACAAAGCTTATTGTACCAAAAGTTCTTTGCATAATAATGTTTGGCTTGAAAAGAAACAATAGTTTGAAAGTAATAATTTTTATTGTAGTCCAAGAAAATAAGTACCAAATCATAAAATTACTTACTAATGTGATTTGATTTTACTCTTTAGCATGTATTTTTAAATTTATTCTTTGTTCGCGGAACACAGTCTGGTAACCGTTGCTCTAGTCTAACAGAAAAATGCGTAGGGCTTGTGGATACAATAGCCGTGTTCCTTTGGGCTGTAATTCGCAATCTAAATGATTAAAGTGATTATGATCAGGAAGAACTATGTTTTTTCGTTGTTTATTCTTATCCCCACTTTTTCATTTTGTGGTCATTAAACAACCTTCCCCTTTCCCTTTTGAATCATCCTTTTTCAGTGATTGTACGGATTCATTTCAGAGCAAATTTAAAAATAGCTGACGACAATAGGTTTTCGAGCGTAGACATTTATCAATGTGGGGTTTGTTGCATCAAAGGAAGTATGATTTTCCTACAAAAGTATGTATGATCCACTATACTTTTGAAAACAAAGCAAATATGTTACATAAAAGATTTCTTTAAGTACAAATACTTCATATTCCTTACCAAGAGTTTTTTATTTTACTTCTATATGATCCATTTTTAATGCGGACTATAACATTTGACAGTAGATTATTTTATGAAATAAATAGTCGAAGGAAATTTATTGAAATTTCTCATCAATAAGTTTTATAATTTGTTTGTTGAAAATGTACACCGGCCGAATTAATATGATTTTATGGCTCGTATATATTAACGAAAGCAAAATTGTTATTGACACTAATGTAGATTGTAGTCCATATTAAGATGAAAATTTTCGCAATAGATAATACATTGTAATATATGACATCCGCTGTAATAATGTGAGAACTTATGACAAAGTTAATGCAAATATAAGCATAACATTCATACTATAAACTTAATCAGGATATTATGCCATTAAATCTATCGTCTTAATGCTCTGTAATAATACTCTTATAAGTATATTTGTCCTTTACGTAACTAAATTTGTAAAAAAGAACCATCTCATGATAGAAACTACAAAGAGATCAAGAAGTATGCCATCAATCTTATCGCTTTGATACACTTCTTTAAATAGACTTCAGTTTATAAATAATAGAAATACGTAAGAAAGAAAGAAATTGCTTTATAATTATATTAAACCATGACCGCTTTCCCACTAATTAAAGATTTTTTTGTCAAATAGAATATTTCAGTCATTGCACATTATTTACCTACTTTTTGGCATTAAATTTGGGTCGAATTGCCAAGTAAACTATTGTTCAGCGAGAATCAAAAGTTGTAATACGCTATTCATTATTGGCTATTATATAATGACCGATAAAATGTTTATTGCTGTTCTTAAAGATTATCAACAATTAATGAAACTATTTATGGAAGAATACTTTGTACAAATATTTATTTATATATTACATGTTTTTGTAACATCAAAACACATTTTCTTATTTGTTAACGATGAACATGTGATAAATAATTTATTTGTTTTTAGTAACATGTTATACCGAAGTTGCATTTATAAAGATTACAACAAATGATCTAGAACCTTAATGATTAAAGAGTTATTCATAAATATAAATTTCCGTTAAGATTTAAATACAGCTACTTCAATGAGGTGTTGCAAACATGTTTGTATATATATATATGTATATCTTTTTACCTCTCGTTAAGAGAGGTATTGGATTCATGCTAAAAATCGCATATCCAGATTTTAATGAATAAGCACGTTTTAAGGTCCCTACAATCCGATTTTAATATCTTTACTATGATGTCTGTGTGTGTGTGTGGAGGTTGGAAGGACGACTTCCCAAAAACTGCAATACTTAATATCTGTTTAACTACGGATTTCTGAATCGGACATTACTGGGAAAAGCTGAACAGGTTTTGGTAATAATTGGATAACCGGAAGTAGCAGATTTAAAAAAAAAAAAAACTTTCAAATATTTTTTGAATTTTTTTATTCTTGCTAGTATTAAAGAAGAGTAATTCTCTATCTGATACATATAAACATTTTATTATGTCTTTTATAGATTTAGAGATAAAGAAATATAAGGTATATAATAATCTGTTGTAATTAATCTCTAATGAGAATACCACGGCAGACTATGGTTGATATAATTAAAGGAGTTAGCATTATAATTACTCTAAAAGCCAAAGGTAAAATGTGCTTATTCACTAAAATCTTGACATGCGATTTTTAGCATGAATCCAATACCTCTCTTAGCGAGAGGTAAAAAAGTTACCAAGAAATATTGTTCTTCCCGACGAGTTCTGTCTCTGGTCCATATAATGTACTTATTTCTGTTACACTGTATAAAAAAAGTTTTTCTGTAGCTCATTACACAACCAATCTCATTTTGGTCAAAAATTGACAATGAATTCATAAGATTATGAGGGAAAAAGTTTGAGTACATATTCGGTCCTATCGGAGTATTAGATGAGCAATACCTCTTTCATAATGTTCTTCCTAGTTGCAAATATACTATCCGTTATATATCCACGTGTTAAGATACCTAAGACTTAGGCTAGACACTAGAGTAGGTCGCTTGTTATAGCCAAGGTTACTAACAATAACCACAACTGGCGACAGATATTGCTACTGTTGGAATAGTCGACTCTCTTCTAGGTATATTAATACCACGGGATTCCTACACGTACAGCACGTGTATCAGATAGTCAGACTCCCCCACTGAGGTGAAAAAAAGAGGACTTTTTTTTTTGGCTCTAGCTGATAGAGGTAGATGATTTGTAGGAATATTTGCGTGACACATATGATGATATATTTGTACTAATTTTTAACTGTTCTAGAAAAAAAATTGATGTGACCAGCACATTACCTTCCATCAATCCTGTGTATTATGTTAAATTCCAAACATAAACACTGACATCTTCTTCTTTAGCTTTTCCCATTCGTTAGGGGTCGCTATTTTTTATTTTCTTTTTCCACTCATTTCTGTTTTGCGTATTGTCCTCATTAAGTTACTTTTCTCTCAAGTCTTCCGCAATACAGTCCTTTCATCTTAAATTTGATCTTTCTCTTTTTCTCCTTCTACTACTAAGCTATTTATTCTTCTTCTAATGTATTCTTCATCTCTCCTCATGACATGTTCAAATTAATGAATCGTCTCTCTTGTATCTTTCTAGAAACTTCTATCACTCGAGCCATTTCCCTTATCCTGTAATTCCTTACCCTATCTTTCCGTGTCTTCCCAACATCCTCATATCTGCCACATTAATTTTCTTTTCATTGATATTGACATCTGTCAATTTGAATTATCTGAATATATTAGCAGTTTCCATGGTTAGCATATCTGGCTGATTTATGAAATTTAATATCTTTATAAATTTTTAACGCTATATCTATTGAATATGAAGTAAAATGCAATCCAATCGTATACAGAATAATATATTCTTTAAAATTTATAATAACATTAAATGTCAATAAACGTCTTTTAACTGCTTTGCTTCAAGAAAAACTGTTAAAAGTTGAGGAATACGAAAAAAATATAATTTTTGAAACCGTGGTATTGGAGTTATGCGATCCGAAATGATTGTCATATACTCAACACACACACACACACACTCACACAGACGCACACACACATACAGACATCATCGTAAAAATAGTAAATTCGTATTCTAGGAACCTATAACGTGCTTATTCATTAGAAACTCACTATCGAATTTTTTGACCGAAGGCAATACCTTCCTTATCTAAAGGTGACGGAAAGTAAAAAAAAGAAAATGAAAATAGAGGAGTAAATTCAAAATTTCCATAGCACGATCTACGCTTCTGATTGGTTAGTATGAGTTCTTCGTTATAAACACGTATGACAGTCATAATTTTGTTACTAAATTTGTTAACAAGAATTTGTGATTGTCAAACAGAATTCGTTTTCCATAAAACATTTCTTACCCAATTTGATGTACATGTAAGCCAAACTTTTAAAGATTATTAATTTTCCTCTACCATAACATAACTTAATGCATAAAACCGGGGCAGTTATGACATATTGTAACGTCGCCGCCACCGCCGCTCCGTAGCCCTCGCCGCGTAGCAGGCGCCGCTGTGTCGTTCCCGAATGTCCGCGCGTAACAGACATGTTCGAACTTGTTGCGATGACGTGATCTATTGTGCACGCTGATTTTATCTCGCGGACGTTCTAGTCGGTTCTAGAACAAAAGCCGCCGGGTATATAACCCGTCGCCAAAGCCAGCTAACACAGTCTGTGATATAGAAGTAATGAGTAAAGAAGTCTAATATAAATAAGCGTCGAGAATAATTGGTGATATAAACAAACAGTCGACAAGAAGTGAACATAAGTGTAATTAGTGACAAATAATAGTGTTAATTGTTTAAATAAATAATCTTAGTGTTTAAGTGTCTTTGTTTAACATAGTGTTAGTTACTTTTATCATCTTTTAAATATTTAATCTGAATTATTTATCGTTTAATAAACGTATTATTTTAATTAACAATAGTTTTTACACTTCACCCATATAAATAAAACGTTACAATATGTAACAAAAGTTTTGAGAAAAAAATTACGCTCCAAATTTTATTAATAAATAAGGTCTAATCCAGTTGTCACTGAAAAGGGGACAAAATAAACACATAATAGTTGTTTTATAATATACCATGTTAAATTTACCAGAAAAAGTTTTGAAAGATGTTATACAAATTTGAAATACGTAAATCTATCTATAAGTTAGTTGGCCGAAACGTGAAATTGTTGACGTTTCTAGGGATCAAAATATTGGACAGAAGACTATTTAGTGTAGTATACGGGAATGTGAAGAAGGTGTAGTATGTATTAATTTAGCAAAAACGGCAAAAAGTAGGTGTCCTAAAGTTTTGCCCCCATATCAAATCATCACACTATTTCAAAGTGCTCAAGACAAAGTTAAAATGTCATCGCGCAAATTAACTCGACGATTTATAATTTTAAAGATGATTCTTAGCACATATTTGGTCAGAAATGATTTAAAATTTCGAAAAAGAAATAGTGTAACTAAATAGACAGCGGTCCAGCAGAAAACAGTGAGAGAATATAATCCCCCTAATGTATCTGAGGCGCGACAGGTTGAAGACTTTTGGGCATTTCTTAGCAGAAAAGTATAAAATAATGGCTGAGAATACCAAAACGAACAACAATTATTGACAAGAGTATTTATGACGGTCCGGGAAGTAAATTTAACATCGTCCAGAGACAAATAAGACAAAGTATTAAAAAACTGCATCGCATTGAAGAAAATCTGTTGTGCCCATCACAATACCTCTCGCGCCCTTTCCGTTGTGGTATATATAAGTATTGTATTTAACATTTCTTGTACACACAAAAAAATTTAATTACACCTAATCTTTATATTTACGCATTTTCTATAATTTTAAATTCATTCTATGGGCAAGTTTTCTCCATTTCTTCTAAATATTCGAGGTTGTTCCAATTCATTATCGGGATTGGCGGTATTTCTGAAGGGTTCATGTAATATGTATAGCTATAATTTTAAATATATAATTAATAATACAATAAGAAATATTAAATATTGTTCCCAGAAAAAGCCTTCAGTACTATCTCTGAATTTTTGACACTGAAATTAGTGACATTTATCTGTCAATTACAGACATTTTAATTTTTCAAATAGTTACCATGGAGATGTTTGAGCTGTGAGATTTACTACAACAGATTATTTTATAGATTATATATCTATATCTTTCAATCTAGAGCGTATAATAAAAAAAATTAAATGTGTCCGATAGAGAATTTTGGTTTTTAATATTTGTAAAAACATAAATTTTCAAAAAATAATATTTAGAAGATTTTTGTTAAAATTCTACTACTTCCGGTTGTCCAATTGTTACCAGAATCTATTCAACTCTTCCCATTACTGTTAGATTAAGGAATCCGTAGTTACACTGGTCTTTAGTCTTACATAATTTGCGAAATCGTACAATCGTACATAAAACCACCTCACTCATATATATATATATATACACACACACACACACACACACACACACATCATCATAAAAATGTTATTATCGGATTCTAGGGACCGTAAAACGTGCTTATGCACTAAAATCTGGATATGCGATTTTTAGCATGATTCCAATACCTGTCTTAGCGAGAGGTAATAATGGTCCCTTATCAGGGTTGTAAAACTAGATTTCTTATCTTCGTATGTTTCAATAAAAAAAAATTCTTTCTATTTGATGAAGAGGTCTAACTTTTTTCAAAACTTTTGTTACATACATTACTGGGTGTGTCAATGTGCTTTTGTATGCAGATATCGGTAATTATATTCGTACCGTGTAAGTGTTTATCAGGCGTCATCACACGGGCAATCATTGCTGGCGTAGAGAGTGCACCACATTTTTATGCCATTTACAATTCTAAATAAGTTTAGTGTCGATCGCGAACGAACCCGGATCTCCAGATTCGCGACCAGACACTCAAGTACACGATATAACATTTTTTATATTTTTAAGAAAGCACTTAATTTATTCTCAATAATTAAATGTATGAACTTTTGAAATTTATGTATTTAGTAGCTTTTGATGTTGAAAATCAAATCATTTATATTTATATCCCAAATGAAAAGTAAGCATTATGAATGAAAAATAACGATGACTTTGTAATTTTTCTGACATTAATTAAAACTTCCAACTTTGAGATGAGTTTAGAAAGAAATACCGTACAAATTACAAGCCGGCCGTTGTACGTCATTTATAATGGTTAAATTTGTTAATGTTAAATTGTACAACATTTACTATGTTTCGAAACGCTTTGGAGTTAATGAAAGACTCACTTTTCCCCTTAGAGATTGACATCTAATAAATCATCTACATCTTCTTCTTGTTTATTTTACGACAGTGATATTATTCCACGCAGGCATATTAACACTAAAAACTTTTCATGGAGGTTGTTGTGATTTTCTTGCCATGTTTGATTCTAAAAATAAAATAGAATGCAAAAGATTTTTCTGTGGTATAAATAAATTTGTAGGATCACAGTTTTTATGCAGTTATAAATAAGTTGGTACAATTAAATTTCCAATTTGTCAGCGTTAGGTACGAAGATTTCTGTATGACCTTACATTAAATTATTCATTTTTGCATTGTTTTAATGGACAAGCGTCTTCTTTGGTTACATATTATCGATGGTATAAAAAAATGGAACCAAAAAGGAATTATGTTCAACACCAATCGAACAATATATGGGAATTTATACAATTTCAGTACTAAGGGGTGAAGCTTAAAATTTGAAACTAGTTTTGAATGGCCGCAAAAACTAAACACGTAGTTAAATACAAACCATTTTAATTAAATTTTTAAACCTATAGTTGTGGTTCATTATGAGAAATAAATACATTTACGGAAAGAGGTCCAATTTTTTTGGTACGCCTTCTACTACTTTTTGTACAACGCTAAAATCAACTTTTATGATAAAGTACTTAATTGCTTGTCAACCATTTATGTGTAAACCATTCTCTTAAGTACTGACCAAAAATTCCCCATTGGGCACAATTCGGTCAAACAAGGTGGATTATCGTTGTTCGCATCAAAAATGACGTTTTCAACGATAAATACTTGCCACAGATTTGACTTAATATGATGAACTTAACTCTGTCCAAATTTAAATAATTGTTGCGAACATATATTTTAATAAAAGGGATAAGCCTTTGTTTAATGCATTTATTTAAAAATGCATACTGGTTGATTTTCAGTACTGAAGGACAAAAAATGGTTGGGAGATCTCTAAAGGTGAAATTGCCAACCATAAGAGAATATCTTTTCGAATTTCTTCTTGGTTTTTTACTTGAACTACATCAGTAAATAATCTCAATGTAAAACCCTTCATTTGTATTTTTATCAGTTTTGAAAGTAAAGTGACTTTCATCATTCAAAATGAATCATTTTCCGGAAAAAAATTCCGGCAATCGACAACATCTTGAACATATTTGTGCTTTTGATCCTGAATTCTCCCGAGGATGGCAATTTTCTTTGTGTATCTAATGTTGAATTTAATTCTTAGTGTCTGGCAATATGAGACTCCGCCCGGTTAAATATTTTAGACAGCATTCTAGTTGAGATTCCAGATTTGTTGTTAACTTGCTCATCCACTCGACAGTTGTTGGCTTTCGTAATTTTTGTGGCTTTTCTACCAAACCCTGGCTTGTATTTTGAAAAAATACTTTCTTTTCAACGTTTAATGTAGCGATATATAGTAGCTTTTTGTACATTTTCTTTTAAAAGATTATCTGCCATAAATTTATTTCTTTTTGAAATACGTAATTCACAGAACTCGTATATACGTTCGATTAATAGTTCGCGATTCATGATGGTACAATTCTATTACAAACAACTTAGAAAACTCAAATCATGAATGATGAAAAGTACTGTGTTACTGTGTTTCGAAATGTGAAATAAAAACCAATGTTTCTAACGCATAATAGATTTGGACTTAAAAAATGTCTAGTCTCAAATTTTAGGCAACACCCTTTATAACCTATTTTCTGGCATAATAAACAGTATATAAAATTATCTACACGTATGATATAAAAATAAATTTATCTTTTGTGCAACGCTACCACGTGTAAGAATTTAAAAAACTACCCCTCATTGTACTGTAGCCAGCGATGTGAACACTATCGACCAAAACAATCACGAAGCGATGCGTTTACGTCACCAGAGCCGCCATATTGGTATAGAACATGTGCATACACCCACCGCGATGTTCAACTGTCGCTTGACGGCTTCTCAAGCGTAATGTAATCCAATTAGGCGGCTGTGACTGCCGCGTTATTCGTTTGTTCGCTATTCGTTAACTGTGGTTATTAATATTTTATGCTTCATTATTTTCGTTTTCCCAGAATTGTATGAAAATGAGTGTTACTGCAAAAGAGGGTGGATTGTCGTTTAAAAAAAAAACAGATTACGGATTACTGTGTGCTTTTTACAAATCATTACTTTTGAAGAGCTCGGAACAGACACTGCTTTTTTTTCTCCTTAAACTCTTTCATATAGCAATATTAATTATTTTGTCAATTTTTGAGTTCTTTTAACTACTATTAGCAAAAATTGTGCATAAAAAATGTCTTCACTCTCTTGTACCATAAATAACTACTATGTATATATTTAGAACCAAAAATTTAATATTCCATTGTTTATAATGTTTCGTTTTAATGCGTTACTATACATACCATGGTTAAAATTTAATGATTTTTGATAAGAAAGTAAAAATGTACATAAATGTAAAAATATCAATTCGTTTGCAAATTACACAGTGTGGTTTATAAAGATTTAGTACTGATTTTCTGTAGCCCCAAATAAGAGCGTTATTTATAAATTGGTACCCAAACTATTTAACTAACCTTCATTAACATCTCCCTTAAGTTTTATTAATATAGGTTCAGTACATTTCTCGTATGAGTATAGTTTGTTGACTTCTTAAATCTGCCTCGTCATGGATGCATCCGTCATAAAACGTTACACGCCAAATTCGGAACTTTAAAAATTCAAATCTCGCTTACGTAAACATTTTAAATTCCTTTTACATTTAAATACATAGTTCGTCCTGTTCTTGAAAGAAAAAAATGTATAAAACCCTACATCAATAGTTCCTACTTATACGTATATGTTATTGTCTAAAATTCTTCCATATTTTAACATTAATAATTTTTTGGAATGAGAATTTGAAATAGTTATTTACACAACGACAACGAGCGAAGAAAGATGTTCATGTCACAATTTAATATATTTTTAACCTCAAAATTAGTTGTCACCTGCACGACACCCGGTGGTGTACATTCCATATACGAATCGCTGTCACAATACATATTTGTGATAATTACATTCACGTTATCCTTACAAATAAATTTTATTGTATAATGAGGTCATGCACGATTTTTCATATTTAACTTTAATCGATAGAGTAATGAAAAATAATAGACCCGTATTTTTCCTTAAATCGATCTTTAATAATGAGAAAATTGCAATTAAAAATGACATTGTTCAAAAAGCAGCTGATTTTCCGCGCCTCGATCATTGACGTCACATTTCAATATCAACAGCCATTTTGATTTTTACACTATGTTCTAAACGTCAAAGTCACATTTAAAGATAACCTGAAATTTACGAAAGTAAACATATTGGTAAAACGTTGTTTTGTGCCATCGTGCTAAAATACTAGCGAGTATATAATTCATTAATCACGTGATATGTTTTCCGCCAATCAACATTCAGAATCTCCTTAGTTACATGTCTATCACAGCGATGATAAAAAACAAAGAAATTATCACTTTATTTGTAGTCGTTACTAAGGGATTTGTTTTCTTTATTTACGATATTGACAGTTAATTTTGAGTATAAAATAAGTAATAACAATAATTCAAACTCCGATATATTAAATAAAACTCGTAAGTATCATGTTTTAATACATTATGAATATGTATATCAAAAGTTAGGTTAACATAATGTGTTACAAAATTTCATTATATTCTCTCATTAAATATAAGCTCGTGATATGATTAATAATCGAAGATATTGCTCGTGAAACCGAAGCAGCACATTTCACTCGAGAATATCATCGATGATAATCATATCACTTGTTATATTACGTATGAAAATATAATCAATTCAATGCCTCGCGAGTGTTTCTATAGCTCAACAAATTTGAAGCGTCTAATCTCAAATCTTTGCAAAGAAGCACAGCTGATGTGACGCGTGAATAACTTCAGGCCAAAATAAAATTATATTTATAAAAATAAAAAGAATGTTGTAATATTAATATATTATTGTATATTTAGATATGTAATTTTCAATTTATAGTCCATATATTTTTTTCTTTTAAAAGTTCTGTTTTCATATGATAAGTCACCATGAAATGAGTTTGAACTTGCAGTTCTGAAACGTGACGTCACAACATGGCTGGTTTTTGCAACTTTTTAAAAATGTACTTTAAAACAATTTTATACAACAAAAAATGTAAATGAAAATAATCTAATCATACAGTTTTATAGTATATGTTCGAACGATTCTAACCTTAAATCAAATATCAAATAAAAGTAAAACGGAACTGAACATTTTAGTGTGGCTGTATTACCAACTGTTCTATTTATAAGTACTTTATCATATATGTGAAATTAACGTACCAACCATAATTATTGTACGGAAAAAAAGGTTAAATTTGCATATTATCGTTCATATTATTTATTTTCATACTTTGATATTTAGCGGTTTCTCGTAAACTACCCATATTACCGGTCTGTTGGCAACACTCCTGCTCGTATTGTCAATTTCGCACCTAGGCAATCGTGTGGAAATACACCATGTATAATGCATAATTAAAACAGTTGTAATTAAATTAAAGGCGATATTAATTACAATACAATCCCAATTATTGTTATAATTATCGCATGCACCTGAGTTGGTACTTAGCAGAAAATTATAAAGGAAGAAAGGCAAGTATTTCGTATTCGTATGAAATTTCGGCAGAGAAAGCAGTTTTGTCGGAGTCACAGTAAAGGTCAAGCGGAGCGAAAGGTCACATTCTGCCGAACATTCGAATTTTGTACTTTTGAAATTCTGTAAATATGTTGTGTTATTGTATAATCACAAAACATTTGAATAAATTGAAATACTTGTTCATTTCAAAGTTAAATTTTAACAAAGCACCAATAGTAATTTGTTAAGACATAAATGTATTTTTTGATATCATTTTATGTATTTGAAAATTAAATTTTTATGTTGTAAAGTTATCGCCAAATTTAATTTTAGTTCATGCAATTAAAAATAAAAGTAGGTTGATAAGAATAATCTCGGTGTAATGTTCTGAGATAAGAGCAAGAAGAATACGCTTCTCTGTGTAAATTTCCCAATTTTATCATTTGTGGACAACCTATTAGAATAATTTCTTCATACTTAAAGGTTTAACTGTTACCTTATCATAATTAAATCGCGATTCTGCTAAAAGTTAAGTACATACTTGAATTTTTTTACTGGCAGGGAAATTCCTAAAGAATTAAACGTTACGGGAAATATCTAGAAATAGAGCTAGACGTTCAAAAATCAATCAAATATATTTTAAAACATCCGCGGGATAGTATAGTGGTAGAGTGTTAGTTTTTGGTTCGAATGACGAATTCGGGAGAGGTTGGAAATTATTGACCTAGGCCGGTATCCATTCCCGTTATTTTTCCAAGTTGAGATATAATTAACTTAACAATCCCTAGCTATCGGGCACCGGCTAGGGGCTGTAACAAGGACTTGCGCAACCACAGAAAAAAGTAAATAGCAGTATGAGAAAAAAATTACGCCCCAAATTTTATTACTACATAAGTTCTAATCTAGTTGTTAATGGATATATTAAATAGTTGTTTTATAATATACCATGTGAAAATTGCCAGAAAAAGTTTTGAAAAATGTTATACAAACTTAAAATACGCAAATCTATCCATTGTTTAGTTGGACAGATAGTCGAAACGTGAAATTAGTAATGTTTTTGGGGATCAAAATATTGGACGGACGACTATTTACCGAAATATATGGGAATGTGAAGAAAATGTAGTATGTATTAAGTTACCAAAAAGTGGGCGACCCGAACTTTTGCCCTCAAATCAAATCAGCAGACTCATTAAAAGTGCTCAAGACAAAGTTAGAATGTCAACAATTTAGAATTTTAAAGATGATTGTTCGCAGAACTTTGGTCAGAATTGATTTAAAATTTCGAAAAAGAAATAAAGTAACCTAATAGGCTGCGGGCCAGCGTAAGCGAATCTTCATTATGCTGCAGAACATTGAGCCAACATTTTATAGAAAACAGAGAGTATAATCCCCAAAATGATTCTCAGCCGTGACTGATTGAAGACTTTTGGGCATTTCTTAGCAGAAAAGTATACATTAATGGCTGGAAATACCAACAGTTACAGACAAGAATATTTCTGACGATCCGGGAAGTAGATTTAAAATCGTCCAGGTCCAGAAACAAATGAGACAAGGTATTAAAAAATTGTGTCGCATTGAAAATAATGGTCCCCTATCAGTGTTGTAAAATTATATTTCTTATCTCCTTAGTTTATAGGAACAACCCCTTGCTTATGTCAACTTTTCAATAAAAAAAAACTTCCTATTTCATTTGTTACATTGGTCACCCTAAAGATATAACTCAAACGACTACAAATTCCCGAAATCATATACGAGCCCAGGCTCGTAATAAAAACTTATACAAATGGTGAGAAATTGTGGGTCAAATGACGAATGATAATAGTTTGACCAGCATTTAAAGGGCCATCTTCTAGTCCAGATTTATCTTCATCGAGACTCTTTCTTTTAGAATAATAAATATAAATAACAACTTCGTAAAAATTCAGTGTCTACAGTAAAACCTAGCATGCAAGGCATATGGGACAATAGTCTAATAAAAGAATGTATAGGACCTAATAGAATTAAAGCTGTTATTAATAATAAATGCGATGTAACCCAATATTAAATGGCGCAATACTTGAATAACATATACAGTTTTTGCAAGTTTAAAATCTATATTTTAAACTAATTGAAAGAAATTTCTTACCATTTGCGTAGGTTTTATAATTTGTTTGGGAACATGTAAAACGGCCGAACTATGTGACAAGGAAATGTGGTTATAAAATGAATAATTATCTTTATTATTGTTATATTGATTGACAATAAATATCATTTCTTCCTTCTTTCCTTATAGATCAACGCACTGATTAGAAAAAAATCATATCTTAAGGAAAAAGACAACACGTATTGTCCTTCCTTGTGTTATTTACTTTGAAAGTAAACTATATCGATGTGGTTAACTATCGTATAACTTGTGCTTGTACGATTTGCGAAGCTGAAGCTTCTTCGTCCGTGACCTGATGCTCGTCTCACGTACTGTAAATAAATATCTGCCAACCAACACACTTTCATACGGAGATTTGCATTAGAATACCATTTGTTCTCAGCGCGCACTGAGCAAAAATAGTGCACGACTTACAATGAGACATGTGAAAAGACTCGAGAGCGAAATAAAATACAAAAACGAAAAGATGAATTTTAAAATGGGCAACGATGCCTTAGAACAGAATACTGAGTCATGATACAAAAAACGAGCGATTGTATTCTTTTGGTGCCAAATTATATTTTTTTTCACGAAAGATGAATATTCAAGGTCATTTATAAGCCGTCTTACCAATTCAGTATTGTAGACAATAACCTTTCTCTTTCTAACATGAAATGTTGCTAAGTTACTGCTGCATAAAGTGCTGTGTATTCTTTCTTCGAACTAGTGACCTTGAATATTCATCTTTCATGAATCCAACTATAGTAACTACACTGATGAGCTCCAATAAGAGCGAAACGCATCTGCGGTTGGGAAAATAGCCGGAAATATCTTGCGGAAGGATTATTTGGTAACATCATCCATTCGGACTCCTACTGCTCGTCGATACACCAATGATTGTGTAACGTTGTTGTAGAAATTTAAATTAATTGTAAAAAAATTAATAGAATCTCAGTTTGGCCCGAAATTTGCGTTTTCCTTTTTGAACTTTTTCAATACACCAAAATATACGCTGTTAAGTTCTTGTAGTAATGTTGTTGCAATCATCACTGATTATGTAGCATTTCAAGAAACATACCTTTGCAGTAATTCTATATTTCTTCCAAAATCCTGAAATTATTCAAGTCGAAAGTGTGTTTTAGTGTATTGGAATGTTCAGTCGAAACACATTTGTGCGTCGTGTTGTTTTGTGTTGATCTGCGATGTTCGCTCTACGAATAACGTTTGGTCGCTTTGTAGTTTTCGAGTAATTGTTAACATAACATCTTATCCACACCACAGTCGAGAAAATTTCCACATTTATTAGATAAAGTTCGCTATTGTATTTTGGTCACCTATTTAGGCCCGCTCTGACCACCTCTAGTTGAAGTGACAGTTAATGATAACCAACGATTATGTTGCAAAATTGTTGTTACTACCTTTGGTTAGAGCTAACTGTAAGTTAAAACTATTGTTCGTATCGCTTCTAAACTTTAGTTCAATTCTTAACTAATGGTTAATAAACTGTACTTTAAGTAGAGGTGGTCATCATTAGGTAAGGAAGGTATTGTCTTTTTAGTTTTTAGTGAATAAGCACGTTTTAGGGTTCCTAGTATACAATTTTACCATTTATACGATGATGTCTGTATGTGTGTGTATGACATTTTTTTTCAAATACGATAACTCCAACACTACAATTCTAAAAATTATAATTATTTCGTATTCCTATTCTTTACATCCATATGAAGAGCTGATTAAATTTTGGTTGTAATTGGTTAACCGAAAGTACCCTATTTGAAGATTTTTAACAGTTTTTCTTTAAAAAACGCTATTAAATACCATTTTTTAACATTTAATGTTATTATAAATATTAAAGAATATTCTATTATCTATGCAAATTGATTACATTTTATACTTCATATTCAATGGAGGTTAAAATATTATAAAGAAATTAAATTTCATAAATCAGCCAGCTATGCTATAACCATATAAACAGCTACTATATTAAGAAAATTATAATTGGCAGATGTCAGTGTCAATGAAAAGAAAATAAATGTACAGAGAAATGAGGATGTTGAGATGGATGTTGGGGAAGACAAGGAAATAAAGAATGAGAGGCTAAGGGAAATGGCTCGTGATAGAAGTTTCTAGAAAAATATAAGAGAGACGATTACATTGGTTTGGACATGTCATGATGAGAGATGAATAATATATTGGAAGAAGAATGAACAGCTTAATAGTAGACGGTAGAAGAAACAGAGTAACACCAAAGAGAAGATGGAACGATTATATTGCGAAAGACTTGAGAGAAAAGGAACTGAATGAGGACGACAAGCAAAATAGAAATGAGTGGATGAAGAAAATCAAGAATAGCGACCACTAACGAGTGGGAAAAGCTAAAGAAGAAGATGATGATGATGTTGGTGAGAAATGCAATTTACCTAGTTTGTTTATGAAATAATTTTGCTGGAAATATAGACTTTTTTTGCAAGAAAATTTATGTATGGAATTTGTACATACACAGAATTGACGGAAGGTAATGTGCTGGCCACAACAGATTTTTTAAAGTAGCATTGTAAGTGAAAAAATGAAATTAATCAGAGAACACGATTCATAAATTATAATTTGACAATTTTTAAGTCCCCCAGTTTGACAGAAGTTTTTAAACAACACAAATAATTTTGACAGCTTGCCCGTTTGTCAAGTCTCCCAGAAATTAGTTTGAATGCATTACAAAAGAAAAGATGGGAGCTTTTAATAAATAATTTAATTTAAAATGTACTTCCCAGAGTTTTAAAGAACTTGGAATTAAAATAAATATTAATTAAAACATTGCTCGAATTTTGTTGACCGCAACAAAACAACGTTATCACTTGGAAAATTTCTTATCAAGACTGTTTACATTATATAACTTTAAATATCAACACTTTTAATAAAAAGTTGATTATATTTCAGGTGAAAAACTTGCAGTTCGCGGTTGGTTTTTATAGAGAAATTAGCATTAATTAAAATACACAAGTGTGAGAACTAATGATTAACAAACGTTACACGAGTCTTTCATTAATTGAGACAGAGATAAGACGATTGCTCAGAACAATGGTATCAGAAAATTGAGATTTACACTTACATTCTGATGCACAAATGGGAGAGATAGTGCAAAGGATACTGCACGTAACTTACCTGTAAAAAAAGAGACATACATTAGTCAAGAAAATTAAAATATGAGTATACAGTTTAACTTTTTAAAGCCGAGGAATCGGCATAAAACGATTAAATACACTTTCCTTTTGACTCATACTGTACTTTTGAAAGATACTTTATTAGATAATGTGAAACCAAATACAGTATAAAATCTCTCTTAACGGATACCTCCAATAAGCGGACACCTCTATTAACTGGACAATTTTACGGGAACCGGCATTTTTATATTGATTTTTCTAATAAGCGGACACGCTATTAAACGAACACGGACACTAATTTTGGATCTCATATTTAAGAAATGACCTCTCATATACGGACGTTAGTTAAAAATCATTTAGTATTGTATCGGGGATTCCACTATTTACGTATTTTGGCTTGAGTCAAAAGCAATCGTTCTTACAGTAGCCGTGTTTCTTCGGGCTGTGATTCTTAATGATCAATGTGATCATGATTAAAAGAAGTATATTTTTTTGATTCCTTTATCTCCACTTTCTCATTTTGTGATCACTAGACAATCTTCCCCTTTCTCTTCTGAATTATCCTTTTTGAGTGACCACACGGATTCTTTTCAGAGCAAATTTAAAAATGGCTGATGATAATAGCTTTTCGAGAGTAGAAATTTATCAATGTGGGGTTTGTTGCATCAAAGGAAATATTATTTTCCTACACAAGCTTGTAATGACGCACCATACTTTTAAAAATAAAGAAAATATGTTACATAAAAGATCTGTTTTAAGTTTTAAGTAAACATACTTCATATTCCTTCCTTCTATATGATCCATTTTTAATGCTGACTATAACACTGGACAGTAGATTACTTATAAAAATAAAATAAGTTAGCTTGCATTGGTGTGCATATGACATTTGACGCTACATGGTGTTAATGTTGTTGAAGTTGTTTTCTTGATATAATTTTTAAATCATCTAACTAATCAGGATTTACAAAATCACAATCATAGCCAGAAGGAACACGTGTATTTCAATAGGCACGCGCACGACTTTTAAGTTAAACTCACATTTTAAAAATGTCAACATGTACTCGTAAAAATATGTTAATGTTGCGAGAAAAGATACAAGTTTTTGAAGTTTTTGGTACAGAAAAACTTTTAGAACTATTGAAAAATTTTGATTCACATGTTAATCCACAACAGAAGAGAAGCTTTTTTAAAACTAAGGGCCTAAACATACACTTAATTATGAATAGTTTATTAAGGAGCGAACTAAAAACATTTCTTTGTTCGGACCTATAATTAGAGCGAAAGCTAAGGAACGTTCTTAACATTTAGGCTACAAAAATTTCACTGCTCCTTGCTCCTTGATGAGTAGTTATTTTTTTGACTAAACTTCATTTTCCCTTTAAACGGACACCTCTTTTAACCGGACAAATAATCAGTCACAAGTGCTGCCTGCTTACGAGAGATTCCATTGTATGTGAAAAATAAGTTACTCGTACATAATGACACCAAGGTAGTATATTCGAAATAATAAATGAACTTGAATTTTGAAAGACAACGGTGTTATACCTATCGCATGCGCTTCTTGTCAATGCAAATATGAGAGAGATTCAAGTATGCCAACTTGTTAATTCGTTCATGATATAGATGACCTTTATTAGACGTCTTTAAAAATTGAATTATACACATACAGGGTGGTGACCGGCACAGCCGAACATAGGACTTTAACATGTAAATTCAGACTTTCCTAATTTCCTAATTCCCTAATTATTTCAGGTAAAAAAAGCTTCAAAGAACAGTTGTAGAGCATAAAATTCTGCATCTGAATCAATAAGCAAAATTAATTTTGTATGCCTTGTAACGGCATATATTAGGTATGAAAATGTCGAAAATCACCTCAAAAATAGCAATAGCCATGGAATTGAGACAAAATAAATAATAAATGTGTAACGACTTATCTGTCATATTAGGGTAATTTATTTTTATTGGGTATTATTTTTAATTTCTGTTCCAGTGAACAATTATCTGTTAATTTAAATTGATATTTGTTCACTTGAACAGAAATTACAAATAATAAGAAAAAAACCTCTAGTTTGACAGATAAATTGATAACATTTGTTAATTTCTTGTTTCAATTCCATGGCTGTAGCTTTGGGGTGAATTTCGACATTTTCATACCTAATTTCTGCCGTTACAAGACACACAAAATTAAATTTGTTTATTGCTTCAGATGCAGCTTTTTTACCTGAAATAATTAGGGAATCAGGAAATTAGGAAAGTCTGAATTTACATATTAAAGTCCTATGTTCGGCCGTGCTGGTCACCACCCTGTAAGCATTTTCTTAAATAACATAAACAACAATAACTTTTTGAAATTTATATTAAGTATCATCATTATCATCATGCGTTCTAGAAAGACTGAGTGTCCTTGTGTACGTTACAGAGCTAACGTAATGCTGTAATGAACGTTACATATAATCACATTCGAAAGTGAAATTGCGAGTTGACTGCGACCTGGAGAAAGGCAAGGAAAGGCTTCGGCTACGAGTCTCGAGACATAGACGTAGACTTGTCTGCACGAATAAGACATAAATGTAGCTAATTCCAGTAGAAAAGGAAACAATAGCTAATGGATTATATAGAACAAGGTATTATTGTGGCTGTTTAGTCAAGAAAGTGGCGGATTTTTAAATCAATTAAACAAACAAAGAAGAATAATTGTTTTATTGTTTAAATAAACGTATATCACACATTTTTGTTATTCAGTTTGAATACAGCAACTTTATTTCTTCATTGTTCTTTAATTTTACCTCTTCATTCCGCCCAATCTTCTGCAACCATCGCTAATAGCTCTTTGGCGTTTGCCGACAGGAGTGAAATGAATATCTCCGACTGACTAACGCCCGAAATGTTTATACGATATGAGGCTATGGCTAACTTCTCTCTATTTTTTTATTTCTTTCTTATATGGTTTTTCAAAATTCCACAAGAATGTTGGTAATTTGGCTTCTTTTTTATAGCCAGCTTAACTGTTTTTTCATTGCCTAAAATCTCTCGTATCCTTGCAATTTAGGCTAATATTCTCTTAGTTAAATACAGTCTATATCATATTGATAAAGTAGTTAATAGTAATTACAATAATAGGAGGAGTCTAAGGTTAAAAATATATATAAAACTAAAACAATTACCCCTTAACCTTATTTAAGGTTAAGGGGTAATTGTTTTAGTTTTATATATAGTTAATAGTAAGTAACTAAATTATATCCGAATAAGCTCTCCGATAAGTTAGATAATTTTCTATCCAGAACTCCACAATAATTCGTTTATTACAAAGTAACCTCCAGCAAATTTGCAATAATTTTGTCTTTGCACTTGAAAATCTCATTATCTGGTAAGTAATTTACAGCAAAGCGTGGGAGTGTAGCGCTGGTTCGCTAACCTATATGTTAGTGTATGTACAGTACAAACACCTGAGCTCGGTGTAGTAGGCGGGCAAATTATGAATTGTTGTGCGGTATATTACACTGGAATGCGATTTCTACGACTTGGGTATTGAATAAATTTTACTTTGAATTGACAATTATTTCGAGATATGCCTCTTGGAAATGAATAATCGGTTATATATGTAGTCGTGCCATAAATACTGTCCCTAATACAAGGGAGGCTTATTCTACATAAACAAAAGAAATCTGATAAAAAACGAATGTTATTTCATTGTAACATATACTAATGATCTTAAAAAATATATATTCAAAATGACCGCCTTTTTCTTTCACACACTTCCCGCCACTTGCATCACTTCCAGAGGTATAGACGCTGCTGCCTTCGCCATTCTAGAAGAAAAATTTAACCATCAAAATGATAAAGAGTTTATGCTCATAACTCTGCAGAGAAAACCCCGAAGGTAGAAAGGGGCCACCACCCAGCGTCAGTGATGATTTGGTGGCAATGTCCTCGCAACTCTGGTTAGAACTGAATTTACCGGAATTTATTGCCGCTGAAAATTGGCCCTCTGGAAATCCGGACCTCAATCCTGTTGACTACCGCTTGTGAAATGTATTAGAGAAGGCCTGCTCCAAAACCTCATCGCAATATTGAGGCATTAAAGGCTGATTTGATTAAGACAGCATACACCTGGAAGTGGGGCGCGCTATAATAGATGAGTGACCGGAACGTTTGCTGAAGTGTGCGAAAGAAGAAGGGGTAATGGAGGTATAGGGATCGTGCTAAAAAACGCATATCGAGATTTTGATAAATGACCACGTTTTAAGGTCCCTAGAATCCAATTTTAACATTTTCACGATGATGTCTGTGTGTGTGTGTGTGCGTGTGTGCGTGTGTGTGTGTGTGTGTGTGTGTGTGTGTGTGTGCGTGCGTGCGTGCGTGCGTGCGTGCGTGCGTGCGTGTGTGTGTGTGTGTGTGTGTGTGTGTGTGTGTAAGATAATAAAAATATATAATCTATCATCACGGCATATTACCCATTGCTGAGTGAGCCAATCTGCTTTGTACACAGATGTCGGTAATAATGATGACATATTTGTACCGTCCGGGCGTTTTTCAGGTGTCACTTCACGCGAATCTGGGGAACCGGGTTGGATCCCGATCGACGCCAAATATTTTAGAATTTAAAATAGTACAAAATTGACCCTTGTGGAGCACTCTCCACGCCAGCTATGAATATAGGTAGGTATTAAATAAATAAAATAAATATATCATCACGGCATATTTCCCATTGCTATGAGTGCCAATCTGTTTTGTGCACAAATTTCGGTAGCGATGATGACATATTTGTACTGTGCGGGCGTTTACCAGGTATCACCTCACGAACACTTGCTGGCGTGGAGAGTGCACCACAGGGGTCATTTTTGTGCCATTTAAAATTCGAAATTTTTGGCGTCGGTCGGGATCGAACCCGGTATTTAAATTTAATTTTAAGTATTCACATGAATAAAAATTAAATTAAATGGGAGGTATTGTGTTAGCCACATTTAAGATTATTAGTATGTAAAAATTAATTATCATTATCAAATTTCTTTCGTTTATATAGAATAAGCCTCCCTTGTATTAGGGACAGTGTTTATGGCACGACTACGTATTTTTTGCATGATCGGATGTCCAATTATTATTTGAATAATCGAGCTGATCACATTTCTTGAAACTCCATGTATAGTATTCATGGTCTTAGGAATGAACAGAAGGCAAGATGATATATTTTTTAGTTATGACGTTCTGATTGGAAATTCAATTAACCATAATTAAAGCAGCATTTCGCTGTCTCAAATTGCCAGGTAAAATATTACAAGGCTTTTAAGAGAAGGCGAGTAAAATATCGTTATCTCTAGACGTAATAATCAAGTTTTTCTAGCGTCTGTCTTTGACCTACATTTTGTCACTGTTGATCCGTTTCGCAGAAATACATTTTTTTTGTATTCTTCATTGTGCATTTTTCCACTAACAGATTATCAGTTTGCTTGTTTATTTACATAATACTTAATAAAAATAAAACTATTAATCATTTGTATATTAGCAATAAATTTTCTCAAAAAAACAAAATAAATTTTCAATATTGTTCTGATAAATAAAATATTTGAAGGAGAATAACACATAATTTTCAATTTAAAATGAATGTATGTATAATGAATTTTGTATAAAACAGCTCTTTGGGTAAGTGTAGACACAGGTGTACACTGTTCTACAACCCCTTGAGATTTCTAAACGTGTTTTAAAATTTATAACCGGTATTCAACGGCCTGAAATAATATACCAAATATAGGGCAAGATTTATGTCACACGACAACCAATTCCCAAAGGTATACAAGATAATTGTATAGGTAGTAATATAAAATAAATTCATCACGCAGATTAAATAAACATTAAATTACCTACGACCGTGAAAATATGTATTCAAAGTTATAAATTCTAATTTTTACACTTTTAGATCCGGTCTTTTCATCTCTGGTTAAACTGTGTGTTAACTTAACTGTTAATTAAAAAGAAAATTCTTTCATCGAAAAATTGACACGTGTAAATTTTACAACCTATGATATATTGTGGGAAATTTCTCGACTGTGATGTGGACAAGGTGTTAACAATAATTACTGGAAGTCTCACTCAAACAGCATTTATTCTTACAACAAGTATACAACAAATTTTAGGACTCAGTGGACAAGAACGACAAATCAAACGTGGTTTATAAAGTTCGTTACTCCACTGAAAACTGCAAAGCCAGAAAGCCACAAACATTAGGACAACCAAACGTTGATCTAGATGAGCGAACATCGCAGATCATCACAAAATAACACGGCAACAAATTTGCTCTGGCTGAACATTCCAATACACTAAAACACACTTTTGATCTGGATAATTTCAAGATTTTGGACGAAGAACGGAATTAGTCCCAACCTATGTTTCTTGAAATGCTACATATCAAGGATGATTGCAACATCACTGCAAGAACTGATATACAAGGACTTAACAGCGTATATTTTGGTGTATTGGAAAAGTTCAAAAAGGAAAAAGCAAATTTCAATCCAAATAGAGATTCAATTAAATTTCTTATATTTTATTTAACTTCCTACAACTATGCTACACAATCATTGGTGAACAGATGACCAAAAGGAGTCCGTTTCGATGATGTCACCAAGAATCCTTCCGCAAGATATATGCGACTATTTTTCCGAATTATTCTGTTGTCGATTTTGACAGACAATGGATGTGTGTGTGCTCTTTAAACCGAATGTTTAGTACGCATGTATTTCGCGTACATGATATGTAACAATCTCTAAGACCTTACTATAAGTGTGATAATGTCCATGTTATTTTCTATGTAATACATATATTATTTGTTATAGACTCTGGCCACGTGCCGAGTGTCTGATCGCGAATCTGGGGAACCGTGAGGTGACGCCTGGTAAATGACCGCATGGTACAAATATACCGAAATCGGTGTACAAATAAATGATATATTTATTTATAGACTCTGAAGAAGGTGCAAGTGTGCACATAAACGTGAGTGTTGTAAGAATAAATAATTGTTAACACCTTATGCTATAATATCGATTATATATTTTTCATTTTAAATGACAGTTAAGAGACATTTTAACCAGAGCTTAAAATATCGGGCCTTAGATACTGTGGTGTTTTTTCCACGATAGCATTAAGGGCACATGAGGTGACGCCTAGTAAGCGCCCTCAGCCATACAGATATGTTGTCATCATCAAAGTCGGTCTATAAAAATGTAAATTGTCATACTAAAGAATGGATAATAAACTAATAAGCCGTGATAATATATTCATTTATTTTAAAAATTACGTGAAAATAAAAATCGAGACTCCCGGAGCCATCTAGCGACAATTCTTGAACTATTATAACCTTTATACATTAATTTAAATTCAAAAGTTGTTTGAAATTCCCGCTGAATCTCGTATTCTCGTTTACAAATTATTTTCCAGACCAAGAAAACAAATTTACTTCGATTTGAAACAATAAACAGCATTCTAAAAATAGAACTTTAGTTTGTGTAAGTCTGCTACACCCTAAACCACTTGCTTACAAATTCAAATGCACGAGTTTGCTGATATTTAATTTTAATAATAAAAATTATGAAACGAGAATTGTGCTGCCATCTAGCGACGGAAAATCTATACAATTTGTGATTTACAGTAAAAAATGGATAGACTTGAACATTTGAAGTACAGATTTGAAAGTAAATATCTGGGAAATGAAAAATTAGAAAAAATAATTTAAAATTTATAAAATGCATATAAAATTATTTATATATAGAAAAAAATGTCAATTGCCTCAGTGGTAGTGACGAATACTACAACAGTTCATCATCATTATTCAAACCCATTTGTTTACATCATCGGCAATGACATTAATTGAGAAAGAAATTTAGAAGAAATTATGTCTTGACCAGGACTCGAACCCCAGTTATCAAATTCCAAATTTCTGTTTCTAACCACTCGGCTATCCAACTCCTACTACGATTTCATACCGTTCGCGTTATCTGTAGTAGTACTGGTTTTAAAAATTAGACAGCAACAAGTTTTTGTAATGATTTAAATTTTTTGTCGTGGAATATATAAAGTATTAATAGTGTCACTAGTGACCTTAAAGAAGTCAAGAATCAATGTTAATGTTAGACGTAAATAATAATATTTTTTTATACGAAGAAAAGTATTTTTCGTTTTTATGTTACTACGTATGAACAAAATTATTTAAAACTGATTAAATATATATCAAAAACAAATATAAACTGTGTTTACATTTTCGTGTTATTACCTTTAAACACGATAGATATTTTTAAAGTGCGGTGTCGTAAGTCTTAATACGAATTGTTCATAGTTTAAAAAATGAGATTTTAAAAATATTTGTTCATAAAATAAACAAATATATCATCACGGCGTGTTACCCATTTCTGGCTTGGGTGTGTCAATCTGCTTTGTACACCAGACGCCACCCCAAGGGCACTTATTGCTGCGTGGAGAATGTACCACATTTAATATTTTTTAGTAGGATAGTTAACAATGCACTAGTTTCAGCAATATGCCGGGTGGTAAGGCTTACATGAGTACATACGGTAAAAACGGTTTTTCAATGCGCATTACTTCGATCATAGCCGTGTTTCTTCGGGCTGTGATTTGCAATCAAAGTGATCATATTAAGAAGTATGTTTTTTCGTTTCCTATTCCTTATACTTATATGATTTTCTACAAAAGTATGTAATGACCCATCATACTTTTGAAAACAAAGAAAATATGTTATATAATTTTTTTATAATATTTTAACTAATAAAAAATACTAAGTACTGAAAATATTACTTTACTTAGTATTTAAATACTTTCCTTGTAAGTATTTAGTACTTAAATACTTTTTTCGAGTACTCTGTTTTCATGATATATTTTTTAAAACATGATTCAAAAGGATCACAATTAAAATATCAGGATTAACAAAATCACAATCATAGCCCAAAGGAACACGGCTCATTTGAGACAAAAATCAATAAGCAAAATTAATTTTACATGCTTTGTAACCTCAGAAATTAAGTATAAATATGTCAAAAATATATATCTATAGCAAAAACCTATTATTTTTTTAGAAAAAAAATATATGCAATTCCCTGTAAGGTGGAGTTTCTCTGTGATAAATATTCGACTGCTGTGGGAAAAAATTGGAAAATCTCGTACGTTTAAGCCGGTGTTTTGTATTGGATTTTGATTTTGTTTTTTAGAGTGACAGCTCGTTGTGATAAAGGTCATGTCATGTAGCAGAGAAACCTGTTTGAATGAACAACGCAGTAGGTATTTCGGATCCTTCTGTAGCGCTTTTCGCAGAAAAACGCCTCAGATAATTACAAAATGCAAGGGGGGCATGGAATAATACCTCATCTTGCGCTGTACAAAACATTGTACAAAAAAAGCAAGACAGCTTGCAATTTTTATTGTATTTAATTCAAAGAGTTACAAGTATTCATGTCGAAGCTAAAATTAAAATAAAATAAAATCTCGTGATACTATATTCAAAATAAAATGCAAATCCTGTAATGCTGATATATATGATTTTAATCCATTATTATTCTAAACAAATGTCATATAACAATATTAAAAATTAACATAACACAGTGTGTAAAAAAAATCCTAATTCGGAGTAGGCTATGAATATGTCTGATCATTCAATTCAAAAGTCAAGTTGTCTAAATTTATCATGAAATGTAATTTTATGGAAAAAAAATAATAAAGAAGGAAACAGAATATTGCCATTCGCGGTTTTCTAATTTATTTCCGTTTGTAAACTAAGATTCAAGAAGAAAAGCTTAGATAAATTTATTAACAATATTTCGTGTCAAATTGACATTTAATTAAATACTTTTAAATTAAGACATACGTCTCTTTGTTCATAGCCTAATCTGAGTTAGGTTTTTTTCTGAACACACTGTAATATATTAACTAAATATATTTTTCAATGATAATCTAAGGTTCATGACCGAGAGTACAAAGTAACCGGTTGTGGTTTTGACAACATTTTAGTCCTAATCTGTAATGTTATTATTTACAAGTTATTCCTGTAGGTTAATGTAAGAACAACCATTGTCAATTTTTAAACATAATGACATTTGTCATGAAATTTGTAATCATTTGTAAATAAACTGAGTATTTGGTCGCGAATCTGGGGAACCGGGTTCGATCCCGACCGACGACAAAGAAATATTTCGAATTTTAAATGGCACAAAAGTGACCTCTGTGGTGCACTCGACACGCCAACAATGAGTGTCCGTGAGCAATGGGTAATATGCCGTGATGATATATTTTTTATATACAGGTTGATCAGACCGATTTTAATAATTCGATTATTTTAAATATTATGGACGAATTTTTCTAACGAAGTTTGTTTTATATGTATTAAAATGTGTATAAATGTGCAGTATGGGATTTTCCACAGGTGTTCCATTTTTTACGCAATGGTATGCAACTTTATATTTTCAAATGGAACACCCCATATATTTATTCAAATTTGAAATATCCATGAAATTTGTTATATATTATTGAAATATACAATGGCGAATGATTTATATATATATATATATATATATATATATATATATATATATATATATATATATATATATATATATTACATTTTTATTACAGTAAGCTTTGCATTATAATACTACAATTTTCAAATTTAAAAATAAATAAATAAAATATTTCATCTATTTCAATCCGATATTTCATTATTACATTTGTTATTTAATGTTATCAGATAAGCTTAATTCAAAAAATAGTATTACAAAGCCTTCTGTATTTAATAAAAATGTAATATTTTAATCATTTGCCATTGTATTTTTTAATAATAATATTGATTGTTTTTATACTATTGGGTAGCAAATTTTATGTACTTTTCAATTTTGAATAAATATATAGATGTTCCATTTGGAAATATAAAGTTACATACTATTTTGTAAAAATGGAACACCCTGTAGAAAAACACATACTCCAGATTTATAGTCCATTTAATATAAAACAAACTTCGTTTGAATTTTTTCCCATAATATTTAAAACAATCGAGTTATTAAAAACGAACAGCCTGTATGTATATCAACAAATATATTATTTGTTTATTATAAATGCAACTTGTGTTTATCCTAATTGACAATCAAATCAATGCGCATATATTGTTATTATTAAACCATTAAAGCAGTCAGTTAATTCAATCACAGAACTGTCCAGAACACCATCAATATTAACATAAATTAATTAGATTAGCTGTAGCATAAAATAGTATCACAGTCTGTCAACAACATTACCCCGATTCAATATCCAATAATTGTGTACAGTTTGCGATAGACTGATTTCAAAATTTGATTTATAGATAACCTCGGGTACACAGAGATTACATTTTAATATTTTTTTTACCACCGGGGATAGAAATCAATAACTTTCATATTATAATCATTACAAAAGTAAAACATTTTACCTCTAGGGAGAGAATATGTCAAAAATAAACTCTAAGGAGTTTATACTATTTTGACAGATCAGTTGTCCAATATAAGTTATAAGCTGCATCGTACAACTTCTTAGATTTCATTGGTAATAAATAAGTTTAGAACAGCTGCAGAAGCTGCATTGGTATCCCAATAAATACTCGAGATAAAGAAATATTTTCACATCCTAAACTTACAACAATTGGTGTCCGTCATTGTCCAAACACTGTTGCAAGCGACTTGTGAAGTTTCGCATAACTCTTTTAAGCATTTCTTAGGTATACGGCGAATATCTATACGGATTACCTCCTTTAGGGTTTACAGGTTCCTCGACTTTGAGATTACCCCACGGAAAAAAAATAGTGTTAAATCTGGCGACCGCGCAGGTCAAGTAATATCGCATTAATGCTCGCGCTGTGTGGGCATCCTGCTGAAACCAGACATTCTCCAAGCCAAATTCTTCTGCCCGATTTCCCTGCGTCGATGTTTTCAGGTGTTCGAGGAGTCTTTGGTTATCCACGTCCTTTCCTGACAACAGATCCTGTTTCCTTAAAGTTTTTACGAACGATATAATTGATTTTTGGAGCAGAACTGCTTCGCGAATGTAGGCTTTCACAACAAAAACGCGTTTCTTGTTTGTCCACGTTATGTTTACGATTGAATATTTTTGTGACAGAAACTTCCCATCCACCTGCCTCCATAGACACCACCACCAGCTTTTTACGACATCTACTCGCTTCACAAATGCCATTTTAAAACTAGGGAGGTTGTACTTGATTTCCTACAGCCTCAAGAGAGAATGCCATTTTTGCCTTGGTACTTTGGCCGTGTTCCTTTGGAGTGTGATTCGCAATCTAAATGACCAAAGTGATTATGATTACGAAGAAGTATGTATTTTCGTTTCTTATTCGTTCCCCACTATCTCATTTTGTGATCACTAGACAATCCCCTTTCCCTTCTGAATCATCCTTTTTGAGTGATCACACGGATTCATTTTAGAGCAAATTTAAAAATAGCTGTGACGATAATAGGTTTTCGAGCGCAGAAATTTATCAATGTGTGATTTGTTGCATCAAAGGAAATATGATTTTCCTTCAAAAGCATCTGATGACCCACCATACTTTTGAAAATAAAGAAAGTATGATAGATAAAAGATTTGTTTTATGTAACATACTTCATATTCCATACCAAGAACATTCTTTTTATTTCAATATAATCCATTTTGAATGCTACTAACACTTGACAGTATTTATAAAATAAAATAAGTTAGTTTGCATTGGTCTGCATATAACATTTGACGTTAGGTGGTGTTTATATTATTGAAGTTTTCTTGATATAATTTTTAAAACATGATTTAAAAGTATATAAAACTAAAACAATTACCCCTTAACCTTAAATATTGAAGGTTAAGGGGTAATTGTTTTAGTTTTATATATATTTTTAACCTTAGACTCCTCCTATTATTGTAATGATTTAAAAGGATCACGATTAAACTAATCAGGATTCACAAAATCACAGTCCGAAGAAACACGGCTGTTGTAGCTTTTAAAATGCTTTTTTCTTCAAGCGTATAATATTCATATTATGCGACTGTACACACACTGTAGAAGATATTCATTATTTTACTAGTACAACAGTCTTGTTCATTATTATACTAGTAAAAAATGTTAGTTTCTTAGTTCACCGCTGGCGGCAGCAGTCGTCACAGGAACACAGATTATACTGAATATTATTTGACTTTGACAGTTATATCGTTTGTGTTTAGTAATGTAGACACCCAACGCTAAAATTGGAAACTCTACAATTAAAACAATTCCACAAAAAAATATTTAAAAAATCCCCAGTTTTCTTTGAAACACTTGAAGAAAAAATAGTATATGTTATTCGGAGTAGAACGCCCTTTTTGTGTTTTACCCAGCTTGCTTAGCTTCGGCTTACACCTCGGCCACAATCGCTGGGTTCAACACAAAAAAGACCGCTTTCTATTCCTAATAACATAATATACCTACTATTCTCTCCCTTGAAGTATAATATACTATTTTACTCTCTTCAATAATGGCTTTTAAATCTCAAAATATGTAGTTTTTTATTTGCTTTTTTTTAATGGAACGAATAATAGTAGTAAAAAATAAACTCTATTGTGAGACTATTAAAATTTTATAACTATGTATTTAAATAAAATGAAAATTAACAATGTAGGTATACATTTTTATCAAAAGAAATAAAATATACAGAAGATAAAAATAATTTTATGTATGAAATGAAAAGTATAAAATGTTATCTCCTCCAAATATCCGTACAAAAAATATAGCAGTAATGAATTTCAAAATAACATATTTAAAATTTGAACTCCTGGCCTCTCAACATGAAACATACTACAACAACAAAAACAACATAATCTTCTTCTAAGTACAAAAGATATTCCTATGTTTTTCTTTTATTTCCTCCATGTAAAATATTCAATTTCATATTGTTAGGTGTTTATAATTTGCCCGCATTATATAATTTAATAAAGCAGGCACGTAAAAATTTCCTCCCACATTTTCGGCATTCCAAGTCCGACTGACTCATCCAAGTCTGAAAATAACTGACAAATATTTTCCGTAATCCCGTTACAAGATAATTTTTCGACAACTAAAAGTCATGACAAATAAATAAAAATCGTCGTAGGTTGCCCCCCCGTTGTAATGTAAATAAGAACACGTGTAAAGCATTTCACACTTAGCACACATGAATAAGCGAATGGTAATCAAACCAGAACGAGAATAATATCAAACGTATTACCAAGGTATTATGATTATAAATAGATAAATGTATCAGCAAAGTCATTACCCATTTCTGGGTTTGCCAATCTGCTGAACCTAAACAGATTTCAGAAATCTTTAGTTGAATAATGCTTCACAAATGTTTGTTCGATATCTAACGAACGCATAATTTAGGTTATGTATTAAATATTTTTGCAATGGCAAAATAGATCTAAAAATAATCAACAGACTACAGAAGACAAATGACATTTACTGTACTATAAACTCTACGATATTGGGCAAAAGAATCTGATGTGGCCAATACAATACCTCCCGCCATTTAATTTTTATTAATTATTTAAGTACATAACTACATATTTACTTATGCTAGAAACTGTATTAAGTCCCTTTCCATTTTTCATACCTTTAAAACGTTACTATTATTGATTTGAAATGATTAGTTTTTTGACAGTAACATTTATCTGTCAGTTCCATACATGTGAGATCTGAACCGTGTAACTAAGTAGTTGTGTTTAATAAATTTATTCATAAAATATATAGAAAAAGTATTAATGCAAGCTTGTAGAAAATTTAATAATCTTTAATTTTTATAATAACATAAATCTCAAAATAATATTTAATGGTATTTTTCGAAGAAAAACTATTTTGACGTTCAAGTAAATTTCCATTTCTGGTTATCTGATTTACACCAATACCTAAAGGCTTCTTTACATATTAGTATAATGTAGAAATATAAGGTTTCAATTTTTTTAACGATATTATTTGAGTTAGGGCGTAAAAAGGATCCACACACAATACACTTATTTACATATAAACTAAAAATGACCTTCAACCGGGACGTTTCTCGACGTCCAGAACGTCCGACAGCACTGAAAAATCCGTGACGCGATCAAGTCTGATTGTCATAAAACAATCCATGAATTCATTCCTTGCGTGCTTTCCGACAACCAGAGAACCAATCATTTGAGTGTATACAAGAAATTGAAAGAACAGTCAGAAATTAATCTTAATTTTGTGTAAGCTTTATCAAGCATTGCTGCTGTTTTCCCTAACAGGAAACAGAACTGGATGTTAATACGTTGCTTTTTAATGTACGCCATTGCAAAAAAATCACATTGACCGCTCAGTTGTTTCCCCAAGGATGACGCTGAGGCAAGTCGAACTAGAGCCCTACCATACGCCAAAAAGTGAGGGAAAATAAACGCAACGGAAAAGAAATATCTCAGTAAGATCGCAGGAAAATCAAAATGGGACAGGGAGAGAAATGATAACAACTAGATGATGACAAATTAAGAACTAGATAATAGTAACCAAGATACTGCAGAACTAACTGGGTTGGTATAGACGGACACAATGAGGATGGATCAGAACAACCTAGTAAGAAAAGTAGTATAAATTATTAGACGTATGAACACAAAAGGAAAAGAAGAAGACGGAAGACCGAGTAAAATATGGGAAGGAAGAACAGCAGAACTCGGAAATAAATGAGTTAAAAATGAAAGAAATTAAAATGTTGACAAAGGACAGAAAGACATGGAAAGAATGGATTAATAATGAACCTTTTTAGAATGGATAAAACACCTGTGAAGAGTGAGAAGGAAGCTTGAAGAGTTGACGAGCCAAAATAAAAGAGGGGACAAGGAAAGCGAAGAGAAGATTGGGTTGAGATCGTATATAAAATGCTAACAAAGAAAGGAGCTACAATGTAAGAATAGAAAATTTGTATACAAATAGAAACTCAAATCCTAAACCTAAACAACATAAATTATTTCAATGTGGAGATATAGAAATACCTATGCTACTCGTGTGTTGGATGTACAATATATTGGCTTATATTCTATATCGTTAATAATACGAAAATACCCGTGGCCTTGAGTGACTCCGCCTATACAACTTAACGTGTGTCTCACATATGTCACGTGATTAAACCACTTGATATACATGCTGATTCCAGACATGGATTGCTACGATTATCACATATCTACAAACCAAATTACCGACAGAACACACATTAAACATCAAGGAAATTTATTCTCTTTTTTAATACCCTACAAAAAATGCTAGAGTAGGTATTGTTACATTGTCTTGTTTATTCTAAGAAAAAAAAGATTATATACCTCGTGGAAGTGACCGAAGAGGTAGATGATCGATGGTGAATTGTTTATAATAAGCATGAAGGAACATCAGTATAACTGCACAAATAAATAATACAGGTAGAAACATTCCACGCAAAAATATAAAGATATTAATTTGTATTTTATTTACTTCTTTTGCCAAAATTTTTGTCCTTCACTAAATAATTTAAAATAGATTTTTTTTTTATTACTTGACATATTTGCAGACCAAGGATTATAAATATATTTTTTTAATTTGCATAGTAAGCTATGAAACGTACACTCTAAAAACATTAGGAAAAACCAGGTATAGAAACAAGCTATATAAATCATATAAACATTATACACGTATTTTAATATAATTTTCCAAGAAAAGACAATTCATCTATTTTCATGAACTCATACCGGATTCGTAAAACGAGGGTCACGGTAGAATTATCGAAAATAAGACATACGGTTTTTAATTTTTTTATTTTAAATATGTTCACCATTCTTTCCTTCTACTTCTTAAAAGTTCTGAAACAATCTTCTTTTGGAAAGCTTTTAAACAAATTACTGGGAGAATAAAAAAACTGGCAAAGCTATCCAATTAATATCTGGTGACTTATAAATTGCCAAAGTTATCAAACTAATCATTGGGCGAGTCAAAAATTGTAAAATTAATTCTAGACCCATTTAAAAACGATTGAAACCGATAAAATATTTATTTATAATATGTGTTAAAAGTGACATTTTATTTTGTGAAAAGGAAGTTTGCAACACGAAGCGGAAATTTAAAAATGTCGATTTGTTCTTCCATTCGTCATTACCGAGCTACAGTATTTTTTTTAAAGATGTCCGATCAAGGGTATTTGTATCTTGAACGAATTAATAAATTGGCGTACAATTATCTCTCATTTGCAAAGACTACAACCGTATGCGGTAAGGATGGATACAACACGCTTGTCTTTCAAAAATTTGTATTGTTTCGACCAAGTTAGGATATTCCATCTTAAAACGTTGGCCGTGTTCCTTCGGGCTTTGATTCACAATCTAAATCATCAAAATGATCATGATTAAGAAGAAGTATGTTTTTTCATTTCTTATTCGTTATCCCCACTTTCTCATTTTGTGATCACTAGACAACCTTCCCCTTTCCGTTCTGAATCATCCTTTTTGAGTTTTGAGTGATCATACAGATTCATTTCAGAGTAAATTTAAAAATGGCTAACGACAATAGGTTTTCAATTTATCAATGTGGGGTTTATTGTATCAAAGGGAATATGATTTTCCTAGAAAAGCATGTAATGACCCACCATACTTTTAAAAACAAAGAAAATATGTTACATAAAAGATTTGTTTTAAGTAAACATATTTCATATTTTACCAAGAACATTTTTTTTTACTTCTATATGATCCATGACTATAACACTCGACAGTAAATTATTTATAAAATAAAATAAATTAGTTTGCATTGGTCTGCATATGATATTTGACGCTAGATGGTGTTTATATTATTCGTTGTTTTCTTCATATAATTTTTAAATCATGATTCAAAAGGATCACGATTAAACTAATCAGTATTCAAAAAATCACAATCACAGTCCGAAGGAAACGGCTGTTGTTGACAATACTTTCGCTGTAACGTAAGTTTATTTTTTAATTCAGATATATTACCTTGATTCATAGCCATACGAATAACATTATTTTGTTTCAGTGTCACTCACACTGTGTCAGTGTCTTATTTTTCACATATTTGGTTTTACATTTGCTAATATACTTACCAGTTGTATGTACTAGTATCGTATGTACTTTCATAAAAACTAAGTAAATGATCTGTTACTTTTGTGTCATAAAAAAACATTTTTTTTACCCTAAAAACAAACATTAAAAGCCTACTTTTAATTATTGTCAGTGGAGTTGAATGGTGAAATAACTAAATAAATAATCCTAGTGTTGTGTTTAATAATATTTTCAGTCTTAAATAGTATTTAATATTTATTTAATTATAGTAATCGTTATTTTTATAATATTTATTTTAATTATTTATCGTTTATTAAACATTTATTTTAACTAATAATATTTCTTTGATTTTTACACTTCACCCAAATAAATAAATGTTACAGAATTATAATATATTGCAGTTAAAATTTCGATTTGCATATGTCATAATCATTACCGATATTTGTATACAAAGCAGACTGGCACACCCAGCAATGGGTAATATGCCGTGATGATACTTCTATATTTATTTACTGATTTATAATATTAAATTAAAATCTATCTTCCTCGGAATGCGAATTTCTAAATTTTCTCAATGAATAAAAGAATGAAAACAAATTAAAAGAAAGTTTCTTATTGAGCTCCCTACTATTATCTATCTATTCGAAAGAAGTCAATTCTGTGTTTTTTGTTGATAGCAAAAGGAAGTGGTTTGGTTTATCTGGCACATAGCACTGTATTTTTGGTTCGTCAGCACTTTTGTCTAAGTACGTAACACATTTCACATTTCTGTTTCGTTTTGGCATACCGCGGCCTCAGTACGGAGTGTGGGTGTTAATTTATTTGACTTACAGGTACCTACTTCTTTTCTTAGTTATCGGGATATAAATAACGCGCTCTACTCATGAGAAACTATGAGGAGATGCGAGAATATGAGAGAAAAGAACAACGTATTCATCGCATTGCAATTCACATACGTTGTAAATATATTATGATTTCAATATTGCAGAACATGGAAACTGTCACAAACTATAAATAACTGAATTATATTAAATTATCATTCATATATACAAAAAATGAATTTTAATGTAATGACAGCCTAATATGTATATATTATCTTGCAAAGTTTTAGTATAATTCCATTTAAAAATATTTTCTGACTATAAATACACTTTTATTTCTAGCAAAATTATAGCACAAATTTAAAACCTGTTTTACACGGTCATAAATTGTTATAAAATTTGATAATAAGTTTGATAGTAATTTGTAAACAAGTGCTATGATATGACAAATATTGTTCTATTTCATTATAAATTTCCATAGCTTCCTTACTAAATAAATTTAAATGCAACACAAACATTTTTACCTCTCGCTAAGAGAGGTATTGGATTAATGTTAAAAATCGCATATCCAGATTTTAGTGAATAAGCATGTGTTAAGGTCCCTAGAATCCGATTATAACATTTTTATGATGATGTCTGTGTGTGTCTGTGTGTATGTGTGTGTGTAGGGCTGTTGGAGGTACGATTTCTCAAATTCTATAAGACTAAAGACCTATGTAACTACGGATTCCTCAATCTAACAGTAATGGGAAGAGTTGAATAGGTTCTGGTAACAATTGGATAACCGGAAGTGGTAGTATTTTAACAAAAATCTTCTAAATATTATTTTTTGAAAATTTATGCTATTACAAATATTAAAAAACAAAATTCTCTATCCGATACATTTTTTTTTTTATTAAATTTAAAGATATAGAAATATAAACTATAAAATAATCTGTTGTAGTAAATCTCACAGCCTGTTCACAGCCCAAATATAAATATAATTTTGAAATAGCATATATTTCTAGAACATTTATGTCCACGAAGAAAACAGTTCGATATAAAAACTTATATTCGTGACGTCACATCTATATTTTCAAACTTTGGGGACTATAACTCGTTTATTAATAAAAAAAAATTCACCGGACTTTCACCAATAGTCTTAGTTTTACTTATAATTTCAGATGGTTATAAAAAAATGGTGGAATCCCCTATTGTAGTGATTCAAGTGAGCAATTTTTAATAACAAATTATTAAATGTGTTAAAGATACACATTTCAATATTAGGGTAACAAATAACAACCCCCATGGGTTGGACAGTAATGTAAATCCAAAGGAAATTGCTGCTGCTTTACCGCAATATTTTTGGAATATTTTATACAATAATTGGAATGGGGTCATTTAAAAAAAAAAAATCGTTGTTGCTGTCACAAAATCTAACTGACAAGTGATAACCCAAACAATCATAGTTCCAAACACAACGTATAGCCGTGATGTCAGCGTCCAAATATTTGAAATTAAAGACAACATTTAAAAAATCATATCTCTGATTCTAAAGACTTGTAAGGTGTAAAACATACACCTACATATTTAATTTGACCTATTATTTCAAGAAAAAAATAAATTAGAAAATGTGAAATGACCCTCATTATCGAATATTTATTTGATATTTCATTATATTGTGTTATATGTTTTAATATTGAGAAATCCATAAAAAATACACTATATGCGTTACTCATATATTCAAATAGATCAGTAGTACATATTATAATTTTCTAATTTAATATTTCCCTTGCTATATTTTAGTTGGAATACTTGTATACCATCCCTTATGTTTCCTTATTTGGCAACAGAGTGTTACTAACTTGGAAACAAGTCAGCCAACCTTGTAGAGTTGAAATGCACAACAGCGACCGAAACTTTCGCTAATTACATTGTTGGCAACACTGGCCCCTGGCAAAGCATCGACTGATGTGATTGCACAGGGACAGGGAGCTTTAAGGGGTGAAAAATTGGGGTAAAGGAATGCAAAATGCTGGGGGAAGTTCAGAGAAGGAAGTATGTAAGAGGGTTGTAAAGCAATGAGGCAAAATTGGACAGCAGGTTTTAAAGAGGAATATTTACTACAGACGAAATTTGTTTTATGTAGATTTCATAAAAATCGATGTACCTACTACTCAACTGTTTCGCTCATATAATCAAATTCTACATTACATCTTATTATTATCACTGTTTACTTTTTCTTCCTCTGAATTTTTGTCGGAATTAATTAAACACTACCTATAAAACAAATTTGTCGATCAAAAATAAAGTACAGAAGAGACCATGGCAGACCCAATAAGACATGGTAACTAAAGAAAGATACATCGGGAAGAGATGACTTATCGGGTGAGATGACTTTTGTGCTAAAATACAAATAATAGTTGAACGGTGTTAACGCGTTTCTACATGAATAGTCCATTTAGTCGGTCAGTAAATTTTACTTGTGTTGTTTCTTTCAATAAATAAACAAGTAAGTTATTGCTAGAATTAGTTAGTGCCGCTTCTTAGAAGCTCTTTATATACTTTTTATGGGGTAAATCAGTCCCCGGTTTCCTTTTATTGTACATATTCACATATTTTGCTCCATATTCAGTTCTATTTCTCGTTTTTTCTTTCCATTTTGTAATTCCTACTTTTCTTCGGTCCTCCTCTACTTCGCTTATCCATTTTGTCCTGGGTCGACCTCTTCCTCTTTCTCCTCCTGGTTCTCCATATGTGCCCTAACCATTTAACTCTTTGTTGTTTTATTTTTATTACTGTGTTTTTTCCTTCCAATTTATATACGAGTATTAATTTTTTGTGGTATTGGTTCCAACATAATTCTTATTATATATCTTTCGGTTATTCTCAGGTCTTCTTCATCTTTTTTCATCATTGTCATTGTTTCCGCAGATTATAACATTATTGGTCTTAATATTGTTCTGTATATTTTAAGTTTTGTTTTCTTTGAGAGGGCTTTATTCTTAATCAGTTTCTTGTTTGCGTGTAGTGCTCTGTTTACTGCCATTATATCTTCTCACTGATATCTATTTCTCTATCCCCGTTATTGGTCATCATTATTCCTAAGTATTTGAATTTTTCTACTTCTTCAAATGCATGTTCGCCTATTTGCATTGTCCTATTCCCTATGATTTTTCGAGTGTCATTATTTTTGCCTTGTCATCATACGGTTTCGTACTGGACGGTCAAATAGAGGATAGTGGATGTAGGGAAACTTAAAACTGGCATTGAAAACGATAAATAGCAAATACCTATAAAAGAAGAAAATAAATAAAAACAAAAATTAACGAAATAAAAAATTGAGCAGTATTATTTATCATCGTTACGAAATGAACCACAATGATTGTATGAGTTGTGATGAATATTATCAGTGCACTAAGAAAATTGCTATGAAAAGATAACCTATACGTAATTAGTAAATATGTGAAAATAATTAATTTTTTAAGTCATCTCACCCGCCATAAGCCAACTCACCCGGAAAAAATTTCGTTGACAGAAAAATGACCTTTTTTGTTTTCTTCGCTAAGAGAGGTATTGGATTCATGCTAAAAATCGCATATCCGCATTTTATTGAATAAGCACGTTTTAAGGTCCCTAGAATACGATTTTAACATTTTTACGATGATGCATGTGTCTGTTAGGATGTTGGAGGTACGATTTCTCAAATTCTATACAACTAAAGACCTTTTTAACTACGGATTCCTCAATCTAACATTAATGGGAAGAGTTGAATAGGTTTTGGTAACAATTGGACAACTGGAAGTGGTAGTTTAAAAACAAAAAATCTTTTGAAAATTTATGTTAATACAATAATATAGATCTTTAAATTCCCAATCTGATACATTTAATTTTTTTATTATATCCTCTATAGATTTAGAGATATATATAATAATATATAATAATCTGTTGTAATAAATCTCACTGCTCAAACAACTCCATGGAAACTAGTTGAGATATTTAAATGTTTATAATTGACAGATAAATGCAAAATGCCACTGTCAAAAATCAATAGTTTTATTAACATTACAGGAAGCTTTTTCTGGGAAGTAAGTACATTTAAAATTTCTTATTGTATTATTAATTAAATATTTAAAATTATAGTTATATTCATTTTATATATATCTTTAAGAAATACCGCTAATACCGTCAGTGAATATAAATAAATTTGAATATATTAGAACAGTAGGAGAAAATTCCTCATAGAACGAAAGAATAGATACAATTTGAATTATTTGTATGTACAAGAAATGTTAAATTCGTTAATTTGACCCGGGTTCGATCCCAACCGACGGCAATGAGTGCCCGTGAAGTGACGCCTGGTAATCGCCCACACGGTACAAATATTTCATCATTTACCGATATCTGCGTACAAGGCAGATTGGCACACCCAGCAATGGGTAATACGCCGTGATGATTTATTATTTATTTATGTAACATAAAATGGAAATGGCGAGAGGTCATGTGTTAGCTACATCAAATTTTTTGTAGTTGTATTTACATTTTTTCCTTTTATATATACGGAGCAATTTTTTTCAAACTTGTACCAACATATTTGAAGCTATATAACAATGTTAATTGTTTATGTATTTTTTAAAATTTTAATGTAAAACAAATACGAAGATTTTTTTAAATTGTGGGTCAACTACCCTGGACTTAATGTTCTGGGTTCAGGTCCTATGAAGTAGGTATTTATACTTAAATTGTTCATCGTTCTGAATGTTATAAAAATAACTCTGTAAAAACAGTTTGTAATGTACTATCTGAATCTTACAACGGAAGATAAAAGTAAAAATTTCACCTAAAATAAAATTTCCGTCGTACCTGGATATTCTTGGCTCGCCTAGTTAGTTAAGAAGCTATAATTTATGAATAATGTATGCTCATATTCTTACTAATTCCTTTTTACTGACTCCTCTACATTTTCGTTATCTTTTTACTGAACCGAAAGAGAAAACTTGATATAAATATGATCTGCGCCCGTAAATATAATTTCTAAAACCATTTAGCAATTTTTAATATTGTTTAAATAAGGTTAGAATATGACAAAGATTGAATTTGTCACATAAAAAAAAATGATAAAGAAATTACTTTTCATAAATTATGCATTCTTTGCTGCGTCACGATGAAAACAGTTTTAATAATTCAATATTGACAGACATCAGTGTCAAGTACAATTTACATGTCTGTGAAATAATTTTACTGAGAATATAATTCATTAGTCACGTGACATGTTTTTTGCCAATCAACATTCAGAATCTCAACAAAACAAAGAAATTATCACCGTATTTATAGTCGTTACTAAGGGATTTGTTTTCTTTACTTATGACATTGACAGTTAATTTTGAGTATAAAAATAAATAATAACAATAATTCAAACTCCGAAATATTAAATAAAACTCGTAAGTACCATGTTTTAATATAATATGAATATGTATACCAAAAGTTAGGTTAGGTTATAAAAAATCATTATATTCTCTCATTAAATATAAGCTTGTGATATGATTAATAATCGAAGATATTGCTCGTGAAACCGAAGCAGCATATTTCACTCGAGAATATCATCGATGATAATCATATCACTTGTTATATTACATATGAAAATACATGAAATTTTCTTAATTCTATATCCATTTAATATGAAGTATAAAATGCACTCAAATCGTATAGAGAAAAAATATACTTTAATATTTATATCAAATATGAAAAAATGATATTTAACAGCGATTTTTCAAGAAAAACTTAAAATCTTCAAACAAGAATACTTCCGATTGATCAATATTATAACCAATATCTAATCACGTCTGTATATTGATGTAAGGAAGAGGAATACGTAAAAATCGTAATATTGGAGTTATCGCTGCCGAAATTATCGTCACATACACACGCACACACATACACATACAGGTATTATCGTAAAAATAGTAAAATCGTATTCTAGGGACTCTAAAACGTGCTTATTCATTAAAAATTCACTACTGAATTTTTTGACCAAAGACAATACTTATCTTCCTTACCAAAGGTGACGGAAGGTAAAAATATTATAGGATTTATTGTTTCAGTAAACAATTTTTTTCTTACATTATATTTTTGTGCGAAATTTCAATCTCTGACCTTTTCAGCTATCGTACATGCAAATGAATCATCCACCATTGTTTGCAAGCTTGGAAAGAATTAAAATAGTCATATCTAGCATTCCTGGCATTTGCACTCGAAATGCTAGAGACAATATTTCTGCTAGTTGGAAATTATTATCGCGAAGAGAAGTAAATTTAATTATTCTTTGTCGCAAGTAGTGAATTTGCATTTTGCGCTGCTTTATTCCACATTCATGGGTCATTATTCTTGGGTAGACGCGACCTTTTGAACTTTGTACACTAGAACACCTTCAGTTATCGTTCATAATTCTCTTTGAATTCACAATAGAAAATCATATGCATATTTGAACGGAATTATACACTGTTCACTTAACAGGAGACACATTATTAAAACTTTTTCCAAAAAAAGAGAAAAGTTTTCTTCTTTTATACGTGGAACATGAGCAGGAATTTTATACAAGAATTTAAAAATCATTTTAATTATACAGGGTTTGCGAAAAAGGTTGCTTTAATTTTGAATCTAGAAGTTTGGTTCTCACTTTAAATTAAACGTCATACTTTGTTGTGTATTCTGTTTATAGTTTGAAGTTACACTCGCTCACTCAACTAAAAAAGACACTGCCAAAACGTAAAGTAGAAAGTATCAGCTAGAAATAATAATATTGTACGCAAACTAACGGGCACCACATGGGGTGCTCAACCTTAGACAATAAAAGCAACTGCCCTGTACAAAGATTTTTTTCACATGAGCTTCACGTCATTGATTTCTGAACCGCAAAATAACAAGTAATTGTATATTTATCTCTGTCTTATTTATGGTTTCCTACATTCTATCTTTGATACGTATGTCTAATAGCTTCATCATTGTCTTACTAACGCATTTAGATAAAGATAGTTATATGAAATTTGAATATGACATTTGACAGCAGCGGTACTTAATATTTTTGCATGCTCGTTCGCAACCCAAATACAGGCGAAATTAATGAACTTACCCATACGGCTCACGTTAAGAGTCGCGAAATTCGAGAAGTATGAATAATAATAATAGTTACACTCCTTTGGATACTTGTCTAAAAACTGTCCAAGAAAAGAGTGCGTGCGTTTTATGGTCCAACGAATTGAAATCCATGGTTCAAATAAATATATCATCACGGCATATTACCCATTGCTGGGTGTGCCAATCTACTTTGTATTCAGATTTCGGTAATATACTGATATATTTGTATTGTGAGGGCGTGTATCAGGCGTCACCGCACGGGCACTCATTGCTGGCGTGGAGAGTGCACCACAGGAGTTAATTTTGTGCCATTAAAATTCCCCAGATTCGCGACGAGACACTTCCTATCGGTTGAGGAAGATTTTGAAGATCGAGATGAAGTTGAGATCTCCAATGCATCCGATATCGGTAGAAGAGCACTTACTGACCGCAATACTTATTATGTTTTTTGCACGATCGATGTACACATTTAAAAAAATCTGATGTGGCCAGCACATAACCTCTCGCCGTATATTTTACCTGGCTGTATGCATAAAGCAAAGAATATTTTTATAAATACAAATAATATATTCATATAAATCTATGACGTATAAACTTCTTTATTATTCAATAATAGCATGTTTCAACATAAAGATATTTACCATAAATTATGTTACAATAAATTACAAAGTAGAGTTTACCATATATAAATATTAGGCTGGTAACAGCAATTTTCAATTCGAACAACTTTGTTTACTTTCTCTTCATATTCTTCTAGTAAAAACATTAATTTTGGGCGGTCTAAAATGTATATATCTGGATTGTGCATCTATTTTTATATATCTTCTTTTACATTTTATTTTTTCATACATGTTATATCTAAATAACACTAATTCCCTTTAATAAAGTGACGGATAGATTGCACTCCGATTATTCTTATATCGATGTGTAATTTTGTCAATATTTACAACTTACTTGAGAAGAATTTGATAGCTTTTTCGCAATTCAAAGTTACTCTAGTCTACAGTACTGGTGTACATTGTCCCATAATGTTTGAAACAAATTTAAGTCCTTCAACCTAGACTTGTCATCTCCATAATAGTCACAGATCAAGAATTAAGGGATTCTCCAAATACATTTTTCTTTCATTACTCATTATTTCTGACACTGACATTTATCTGTCAGTTACAAATAATTTAAATTTGCAACTATTTTTCATGGCATCCTTTCGGTTGTAAAATTAATTACAACATTATTTTATATATTATATTCCTTTTATCTCTAAATCTATAAAATATGTATAAAAATATTTAAATGTATCAGAAAGAGAATTTATTTTTCTTTATTATTATCAAGAAAAATTTTCAAAAAATAATATTTAGAAGATTTTTTTTCAAGAATCTTCTACTTCCGGTTGTCCAATTGTTACCAAAACCTTTTCAGATCTTCCCATGAATGTCCGATTGGGAAATACGTTGTTAAACAAATTTTAAGTCTTATAGTTTTTGAGTAACCGTCCTTCCAACATCCCACACACACACATCCACACACACACACACACACACACACAGACATCATCGTAAAAATGTTAAAATCGGATTGTAGGGACCTTAAAACGTGCTTATTCAATAAAATCTGGATATGCGATTTTTAGCATGAATCCAATACCTCTCTTAGCGAGAGGTAAAAATAAGGAAAATTATTTTGATTTGGTTGTCATTTTTAAAGTAAGCTTTGATCGTTGTTTTTATGTACGCCTCCTGATCGGTAAATGATTGACATCACTTACCGATCAGTAATTTGTAAATAAATCCTACTGCCTTGGAAATCCTATCGAGATAAACATTAAAAAACCCGGTCGTGCAAAAAAAAATTATTAACATATAAGATTATATGATGAAACTTATAACTTTCCATACTTGTGGCTTTGATCATACTACGATTGCTTTTCTTGATGATCATACACCTTGCCTTCCTTAACCCCGGTAACAATTTCGTATTTCTCTCTTGTCCGGAGTACGTGGGCTTGTCTATGTGTGGTGCACTGAAGCCACGAGCCACGAGTTCATGTGACAGCTCGACCTTTGTCGTCTCCATCTCTCTTAGGCACAGACGTAAGATAGGGAAGACACATGGATGTCTCTCTCGAGAGGTATTGATTTGGCAGCAAAGGGAAGTAAACAAAACGCCAAGCAAATTTCGAGGATGTACTTACGGGTAGACGAGAATCGGGGCGGAATTTCTCTTTTAACAAGAAGAGATTTGTTATTATTATTATTATTATTATTATTATGCACTTTACGTACGATATATATAGAAGTGAATATGATCATCGACCTTACGAATTATACTACATTGATTAGCAAAACAAGAAATGAAACAACTTCTTGTCTTGCAAATTACTTGTAGGCTTAGTTCTAGTCTTGCTAGTAAGATTGTTGCTTATTTCTTGTTCTTGATAGTGGGGGGATTCGCTGAGTTCTTTAGTAGCGCCAACCAATAATTTGAACAAATTTATAAAGGTTATTATTTTGCCGAAAAAAGTAATACTGCCTCCAAATAAATAAATAAAGGTAGCAAGTTTTTATCTAATCTTCAAAAATATTAAATAAAAAATCTGACCTTTCGTCAATTCTTTGTATTATGTACAAATTCCATAAATATTTTTTTTTGCAAAAGATTCTATATTTTCAGTAAAATTATTTCATAAACAAGCTATGTAAATTGCACTTGACACTGACTTCTTTTTCTTCTTTAGCTTTTCCCATTCGTTAGGGGCGCTATTCTTGATTTTCCTCATCCACTCATTTCTATTTTGCTTGTCGTCTTCGTTCAGTTTCTTTTCTCTCAAGTCTTCCACAATACGGACTGTATTCCATCTTTTCTTCGGTCTTCCTCTGTTTCTTCTACCTTTTACTACTAAGCTCATTCTTCTTCCAATATATTATTCATCTATCCTCATGACATGTAATCGTCTCTCTTGTATCTTTCTAGAAACTTCTATCATTCAAGCAATTTCTTATCCTATCTTTCCGTCTCTTCCCAACATCCATCTCAACATCCTCATCTCCCTGCCACATTCATTTTCTTTTCATTGACACTGACATTTGTCAATTAGAATTATCTTAATATAGTCATATAGTAGCTGTTTCTATGGTTATAGTATAGCTGGTTGATTTATAAAATTTAATTTCTTTATAATTCTTTAACTTTATATCCATTGAATATGAAGTATAAAATACTATTAATTCGTATAGATAAAAGAATATTCTTTAATATTTATAATAACACTAATTGTCAAAAAATGATATTTACAGCGTTTTTTCAATAAAAACTGTTAAAATCTTCAAATTAGGGATTTTCGGGTTAACCAATTGTAACCAAAATCTAATCAACTCTTCATATGGACGTACAAAAGAAGAACATGAAAGAATTATAATTTTTATAATTGTATTGTTGGTGTTATTATCTATGAAAAAATCGTCATACACATACACAAACACACACATACAGACATAATCGCAAAAATGGTAAAATCGTATCCTAGGGATCCTAAAACGTGCTTGTTCACTAAAAACTCATCATCGAATTTTTTGACCAAAAAAAATATCTTCCTTACCTAAAGGTGACGGAAGGTAAAAAGGTTAGCAAGTAGCCTATTTAAACGGTCTAATTCATTTAACCATTGCAAACTCAGCTAGCTGTGTTTTCCGAAATGAAAATAGTTGAAAACCGTTTTTAATTTAAAGTTATCATATTAATTAACTGCGTATGTTCTCCCACGAATGAATGTTTAAAACCACTATGAAACCGGATATGGAATAAAGAGCTTAATTTCTCGCTTGAGTTGAATTTCAATCCAAATTTGAAATGATGAAATGAAACTGAATCCAGTAATAGTAACAAACACAATTTATTTACTTTCATCTTGTGTAATTAACTTTCATAACAAATTCAACTCGGTTGAAAATCTCTCATTACTGAATTACTCCTCCACGGGAGCTTGTGTTGACAGTTTAATATTTAACCCGGCAACTGTCTTAATTAATTTTCGTTGAATCTGCGCTAGAATAGAATTTGCTCGATTGTCCTTTGTCCCTGTCTTGGCCAACCTTGTGGAATTTGAATAAAGGAAAGTTAGAACTCGGAATACGAATGATAAATTGTAGGTGATACAATTTTTTGTAATCCGTCAGATAAAATTTGATCGACATTAGTTTCCTTATTTTTTTACTTTGATTAATATCGGAATAAACAAATGAATAGTCCAATCAGTTTTAAGACATCCTGTATAACCACCGTGCTCGCGAGTAATTTATTGGAAACTATTTTGCGAATGTTGTGAAATCTTCTAAACATAGTATTGCAGAAAATTCTCGCGTAGAACTTGCTTAATTTGATGAAGTGATCATCTGTTCTATGAACGTATAATTGGCCTGATGCAACAATGTTCCTGTCACCGTTTGCTGTTTTATTACAAATATTTAATCATATTATTATATAACCTTGTTTTTACTATATCCAATAATCCGCAAAAAAGGATAAACAACTAACGGAAATTCATATGTTTTGTGTTTAAATATAAACATTTCTGTTCAATACATATACGTCAATGACAAATAAATCAAGCACCCTGTCTCTTGCCCTACGGTGTTGCTGCTTTTTTATATCTTAAAATTTTTAACATGGCCCCTGAAATCTCCAGTCCACACTTTTTTGACGGCAACTATAATAAAATCTGAATGATTCATCGGATGAAATCTGTGGTTTAAAGTAAAATCAAGCAATGTCAATATTTGGTATAACTGATTTAAAATCAACCAGAATTTTTCAGTGATATTAATCGAACCCGGGTCATCAGATTCGCGACCAGACACGCGCGGTATGAATAACAAATGTTTTCGGAAAAAAATTGAATAGATGATACTGTGATTTAAGGAAAGTATATTGAATCTGCTTATTATAATAATTAACATAGCTTAAGCTTTAACTAAAATAAATATATCATCACGGCATATTACTCATTGCTGGGTGTGCCAATCTGCTTTGTACACAGATATCGGTAATGATGAAATATTTGTACCGTGCGGGAACTTACCAGGCGTCACCTCATGGGCACTCAACGTTGGCGTGGAGAGTGCACTATAGGGGTCAATTTTGTGCCATTACAGTTCGAAATAATTTTTGGCGTCGGTCGGGATCGAACCCGGGTCCCCAGATTCGCGACCAGACACTCAGGCACACGGCCACAAGACCCCCGGGCCTATTCTGTAACTCAGTGGTTAATTTTTAACAACTGTTTAAAAAAATATCCAATAGATATCGATTTGACAACTGAAAATCTAATTTTTTGTTATATGTCAAGAAACTTAATTGGTTATAATTTTTAACCAGTTGTTAAAAATTAACCATTCAGTTACAGAATATAGGCCCTCATAAGCTTTAACATTCATATTTAATAAAGAGTTAGTGGTCCGTTTACATATGACAAATTTTAGTTCTACCTCGCCTCATGACTCTTTGGTGGATTTTAAAATTTATCATTTTGTCGATTGACATTAAAAGCGATTTTTTTGAAGTTAACAGTCTTAAAATGTCAGTTTTACTGCAACCGCTCAATAAACACATAGCAATCGTTCAATAAACGCGTAGCAACATAATTTCATGGCGATAACTTTTAAAATAAGTATTAAAAATAATAATTAATATTAATTCTAAAATCGGGAAAAAAATGTTCTACACGGCACAAAACACATCTGTAAATCTGGTATTTTAGTGCCTATTTAAACAAATAACTATTGCTTACTTTTTGAAAAAATCCTGCGCTTTAATTGTTTTCATTTTGGGGCTCCTATACATTGTCGTAAACCTTTCTTGTAATGTTTAAAAAGTTTCAAAGGTCTTGCTAGAGGTACGTTAGGAGGCATAGTGGCCTGAAGCTGAGTCAGACCAAAACTTAATATCTTCGTTTAAATGATGTAAATTAATGAAATCAAGTAACTTTGGCTGGTAATTTTGTGTATAAACCTCTAACACACTCAACGTACTAACTGTCTAGAGACGTCTGCTTCCGAAATTGCTGCACACAACTTTATTTTATCTGAAAACTTTGCTTGCACTTTAAATTCTATATTGAAACTATTTGGGCGTTACTTACAAGAAAGATATACAACAATCTGTAGGAGCCCCAAAATGAAAACATTTACGGAGAAGGATTTTTCAAAAGGTAAACAAAATAAATTTTAAAACTCGCCAGACTTATGGGGCGTCAGAATTAAATTTCGTCGTCTAGAAGAAAACGGGCTACTAGCGTTATATTAAACATGAATGTGACGCTTAATTATTTTATTAATAAGCACATTTAATATACATTCCTTAAACCACAGTATCGTCCATCGAATTATTCCGAAAACTTATGTTACATATGTTATGTCATCATCATTGCCGATATTTGTGTACAATGCAGCAATGGGTAATATGCCGTGATGATATCTATATTAATTTATTTGAAATTTATTTTCGATGCAATATTGTTAATTTAAGGAACGCTTCAAATTTAAGTTACGTTGGTGCAACCGGCCATACACATTCTAACAGAATTTTCAAGAATGTAGGTACTTTAGTGATAGGAAAGAAAGTAATGGACTTTTCAACGTCTTGTCCATTTCCCCAAGTTTTCGCGTTGTGGAAATTTGATCAGCAAAGTAAGAAGTTAGGTGTTCTTGTTGGCGGTTCAAATGTCGATTGACTGATTGAACAGAGGAAAGTACGTGCATTGCTGCAGCTGCCTCACTCTGAAAGTGAGCAGAGGTGGACTTGCTACGCTTTTATCAGCAGAATTCAGTAACAACGATATATTTTATTTAAGAAGCCGATTATTAGGCATTAGTATGATTAAGTTTGTAATTTATTTCTTTTATAGCAACGAGGGCACCAAATTACGTTATACGGGCTTTATACTGAAGAGACATTCCCTGGCTCAGTCAAACGAAGGTTATGTTATCCTCTTAGAAAAAAACAAGGCAGCTATTAGTTCTCCGCAAAAAGGATCTTACAACTATGATAAATATCCTTACTGCTCATTGTCCTCTGAAATACCATCTATGTAGGATTGGTATATTTGGAAACAGTATCTATCGCCTGAAGAGGACAAAGAAACCTCAAAACACATTATATGTGCATGAATGTCTATCTGTGGTCCTATCTAGGTCAGTGGTTCCCAAAGCGTGTTCCGCGGAACCTAAGCGTTCCGTAGAAGCCCTATAATGGTTCCGCGAACAAAGACGAAATTCAGAAATTCAAAAATTATCATAAACCCTCCCACTAGTAAAATCAAGTCACATTTTTATGAGTTAGTAAATCTCAATATTTTCATGGACCACAATGAATATTGTTCCATATTTTCAAACTATTAAATCTTTTCAATCTAAACACGTTGTGCAAGAACAAGAACTTATTGTACAAGCACAATCTTTGTTTTTTTGTTTTGTAAGAATGCAACAATACTCGGTTTTGCCGAAATCATACCGATAGCGATATTCTTGAAAAATATCGGTGATACCAAGATACTGATACGAACAGAAGGTAAAAATAAATAAAAGACAAAGGTGAATGCTTATAATTTACTTGTGAAAGCAAAATGACTTTGGATAAAGAAACACAAGTTTTGCTTACATTTAGCTAGCATAATCAACTTGTGCGGAAACGAGTGATTTCGCAAATCTGTGTGAATGAGACTTGTTGCTGAAAACAGCCTCTAGAATTGCATAGAACTCATCTGGAAATTGTAGTACTTACACGCCGCTTTTTTATATTTTGATAAAGATATACATAGCGCCAGAAAACCAACGGATCCGCTTCTGCAATATTAGGGGCTTTCATATATCTCTCGTTTTCTTTGTGGAAATCAGAGGTCAGGTGCAGAATGGCTGGTCGAACAAGCATTATAGTAATTCGGGCTCGATATTCGAAATGTATTGATGTAGCGGCAAACAAATATCGTCGATACCAATACACCGATTAAAAGACAATATCGTCAATATATCGGTATCGGTTGCATCTCTAGTTTTGGGTTCACAATGGCCAATAAAAATGTAGGATAGAGTAGATGTTACGCGAAACGTAGGTGGTTTCGTAAGGGTTCCATGATCAAAAATGTTTGGGAACCTCTGATCTAGGTAAACAGTATCTAGATCAACAAAAACCGATAAAAATGTAAAAATTGAAGATATTCGCAGAATCACTTTAAGGAAGGTTGCTGAGGAAGTTGAGCAAGAAACAAGTAGCAGCCAAATTTGTCGCTAAATTGTAGAATTTTGACTACTCGTTCGTGATTATATGGCCAAAGACAAATTCGTCGTATTGTCGAGGCTACCGTATTTATGGTTTTTTCTTCTTCCGGAAGATGAACAGAAAAATAAAAGGACGTTTTACTATAAGAAAGATAAAGACAAAATCGCTGAAAGGAACTGAAGGATTTTTATTCGAAGTCCCTTAATATATTTAAGAGGTCTGTTCAGAAAAGAACGGAGATATTTAGTGATATGCGGTTGGCAGCATTCCGTTGCGCATAATCTCCTATCACCACATGTTCTTGGCTTGTTGAACTCGTTTAGTTTTCGTGATATTATTTGAGTGTAACGTGTTTAAGTGTTAGTAGCGATTTGTGAAATGTGCGATTTTCTGGAGCAACGATGCAACGTAAAATTTTGCGTGAAACTGGAGAAAACTTTCACAGAAACATTTCAACTTTTGAAACAAGCTTATGAAGATGATATTCTGGGTCGTAAGCAATGTTACGAATGGTTTTCACGATTTAAAAGTGATCGTCAGTCAATTGAAGATGATCCTCGACCAGGAAGACCGTCGACTTCAACTGATGACTCTCACGTTCATAAAATTAATGATCTGGTGCGCGCAAATCGCCGATTGACTGTCAGGGAAATTGCAGAGGTTAGCTTAGCATCTCTACTGGGTTATGCCGTGGAATTTTGACTGAAAAATTGAACATGCATCGAGTTGCAGCAAAATTTGTTCTTCGTTTCATGACCGAACAACACAAGGAAAATCGAGTGGACGTTTGTCGGCAACTCCTTGAACAAGCCAATGACGATGAAATATTCATGCAAACGATAATAACGGGAGACGAAAGCTGGGTTTACGCCGTTTTCAGACTATTGATGACATCAAAGCAAATTCGTTACAGACCTTAAAGGCCATTTCAAATGAAGCTATCCAGGACTGCTCCGCGAAATGGAAACACTGCTGGGAAAAGTGTGTGAATAAATAGGGGAAGGGAGTACTTTCAATAATATGTAAAATTAATAATAAAGTTTAAAAAAATAAAAATATTTTCTGAATAGACCTCGTATGGTTTTTTTTTTCTTTAACAGGACAATGAAAGAGTACTTTCAATAATATGTAAAATTAATAATAAAGTTTAAAAAAATAAAAATATTTTCTGAATAGACCTCGTATGGTTTTTTTTTTCTTTAACAGGACAATGAAAGGATAACGTTTTACTATCATAAAGATAAAAACAAAATCGCTGAAGGAACTGAAGGATTATTATGTGAATTCCCACCGTACATTTATGTTTTCATATTAATTTGAAGTCAAGTATGTCCCGGATGGCCCAAAATCAAAAAAATATCAAAGAAAAAAAATTATAATAACTGTAAATTTGCTAATTTCAATTTCATTAGTCATACGAGTATATTGTACTGACTTTACTACAGATAAAAATCAATGCAGTTGTCAATTGCGAATAAAATAATGAAAAGAATAAGATGCCCTTCATAACATTCTCAATTAATTGTCAACAACAACAACTGTATGTTTTTGGGTAGTATGTTACAATTTCTTCGCTCCAGTCCTGATCTTTGAGTGAAAGGAACCAGAATTGAAGGTTTTCCTACGCAAGCATCGTACTGGGTACCGATCTACGATCATGATCATGCCAATATTGAGTGCTCGACGGGTATCTGGTACAGTGGTACCACACACTACATAGCACCGGCATTGCAACATCCCAGAGAACGAGTACCGTACTTTTCACACAATCGGGACAGTTTTACTAAATTTCAATTTTCCGATATTCTCAAGGTAAAATGCTTGAAATGCGAGATTAATTATTGCTACTAATCAATTTACCACTTAAAATAGTAAATTGTTTACAGATTACTTATCGGAGTGTTTTAGGTTAATAAACAATTTTGATTTATAACTTACATATCAATAGTAACGCAGATCGTTAAGTAAATGTTGTTGACACTTACCTGAAACAAAAGAAAATAATATAAGTATAAACATTCAATAAAAGCTATCAGAAAGAATAATAGTTTCATAAGATAAACTGTTAACTTACGAGTCTATAACAGGTCTCATGAAACATTTATTAGATTTTTATAAATGCGACTGATCAAATAATCAAGTGGTGTTTATTATCTTCCGTGATGAAACTGACAATTTGACATCTGTCAGTTTTGAAAGCAATCATACCATCTGTACAAAACGAAACATGCCAAAAACAGTGCGTTTGTAGATCTTCTTAACGACGTTATATGTATATTATATACGAGCCCAAACCCATAATATTTTCGCCGGTTTGCATTTTCAACAAATAAATGATTAAACTACGCAAATGAGAAATATCTACAAATTCAAATAGTTTACAATATAGTTTCTAAACTTATAAAAACTTAATATGTTCTTCAAGTATTCCGCCATTTAATATTGGGTTACATTGATTAGTAATACCAGCTTTAATTCTATTAGGCTTTGTATCCCTAAGCCCATCAAATTTTTCTGTAAGTATTGCCCCATATATCTTACAAGGTAGGTTTACTGTACGCACTGGATTTTTGTTGTGCCAAATGTGAAGGGTCACGGTCGGACTGTAAGATGATCCTTAAAATGCCGATCGAATTATTATCATCTGTCATTTGGCTCAGTTTTATTTAAGTTTTAAGCCTAAATTTAAAGTAGCGGAAAGAAGTTTGTAAAATTTATTCGTACACTTATGCCCGGTTTTTCAGTGGCGGTTTAAACTTTAGCTCAATTGAACCTTGAACTTGAACCTGAACAATTTTTGTTTATAATGTGTATATGAACTAGTTCAGTTGAACTTAAACCAACTGACATAATATAGAAGATGTGCTGTGTAATTCGCGCTTTCTTTCAATTTTTTTATCATTAATGTCATTTTGACATTCCGTCACTTCATGTTGACATATAAGATATATATTTAAATATTATTCTTAAAGGTATAAATGGATAATAATGATGAAAGTAATAAGAAACAAATTATTCTCCTGAAGAAATAGACATTTTGATGTATGTAGAACAAGTAAAAAAAAAAAATTATATTAAGGAATATAAAAAGAGCGATAAGATATTGTGGCAGGACAAAGAAAAGTGTTGGGAGGAAATTACTAATCAATTTATATAACATGTGTCGAAATTCTGTTTTAAGTTGTTTCGATATGTTGTAGAACAGCCATTCCTTAACAATAAGTGCTGTATGCTATATGTTTGGGATCATTATCTCGCTAGAATATATAATCTCCTCCCGGTCCAAGTTTATCCGCAGAAGTTTGCAAATTTTCTTTTCAAATTGATAAATAATTATATTTATCCATAGTTTCATTAATAAAACATAAATTCCCCAATTTGTCAGTAAACATAGAGTCACACAAATTATTTGTATCTAGCTTGGTATCTGATTTTATCCAAACTATAGGCCTACCAGATAAAAATCTACTTGCAGTTATCGTCTTTTGTATCGCTGGGATGTAACTATTTTGATTAATAATTATTGTTTTTTGCGTCCCACGATTTCTTAGGTGCTCGCTCCAATTTCATCAGGTTGATAGAGCGTTGTCAATCCTCGATACCAACACTTGATTGTTACGTAATGACGTGACATTTATGTTTTTCCAATTCCTATAAAAAGTCGTTTAGTATGTTGACAGCGTTGTCACGTGGACAGACGCTTTACAAGCTGGCTTTGACAACGCTGCAAGGTGATATACAGATATCTGTCCACGCAACAACCTATTCTGCGGTTCTGAAAATTTGATTAAATACAGGAAAATGGATTGAATTTCTACAGGGAATAATTTGTGTAACATTCCTTTATGCCTGTTTACAAGACCATAAACACCTCGAGAATAGAACAACACACTCTGTGAATTAGTGCGAAGAGAACTACATGTACAGCGAAACAGAATACTATAAACTTTACTATAGCCTCTTATAAATAACAATAAATACAATAAGTAATGAAGAGTTTATGCATTAGCTAATAACATATAAACATTTTGATAAATGTCATCGCAAGTTATTACTTTTAATGGGTGTGCCAGTCTGCTTGACGTATATTCCTATAATTAAGGTAGTTATATCGTGAAACCATTATATCCAGAATTTATTGAAATTTTAAGTACATCTCAACTGAAGTATAATCTACCTGCACTCCAAGTTATAAAACAATTGACCACGCGGTACCTGAGATATTTGCAATTAAATTTGGCCTTTTTTAACACGTGAAGAATAGGAAATGGCAAAATAAACACAACATTTTAAATTATAACTTTTATATCCATAATGACATTTAATCGAAAAACTAGTATGTAATAGTAAACTAATTAACGGATTTTATGTAAAAATTAGAAAATTATTTACCACCCAGATTTAATTTTATTGCCTCAAGAAAAATATAATCTGAAGATACGATAAATAGGTATAATTATGCTTGACAACCATGTACAAGCGTTTCAGATGTAGTATCAGTTAAGTTAACACCCGCTTGGTATATTAGCGAATAAGAGGTGATCTTTGGTTAAAGGAATTTCAGACGTACATTCGAAAGAAATATTTTTTAAATTGGTATTTTACGTGAAAAGCATGAAAACTTTAAACAGTATAATACTACTTTTGTAACTTTAAGAAAGAAATATATTAATTTGTTTTGCAGTTTCCATTTGTAGTTTAGAATTAGTATTATATCTTAAAATATCTTATTACTTTTATACCAGAATGTAACAATAAATGTCTAGGTGCGACGATGCCATAGTGTATTCTTCAACGTTGAAATACGACACTTGTGTATGTGTTAGTGCGAGTGGTACAGTTAAAAAAAAACTTTTTTACGGAAAAATAAAGAAAATTCATTTGTTACAGTGTTTTATATTACCTTTTAACTATTTTGATGCAATCTGTGTATATAATATAATGTTAGAAAATATAAGTTATTGCAAATATAAACTGCATTAGCTTAATTTAAGATAGAACAAGTTTTTGAATGGGTACACTCGAGTGACTACCTTAAGATCTATTTGTACTGTAAATGGCACTTATTTCATAAGAAGCTAAATAAATTATATTTTTCTTGGCAATTGATAAATTTCCAGACAATACTAAATTCCCTGATTATTTTTTGTGATTTCTTGATTGTTGGCTATCCTGTTCATCTTTTGCATCTTTAAATCTCCTTGGCATTGGAGTCGTCACCTTCAACAGATTCTCTATTCCATTTATAGTTATTTAAATATTAAGGACATTAAGTGTTTCCTACAGGTTGAAGAAGATTTTGGAGATCGAGACGAAGTCGAAATCCGATACCGGTAGGAAGCATCTTAATGACCGCAATGCTTATTACGTTTTTGCACGAGCAACGCAATAATAAAATTTAAGAAGTTTTAAAAATATTTTAACAAATAAATTAGTAGTCATTATTTAAATAAGTCTTGAACGTTGACATCATTTATTTTTTTACACGATCGGTTTTTTACAAAATTTTCAGTCTGAATTTAGTGATTTTCCAATTCCTCGACAAGTAAATTCCGCACTCCTGGTGCAAATTAACTACGTGAATTTACAAAATCTTGAAATTTTTAATGAAATATTCTGACATTTGACATCTATGTACATAATTACTAATTTCATTCTGAAACAGGCCCCCATAACTGTTTGTCAAAGCCAACAATGTCACATGACTGCTCGCGCCCTTATGTAATCAAAAATGGAAGTGGCGAGAGGTATTGTGCTGACCACAACAGATTTTTAAAGTAAGCTTTGATCGTTGCTTTTATTTACTAGATTCACATTACTTACCGATCAGTAATTTGTCAATAAAACTTACTGTTTTCGAAATCTTATTGGTAAATATTAAAAACCCGATCGTGTAAACAACTACTTAAACCAGAAATTAACTTGAGAAAGAGACCATTCATTGTTGTAAAAAACCTTTAGACTATTGCCTATTGCAACCTGACAATCCTCCTAATAGAAATACAAGTAAAATTATCAACAAAATAGTTGAATTTCATACCCGAAGCATGGAATAAGAATAAAAAAAAATATGTTCACCATTTTATCTGATATGTTATTAATTCCGCTCACATACATAATAATATTCTGGTCCATATTTCATTTCCAAGTCATGTAGCATAAACTTATTCCTTATTCGAAAACATTTTAGAATCCTCCTTCCGAAAGATGTAAAAGAAAATACGTGGATATCAAGTTAATGTCCCCTTAGATTTATAGCGAATTTATTTTGTATTTTTACTAAGTCCATCCTGAAATACGACATAAGAAGATGAATAAAAATGTGATCATAAAATTTTATATGGCAGTAATTTCTTAAGCGATTTTATTATCTAATGTTCGTCATAACATTTTCTTATTAAGGTAGGAGCTTACATAAAAAATAAATGGTAGCATTATGTTTTTAATCACATTTGAAATATGAGAACAATATGCCAATGTAATTAACAAATTAAGCAATGATTTCTTTGTTTCGACTTTTATTTACATTATTTCTTTTTAAAAATAGTTGACAATTTCCATTAAGGGAAATTTTGACGGAATACTTAAGTTGGTATTTTTATTTTATCCGTTGCCTAGATATTTTGGTAAGCGTTGAAGAATAAAGGTCCATACTATCGTCAATAAGCGTGCTGGAATATGACTTTATAATTGAATCATCTATTTGAGAAACCAGATGTCATATTTTTTTCAATATTGAGGTTTTTTCAGAATCAAATTCTACGAAGGTAAACGCATCTTTGTGCGAGAAATCGCATTATCAGATGCACAGCATGCTCATGGTAGAGCGGTTAAAATTTAATTTGAACGTGAAATAATTAACTATATTATTTCTCTTTTGAATACAACCTTTTAGTTTATGTTCTGTATATTATATATCATACACTAAAAGGTTATATTATTGTTGTATTACGAGTTGTGATAGATTTTTTAATAATTTACATTTTTCTTGTTATTTTTTTAAAAAGGAGCGGTACTAAATTATTTAAAAAATAAAGAAATGTATTGTTTTATAGAAAAATATCGTTATTAATCCCAATTCGTAAGAAATTTAATGTCTTAGGAACATTGCTAAAAATTGTAAGCAATTGAAACAAAAATGTAAAGTTAGTCATTTTCCTTTTTACCTCTCGCTAAGGGAGGTATTGGATTCATGCTGAAAATCGCATATCCAGATTTTAATGATTAAGCACGTATTAAGGTCCATACAATTCGATTTTAATATTTCTATGATGATGTCTCTCTCTCTCTCTCTCTATGTGTGTGTGTGTGTGTGTGTGTGTGTGTGTGTGTGTGTGTGTGTGTGTGTGTGTGTGTGTGTGTGTGTGCGTGTGTGTGTGCGTGTGTGTGTGTGTGTGTGTGTGTGTGTGAATGTGGGTGTGTTTGTGTATGTATGTGTGTGTGTGAATCGGTTTTATTATATCTTTTATAGATTTAGAAATAAAGAAATATACTCGTAAGGTATATAATAATCTGTTGTAATAAATCTCACAGGCCAAATAATGCCATGGAAACCAATTGAAAAATAAAAAAAATGTTTGTAACTGACAGATAAATGTCAAGTGTTAAAAATCCAGTGACATTACTGAAGATTTTTTTTGTGAAGTACATACATTATATTATTTCTTATTGTATTAAAAGTTAAATATTTAAAATTATAGGTCAACCCCAACAATGAATGGGAAACATTACGAAAAATTAAAAAAGGACAAAATTTCTTCATAGAATGAATATAAAATTAAAAAATCTAAATATAAAGAATAGATGTAAGTAGAATTGTTGAAAAAGCTACATACCTGTTTTTGCCATAAAGCCATAGAATTGCATCTCTAATTTAAGTTATATTTATAAAAAAATAAATACAAACTATTCTCTGAATTTTAAAGATAATGAAGTCAATATCTAACAAAAGACGGAGGTGAAAGTCATGTTATTTTTAAAACACAACATTTTGGACAATAATAGACAAAGATGATAAAATCGTCTTTCTTGGAACCTAAACAATTCTAAGAATACTTTACTAATGATACTTCATTATCCGAATATTGTCCTTAACATTACTTAACCGAACCAGCCATAGCATAAATATACCGGGTGAATACTTGAAACCCGAACATAGCTCGTTAACACGGGAAAATCGTTTCTAACAGACTGTTGCTCGTCATTTCAACTGACAACAATGTTTGTGGTATCAACAGAAAGATATTTTTTTTTGCATCAAATGACTTCAAATACATGTAAATTTGTAATATTTTAGACCATTAAATTAATTATTAAATTTATTCAATTTCTTATTAATATCGCTAGCCATGATGGCATTTGAATAAAATGACAAACAAATGTTTGACATTTTATATGTCAGAATTCGTTATAACCTTTAACTTGTGTAATTTTTATTATTTAATATTTTATTAATTTATTTTATTTCAAGCCATTTCTTATATGTTACAAAATATTTAAAAAATTATAGCTAACGAATTCTGACAGATAAAATGTGAAACATTTGTAATTTTGCTCAAAATACCGCCATGGCTACCGATATTAATAAGAAATTGAATAAATTTAATAATTAATTTAAAGGCCTAAAATATTTCAAATTTACATGTATTTGATGCAGATTTTTTTTATCTTTCTACTGATACCACAAACATTGTTGTGAGTTGAAACGGCGAGCAACAGTCTGCTAAAAACGATTTTCCCGTGATATCGGGCTATGGTCGGGTTTCAAGTATTCACCCGGTATATAATTACTGTAAGAACTGAAGTTTGTAAAAAAATAAAAATAAACAGGTACTAATAAAAATAATCAGAAAATTTCTCAAAGCAAGTTTTTTTTTGGCAGGATATATTATAAAAATACGTAGCAAAAAAAATAAAGACAAATATTTACACAAGTTCGTATTTTGTCTTCAAAAGATTATAATACGTAAACAAATTTAGGTTCAAGTACATAGTTATAATATATTGTCAAAGCTATTTACGAGCCCAAACTCATAATAGCCGGCTCACATTTTTAACGAATTATAGAACTTACACAAATGGTGAGAAATTTATACAAAAATCTTTCAACTACTGTAAATATAGACATAAAACTTAAAAAAAAAACTGTTGGCCAATTGACGGATGATAATAGTTATTCCGGCATTTAAGAGGCATTAAAAAATATTTCGTAAAAATCCAGTGCGTAGAGTAAAACCTACCTTGTAAGATATATAGGACAATACTTTAACAGAAGAATGTGCAGGCCGTTTGGATTCAATGTTTAATACCTGCTTTAATTCTATGAAATAATGTTTGGACTGGAGTTTTCATTCCCTTAGATATTTCAAACAAAAATAAAATTTATGTTAAAGGAACAGTAATGTTATTTTACTATACACATGAGGTAGAGGAACCATTAATGCATGTTTTCTTTTCAACAGACGGCGCAAATAATGGCCCGTTAGCATCCAATGTTATAAAGCAAACTTAGAGCAATATTTGTAACAAGTACGATATTTACAAGTTTATTGCTGGATCCGACAGCGTCAATTTTTCTGACTATAGCCAGAAATACCGCTCTTAACTTAACAAATCTCATACTAAACACAGGGCCTTTTTCTCAGGTTTTCGGGCCCAAAGGCAAAATAAAAAATTCTTATAGTACAAGTACACATCTTTTTTATATTTATTATTAAAGTTTAAGTTTATTTATTAAAGAATAAATAAAATTACCGACAGAGAAAAATAATATAAATAAATATATTGTGACGTGCGCCCCTGAGAGAAGAGTATCCGTGCCCATCTACTGAAAGAATGTACCAGAGCGATGATGCAATCCCCGACGACGGAATAACATATGTACGTTGAAACATGTTAATTACGCCGTGACCTAATTCTTTTGTACTCGGTATCGCTGTGGCGCCGGAGAATTCTAGAAGGACACTGGGCTGTATAAATACCGTCTGAATGACAGCGGAGAAATAGTCTGATATATAGAAGCAACGAGAAATGAAGTCGGTGATATAAATAAATAGTCTACGAGTGGTGAACATAAATAAATGTAGTTATATAAATAAATGTAGTGATATAAATATTGGTTAAATAAATAATCTTGCAGCGGTAATAATAAATAATTTTCTATTTCCAGATTAGTTATTCCGAGAATATCTCTTAACCCTGTGTTAAAATGACGTTTATGGAGAGTTTATTCTAGAGTTAAGCCTTATTCCATGTTTATTATTATACATTTGTGGGTTAAGCTCGTGATAAACTAGGAATAGCTATTCCTGTGTTAACAAGAAGCTATTCTGAACTTAACCCTTGTTTATTATTACCGCTGTTAGTGTTTAAGCATTTAATAATATTCTTAGTGTTTATAATTATATAATCATAGTGTTAGTGACTTTTACTATCTGTTTAATATTTATCGTAATTATTTATCGTTTAATAAACGTATTCTTTTAACTAATAATATTTCTCCGATTATTTACAGTTCACCCATATAAATAAAACGTTACAATATCATCATCTTCTGTGTACACAAACTTTGGTAATGCTGATGATATATTTGTACCGTGCGGGCGTTTACCAGGCGTCACCTCACGGGCACTCATTGCTAGCATGGATAGTACACGACAGGGGTCAATTTCGTACCATTTAAGATTCGCGGCCAGACACTTAGGCACGCGGCCACGATCCCCGAAATGCTGATCAATTATATAGTACCGCATGCTCGATACTAAGTGAAATTTTAGCAGAATATTTTGATATGGTATTACTCCTCCCTAGGGCATGCAGGCTGGCGATTTTGTAGGGCCTCGGGCATATGTTATTAGTTGGGCCTCAACATATATTTGTAAAAAATGTTCTATTATCAAATTTTCTTAGTCTGAGCTGAGGTTTCCAATAAAGTAATCATTATTCACTAATAAGTTTAGGAATTAATGACTGCATGAATTATATATTGTATTGGTTGTTTTAGAAAGAAAGTAGATCCTTCATATCTTGGTGTAATAAGAAAGCAAAATTGAAAAATAAAGCAGGTAAAATAAAAATTATTTCATAGCAACCAGGCCCTGCGGGTCCTATGTCAAAGCGGGCCCTAGGCCATGGACTCGTGGGGCTAGGCGGTAATCAGGCCCTGACTGAACAGAAATAATTTGACCACGCTATTACTTGCACATATCAATGAACGAATGAACATTCCATATTTCATACCCTGACTGCAATTTCTATGGACTGTTACCGTTTTTGCCGCCTTTAAATATACCATTTGAAAGCCCCACTTTCAATTTATTAGTACAACCAATCATCTTATTTTGCTAGAAAATGGACAATCATCCTTTTTCTCCCTATGGCTCTTTGGATACTAATGACAGTAAACATAACCTCACAAATAATAATAATTGTATATCTAATGCTGCCTTCTATTTCTTATTGGGCGCCAGCCCTTTGAAAAAGGAATGTTTATTTGAACCAAATCTTAATTGAAATTTAGCATTATTTATTACAATATCATCAAACATAATTAAAAAGTTTATTAATAGAGTATAGCAAATAAAGTACTTATTGATATAAATATAAACATATATCTCGCGTCTCTATGTTTATTTTACTTTGATTATGTATTTAATGTGTCATATTTATCAACATATTCAATTTACCAAATGTGTAAACAAATTATATTTCACTATTATATTGAATAATAAACGAATTACTAATTGCACCCTTTATTTATTATACATCAAGTATATTTAATTTAAAACATATTTTCGCTTCAATAAAATGATAAATTATAACACCGTAATTCCACATCACCATTATAATTAATAAAATTTAATTACATGATCCTGTATGTTTTGTTCCAAAATATAATAAATACAAATTACCTACGCAGAATGTGGAAACGGCAAAACAGTAGAGTATATTTTTCTGGCGATATGTCAGAGTTTCAGCAAAGTTTTTTCGAAACAAAAAGATAATTCATAAAAGAAATATTGCGAAGAAAGAAGAAACATAAATCTTTCACACAAGATAGAGTATTTCAGCCACGTTATCACAAATTGAAAATGTACCAAGGTGTTATGTTACAAGAAGTGAAAAATTGATATATGACGGAAAACGAAATCTTATATGTTAACTCGATAAAAACTTTATCAGGGACTGCTGAACGACAGTGAAGCCGACGTATCAACCAATGATAAATGCCAACATTTAATTAAAGTAAATAACCTTTATTTTTTAATAACCAACAATTTTAGTTACAAGAATAAGTTGATATAACGAAGTTGAATAAACTAGGTACCAGCATGCTACCTCGGTCGATACGTATTTGTTTGAGATATAGTTCGAGACCAAAATAAACCGATCTGTCTAAAAGCAGAGCTGCCTTTAAACAGTATACGTCTCCGCTCATAGGTAACTGTAGTTGTCCACCTACAGTAAAATTTTTGAAAGATGCCCGATCAAGGTCATCTACGAATTGTATGGATTCAGATTTTTCCTCCGTCCATTCTGACAAATTCAGTAGTGTCATTTGCTTAGTTTTTGTGAGGGTACATAAGATAATACTGTTATTTTATTATTATAAAAATATATATTACAATAACAGCATTCAAAAATAAATCAACTGGTAAGTTTATTAGCAAATGTAAAACCAAATATATGAAAATTAAGATACTGACATAATGTCAGTGTCAGTGACACTGACAGAAAATAACGTTATTCTTACGGCTAGGAATCAAGGTAGTGTATCTGAATTAATATATAAACTTACGTTACAGCGAAAGTATTATCAACAACGAACATCGTTTTAAAATGGAATGTCCTAACTTAGTCGAAACAATATGAATTCTTGAAAGACAAGCGTGTTATATCCATCCTTATCGCACACGCTTAAAGCCTTTGTAAAGGAGGGGGATAAATGTATGCCAATTTGTTAATTCGTTCATGATACAGACCTTGATCGGACATCTTTCAATAATTTTACTGTACATTGTCATATTTTACTTTTTCTATCTATCCGAAGGAGAAAATAATTCTTCTTATATATTAAAGTAAATAAATATAAATAAATGTATAATCACGGCATATTATGCATTGCTTTGTACGCAGATATTGGTAATGATGATGATGATGATGATAATGATGATATTCCTACTGTACGGGCACTCATTGCTGGCGTGGTGAGTGTTTCACAGGGGTAACATTTGTGCCATTTAAAATTCAAATTAATTTTGGCGGCGGTCGGGATAGATCCCGGGTTCCAAGAATCGCGATCAGACGTTCAAGCACATGTCCACGAGTATAATTGTTACACAGGGTGCTTATTTTAAATGGGCCACCATTGCTATCTCGATAACTATAAGACAAACAAATACGGTTTAATAGGCAAACAGTTTCAAAGAAAGCAAACGTAATGTGACAAAAATAAGGTAAAATGTTGAGTTTTATTGTATTGTAACTCATTACAGAAGTTTTCTGTAATTTACAACGTTTCAGTTCTAGTATTATTGATTTTACGGTAATGTCCTATATCTCCCGAGTGACACAGTTTTAGAATATTTATTTCAAAGGTCAATATTATTATTTGCAAAGTTATAAAGGGCAGTCTACCTCATCAATAATACGTGCACAATATAAAGCACCAAGTACATTGTCAGTGACTGAAATTTAGGTCAAATTGAAAGTAAAATCATAATTGCGATTAATAATTGTTGCCACTGAATGTTACACACCATTTGTCTAGAAATTTAAATTGGCGAATCGGTAATTTGAAATGGATATACTTCACGTAATGTAATAGACAGAAATGGGAATAGAATATCGTAATAAACTTATAGAAAGTATGAAGAAATTATTGCAATTATATGCAAAAGATTTAAATTAACATAAATATATCATGAAATCTTTATAATGTTTGTAAGTGTAGCAAGTTTATTTGCACAGAGATTTCATTACAAGATGCATTTTAGAGTAACATCAGATGATATCTCAAAAATATTCTCACACGAGAGTAGAGAAAACATCACCTACGAACCGTATGAATACTGAATACATAAAGTTTAGTTTCGTAAAGTTTGCTTTGAAATAAACAATTTATTTGATGGTCCACAATTACCAACAAAAAAAATTGTAGTATCCGCAAAGAAGCCTGTAATTAGAGTCAATAAAAATTCCTCTACTTCTGAAGAGATTCCGGTTAAGTGGTGCAAAAGGTTACCTACTTTACCTGCAATCAACAACGGAGTTGTCAGTTGCCATTTGGTCACAAAATATCACAAAATAAGTAAAAGATCAAAATATTTTTTGATCATTTCAGTCAATACATTTTTGCATTCGAATGAATCAATTGAACAGCTCTTGGAAAAAATAACCATAGTCCAAATATTATAAATATGAATTACACAAAGCGACATGTATTTTTAAGGATACCAAATAGTTTGGTACACTGTTTTTCGCAAAAATTATCTAAGTCACAAGTTATTACATTTTAAAGTTTGAGCATTTCTAACAGTCTTGTTATAAATACTGTCACATGGTTTATAGTCTGCTAAAAAATTATAAAAATAATGATACATTTCGTATTGAAAGTAATTTACTGAGTCGAGTATATACAGTAGTAAAAAAAATCTGATGTGGCCAGCACAATACCTTCCGTCAACTTGTGTATTATGTATAAATTCTATACATAAATTTTCTTGCAAAAGATTCTGAATTTCCAGTAAAATTATTTCATAAACAAACTATGAAAATTGCACTTAACACTGACATCTTCTTTAGCTATTATTTTCTTCTTCCACTCATTTTTGTTTTGCGTGTCGTTCTCATTCAGTTCCTTTTCTCTCAAGTCTTCCGCAATACAGTCCTTCATCATACACACACACACACACAAATACATACATAAAGCCATCGTATGGACCATATAATACGATTTTACCATTTTTAGAGTCCTAAAACGTGCTTATTCACTAAAAACTCATCATTGAATTTTTTGACCAAAGACAATTCCTTCCTTACCTAAAGGTGACGGAAGGTAAAAATATATCCATTCAAAATGGCCGCCTTTGGTTTTAACGCAAGTCTAATGGATCGATTCTGTTCACATCTGTACTCGTATGTCTTACAGATCTGTAAATCTGTAAATAATGAACGAAATCCTAACGAAAGCTTATTAATCAACAAGAATAGATGTGTTTTTGTCACTTTTTTACAGATTAATAGATCTGTAAGACTTACAGATATGAACAGAATCGACTCGTAAGACACGTTCTGGCCATTCTGCTATGGCAGCACGGACCGTGGTAGTTAGTTCACTGCGAAGGTGTACCAAGAGAACATTCTAGAAGTTGTGAAACCCCTGAATAACATACTCTTTCCTGCCAAACACGAGTTTTCCAGCAAGATTCAGCCCCGGCTCACAAGGTCAGAACGACGCAGGTCTGGCTGCGGGCCAATATTTTAGCCTTTATTGCGGCCAAAGACTGATCATCTGGCAATCCAGATCTCAGCCCTTTGAAATACAAATTGTGGTCAGTGTTAGAAGAGAAGCATGCGCTAAATCTCGCTGAAATTTGGACTTGTTAAAAAGAAGTTTAGACCTGCTAAAGAGAAGTTTGGAGAACGCAATGAGGTAACTACCGACGATACAATCCGTGCTGCCCTAGCAGAATGGCCAGAGTGTCCTTAACCTTGCGTTAAAGCTAAAGTCGGTCATTTTAAATATATATATATATATATATATATATATATATATATATATATATATATATATATACAGGGTGATTCATCGGTCTGTCCTCTCTTTATAACTCTTTTATTTTAAGTCATATAGAAAAACTCTTCAGATAAAATTTATATAATATATTATTGTCTATCTACATACTATATGCACTTGTATACAGGGTGATCCGTTGAAGCGCAACAACATGTAACTTTATGTTTCTTAATGGAACACCCTATATATATTTATTTATATTGATAGTAAATTAGATTTCCTTTAAAAAAGTATTAAGTAGTAAGGGGTCTAAAATTATAAAGTAAGAAGTTATTTACCTTTATTCGTTGAATGATATTTTTGTATCATATTATTAACAAAGTAAGCTATGGATAATTTGATCAATAATTTTGCATTATTTAGTCTGTCAATAAATTTTAATAGCCTCTTCGTAATTAGTGTAATGTTTAAAATAAGTATTAATAAAAAAGGATCAAAATTTTGTATTAAATTATGGTTTTTTCCACTATGAACTACTATTTTTTATGAACGTAAATAACTTCTTAATTTATAATTTTAGACCCCATATTACTTAATAGTTTTTTAAAGGGAATCTAATTTACTATCAAAATAAATAAATATATATAGGGTGTTCCATTAAGAAATATAAAGTTATATATTGTTGCGCTTCAACGGAGCACCCTGTATACAAATGCATATAGTACGTAGATAGACAATAATATATTATATAAATTATATTTGAAGAGTTTTTCTATCTGACTTAAAATAAAAGAGTTATAAAGAGAGGACAGACCGATGAATCACCCTATATACCAGGATGGTCTGAAAAGTTTCCGACCTAACAAAGATAGAAGACATTTTTTCTTAAAATTTATTTTTATTTTTCTACATAGTCTCCTTGTAACTGTACACATTTCTCCCAGCGATGCTCCCATCTCTTTAACCCGTCTAAATAGTACTCGGCGTTCTTCTCTGCAAAATAATTGTTCACGAAGGTGATTGCCTCCTCATTTGATGAAAATTTCTGACCTCCGAGCGCAATTTTTAGCTGAGGGAACAGGAAGAAGTCGCTTGGGGCTAGATCTGCTGAGTAAGTTGGATGGTCAAGCAGTTCAAACCGTAATTCATGGATTTTCGCCATGGCAACCGCTGAGGTGTGAGACGGCGCGTTGTTTTGGTGAAACAGGATTTTCTTCTTCTGTAAATGTGGCCGTTTTTCCGCAATTTCTGCCTTCAGCTTGTCAAGTAATGATGCGTAGTATGCTCCTGTAATGGTTTTCCCTTTTTGAAGATAATCGATTAAGATAACTCCATGACTATCCCAAAAAACAGTCGCCAACACTTTCCCAGCCAAAAAAACAGTTTTTGCTTTTTTTGGAGCCGGTTCCCCCTTTGCAGTCCACTGTTTTGACTGTATTTTTGTTTTAGGCGTATGATGGTATATCCAAGTTTCATCTACAGTAATTAGTCGGCGCCAAAACTCGGATTTATTGCGCCTAAACTGCGCCAACAGAGCGTTGGAAATGTTCATTCGAACACGTTTTTGGTCTAACGTCAGAAAACGCGGCACCCAACGCGCGGACAACTTTCTCATGCCTAAATGTTGGTTTAATATGTGACAAACACGTTCTTTGGACATTTTCATAGCCTCTGCTATCTCTCTCACTTTAATTCGGCGGTCGTCTAGCACCATTTGGTGAACTTTAGCGATGTTATCGTCAGTAGTTACAGTTTTTGGACGTCCCGAACGTTCATCGTCTCCCAAGCTCTTACGGCCACGTTTAAATTCAGCTACCCAAAATTTCACTGTGTTAAATGATGGTGCAGAGTCCCTGTACACAGAGTCCAACTCATCTTTGATTTGCATAGGCGTATTACCTTTCAGAAACAAATATTTTATGACAGCTCGATACTCGATTTTTTCCATTTTCACAAAAACACTCACATCGAGTCACTCAAACGACTGTCAAATAAAAACTGCGCGTCCGAAATAGCTGAAACTTTGGTGAATACCTGTCAAAAGATGCACAACTACATTCCCTAACTTTTATTGACGAGTGCTGCCATCTTCACGTTGAGGTCGGAAACTTTTCAGACCACCCTCGTATATATATACTTTCCGTCACCATATTTGGTCAAAAAATTCGATGTGAGTTTTTAATGAATAAGAATATGATTTTACTATTTTTACGATGTCTGTAATTTGTGTGTGTGTGTATGATAAAAATTTCTCCTTCGATAACACCAATACTACAATTCGAAAAATTATAATTCTGTCATATTCCTTTTTTGTACGTCCATATAAAGAGTTGATTACTGGACATTGTAATACGTGTTTTTCATACTAGTTTTCCGATTTCGCATTCATTTACTTTTAGTTAAAAATTATTATTGAAAGAAATATTAAAATATCAAGGTTGGCAACACTGGTAGTTTCAATAAACATTTGAAATTCAATTTATTTTGATATTTTGACAGTTAGGTTAGAGTTATAATTTATATTTATTATGTTTTGAACCTACAAATAAATACTTTCAATTTCAATTTAAAAGAGTGTTTTACTGTTTGATGAATTTATAAATTTGTTGTTTACAAAATTTTGGTATAAAATTATAATTTTAAATGTTATCAGTACAATAAATCAATTTATTAATAAATTCTTCGTGTTTTTGAAATAAAATTTTCGATGTGAATTCAAAAATATGTCCTAAGTTTTTGAAGATAGAATTTGTTTGCTGACAGCTGTCAAAAATGAAAAATGGGTCATGCAGAAGCGTCCCCGTCGCGACCCTGGGTACTGGTTTTTAACTAGTAAATAATTCTGCGATACGAACTAAGGAAGTATTCTTTAAACAAGAAACAAGTATCTACAGCCAAGTAGCGAATATATAAAAACACATCAGTTACTTTTTGCTATTGTTAATAAATAAGGTGTATGTACTTATATATTAGTTCCACACGAATAAATAAATAAACTGTTTGATGTAAATATTTTACTATAAAAAAATCTAAATTCAGTAATTTGCCATGAGAGGTAATGACAAATAAAATGAGAGATATTTATTTGACACAAACTAAGTTACCAACTTACCAATTTTAAAAATTCCCAAAAACATTTGTACAAAATTTTTCATTGTATCACTATTTTTGACAAAAACAGTTGTATAAAATTCACTTTGTAAACGCGAAATAGGAAAAATACATTGTACTGACGGAAGGTAATGTGCTGGCTACATCAGATTTTTAACTACTGTAAATACTCGAATCAATAAATTACTTGCAATACAAAATGTATTATTATTTTTACAAATTTTTAGTGGCCTATAAACCATGCGATAGTATTTATGGCAGGACTATGTACAACAACGTCCTATAAATATGTCTAATTATTATGTAATTGTTCATCAATGTTTATTTTTCCACTTCTTTACATCGAGTAAATAATTTTCTAATGTTTAAACATTATCCTGAGTTAAAATCTATAAAAGTAAGGAAGCTTTATCTTAAATTCAAAAAAATTAACTAAGGTTGTTTTTGCTGAGAGCTCCTTAATTTTCAATTCAGAATATTCCATTGCATTGCTGCCAAAATTTATACGATATTTTTTTTGTTAAGCGTATATTTAAAATTAAATAGCTGTTAATGATCCCAGGCGCATCTATGATCATATTCACCTTTATGATTATAAATGAGAGTTGTTTATGCATTATTATTCCCTATAGAGTAGCTAGAAGCTACCGTGTAAATTAGTTACTCGTTACTCCTACCTACAGTAAAGTTGTAAATGCGAGTTATTGTAATCCATAGTGTGAAGTTGGTAATGACAAATACCTACAGTACTGCAGGATGAAAAACGACCTTAATCGGGCATTTGTTGCCGAGAGGCTGCAGGCTGTAGTCAACAGAGCAAAGTCGGCCTGCAGATGGCAATTATGAGTTAAATCACGACATAACCGCAGCAAAATGCCAAGGAGGAACGTTTGTTTCACACAATGTAAGGCTTTATCAAATATATCATCAGGGCACGGGCAACAATTTACTATTAAAAAAATGTAAATATTACAATTCCACTGTTAAATAGGTATAAAACTAGTTGTTTATAACAAAGAATTGTGAAAGATATGGTAAACTAAACCCGAGACTAAACCATTTAATACACATATAATTAGGGTTAATATATCGTTGGTGCAGATTAACAATCTTAAATTACTTTAAATCTCAGTCTGACTTCCGTACACATACAGGGTGAGTCCGGAAGACGCCCCCCCCTTCAACTTTTTTATTATAAACAATAGAAAAAAAAGACAAAAGTTTTATTATTTTAAAGATACTATATGATGGCAGATATAGATATTTTTTTATAAAATCAGGTTTACAAGATACAACTATCAACTTTTATTTTTTAAATAGCAACCTATAATTATTTTACTAATTTTTTTTTTGTATTTTCAACGATGAATTAGTTTTTATTAATGTATTTGAAAATATTCGAGAAAATAAGGTAATTGAGATATATGGGAAATATTTTTTATTCAAATATTATAGGTGGCTTTGTGAAAATAAACAAAATTTAACAGTGTTAATATCAACAAAGTATATTTTGTTTACTTATTTATTATTACTTACTTATTATTTACTTATTTATCTATTTATTTATTATTTATTTTCACCTAGCAACCTAGAATATGAAATGATTTCTCATATATCTCAATTATCTCTCGAATTTTTTCAAATACATTAATAAAAACTAATGCATTGTTGAAAAGACAAAAAATGGCGTTTATATTTTAGTAAAATAATTATAGGTTGCTATTTAAAAAATAAAAGTTGATAGTTGTATCTTGTAAACCTGACCGTCGCCTACGTTATACATACAAGGCCTGGAAATGCAACGCGCTGGGCTGGCAACCTCTCAGTTAGAAATTTGACCGCTAGGTGCGCTTTTTCCGACCCCAATTCAAATTTCTACATATAAATAACACTGTAATAACCAAAATCTTTTACAGTAAAATACAATACTATATATATACAGTACATATATCTACATATATTTAAGGTATTAAATCTTTAATATTTTGCGATTTATTGGTTTTTATCTATTTTTTTTTAATAAAACCTGCTCTATTACTAATAGTTCTCGCCCCATTGTCCAACATGGGTTTTAATTTTTTTTCCTAATAAAATAGATAATAATAATGTATTATCACATATGTTGCATTTTAATTCTTCGGTAAATCTAGGTATTATTTTGAATTGTACAGTTCAATGTACAACGCGTATTATAGGTAATACCTACATTTAACACCGAGACGGGAAACAAAATCAAGAAATTTAATAACAGCAATAACATAAATAACGAAAACAACAAATAATATGCGTATGTAATTACATAGATTTCAATAATAAATCGATTTCAGTTTAAAATACGAATACAAATGGTCGGAAAAGGCGCCTCTTGCAGAGAAATTTTGCAACGTTTGGTTGCTCGATTTTTGTCGAAATATACCGAACATTTGCCTTGTAAGTATAATGTAGGCGACGACCTGACTTTATCAAAAAATATCTATATCTGCCATCATATAGTATCTTTAAAATAATAAAACTTTTATGAGTCATTTTTTTCTATTGCTTATAATAAAAAAATTGACTGTCGTATCTTGTAAACCTGAAAAAATATCTACATATGATTGAGATTTCGAGTAAGTGATAATACCTAATTTAATATACAGGCTGTTCAAAAAATAGGGGGTAATTTTTGAGAAATGTATTAGTATTACATATACCAAGACAAGAAAAATCCTAATTGTAAAATTTTATCAATATGGGAAATATTGTTTAAATAATTTTTGAATACATAAATAAATATACGTCATATCTTGTATTTAACAATAACTGATTAACACAAAAAAATTAACATACAGTGTGTTCATTAAAAAACCTAACTTGGAGTAGACTATGAACAGACAAACGTATGTCTGTTCATTATTCTATTCAAAAGTCAAGTCAAAATTGATTTTAAAATGTAATTTTAAGAAGAAAAGATAATAAAGAAGGATACAGTATATTGTCATTCACCGTTTTCTAAATTGTTTCCATTTTTAAAATAAGATTCAAGAAGAGAAGCTTTGATTTCTTTAGATAACATTTTTTATATCTCGTGTTAAATTGTCATTTAATTAAATAATTTAAAATTGACACACGTTTTTTTGTTCATAGCTTGCTCCGTGTTAGTTTTTTTTTTGAACAACTGTATAAGTCATTGAAACTAAATACCAATTGTAAACAGTATTTAAATTTCAATGGAATTCCTCAATGTATGATTTTTTTCCATGTATTTGTAAAACAATTCATTGTTTACATTTTCATACAACTGTTATAATCTAATCTAAAATGCTTTCCGTATAAAAAGAGCGAAAATAGAAACTTTTAATGACAACACATGTATTATTTTCCATTACTCGTCGCGCTAATAATTTATTAATAAATGTTTATAGATTAGCGTGTATTCTCTTGATGATTCAACAGAATATTTCATAACTCGTGGTATAGTTTCTTAATTGGTGTGATAACTTAAACCTTAAAAGGACACAAGAGTATGTCGCTCTTGTTTTGTTATAAAATATTTCACATCGGTATTAAGTCATCTAACAATTGCCGTGTATCACGCAATGGCATTCCAGCTATTTTCTAATTTACGATACAAATAATGCATACGGACTACGTCTTCATACAGAGAAACTTTACTTTTTACTTTATTTTCTTCAAATTGGAAGCGGGAGTGTGTTTATGATCGATTTTTATTATACACAGTTTTAGGACTTTCCTAATAAATAAGACAAAAGCCATTATATCATCAAAATCACAATTTATTCTTCAATATACAGGGTAGTGACCGCAACCCCGGAACATAGGACTTTAACATGTAAAATCAGATTTTCGTAATTTCCTGCTTCCCTAATTTTAGGTAAAAAAAAGCTTCAAATAAAAGTTGTACGGCATAAAATTCTTCATCTAAATCATTAAGCAAAATTAATTTTGTATGCCTTGTAACGTCAAAAATTAAGTACGAAAATGTCAAAAATCACCGCAAAATTGCTATAGCCGTGGGATTGAAACAAAAAATTAACAAATGTTAACGATTTATCAGCCAAGCTAGGTTAATCTAATTTCATTATTATTTGTAAAATCTGTTCAAGTGAATAAATATCAATTTAAATTAACAGATAATTGTTAATTGAAACAGATATTAGAAATAATATCTAATAAAAATAAATTACCCTAACTTGACAGATAAACCGTTAGACATTTGTTATTTATTTTGTCTCAATTTCATGGCTATTGCTATTTTTGAGGTGATTTTCGACATTTTCATACCTAATTTCTGCCGTTACAAGGCACACAAAATTAATGTTGCTTATTGATTCAGATGCAGAATTTTATGGTCTACAACTTTTATTTGAAGCATTTTTATCTAAAATAATTAAGGAAGCAGGAAATTAAGAAAGTATGATTTTACATGTTAGGGTCGCGGTCACCACACTGTATATTCCTTCTAAATTCATACAGTGCTTGGCGTGATCCTCCAGTACATTCACATCGTTCTAGAAGACTAAAACTGGGGTGCTGTCCAATACCTTCGTCACGATGGTATAAGTGTGTGTTACATCGTCCAACCGGTGGATGGCAGAAATTGACTGTCGCGATGCGTTATCATGCGTGTACACAACTGTTGTTTTTCTTTAAATCTTCGACGATACTCAATCCACCTGTTTCTTTGTTGATGTTTAACTACTCTGCAACAAGCTTCTATGTTTTCGACGTTTCTTCTCGATGCGGGATGGCCACTCTTTCGATCATCTTTGCCAGTCAAAACATTTCAACGAGTTAATGAAGCATCCGCAAACGCTTTGTAGACCAAAGTAAACAAATAGGTTGGTTCTTTGCATAAACGAACACAAAATTTGATTGCGTACCGCTGTTCGACGGATGTATCTATGACGAGGCAGATTAAAGAGGTCAACAAACTACGCCAATACGAGAACTGACTGTACTGAACCAATATTGATCAAATTTGAAGGGAATGTCAGTTTCTTATAGTAGTAGATACCGACATTTGTTTTTCGATCATTTCCCACCATTGTACGGTAATATTTCGAGCATTTAATCGGCGATTTTGTTTCATAATTTTTTATAAGAGCTGATGCTCATATACATTTTCTTTAAACAAATTAATAATATCTTGTACTATTGATCGCGGAATCGAATGTGAAATCGAAATTTTTCATGCCGAAATACCGTTCATATCTTGACTATATGGTTTACCACGAGCCATTTTTGTGTAAAAAATTATCACTTTGTTGATTTCAACAATGTGTCAATTGTTTTGTCAACAGTTGAATCATACACCGCCTACTTTGTGCAAAATTTATAAGTGGCCGAACTATTCTGATTCGTATGTTATAGTTAATTTAATTTAGTTTAAAACCTAATTTTTATTGAAACTATTTTCTTTTGTTGTTAATTTAAGCTGAAATTATATATTTTACGCTAATATTTTTTTTAAGAATAAAATATTTATTGAGTTTTTTGTAATAAAATTAAATGTCATTAAGGTAAAATACTGTACCGGCCGAACTAACATGATTTTGGGTTCGTAGATGGTACGGTCATGAAATGAGAAGAAACGATGACTACGTGGTGACAAAAAATATGAATTTCATCCTTCCAAGACGAATGCATAAACGAAGATATAATTCATGTCAACCTTTCTCCTAAAGATGCCCTACATTAACGATAGATTAGGCCACTTTTCACTTTTCTACCAATGTTTGTGTTGCGAACATTTTTCCATTGGTGTGAAGGGGGACTCTCGGGAGAAGATGCGTCTTTGCTGTTCTAGATAATAGAGGCCGATGCATCAGACCTGCTTGATATTTTCGTCCGAGACAAAATAAGCGGGCAATCCTTCCGATTAATACAAAACGATTTTTTTCCAGTTTCGTAAACCTGACATCTTTTTTAGACACAATGTACTGTTCTTTATGCATAATATTGCCCTGATTTATACTTCAATATGAATTGGTTTTGTAATATAACATTTGTTCCGTCAACAATTCCTGTATTTTCACGTGTCGGAAGCGATAGAAAGTCCACGTGAACAAGGACACAAACAAAGACAACTCCACTGGCGCCGGTCCTGCAAATAAATCATGCATATTCTATTTGAGGGAGCGCTCTACTGCTCCATTGTGTAGCGGTTTGTCAACGAACGAAGAATTTATTAGATGAAATGTAGCCATTGTTCTAAATAACCATCTTCATCTCTTGGTATAAACTACATACACACATTCAGCTAGCGTATTACCTCATTCATTATGCATACGATATAACTTATAGTTGTTGCTTTTCTAGAATTTTACGAGTTGATATGAAATGGAAGAGAAATTGATATATAAATATATCAACACTTCTTTTGCTCGTATTTTGAAATGTAGCAGCTTTGCAACATATATAAATGATATATTGAATCTATTTAGAAGTTCGTGCTGCTTTTTTTGGTTTGCGCTTTCCAAATCAAACCAATAAATAATAAATTACCGACTATTTATATGTATTCAATACAAGTTTTTTCTTGTTTCAAAAAATTTACCTACTGATCTACTACGAAACTGTCAGGCTATCTGCGGTCTTAATTAGTGAAAGTAATACCGTCCAAATGGTATAATAGAGAATGAAGAAGATAAAAATCGGAAGAGATTAGATACGGAAGAAGAAATAAATTAGGGTACTGAAAAAACTAAATTGATAATTACCTTCCGTCACCTTTAGGTAAGGAAGGTATTGTCTTTGGTCAAAAAATTCAATGATGAGTTTTTAGTGTCTCTATAATACGATTTTACCATTTTTACGATGATGTCTGTATGTATGTGTATCTGTGTGTGTGTGACAAAAGTTCCGGATCCCATAACTTCAATACCACGATTCCAAAAATTATAATTTTTTCGTATTCTTCAAGTTTACATCCAGAAGTACAAGTGATTAGATTTTGGTTATAATTGTTGAACCGGAAGTACCCTCATTTGAAGATTTAACAGTTAAATTTGATTTATTGACATTTAACGTTATTATAACTTAAAGAATATATTATTCTCTATACGATTTGATTATATTTTATACTTCATATTCAATAGATACAGAGTTAAAGAATTTTAAAGAAATTAAATTTTATAATTCAGCCAGCTATGCTAAACATGGAAACTATTAATATATTCATATAATTCAAATTGACAGATGTCAGTATCAATAAAAAGTAAATTAATGTGGCAGAGATGAGGATGTTGAAGTAGATGTTGGGGAAAACACGGAAAGATACGGTAAGAAAATAACTCTAGTATTACAAGTTTTTAGAAAGATACAAGAAATATGATTACATTGGTTTGAACATATCATGAGGAGAAATGAAGAATTATATTGGAACAAGAATGAATAGTTTAGTAATAGGATGTTGAAGAAACAGAGGAAGAGCAAAGATAAGATGGAAGGACTGTATTGCGGAAGACTTGAGAGAAAAGGAACTGAATGATAACGACACGCAAAAATAGCGACCCCTAACGAATGGAAAAAGTTAAAGAAGAAGAAGATGTCAGTGTCAAGTGCAATTTGAATAGTTTTTTATGAAATAATTTTACTGGAAATTTAGAAAAATTATGTAAGGAATTTATACATTATACACCGGATTGACGGAAGGTATTGTGCTGGCCACAACAGATTTTTTTTGTTGTCATTGCTCGCGTTCAGCCAATATAGCGCTAGGCTAGCAAAATCTAGCGTTGTTTGTTAGTGCTAGATGCGAACTGAACGGTATCCATTTATTAAATTACGCGCGCAAGCGCCGTTTAAAGTAAGAAAAACTGACAGTTCTATCTGTATAGTATTGAAAGCTCTCAGATGTCATTTTGAAATAGAAATTATTACTTGAACTATTAGAAGATGCACCAGAAGAAGTATTATTAACCAAGTAGTAAATTTGTTAGACAGTGACGTTCATTGCAACCAAACATGACGCGAACTAGTGTCCACTAGTTCGCTAGATGTTTTAGCGAAATATATCTTGTTTGCTACCTCTTTTAGTGCTAGAAATTAGCGAACCGTTCAATTATTTTGATGGTATAGCACTTGCTAGCGCTAATCCGCAAGCACTGCCTCCCTAAGCCTTGCAAATTATTCTGTGAGTATTGTCCCATATGTCTTGCAAGGTAAATTTTATTGTACGCACTGGGTTTTTACGAAGTGGTTTTTCATTGTAATCAAAGTAAAGGGTCTAGGAAGAAACTAAGTTTGGTCTAAAAGATTACCCTTAAAATGCCGGTTGAACTATTATCACCCGCCATTTGCCCACAGTTTTTTTTTTAAGTTTTAAGTCCATATTTGAAGTAGCAGAAATAATTTTGTAGAAATTTCTAACCATTTGTGTAGGTTTTATAATTTGTTGAAAATGTAAACCGACCGAAATATTATGAGTTTGGGCTCGTATATTGATCTATAACGGATTGCAAAGAAGGTATTCCATGTCTTTCTAAAAAAGATCGGTCTCGAGTCAATGCTGCAAATTCCCTTAGAATGGTAGAGTCTTCGAAAAAACTCGATTGGAATATCTAGAAAATTAGGTCGCTGATTCCATGTAAGTATTACACATGATTACGAATAGAACACTATATAGCCAGAAATAACTTGAATTTCCAAAAAAAAGGCAAAAAATGCCCAGACTTATACTAGTTCCGCCAGTTTAATAACCTACGCAAATGGTGAGAACTTTCTACAAATTTCTTTCGGCTATATAAACTACGCGCGTATGTAAAAACATACTAATGAAATAAAATTGCTACCTTGTTTTTAGTCCCAAATTTTGCCACCAGGTTCGCATTCTTAATGAATATCCCAATACCAACTTCAATTCTTTCAGGCATTGTATCCACCAGCCCTATACAGCATTCTTCAGAGTGGTGTCCTATATTTCATGCAAGATAGGTTTTGACCAAAAAGAACGGGAATTATTTTCTGGTGGGTGGTAGAGCTCTAATTTCGACTTCACTCGCCAGGTATCTTTACTAAACATCCTTTAGTATCTGTTAGCCAAGCGTCATCCTTGGGGAAACATCTGAGCGATCAGTGTGATTTTTTGTTTCCAATTTGAGAAATCAGCAGCGGAAACTGTCGCAATGCTTCGGAGGGCTTAAGGGGACGAGGCTTTACGAGTGGTTTTCTCATTTAGAAGTGGTCGAATATCAACTATAAATGACCTTTAACCGGGACTTCGACTACCAGAACGTCTAAAATCACTGAAAAATCCGTGATGCAATCGGCAATCATGTCTGATCGTCGTAAAACAATCGATGAATTGGAAGAACTCACTAGAATATCCTTGAGTTTATGCCAACGAATTTTGTTCCATGTGTGCTTACCGGCAACTAGAGAGTCAACCATTTGAGGGTGTGCTAGTAATTGAAAGAACAATCAGAAAATGATTCAGATTTTTTGTAAACTCTCCCAAGTATTGCTGCTAATTTCCCTAACAGGAAATAAAACTTGATGTTAACATGTTGCTTTTTAATGTCCGCCATTGCAACAGCGCTTACGAAAAAAAATCACACTGACCGCTTAGATGTTTCCCCAATGATGGCGCTTGGGTAACAGATCCAAAAAAGAGTCTAGTACAGATACCTAGCGGCTGAAGTCGGAACTAGAGCCCTACCACTCGCCAGAAAATAATGCACATTAATTTTGGGTACCTCGTCGTACGTACCAGATTTTTTCAAATTGTGCCGAAAATAAATCTGAACTAGAAGATGACCCTTAAAATACCGGTCGAACTATTATCACCCGTCATTTGGCCAACAGTTTTTGTAAGATTATATTATTTAAAATAGAGTCGAAAGAATTTTGTAGATAATTTTCACCATTTGTGTAGGTTTTGTAATTTGTTGAAATTACAAGCCGGCGGAACTATTATGATCCTGGATCCTGGACTTGAACTAGAAAGATGCTACAGAGCTCTTAGTCATCTACATTTTTCAAACAAAAAAATCATTACAATGGACGATGAAAATACATCGCTCTTTTTACCTCCCGCTACCCCTGGTAAGAAGTATAGGGATCGTGCTAAAAATCGCATATCGAGATTTTGGTAAATGATCACGTTTTAAGGTCCCTAGAATCCATTTATAACATTTTCACTATGACGTCTGTGCGTATGTGTGTGTGTGTGTGTGTGGGGGGGGGGGTGGATCCTCTTTACGATCTAACTCAAATACTATCATTCAGAAAGTTTTGAAACCATGTATTTCTACCTTATTCTAATATGGAAAGAAGCCATTAGATTTTGGTGGCAATCGGATAACCGGAAATGGCAGTTTACCTGAAGGTCAAGATAGTTTTTCTTCAAAAAATACCTTTAAATGTATTTTTTTTTCGCAAGTTATTATATAAATTAAAGATTACTCCATTTTCTACAGGTTTGCTTTAATACTTTTTCTGTATATTCTATGGATAAATTTATAAAATAATATAAAAATTATACCTCATAGGTAAATGGCGGGAGGTATTGTGTTGGTCACATCAGATTTTTAATTAAGAAATGAAAAGAAAATAGATGTCCCGAAGTATCGATAGCCTGTTGTAGCAAGAACGAAGAAAAATGCCAACGTATACAATGGAATTTTTGATTAATATTTATTTGTCTGTGTTACAATGAAAATAAAGTACGATTTCTACCTCATGTTTAACTGGTAAAGGATTCTATAAAATTTTGCATAGGATCTGTTCATCTCTATGTGAAGTATTTAATAAAATATCCTGTTGACTGAATTCTATTCGTCTTGTTTGTAAATACGTGGACAAACTTTTGGGATGAATCATTCTGTAAAGAGTTATTTTGAAAATCTTTCAAGTCCTTCCAACTACACATTAACATTACCTCTGATTCACAGTACACAAGAAGATTCATTATGCTTTCCGCTTATAATTACGGACTCTTTTCATAAGGACGAATATCTTTAAAGTTCACAAGTTTCAAGAATGTTCAAATAGTTTTTCATTTCATACACCACAGTGTATATTTTTTGTATAATATAATTAATAATTCTTTATGCATGATAAATTACCGCTATTAAAATTAAAATATGTTGAAAATACCAACATAATAACATTTCTGAATTGGCATATGAAGGTCATTATTAATTTGGCAAGTAGTAACCTATTTCAACCTTGAAAAAAATCAATGCGCCATAGCTGGGTGTATGAAGTCTGATTATTAAATAAACTGGAAGAACCATATTCTTGGCAATATAATAATAACATATGCGACTTTTGGCTATTTTTTGGACTTAGAATGTTGGAGATAGAAACATAACCACACCAGGAAACAATGCCGAACGTAGAATGTTGAATTGATATTGCATGTAAACTCATTTCGACAATAGGCATGCTTTACAGTAAGCTTAAGGGCCCAGTGGACAAGAACGACAAATCAAGCGTGGGTTATACAGTTCATTGTTCCACTAAAAATTGCAAAGCTACATACGTAGAAACTACTAAATGTTATCCGAAGATACGGATGAGTGAACATCGTAGATTAACACATAACAACACGGCGAACAAATGTGGTCTGGCTGAACATTCTAATCCACTAAAGACATTTTTGTAAAGTCGATCAGATTGATCCGATGCAATCTGAAGCGTTCGTAAGTCAATCGGGTTAATCTGACGCGTTCGTAAAATCAGTCAGACCGAGATATTCCATCAAAAATTTGCAACCCTATTATTTATATAAATATTTATGATTATAAACATTGCAGCACTATGGCAAATTCTGAAAAAAATATGGCAGTTCGCACTTTATAAAGTCTTTATGAGTTATTTCGAACAAATAAATGACCAGATGAAACAATTTCTTATTGAAGTAATCTAAAAAAAATGATTCAAGTGGCCTTTCTGTTCCACTTGAGTCGTCGTGTATAAAATTATGTACAACTACAGAAACAATCGCTATTTTCTTCTCCAATTTAACAAGTTAAACTTCTTCTATAATATCAGATTTAAACGTCAAAATCATATACCGGTCTGACGCGTTCGTAAAAGATTCGATAGTCGGATGGATCTGATATATCTGTGACCTCATCGAACAGATCCGTTTGATAGCAGCGACTAACTTTACGAAAACGCCTTAAAACACACTTTCGATTTGGAAGATTTTGGGAGAACAGATTGCTTCCGCAAGATATTTCCGGCTATTTTTCGATTTATTCCGTTGTCGATCTTGAGAGTAAATTGATGTGTATGTGTTTTTTGTGAACTTTTTGTACGATGTGTAAAACTGAATGTTAAGAACGAATGTATTTTGTGTACATGATATGTAATATTTTGTAAGATTTTTCTGTAAGAATGATGTCCACGTTATTTTGTAGGTATGGACTATTTTTGTGTTTTATTGAATGTTATAGACCCTGTAGGCAAGTGCACACCGAAACGTCGGCGTTGTAAGAATAAATGCTATTTGACTGAGATTTCGAGCAATTGTTAACACCTCATGTTTTATTGTCTATCATTTAAGCGAAACCTTCATACTATCGTAGATTTCGATAATGACGGTACACCTACAAGGTGAAATTTACAGTTTTTTTGCCAATTTGCAATAAAATTTCTTTCTTATTGTTCTCATTTATGTGGTGTGAATTTCACATTGTTCAATAACCTTGCATTTAACACAAACATTATTGAATTATACTACATCCAGATAAAAATATCCATACGTTTGTATTATGTATAATCGCATTGAGATGACTGACAGGATCAGATGTTGAATATGTGACGTTCAGTAACATTGTAAACACATTCAAACATTGTAAACAACAAGCTCCAGAGACACAGGATATATTAAATTTAATTCAATGTCATTACGGACGGATATTCACGATTTTGTGTACAATTCATTACTATTTCATATGTTTTCGTTTTCTATATACTTGCTAATAAATGCAGTAATAATAATAATAATAATAATAATAATAATAATAATATTGCCAATGATCTTGTCACCGTAAATATGTAGACTTGTGCAAGATCTTTAAAGTCTAGCAAGATTTCTTGTTTTAGTCAGTATTCCTTGTCTTGTCTTGCTTATAGGGTCGCCACCGTCCTCCTTTAGGGAGGAAAGTCCTCCTTTGCTCAATAGTGTCCTCCATCCTCTTTTGCGATGAAAATGTCCTCCCTAACAAAATTTATCGGTGATACTAATACCAATACAAACAAATAAATTTTAGAAGATAAAAGAAAAAGGTGCATGCATATGCATATATGTATATTTACTTGTAAAATAAAAATTACTTTTGACAAAGTTAGTAAATAAAATTAACATTGAAAAGATTTTTATTTTTAAAATATGTCATCTTCAAATTGTGCGGAGACAAGCGATTTCACAAGTTTGTCAGAATGAGATCTGCTGCAATTCTTTTGCGTTACTTTTTTCAAATTTGCGTAAAGAAATTCATAGCGCCAGAAAATCAACGTGTCTGAATCTCTTGCAATATTAGAGACTTTCAGATATCTCTCAGCTTCTTTGTGAGAATCACGGGATAGATGTTGGAGGGTTGGTCGAATGAAACGAAATTCTGACAAATCTAGCGCATCATAGTAACTTTATGCGAAATTCGAAATGTATCGCTGTATCGACAAATAAATATCGTCGATACAGTTTCGGAGGCAGTTTCGCCGATAAATCGGTGCGTCTGCATCCCTATATTTTAAGTAGATGCTATAGTACACGCTTGGTTGGATGCTATGCTACGATACAAACCGTTAAGCGTTAATATTTATTTTATTTCTAAATTTGTGTGAGTATTTAATCAATATACCTATTAGTAATATAATAATTGTTTGTTGTTATAATTTATAATTTTCTGTGATTCTTTTTGCCCTCCATTCGAGTCTTTAAAAGGTGGCAACCCTACTTGCTTAGCAATACTATAAATTAACCAATATGTCTTGCAAATTTCGTTTAGGACTTAATTTTTGTCTAGCTAGCAAGACTCTTGCTTATTTCTTGTTCTTGATAGCGGGGGGATTCACCGAGCTCCCATAATTTGAAGAAATTTATAAAAGTTATAATTTTGCCGAAAAAAGTAACACTGCCTCAAACCCCAGCTGCAGTACAGAAGAAAGTACTTTCAGCATCAGCAATGAAGACGACTTAAATTTTAATCAGATATTTAATCAAACCAAACATGAAACAATTTCTTGCACATCCGGATGGAGACAAGAACCTAATGATTATTCTTGACTGGTGGAGGAACCATGAATGTACGTATCCCATGTTATTTAAAATGGCATACTCAGTACTACAGCAACGTCTGTTCCATCGATAAGATTGTTTTTAAAAGCATCGGTAGTCATTAAAAACCACCGAAATCGGTTGAATTCTGAATCAACCAGAAGCCTATTATGCCTAAATTCATGGAAAACTCTCAGGGATATAAACAGTCGTGCTGATAAATAGATTATTTTTACTATACTTCTGTATAAATTTTTAGTTTATTTACACAAATAATTAAGATTTTGTATTTTATCATTTATTACTCATGTTATATACTGTAACGAAAAGTTAAACAACAAAATGGTCTTTTAAATTAATTACGTTATCTTTTTTTTTTTCACGATTTCAGCAGCCTTAACATCGTATTATAACATTTGCTTTGTGTGTCTACAGAAAACAAGAAATCTTGTTCTTCCTGCACGCTAATCTCGTGAAACACTAACACTAACCGTATGCCATTTTTGGGAGACAATTTTATGTTAGGGTACCAGAGCACGGGGAAGGAGCCAATTTTCCGTTTTACGAGCCTGAATCTTCTTGTGAACTCTTTAAAAGCCATACAAATTAAAGGTTGGGAAATAGCAGCAATAGTGGGCGTATTTATTTGGGACTTTTATGCCCAATTTTTCAGTCACGGTTTAAACCAGAAATTTGTTTAAGTTCAGGTTCAGGGTTTAAACTGTTTTTCAGTCTGGTTTAAACCATGAGCTCAGCTCAAATTTGACATGAACTTGAACCGCCAACATTTCTAGCTAAGTTTTGAATTTTTGTTTCAGCGGAATGTTTTGTCAGTAATTTTATAATTCATTTATTTATTTTGCCATCTTTGGTTGATATATTGATGTCTTGTCATATGTATTGACATTAAAATAAGGTATTAAAATGGAAACATAATATTATGAATGAAGATATTGTTAATTTTATTGAATACCTTGGCCAAGATAGGATACCAAAAATAATACGACCTAGAATTATTCATGCAATTTGTTCCATAGGATGATTTTGATATTTTTGTAAGATATCGATTGAAGAAATTAACAGTTACGCGAATACTACAAGAAATTGTACCAAATACGGTCTCGTACTAATTAGACAGTAAAGATGTATAAAATAAAAATACATTAATAAATTAATGAATATTCAGGAATTCAGCGGTGATATCTGAACAAATGTTACTTTTAACATTCGGTTTTTTGCTACAACTCTTGTATTTTATTATCAATTACACTGGTAGGTGAAACTTGAATACGAGGACTGCCACTAGTAGATTAAAAAAAACATTTTCCGTTTACAAATTTCTATTTTGAGCTTTTATTTTAATTTTTATACTTCTTTTTAAACACTACAGAATTTTGACACATATTATTTAAGTTGATTAGTAATTTCATCCCAATGTCTATTTCTTCAGGAGAAAAAAATTGGGTTTTTCTTATTATTTTCCATTTATAGCTTTAAGAATAATATTTAAATATATATTTTATATGTCAGCACGAGGTGACGGAATGTCAAAATGACATTAATGATCAACAAATTAAAAGAAAGCGCAAATTACACAGCACATCTTCTATAGTATGACATTTGGTTTAAGTTCAACTGAACTAGTTCAAATATACACATTATAAACAAAAAAATAGTTCAGGTTCAAGTTCAAGGTTCAACTGAGCTGAAGTTTAAACCGCCACTGAAAAACCCGGCATTAGAGTAACTTCGTAGGTTAGTTGTGTCCAGTTGGCACATTTTAAGTAACTCTGAACTGATCCTGAACTGACCCAACTCATCCAGCGGATTTGCTGGGCTAGTAGACCCAACCCGTCTACTCTATCTAAACATTTGTGTTCTTTATTTATTTCTTAAAATTGATAGTTGTGGGTTACAAGTGAAGTTATTTACATAATGTAAATAAAATTAGGTTAAAAAGAGATAATCATACTAACAATGATGGGAAATTGAGTTTACTACCAAATTTCAGAACTGTATCATTTATTTGGAAGTAACACAGGTTGGTTAGAGATCAGTTCAAGATTGAACCTGAAGGTCCCAAATAAATACGGCCAGTGTCATATTAGAGGGACATTCCAGATCCCAGTTCATTTCACCTTCGTCGCCAAATGCAAAAAAGCTCTCAACAAAAAGGACCATAGAATTATGATAGATATCCTTATTAATTTTCCTTAGTCAAATACCAACTATGTAAGATTCACGAAGAGGACGAAGAAACTTCGTAACACTATATACTAAGCGTTTAAGTTAATTTAAAAGTTTTCGCGCTCGCCTAATGATGTAAGTGCAGGAGAGACTTATAGCGAAAAGCTGCAACATGCATTATTTTTTCTTAAGGTAGTTATATCGTGAAATCATTTTCAACAGAATTAATTGAAATTTTAAGTACATCTCAACTGAAGTATAATGTACCTGCTCTACAAGTTATAAAACAATTGACCGAGCGGTACCTGAGATATTTGCAATTAAATTTGGCCTTTTTAACACGTGAAGAATAGGAAATGGCAAAATAAACACAACATTTTAAATTATAACTTTTATATCCACTATGACATTTAATCGAAAAACTAGTATGTTATAGTAAACTAATTAACGGATTTTATGTAAAAATTAGAAAATTATTTACCACCCATATTTAATTTTATTGTCTCTAGAAAATTTTAATCTGAAGATATGATAAATAGGTAGAATTATACTTGACAACCATGTACAAGCGTTTCAGATGAAGTATCAGTTAAGTTAACACCCGCTTGGTATTAGCGAATAAGAAGTGATCTCAGGCTAAAGGAATTTCAGACGTACATTCGAAAGAAATATTTTTGAAATTGGTATTTTACGTGAAAAGCATGAAAACTTTAAACAGTATAATACTACTTTTGTAATTTTAAGAAAGAAATATATTAATTTGTTTTGCAGTTTCCATTTGTAGTTTAGAATTAGTATTATATCTTAAAATATCTTATTACTTTTATACCCGAATGTACCAATAAATGTCTAGATACGACGATGCCACAGTTATTCTTCAACATTGAAATACGACACTTGTGTATGTGTTAGTGCGAGTGGTACAGTTCAAAAAAAAACTTTTCTACGGAAAAATAAAGAAAATTCATATGTTACAGTCGTTGATATTAGCTTTTAACTATTTTGATGCAATCTGTTTATATAATATAATGTTAAAAAATATAAGTTATTGCAAATATAAACTGCATTAACTTAATTTTTATTTTGAACATAGAACAAGTTTTTGAATAGGTACACTCGAGTGACAACTACCTTAAGTTCCTCCTCTAATATTTGACCGTCAAATAACTGTCATTTGTGTTTATATTTTTGGTGTGCACAAGTAAACAGAAAAATGGCAATTTTGGTGGATACGAAAATTTCAGTGATGTAAATTCAACGACATACTTAACTTTTGACTCTTGGATATTTTAATTCATGTAAAATGTTCGTGTAAATAGACCACTTATAAAAACACTTTTAAAGTTACTTGTAAAGAAAAACTTCATCTTTTAGGTTTCAGTAGAAAGTCAACCGCGAAACAATTTCAAATTTAGACCCGCACATATATTTTCATGACCTTAAAAAAATAAAAAAAACTTTATGTTGAATATTAGATGTACATACGAGTATTCGACTATTTCATAAATATTTATGCTGCTTCCAATTTGCGTAAATTGTGTGCGGCATTTTATATATTTTATTTGTCATATATAGCTGTGGTACATGCACTACAATAAAACAATAAATCAAACGTGAATTTTCAGTGTGAAATGAATGTAATTAAAAAGCAGCGCACGCGATGCCATAATATTCACTAAATCATTAAAGAGCTGATTAAAATTCAACGCGAGCTCATGACGTACCTAATTTAATTGCATTTTATAGCATTACTCATATTACTATAATGACGAATAATTTGGGGAATCCCTCGATATTTCACACAAAAAAATACCAAGGACGATTTTAAACATACGATTCAAATTTATGTAAAATTTATGTCGCTAAACCACAAAAGAAATTATTTGTAAATTAACATTAAATTTGGCACACAACCTTGGAAAGATTCCATGCATTCTTTTCAAAAGAAAAATTCACTTGAATTTAACGGAGCCAGTGATAGTCGCCTCAGGAATTTTCGATTTTTTTTTTGTTTTTGAGCTACAGGCAAAAACTCGTTTTTCGTTAATTTCGAAAATATCTCATATCTTATTTAATATGATAGAGAAAAAAAAAAAATAGACAAATTTTGTATCGCTTCTTGCCTATAATATAATGGCGGAATTGGATTTTTTGAAAATTTAATAATTCTTGAGATAACTTATATTTTTATAAATGGAAACTAGTTGAAATTAGTCTCCTCTTTTTGCTTATTTTATAAGCTTATCGACGATATATAACAAGTTCTTTTGTTATAATAAAACAAAAGAATGTAGGCTTATATATTATTGAAAAACTTATACAATAAGCAAAAATATGAGACTATTTTGTACATAGATTCCCATTTAAAAAAATCAGATGTGGCCAGCACGTTACCTTCCTTCAATTCAGTGTATTATGTACAAATTCTTCTTCTTTAGCTTTTCCCACTGGTTAAGTGGTCACTATTCCTGAATTTCTTCATCCATTTATTTCTATTTTGCTTGTTGTCATCATTCAGTTTCTTTTCTCTGAAGTCCTTCGCAAAACAGCATTTCCATATTATCTTTTGGCCTTCCTCAGTTTCTTCTACCTTCTACTACTAAGCTATTCATTCTTCTTCCAATATATTCTTCATCTCTCCTCATGAAATGTTCAAACCAATATAATCGTCTCTCTTGTATCTTTCTACAAAACTTTTATCACTCGAGCCATTTCCCTTATCCTCTCATTCCGTTTCCTATTTTTCCGTGTCTTTCCCAACATCCATCTCAACATTCTTATCTCTCTGCCACATTCATTTTCTTTTCATTGATAGTGATATCTGTCAATTAGAATTTTCTTAATATAGTAGCTGTTTCCATGGTTATAGCATAGCTGGCTGATTTATGAAATTTAATATCTTTATAATTCTTTAACTCTATATCCATTGAATATGAAGTATAAAATGCAATTAAATCGTGTAGATAATAGTATATTCTTTAATATTTATAGTGATATTAAGTGTTAAAAAATGATTTAACAGCGTTTTTTCAAGAAAAACTGTTAAAATTATCAAATAAGGGTACTTCCGGTTATAACCAAAATCTAATCACTCTTCTTTTGGTTGTAAACTTGAGGAATACGAAAAAAATATAATTTTTGGAAGCGTGGTATTGAAGTTATGCGATCCGAAACTTTCGTCACACATACACACACAGACACACACATACATACACACACACACATACATACATACATACAGACATCATCGTAAAAATGTTAAAATCGTATTATAGGTACCCTAAAACGAGCTTATTCACTAAAAACTCATCATTGAATTTTTTGACCAGGCAATACCTACCTTACTTAAAGGTGACGGAAGGTAAAAATATAAGTTTGTGTTGTATTTCGCGAATTTTCAAAAAAAAAACTAATTAATTTATTCTACGCAAAAACGGTACAATGTTCGCGTTCAGCCGGGTTAGCGCTACTCAGCGCTAGACTAGCAAAATAATTGAACGGTTCGTTAAAATCTAGCGCTGATATAGACCTAGAAGAAATAGCTAGCGAGAAATATTTCGCTAAAACATAGCGAATTTGTGGCCAGCTGCACGCGTCATGTTTGGTTGCAACGAACGTCACTTTCTAACAAATTTATTACCTGGTTAAGGTTAATAATATTTACTTTTGATGCCATCTTTTATTTTAAACAGCACTTGCACGCTAATTTTAGTAAATGTATACCGATCAGTACTCATCTAGCGCTAACAAACAAAGCTAATTTTTGCTAGGTTAGCGCTATCCCGGCTGAACGCGAGAAAAGTTTGTCTAAACAAATTCTGGAATGTGCAAAAGGTTTTGCTCTATCGTTAATATTACCCGATATCTAAAAAAAATCATGGAAAATGAGACTTTTCAGAAATCCTGTTTTTCTAGAAAAACTCTACATTTATTATTAATTAGTGAAAAATTTTCAAGTTGTATGTTTAGAGCATCAATGAATAAATCTCAGTAATCGTATGGTAACATATTACGTGATATGAGTCACCGGCTATAACGATATGTAAATATTGACGTTGCAGATCACACCTCTTGTTATAGTTCGTGGCTCTGATTATCCTTGCACATAACAGGTTACTATACCATTAGATCTAGATCGTGTAGATAACGGAAAACTCAATCAACATGGAATTTTTCTAATAGAAGTAGATAAAAAGGTCACTATGACGAAGAAGAAGATTCCGCATATGAGTTATATGCGTTCCTTTGTTCCTATTCAGGTGACCAATAATTTCAAAGAATAAAATTTACTGACATTTTCATGACGTTCACTGACGAAATTTAACACAATTTTTTATAACGGTTATTGGCGGTACAAATTAATTTTTCTCGCCGTTATATAGCCCTGTTGTGACGTCACTCCTGGGATGTACGAACTGTCAATCTGTCACTGATACTGCATTTTACACTTTTTAGCAAGGCATCGAACCCGAACCTGAACTGAACCAAAACCGGAACCAAACCGTAACATTTTAGCGAACCCAAACCCAGAACCGAACCTAAAATATATTTTTTAATTGAACCCGAGTCGGAACCGAACCGAGTATTAAAATTCGGGTTTAGGGTTCAGCTCCCGTTCAGGTTCATTTTGAGTTCGGAATGTACGCGTAATCGTAATACAGCCGATAATCGACACCTGTGTTGTCTGTTTGTCAAAATTATGTTCGTGTTCTTGTCTTGCGTAAATTCCGGCTCCCATTTTAAATTATATCTATATAAGATTGTTATTCCAAAAACATTAATTCAGTTTTCATTAAGTCGAACCGAACCTGAATCCAATACCTAAACCTGGAACAAAACCGTAAATTTTATTAATGTTTGAACCAGAACCCATTTCTCAAAAAAATCTGATGTGGCCAGCACATAACCTCTCGCCGTATATTTTACCTGGCTGTATGCATAAAGCAAAGAATATTTTTATAAATACAAATAATATATTCATATAAATCTATGACGTATAAACTTCTTTATTATTCAATAATAGCATGTCTCAACATGAAGATATTTTACCATAAATTATGTTACAATAAATTACAAAGTAGAGTTTACCATATATAAATATTAGGCTGGTAACAGCAATTTTCAATTCGAACAACGTTGTTTACTTTCTCTTCATATTCTTCTAGTAAAAGCATTAATTTTGGGCGGTCTAAAATGTATATATGGATTGTGCATCTATTCTTACATATCTTCTTTTACATTTTATTTTTTCATACATGTTATATCTAAATAACACTAATTCCCTTTAATAAAGTGACGGATAGATTGCACTCCGATTATTCTTATATCGATGTGTAATTTTGTCAATATTTACAACTTACTTGAGAAGAATTTGATAGCTTTTTCGCAATTCAAAGTTACTCTAGTCTATAGTACTGGTGTACATTGTCCCATAATGTTTGAAACAAATTTAAGTCCTTCAACCTAGACTTGTCATCTCCATAATAGTCACAGATCAAGCATTAAGGGATTCTCCAAGTACATTTTTCTTTCATTACTCATTATTTCTGACACTGACATTTATCTGTCAGTTACAAATAATTTAAATTATCAACTATTTTTCATGGCATTCTTTCGGCTGTCAAATTTATTACAACAGATTATTTTATATATTATACTTCTTTTATCTCTAAATCTATGGAATATATAATAAAATATTTAAATGTATCAGATAGAGAATTTAATTTTCTTTAATATTACCACGAAAAATTTTCAAAAAATAATATTTAGAAGATTTTTTTCAAGAATCTTCTACTTCCGGTTGTCCAATTATTACCAAAACCTTTTCAGATCTTCCCATGAATGTCCGATTAGGAAATACGTTGTTAAACAAATTTTAAGTCTTATAGTTTTTGAGTAACCGTCCTTCCTACATCCCACACACACACACACACACACACACACACAAATCCACACACACACACACACACACACACACACACACACACACAGACATCATCGTAAAAATGTTAAAATCGGATTGTAGGGACCTTAAAACATGCTTATTCAATAAAATCTGGATATGCGATTTTTAGCATGAATGCAATACCTCTCTTAGCGAGAGGTAAAAATTAATTAACCGGAACGTGAACCGAACCAAGTTTTTGGCGGGTTCGATGCCCTGCTTTTTAGGGAAATTTAAAAACATGAAACTTGTGTTGAAGGATATTATAAATTATTTAAATGGCCTGCAAACTACAGAATTTTTTTATGAAAGGAAGAAAATAATATATTTTAAACATATTTTTAGTTCAAAATTTAGTCACCAGATAGGGTTTGCTTAACTTAAATCGCGAATATGGTTCGTTTCGAAAAATATATTATTTTTTTTACATAAAAGGTACGTTAGATAGTTATCTAAATACAGAAAAATTCTTTATTCACAATCATTAGGTATAGATATGTCGATTCCTAAACTATCAGATGTTTGTAAATACGTCATTTCTAATTGCAACGACAATCTCTTGGGTGAGGAATAACAGATTTCACTTCCACCCCATGGGTTGGAAATGTTTATGTGGGGTTGCGTAGCAACATTGTCATAAATTCCTATAATAAAGTAGATTAAACAAATTTTAATGGAGCTGTCAAAAACATTAACAAAATAAAGATTATAACTCAATGATTTATTCTGAAAATTATTGATTTAAAAAGAGGATGAATGTGAATAATATGTATATATACCTCGGTAGTTTCATAACAGCCGAGTGCTTATGTATATTACCTTACGGCACTCCAGTTTTAAACAACAGATCATACGTGAAATAAATAAATCATTAAGAGTTAAACAGATTTGGCGATAAAAATAGACGCCGAAGTAGCAGACTCAGAGAGACATGGGGCAACATAAAAGAGAGGATACTAAAGAAGAAAAGATCACCGATAGAAGAAGAAATAAGATGCACGAGGAACAATAAATAGTGGATGATTCTTACACAACTAGTATAAAAGGATGTATATTTTACCAAAAGAATGATGTAATATATAATTTAGGAATACTCTATTTCAATATATTCATTGGGAAACACGCTATACCACTATAATAATAAACAAATAACAGATCCGGGATTTATATGACACTATCCTACATCCGTGAACACTCTTCATACTTAAAACAATCTTTACTTTTATAAATTTCATTCTTTCCCTAAATATAATCTGCTGTAACTTCCCGTATCAATCTTGTACCTTGGCTATTGTCCACTTAGCAGCAACCCCATGTTGTTGGCTATTGAATGCCTTGAATGCCGAGAATGTTCTCAGACAATAGTTCCCCATCCATCATATGTCACAAACTGACCGTGCGTACCGGACACCAGATAACGGAACGCTGGGTGACATTCATCACTGATAAACACATACCGATATCAGATACCTTAGCGATCAGACTGAAATGTTTCATTAATAATAACAATAAACACAAACGCGTTGATTGCTATCAGCAAATGGAAGAGAAAGAAAAAAATGTTTTGAAAATGAAACTTGTAACGTATAGATCTAATTTATTATTGTATACACTTGTATATTGATACAATTTTTATAAATGCAAGAGATTCAGCAAGTAACTGGACAGTTTTTTCTTAAATTTAGAGCGCGAGTCAGCAAAAATATGACTCCATGAAATTAGCACAAATATCGGTATATATGTTACACAACTCGTAATTTGTTCGAGCAGTATTGTAAACAAATAATGATTTATTTTTTGAATTGTTCCGAGGAACATGGAAATTAATACAATTAGGTAAATATTGATCTTAGTCATTAGTTATCACTTTATATAAGAATAAACAAGTTTGAATTTTTCTACGAGAATCCAAAGTACCAACACCAAATACAATAATTAAATTGAAAAATTCATAATAAGAATAGCTTATGAACTTTCTCTGAATGTTTTCAATAGCTTTTACATGCTTGTTATATAAAGGGTTCCATATATGAGAGCAATACTCAACCCTATTTCTGACATGAATAATAGAGCATTTTGAGAGTGTGAAGTTTACAAAACGATTGGGTACTACGTATTATGAACCCCAGATTTCTGTAAGACACTGTTAAAATATTATTGTAATGCGGAATAAAGCTTAATTTTGGATCGAAGACCATTCCTAAACCATTAAATAGAGTTACACGCTCCAAAACAATATTATTCATGTGATAATTGAATGAAACTAGCTGTTTTAAAAAGAAAGTCATACATTTACATTTATTATAATTAAAAGTTAATTTAGATTTCAGAAACCAATCCAGAACATTGACTATGTCACTTTGGAATAAGGCACAATCATTAGCAAAATTGATTATTCTGAAGAGCTTTAAGTCATCTACGTATAACAGGATCTGAGATTATTAGACAGTATCAGTAATGGAATTAATAAAAAGAAGAAATAATGGGCCAAGGATTGAACCTTGGGGAACCCCAGATGTTGCGTAATAGATCTAACGTAACAAAGTAACCCTTAAAGCCTTGTTCTACTCTAAGTATGAAACAAAATGTTTGAAATTACGACAAACAAAAATTGCCTTATACATTTTGGAATTGCCATGCGACCCCCATTTGAATGGATAACATCAGAAAAATCACAAAAATTCAAATTGAACAAAACTGATGAAAGGTGTACAACTTTCATTGGCCAACTTGATTAGCTTAATCAGCGATCAGTTGCCCAGTTCTAAATAAAGAGCAAGTAGCCTAGCTGACGTAGTTGTCAATATAAGTCAGTGTTTGATCTATGTGAGCTAGCTTTAGCTACTGATTATGTTTAGTTGTAAATGGAATACATGTCGTCATGTCGCGGTATTGAGTGAGGTCTTGTAACTTGTAGTGTGACACGTGTGACGAAGCAGATCAGCCACGTGACTGTGTGAGCTGCTGCTGCTGCGGATATGCTAGCTATGCGGGACAGTCAGGGCCGGGCCCAACCAACTCCCGTTATTTGAACACCAATACAGGACAGGAAGTAGCAAATTCGAACATTGGAAACGCATCAATCAAGATTCAACATTTCTTCCTAGATTTTTTGTCAGAAGTTGAGACAAATTTGACTTTACTTGAAAATATGTGGGAAATTTGTCCACTGTGGTGTGGATAAGGGGTTAACAATTACTCGAAACCTCAGTCAAACAGCATTTATTCTTACAACACCGACGTTTCGGTGCACACTTCAGGCTAGTAAAATCTTACAAAATATTAATCACTTACACAAAATACATTCATTCTTAACATTCAGTTTTACACATCGTACAAAAAAATTATAATGCATACATATCAATTTGCTTTTAAAATCGACAACAGAACGAATATATTGGGAGGAGTTTTAACCAATAGAAAAGCAGATGAGCTCGTTGCCACATTACCATTTTACACGCCTAAACCTTCTTCTTGTGAACTCTTGAAAAGCCATAAAGAAAAAATTGGGAAGAGTCAACTGGAAAAACATTCCGCGCTTCAGTCAAACGAAGACGTTTATTTTTCTTTAATCGACAAACGCTAAACAGCTAGCTCTCAGCAAAAATACCTTAGACCTATCAGGTATCTTTACTGGTCATTGTCCTTTGGAATACCATCTTTGGAAAATTGGTATAACTGAAAACAGTATCTGCGGACTCTGCCAAGAGAACGAAGAAACTTCGAAACACATTATATGTGAATGTCCAGATGTAGTCGAAAAAAGACAACCTTCTAAATAAAAAGTACATCATGGCAAATGAGATCGGGAAACTGATTCCTGAATTTTTGTTTCTTTAGGACAACGCTTCTGTTTATAAAAGCCATATTGCCATGAGTGATATTCAATTGGCCGATTTACATTTTCAACAAATTATAAAATCTACGCAAATGGTTAGAAACTTCTACAAAATTCTTTCGGCTACTTTAAATATAGATTTACTTACAAAAACTGTGAACCAAATGACGGGTTGTAATAGTTCGACCGGCATTTTAAGGGTCCATCTACTAGTTCATATTTAGCTTCTACCGAGACCCTTTACTTTTGGCACAATGAAAAATTTGCAGAGCTTAGGGATACAATGCCTAATAGAATTAAAGCTGGTAACTATTACTACTAAAGACGTTGTAACCCAATATAAAATGGCGGAATACTTGAATAACAAATTCAGATTTTGCAAGTTTAAAATATACATTACAATATACATTTTAAATTAGTCGAAATAAATTTGAAGAATATCTCACCATTCGTGTAGGTTTTATAGTTTGTTTGTTGAAATTGTAAACCAGCCAAACTATTATGGGTTTGCGCCCGTAAATAGGGTTTTAGAGCAATAGTTCTTTTCCAGAAGAATCAAAACTTTGAAGCATTATTGGATCAAATACACCGAAGATCAAGACAACTACGTAAAAGATATATATTTGAAGTGGGAAGAGAAGAAGAGCATGTATGAATGATTATGAGTGTGGCCGAGGCGAAAGAAGTGTACTTAGACAGGAATGTGTGACGAAGGACGAATGTTTCGTAATTATTGTGGTTCGGATGCAGTATTTCGTTATCGAAAATGGGTCACTTAAATATGTAAGGAGTGAGGAATATTTGCTGTATGAAAATGTATATTTGTCCTTGGAAATATTTTTATAATGATTGCCCTACCAAGAAATTGCATCTGATTTTCAGTCTACAATTTCCATTTTGTAGTAAACATTAATTTGATCAAGTATGTTGTTGCCAGAATTTCTAGTCCGCGTAGATGTTAAAGGTGACACAATATTATTGTAATACTGCCACAAACTCAATGATTTATCCATTCGGTCTTTTTTCATAGTAATTAAGAAGAATCCATCTGGCCGGAATAAATCCAGCAATGTGGTTCGGCTGTTAGCCGGATAATCCAGTTTCGGTATTCCAGTCAAATTCCGGTACATCCCTAGTGAGTGAGTCAGCTGATCTCTTATTGTTATTATTGTTTTCGAGTTTGTGCTAACCCACTAATGACCGTTTGCACCGATGTAATCATAAGTTCTACTTTAAGTTTTACTTAAAGGTAAGGTTCACCTTAAGTTTAGTTGTATTGCATTAGTAAATTTTATGTTGTACTGGATCTAAGAATAAGATTTGGTTAAAAAATCAACATTATTGTTTAGGTAATACAGGAAGTCAGTTAGTTTGACGTTTATCATTGAATTTTTTTCACAGTTTAGTATTTAAAAGTCGCAAAAGTTAATATTAATCCTTGCTTTATTAATAAATAATTTAAATAAGAATAAAAATCACAAATAAATATGAACAGGCGGTGGTGATATAGTGTAACTATGGCGCCACCATACGCATAGATATGTAGTTTCTAGAACTATGTAATAAAATTTGTGCACCTTAGTAGGCGCACGCTAGCCTTTGTATTCATATTTGGAGAATCCGGTATTAAAAGTGACAGATAGTTTAATTTATGTGGATTCTCCTTTAAAAAATTATGCTGATCTTGCTAATGCTAGAGTTAGTAAAACTTCAATTAAAATTAAATTTCATCATCATAGTATTCAATCATATCCAAGTGCACATTAATCCACAGAAATCCGAAGCTTAAAGTAAGTGTACCTTAAGTATAACTTAGCATACGGTGCAATGCAATACATTTTAAAAATTTAAGTTCCACTTAATGTTAGGTTATACTTAAGAAGATGCGGTGCAAACGACCATAAGTGGGACATGCATGATTTTTAAGTATGTATGAATTATTATTAATAATGATCTCTTTTTGTTTATCTAATAAAGAAATATTCATTTGGGTGAATTAAGTTACTATAGAAAGACAAAGCTAAAATCTCTTATTTATAAAGTAATTGAATGATTTGTTTTATCAAAATTATTGTTATACATTTGGAACTTTGTACCTATGAGACGACGAATACAAACAAATCATTCTTCATTCTCTATCCTATCTAGCGATTGTGATTGGCCGGTGGAATGTATTGTTTAGCTAGGCTTGTCACAGTCACTATAAATATCAAAACAAAATATGATATTTGCGACACCACGCCTACTACACTTATTTGCAACTAAATTATAATGCACAAGCACAACATAGTCAATCCCTTCTATTATCTACATATAAGTGTGCAACATTTTCTATAATTTTTCTTCGGAGATTCGTCACGAGTGAAAGGAAACGATTCGAAGAACACTTTTACTTCCAGATGGGAGATATTTAAATTTCTCGAAGATTATTTATCAAATAATCGATAACGAAATCGATGGCAATAATGCATCGATCATTAGAAATGTTGATTAAATGATTAGATGACTCACCCCTTCATTTCCTAGGAACTGTATCGTTGGACTCTGGTTGAATTTGTTCTGGAACAAACAAAGGACAATTAGATTGCGCAAAACTATTCATTTATTCAAATGATGAATCATGTAGATTAATTCAAACATTAAATGTAACCATATTTCACAGACACAATAACAAATAGTATTTATACTTAATCAACGGTGGTTAGCCAGATGATCAAAAATGGATATTCACCACAATTCTGTAACAAAGTTACTAACTTTTAGCAACATTGCTCTATAGCGTATAACCAATAATAATTAGTATTGAAATGCTAAATAATAAAACATGGAAAATAGAAGGTTTGTATTCGAATCACCTATTTGAGAAACAACATGTCATATTTTTTCAATATTGAGATTTTTCAGTAACGAATTGTACGGAAAACGCATCGTGTGAGAAATAGCATATATCAGATGCACAGTACCTACGTGGTAGAGTAGTTAAAATATAATTTGAACGTGAAACAACTGACTTACCTATAATATTTCTCTTTTGAATGCGTTAGAATATACTTTCGGATTTATCTTAATACAATCTTTTAGTTTATATTCTGTATATTTTATTATATACATAACATAAACTAAAAGGTTATATTATTAATGTATTATGAGTTCTGATATTTTTTTAATAATTTACATTTTTCTTGTTACTTTTGTAAAAAGAAGCGGTACTAAATTATTTAAAAAGTAAAGAAATCTTGTACTATTTTATAGAAAAATATCGTAATGAATGTTTTCTACGTTATTCATCCCAATTATGTAAGAAAATTACTGTTTTCGTAATATTGCTAAAAATTGTAACCAAATGAAACAAAAATGTAAACCCAGTAATTTTCCTTTTTTATTCAGTGTTCGTAATTATTATTGGTTATTTGCTGTAACAATGTTCCTAAGAGTTCGTAACTACATGTTACAGAATGGAAGTGAATATGTAATTCTAGGAGAATATTTTCAAATATTTCTTTTAATTCGGAATATTATATTTTTTTTACTAATGTATTATTATTTATTTATACATACTAAATCATTTCATTTATAATTTATATATATTTTTGTGTTTTATTTAACTGTTTAGCATACATTTTTTGTAAAAAAAATACATAAGTTTGAGAAACATGTAAGGCAAAAAAAAATATTTCTTCTCATTATCCAATTCCATGTTTACAAAATTTTTAATCATTTTACCATCGGAAAATCATAAATAATGTAAAGCGCAATACATTTCAGTTTTTTTGTCCAGTTTCTTCTTTGACAGTGTTTTGTCTCCTGAAATTTTTGCTTCTTTGACATGTTTCTCAAATAGATGATTCCACGGATGATTCATTTGTTTCAATTGGTTAGAATTGAGGAGCTTTTAGCAAAAACAACTTTAGTTCATTTTTTGAATTGAGATAATCAAAGAAACAACTTTCTAGCTTCCTTACTTTTATTGATTTCTGTAACTTAATTTATCTCAGGATTATGTATAAGTATTAATAAATTATGTACTGGAAGTTAAGAAATAGAAAAATAAACGTTGATGAGCAATTACACATTAGACATTTTTATCGGACGTTGTTGTAGAAACGCTTCAACTTTAAAATGTAATTAATAACTTGTGACTTTATGCGAGAAACACTTTAATCAAACTATTTGGTATCCTTGAAAGTATATGTCGCTGTATGTAACTCATATTTAGACTATTATCTTGATGAAATTCAAAAGAGGAAACCGCAATAATATAGTCTTCCAGGATTTTCAGACGACTGATTTTGTCTAAATTACACCATTTAAAATAATCTGATGATCATGTGATCTGTTATATATATTTTCTCATTAAGTCTTAGGTGAAATTTCGCTCATTATGAATTCTGGTATTGAGTTGAATAAAAGCAGTAAAACTCGTTGACTGACTGCGACTCTTAACGTTTCCCATTAAATGGACGTAATTTGGAGAACAAACGTGAAACGCCGATCCAAGGCAAACGTAAACACACTCCCACACAGACACAGACCTGTTACCATGGCGACCGTACTCGTACGCTGCGGGAATTTTATTCATTCTGCTTTCAGATTTGTTTGCTTTCGTTCGAGAGATAGTCGCGGATTATATAACTTGCTTTATTTAATAACAAGTCTTTTACTTTTCACCGAGTTACAGGAAAACATAAAATGAAGAGTTATATCTAAGCTTCTTAATATAACATCTTTGTACAAATAGAAACTCGTAGAATTTTATTTTAAATACGATGGTAATTTCATAAATATTGCATACAATTGTTAGTTTATTCAATTGTTTATTTTTAATATACTATCTCTTTACAATCCTTCAATATAGTCTCTCTGGTTCTCAATGACAGAGTCTAACGTCTGGGAAGCTTTACTATTCTATTCAATATCCAAGACACCATATCTGTTCGTCTGTCGAATGGCTTGGGTAACGGCAGCATGAAGCTCTTCCAGAGACAGAAAACGATGTCCGTCGAAGTCTAGTAGACTCATGTCCGGACTATAGGGAGTAAGAAGTAACATTTCCCAACCGTATTCACGCAGTTTTTCGGTTATTACATTCCCGATATGGGGGCAAACATTTTGTCATGGAGAATGAGTGGCTCAGCCGATAATAAACTGCCGTGACACGTACCACATGGAACTTATTTGTAATCATAAGCAAATATCATCATTTCTTTGACTTTTGATTGAGCTCTCCGAAATTTTTTTGGCCGTGGGAAATTTGGACTTTTCCATTTGGTGGACTGTGATTAGCCCAACGAGACACTGTACTACGGTCTACGGTCCACTGTTAAGTCACCGCAAACTTGATTTAAAGCAGTGTGGATTTCTGTTGGGTTTTTGCCACGTAAAGTTTCTATCTTAAAGTACGACCTCTGATCTTCAACATTCACAATACCCAAGACAAGTGCAGGCTCTACTTCTAGCTTATGTTAGTGAGAAACAGATTACGCTATAGTTGAAAACAAAACACACGATTCTTCTCCAATGTAGTTGAAGGCTACTACAATTGACGTAAATATCATAGTTGTTGCAACATATAAATCGCAGTGTTTCTAACGTTCTAACCTGTGTATTATTTATGAAATGACCCTCGTATGTTCAAAATATGTAGTTCTCTTCAATATTAGGACACTTCATCGTTCTTCTTCCATTTTTTAAAAGCTTCTAATCAATCTTCTTTTGGCATACTTTCAAGCTAATTTCTGTGAGGCTTAAAAACTGCTTAATTCTGATGACTTAAAAACTGTCAAAGCTGCCAAATTAAATACTAATGGGGATTTAAAAACTGTCAAATTAACTACTGGGGCACTTTAGAACTGTCAAATTATTAGATTCGAAAATGCTTTGTGGCTATATACGAGGTCTGTTCAAAAAGTATCGAACCTGTGATTGGCTAAAATACAATTATTCATTTCAAGGTCTCGAAACCTAATCCTCTTCAATGTACTCTCCTTGGTAATGCACATAATTCTCCCAGCGGTCCCACCATTGTTAGAAACATTTCTGGAAGGCTTCTTGTGGAATAGTGTTTAGCTGGGCTGTCGCATTTTGCATAATGTCGTCTGTTGACTCAAATCGGGTCCCTTTCAGCAGCAATTTCAATTTGGGGGGCCAGCCAAAATCACAAAGAGCCGTGTAAGAAGAGTAGGGTGTATGACGAATGAGGGAAATGTTGTGTTTGGCCAAGAAATTTTGAATCCCTGTTCCCTTCTCTGTCAGAATTGAATGTACCGAATCTGTGCTGACCCCCTGACCAAAGTCCTCACTTGGTCAATAAGTGTCATTTCGGCTTGTCGAGGGCCTACCGGGACATGATTCGCTGTTCACTGACATGCAGCCATATTTGAAATGGTTGTACCATTCCTTTAATGCGATGCTCATGGCATCGTCCCCGAAAGCTTGTTGAATTTTCAAATGGTTTCCGTTTGAGTTTCGCCAGGATTTTGACAAAATTTTATGCAATATCGCAGTTCAAGTCGGTGTTATTTCGCAAAAATTGAAAATCCGACGAGTGTTTACTACACTTACTCACTCATAGGCTAACTGCCAGCGAAGCACGCATTCTGCGGCCGGGAAAAAAATTCTCGGATACGCACGAATGTCTTTTACACATCCCAATGAAGAAAAAAAGCTCGATACTTTTTGAATACACCTCGTGTAACTGTTGTGTACATTTTGTACATTCCTCCTGGTACCCTGTATATATGAGAATAAAAGTTATTAAATAGAAGTATCATCTTTTTAATCTATTATTTTCAGCTGTACAAATCTATTATTATCCTAACATCTCTTTAATATGCTGTGAATAGGTGCATCTTACGATGAAGTTTAGTGCATTGTATATTGAATACAACCTACTCCCTCTACTGTTTCAAGGTCTTGTATGCTGACCACTGGTCAACGTTAGCATGCACACACCTCTTTAAATATGCAAAAAAAAGTTCGTAGTACAATAGACGTGGGATTTTTATTCACGGGATTCACATAAGGAATTTTCAATGTAAAGATTGGAAATTGACTTTTATAGTTCCTGGGAATATGATGCACCGAAGTAAAATTATAGAAATATAAGCTTAGGTTAGGGACAATACTGTATTGTATTTATCACGCGGTACTGATGTTTATCAAAGAAGCAAATGAGAGATTAAATAGCTTCATTTTTACATTATTTTTAATGGCAACTTGTTTTAAATACATAAAATATCTAGGCAATGAACAAAATAAAAAATGCAGATGACTGTTACCAAAGTAACTAGTCTGCCAAAAATTTTCCTTAATATAAATATTTTTATAAAGAAATAATGTACATAAATAAAATCCGAAACAGAGAAAATAGTACCTATAAGACACTCATGGCAGATGGCTATTCAAACAATGCTTCGTTCTCCCACTCCCACTCTCCGATATGCGCTTGTTTTTCAATTTCTAACTCGTGCTAGAATAGGTTACCTTCTATAACTTACGTTTTAACATACTATTTTAATTCTACAGTTACTAGTTATTTATTTTTTAGAAATACAATATCATCACGTTAACGAATTTTGTATCTTTTATTCAATAGGCTTAAGAAATTCTAGATGCTCGAGAGCAGATCGATACCATATACTGATTTCAACAGAGCAATTGATTTAATCGCCCATGGTTTGTACCTAAAAAAAGTAATTAGTAATTATGGTGCATCGCCTATTATTGCTATGTTCACTAAAATTGATGTTTCATATCATTCTGTTTCGACCTCAGGGGTTTGTCTCTCAAAAAATACTAATTTACAAGTTACTAGTTACAAGTGCAATTTTTAATAGTACTAGTAAATTGTGTTTCTGAAAGAATGTTTCTGAAAAGTGTTTTACTAGTTCACAAGTTACAAGTTACAAGTGAAATTTTATTACTTAAGCAAAAAAGCAAAATAGTGTTTCTGAAACATTTTCAATAGTCTAGTAGTTTTTTTTTTTAATACAAGTATTACATATCAACTGATTCAATTTTCTGACTGTCATTGCCATTTTAAATATTTTATATTGAATTTAAATTATTTTTCAATAAAAATGTCTACACTGAAAGCGAAATTAAATGTTTTGGGGATGATTCAAGGTGCTAAAGGTATTTTATTTTAATTGTGTAAAACAGATAAAGTAAATGAATGGACAAAAATCTGCCAAACTTGTCACGCTTTGGGTTTAGTAATACAGAAGAAGTATTACAAATATATCAGGGACACTTTTTGGAAAATGCATGGTTTCTGCTCGTATCTCGCTGAAGAATAGATCCCAATAAATTAATAAATAAATGTTTCTAACTTATTTGCCGTGAGTCTAAACCTCTCGTTGAACTCGTATGAGGTTTCTGTATGGTCATAATTTACTCTTGCTTTAAATAGTTTTTAACGACGCACTATTTCTTCATTACTAGACACATAGTCACTTGACCACATTAATATTATTATTTTTAAATATATTAAGACTAAACATCGACGAACACTACATGAAACTAAATAAACATTAACAAAGAACCATTGAAAATACACAAATTATAAAATAATACTAGTAAAATTTATATTCAAAATTTACAAGACTTTTGACACTTGTAGCTTTTCTCTACTAAATTACTAGTCTGACCAACACAAATATTTTGAGAAACAAAATACTATTAATTTTTATCAAATACACTAGTAAATACTAGTTCCCAACTTGTAACTAGTATTTTACACTTGTACATTTTAGAAACAAAAACTAGTAAACTTCACTAGTATTACTAGTGTAGAGACTAGTAATACTAGGTGGTCCGGTGTACCGCAAGGTTCAAATTTAGGTAAGGCTATAAATATAATTTGCTATGTTCACTATAACGGATACGCTTTATATCATTTTGTTCCAACCTCAGGTGTACAGCAAGGTTCGAATTTAAGTTAGGTTACAAATAGAATTTGCTATGTTTATTAGAATGGATAAGCTTCACATCATTTTGTTCCAACCTCAAGTGTACCGTAAGGTTCGAATTTAAGTTACGTTAGGTTATAAATAGAATTTACTATATTCACTAGAATGGATACGCTTCATATAATTTTGTTCCAACCCCAGGTGTACCGCAAGGTTCAAATTGAGGACCCTTTTGGAAATATAACAAGGACGATGTGTGACTATGGACTACTCCAGAATCATAATCATATCTTAATGGGCAGTAACTTAAAAGAGACATTCACCGAGGAAGATCTGCTTTAAAATAAAGCTATTTATAAAGGTTGAAGACAGTGCTCTAAAGTTTGTCATGGTATGACCGAAAGGTCGACTTAATTCAATAAGCGTTTCACTGCAATTCCGAGTAATTTCTTCAACCTTTTTCAACTCCACAAACAGCTATTTATGTAGTCAATTTTTAGAAGAATTTAATGGTATTTTTATTCACAAAAAAAAGGAATTTTTATTCATCCCATTTTTTTGCAATCTCAAATATAATAATAGAATGATAGAAAATATTGTGTACGTGATCATTTGAGTAGAGAAGAGAATTCAAAATTTTTGATGTAGATAAAACCGCTTAAGAGGTCATGGAAAAATTATTACCTATAAATTTAAGAAATATATATGAGTTTGACATTTAGTTTGATTAGCTAATTGTATGTTGTCATAGCAACACCTTGATTATTTTCACTTTTGTCCCTTGGAACTAAAAATTCCATTTTCTCTATAAAATAAAATAATGCAGATGTAGTACTTTTATAATACTCACATTGTGAAGACAAAATCACTGGAGTTATTTTTGTACGGTTTATAAAAAAAATCTGTTGTAGTCAACACAATACCTTCCACCATTTCTATGTATTTCATATAAATTCTACACAGAAAGTTTCTTGTATTTTCAGTAAAATTATTTCACATGCATATTGTGTAAATTGTACTTGGTACTGACATCTGCCAATTAGTAATATTGAATTATTGAAACTGTGTCCATGGTGACGCAGCAAAGATTATAAGATTTATGAAAATTAATTTCTTTATAAATTTTTATCTCTAAATACATTGAATATGAAGAAAGTAATGGAATCAAATCGTATAGCGAATAAAATATTCTATAATATTTATAATAGCATTAAATGTTAAAAAGTGACATTTAACTACGCTTTTTATGAAAAACAGTTAAAAGTTTTAAATTAAGGTAGTTCCGGTTGTTCAATTGTAACCAAAATCTAATCAAATCTTCAATGAGATGTAAGAATGAGGAATACGAAAAAATCGTAATTTTTGGAATTATACACACACGCACACACACATACATACATCATCGTAAAAACAGTAAATTCGTATTATAGGGACTCCAAAACATGCTTATTCATTAACAGTAACATAGTAGCAAGCCTACCCGATTCAAGAACACATCAAACTCATTTTAACACAATACAACACAAACAACACAAACAAACGGCACATGTCACATTAGACATTCAAGGAAAAATTGACAATGTATCAATTGATAGATTGAAACCAGCCTATTTCTAAGTTTTCAAAACTAATAAAAATATTCAAACAATTACCTCCTTCACCAGGACTTCAAGAAATCATACATACGAGAGAAAGTGTAGTAGAATAAATCAACAATTAAATATTTACATTTATTTTATTATTGTACATTGATTGTTGTTATTATTATTATTATTATTATACTATATTGTTTTTATGGGGGTGGGATAAATGTAGCAAGCCTACCCGATTAGAGTAAAAATTAGAGGGAATTGAGTAAAATTGCAACATGAAGTTATTCTCTATGTAAACAAGTTTCAATTTTTATAATAAAAAATCTGTCGTGGCCAGCACAATACCTTCAGTCATTCTCGTGTATAATGTATAAATTCCATAATTTTTCTTACAAAAGATTCTAAATTTCCAGTAAAATTATTTCATAAACAAACTATTCAAATTGCACTTGACACTGACATCTTCCTCTTTAGCTTTTCCCATTCGTTAGGGGTCAATATTTTTGCGTGTCGTTCTCATTCGGTTCTTTTTCTCTCAAGTCTTCCGCAATACAGTCCTTCCATCTTATCTTTGGTCTTCCTCTGCTTCTTCAACCTCCCATTACTAAACTACTCATTCTTGTTCAAATAGAATTATTCATTTCTCCTCATGACATGTTCAAACCAATGTAATCGTCTTTCTTGTATCTTTCTAGAAAATTGTAACACTAGAGTTATTTTCTTACCGTATCTTTCCGTGTTTCCCCAACATCTACTTCAACATCCTCATCTCTGCCACATTAATTTACTTTTTACTCATACTGAAATCTGTCAATTTGAATTATATGAATATATTAGCAGTTTCCATGTTTAGCATAGCTGGCTGAATTATAAAATTTAATTTCTTTGAAATTCTTTAACTCTGTATCTATTAAATATGAAGTATAAAATGTAATCAAATCGTATAGAGAATAATATATTCTTTAAGTTATAATAATATTAAATGTCAATAAATCAAATTTAACTGTTAAATCTTCAAATGTGGCAACTTCCGATTCACCAATTATAACCAAAATCTAATCACTTGTTCTTCTGGATGTAAACTTGAGGAATACGAAAAAATTATAATTTTTGGAATCGTGGTATTGAAGTTATGGGACCCGGAACTTTTGTCACACACACACAGACACACACACACATAGACACACATACATACATGCAGACATCATGGTAAAAATGGTAAAATCGTATTATAGGGACCCTAAAACATGCTTATTCAGTAAAAACTCATCACTGAATTTTTTGACCAAAGACAATACCTTCCTTACCTAAAGGTGACGGAAGGTAAAAATAGACAAGTTCTTTCAAATTTAATTCTTCAATTTACAGTTTAATTGCTTTGAAATCACCTTCTATATTGTACTAACTTGCCATATTACATATAACGTCTTAACTCGTTATAGGTTTGTTATTTGTATTTATCTCCAAAATATTATGTAGTAGTAGAAAATTCCATCTAACATTTGATTTGATTTTTATTCTGTCTGATGCTATTATCTCGTAGGATTTGATTGTTTCTTTCGTTTTGGTTTTTGTTCGTTCGTGGCGTCGTAAAAGTGAAATTTATCGAATGGATAAACTTGGAGTACTGTATCTCTACTCCGAACATTAGTTACCTTGAGGTGCCTTTGTTTATGTGTTTTGTTTTAGTTCTGTCTGCGTGCAGGTAGCATTGTACTCTAAGTGCTGCTGTAATTACAATTTTAATGTTAAGTTAATATATTTCACGTGGTTTCTCTTTTAGATGCTATCTGTTGGACTCAAACTGGTTTCAATGTGGAAATTTGTTACTGCTTTATTTGCTTTTATTATATACAACACACGCTGCAAGAGTTTAGTATTCGATTGAAGCATATAGTAAAATTTTAATATGTATGTTTGACTATTTTGATCATTAATATTTTTAATCAGTGACATTTATTGTTTTTGTAGTCATTCATTCTGGCATTAACCGCGCTTATCATTGCTTTACATATCAAATGACTTTAATTTTGTGGCGACTAGGGCTATATAATACATTTGCGGTCGTTGAAATCGGAACACCAAAAAATAATAGAAATAAACGAACGAAAATCAGCCCAGAGTTTGTTTATTATTTAGACGAATAAATGATTAAAATTTTACATAAATCAAAAATACAGGAAATGAAAATTCAATAAGAACTGTGTCCTCCACGCGCTTTTGTTACTTCTTCTACTCGTGCATGGATTGAATAAGGTTGCGAATAACAATTTGCAGTATTTCGTTCCATGCCCTTTCGACTACAGTCCATAATTCTTCTACATTTTGTATTGGTGTCTGGAAATGTCGTACTGCCCTGCATAAGACATCACAGAGATTTTCAATTGGCGATCTATGCTAAGCGATACTCTATCAGGCGGAATAAAATGAAACTAACGATGCTGTGATAAGTTACGCCATTACTAATTCAAAGTTATTTTGCTGCATATTTTTGTTCAATAATTAATATAATTTCATTTTTGAAAATGAGTAATGTGTATTGTTCTGTACCTGGTTGCAATTCTATGCAAACAAAACATAGAAACATAAGTTTTCATACGTTAGAATTGAAAATAAATTTGGAAACACAGAAAACATCGACAAATTAAAATTGGAAAACCTGTGTCAAAATTCATGAAAGTTCTCTCCACTTCAACAATGATGTTTTTTTACATATTTGTTTTTTGTGTTTTACTGGTAAACGTTTAGACAATTATAATTTATTAATATTGTAAACTTTCAGTGTTAAATTTGAAGAAACACCTGCTATTGTTATTAGCCTCTATATATTGAAAATATTGGGTAAATTTTAACTTTATTTCTATATCCATTCTGAAATCAAAATAAATATAGGTTATATTACAGAAAATGATATTATTTATGGAATTAACATGCATATTTTTAAACACGGCAACAAATATAATTTGTAATGTTCAATTATTAGGAACTAACTATGTAAAAATATTAATATTGTTTGTAATTTAACCCAATTACCAATTTCATAGAAGATTATGTCCAAACTTATTTGACAATTTATCAAATCATCATTAGTTTCCGTTTACCCGATAGAGGCGCTACAAGCTTAAAATTGATCGCCAATAGGCGACAAATCTGTAGCACTGGTATTCTGTGCTGATTAAAGAATGTTAATACTCTTTTCGCGACATGGGGTGCAACTTCCGGTATTAGGATCTTGTCATGTATCGCTGGCTGTTTAAAGTGCCGAAAATACGAATTACTCCCCATGTCATAATTCCTAGTGTATTTTATTACAAACAAAAACACGATTCGTCAGAAAAGATAATTTCATTCCACTCATTGTTCCATAACTGCCTTTCTCTGGACTAATCCAGGCGCAATGTTCTATGCCGCGCGGTCAGTGGAAGAAATTTTGCCAAACGGAGACGAATACATCGTGCAGATAGTGGGTATCTTGTCACAATTGGTGCACTTTGAGAACGGTCTTGTAACGTTAGCTAAACAAGACAACGGTCCTCTCTTGTTGATGTCCTCTGGCGGACTTCTACTGCGAGGTACACGAGCCGCTATATCATGCAGGGATAAGAAATCTAATTTTACAATACTGATAGGGAATTATTATCTTCAATGCAACGCTGTTTTTTAATATCAATACTGTAGACGATGTTAAATCTACTTCCCGGATCGTCAGAAATATTTTTGTCTGTAATTTTTGTTCGTTTTGGTATTCACAGCCATTATTGTACACTTTTCTGCTAAGAAATGCCCAAAAGTCTTCAATTAGTCGAGGCTGAAAAACATTTGGGGGATTATACTCTCTCTCTATGTTTTCTATGTTGGCTCCTTAATACTCTGCAGCATCTGGAGATTCGTTCAAGCTGGCCTGCTATCTATTGGGTTACATTATTTCTTTTACGAAATTTTAAATCATTTCTGACCAAAGTTCTACTAACAATCATCTTTAAAATTCTAAATCGTCGAGTTAATTTGCACGAAAGGGGGTGTCACACGTACGCAGATATCTGCAACTGATTTGACGCAACTTTTCATAATACTCAACTCTTGTTATCATACGTGCGCAGAGTTACATATATTATAGGTTATTTACATATTTAATGTTGGTAAAGTTTTTTTACACGTCTCATATCCCATAACTCTGAAACATCTCTAATTACATTTATCAACGTTTCCAAATATGTCCCCAAATTATTGTCTGTGGCACACATTTTTAAACTTTACATCAAAACATAAACAGGTGTGTTTAGAGACTTTTAAGTTCTATGGCGGATGCGTACATCGTTTGTACGCACATACCTGCAAGTTGTCTACGAAGTTTTCAAACATGTTCGTAAACTAGTTGCATGAAACAAATATCTTTATCATATGCAAAAAGTTGCATGAAATAGACAAAGTTGCAGAAAATCTGTGACAAGTTGCGCGTATGTGCTTACGTGTAATACCCCCTTAACTTTGTCTTCAGTACTTTGAATGAGTCTGCTGATTTGATTTGGGATTATAAGTTCGGGTCGCCCATTTTTTGGTAAATTGATAAATACTACACCTTCTTCACATTACCGTATAGTTTAGTAAATAGTCGTCTGTCCAATATTTTGATCCCCAAAAATGTAAACAATTTCAAGTTTCTGCTATCTGTCTAACTAACATAGATTTGAGTATTTCAAGTTTGTATAACAATTTTCAAAACTTTTTCAGATAAATTTAACATGGTATATTATAAAACAACTACTATGTCTGGCGACATAGCGTAATTTTTTTCTCAAAATTTTTGTTACATACGTATTTATTTAATAGTATTGTCCTTCTCTTTAATTTGTAATTAATTCCTCTCACATATTCCTATTAATTATCTCACATATACATAGAAGTAATTACCGCAATTAGGCGTATTACAGTAAGCGAATCCGCATGTTGAACTATGCTAACGCATGTACACACGCACTCGCACTATAACAATTAGCATGCAATATAGGGCAGATCTTGTAGATAGCTGATCGAGTTTCCGTTACAGTGAGTTCGATAGTGTAAGTTGAGCTTTACTGGGTGACTGACTCGTAATTAATTATAGCGAATATAAATTTCATTTCAATGATTTATTTATTTGTATATTGCATACACAGATGGAATGAAAATTATCATTTCCATCCAAGAGTTTGCATAATTCGTAATACCTGCATCACCAATAGGTGAGGTAGGTATTGTTTGGTCAAAAAATATTGTAACGTTTATTTATTTGGGTGAAGTGTAAAAATCAGAGAAATATTATTAATTAAAATATTACGTTTATTAAACGATAAATAATTAGTATAAATATTAAAAAGATAATAAAAATAACTAACACTATGAATAAATAATTATAAACACTAATTGAAGACTAAGAATATTATTAAATACTTAAACACTAAGATTATTTATTTAAACAATATTTATTTCATTATATTTATTTATATAACTACATTTATTTATGTTCACCACTCGTGGACTATTTATTTATATTACCGACTTCATTTCACGATTCTTCTATATCACAGAATATCTGTCGGCTATACTCCCGACGGTATTTATACAGCTCGCAGTCTCTGTTCTATTGAATACAAAAGAATCAGTAATTAGACAGGTCGTAACGTGTTTACTAAGTGATGGTTGCGTCATCGCCCAGCGCGGCGCCGTTCTGGAGATATTCTACCAGTGCCGGCGGTCGCTTACTCTTAAGAGTCAGGGGCGCACGTTACAATATGGTGAGTTGTTAAATGAACAAACACGTATAACTATTTGATAACTCCAATTCTAAAATTCGAACAACGTTTAAAGGGTACAAATTTATCTTTTACAGATCCTGTTTTTGTAAAAAGCCTGTGCATACAATTTAAAAAGACACGCAGACTCCAAAAATGTACCAATAACTTATTTTTGCTAAAAATGATAGATATGAGATATTGCCAGAACAGGAGATTTTTAAATGGCATTGCAAAATGTAAAGCGAAATCCAAATATACAATACTTGTTGTTAGTATGGACTGGAGATCTCTACACTGTCGCCAATTCACTGGCCATATTGAAAATAATAAGTTATGAAGAAGCGGTAACACCGCAGGGCAAGAAACAAGGTGCGGAGAAGGGAAAAAGTAGAGCATCAGTCCATACTCATTTGACGACGAATATAAATCAAATAATTCAAAATCAAAAAAGTATTAAATATATAAGTATCGCCAGTCGAAAGAAAATAAAAAATGCCTATTTCCGGGAAAACAAGTTAGTTATATAAGTATACAATGCTTACTAGTCAATTACGTTTTTGGTACAATAAGAATTGAAAAATATTTTGACATTAAAAAATGTTTGTTAAATTTTTTTTTAAAGCTTTCGTTGTTTTTATTTACTTACCACTTTGCCTCCTGATCGGTGAATAATCACAATCTCTTACCAATCAGTAATTTGTAAATAAAACCTACGCATTGGAAACCCTATCGGCAACAGAAATTTATTAGCAATCATTATAGTAATGTCGATTCCTAACCTTTTAGAGGTTGGGAAATACATCATTCCTAACTGTAATGATAATGAAACATATCCCACCTTGGATGTAATATACTATTTTTATTTCGGGGAAATTAGAAATAAATAAATAAACAACTGATTTCCATGGAAACATTCATGTAGGGATCGGCAAGTTACTTTCTGAGCTCTTATAATCAAATTACCAAGCTAGCTCAGTACAGAAGGAATTTCCGAGTTAGCTCAGTAAAGAATAAATTTCCGGTCTAAAAAGTGATCAGAAACAGCTCATTTTCTGGATGATCGCGAAAAAACATTAGAAAAACCCGATCGTGTAAAACATAATTAAAATGATATAATATTGTAACGTACGCCACTAACTCTAGGAATAAGCGACCTCTGCCACTGATAGAATATTTCCAGCGCGTTGGGCGATGACGCAATCTTCGCGAGCATCGGCGTAGTAAACCCGTCGCGACCTGTTTAATTACTTAGGGTCAGCTGATCTTTTGTATTCGATGTTATCGCGTGAAATGTTCCAGAGAAAGGACGCCGATATATAAATACCGTCATGGAAATCAGCCGAGACATTGTGATAGATGAGCATCGAGCAATGAACAGCTGTTTGTGATATAAATAAATTTAGTGAAATAAATATTGTTTAAATAAATAATCTTAGTGTTTAAGTATTTAATAATATTCTTAGTTTTAAATTAGTGTTTATAATTGTTTAATCATAGTGTTAATTATTTTTATTATCTTAATCTTAATTATTTATCGTTTAATAAACTTTTAATTTAATTAATAATATTTCTCTAATTTTTACAGTTCACCCAAATAAATAAACGTTACAATATATAAAGCAACAACTTTCGATTATTAACAAACTTTGTGTCTCATACTTCTTGAGATCTCCATGTTGAATATGTCATTTGGGACACCTGTATATAACCAGATTTATTAACAGTATGTATTGTTATAATAAACTGAAATATGACTGAGTTAAATTTCTGGTTAATGCTCTGTAACGAAATTTAAGGTTTCTAATTTATGTTAAATATACTGTGTGGTGTGAAGGTTAGTTTTAAGTTATCAGTGAATACACATATCAGATGAATGAGTTTGGCTAACTGTATGTGTTCATATGCAGGTATTACTGAAGTATTTGAACAACCTTGGTATACATTTTATATCTTTAAATGTCAAGGGAATACAGACAAACTGGTATTGTCGGATAAATTTTATATAAAATTATGAACAAAAACTTATTTTCCGCAATTCCATTACTTTCTATAATAAATTAACATCGCGCAAACAATAGAATATTTAGAATATAAACAATGCAAAAATAATCAAACTTATTTATTTATAATTTTCTAATAAAATAATTTTAACCTTTAGATTCCAAATGAGTCGTTATTATGTTCCAGAGAAATGTTGAAGATGCCCTGTGGAAAATAAATGTATTATAATAATTATAAATACGTTTAGCTTTTGTCCCAGTCAGATTATGCACTCAAATATCTCCATATTCTCCAAAATCTTCAAAATGTTTGAAATTCCAATTCTTATCTACTCAAATACATCTATACTCAAAAATTGGAATCTAAACAGTTAAGAGAGATTTCAGTGTACATTGATTTTTACAAATTAGAAGGTGCACAGGGTGTTTCATTTTCGATGTTTTTTAAGATAGAGCAAAACTTTTTGCACATTACATAGTCAACTTTTCAAGAAAAGATTAATAGACACCACAGGAATTTTCGATCTTCTTTTGTTTTTGAGCTACAGGCAAAAACTCTTGTTTTTCGAAAATATCTGATTTTATTTATTATTAGTTATAAAAAAAATATTTAACAAATTTTGAACAGTTTTTTATGTAGAATAAAATGGCGTAATTATATATTTTGAAAACTAATTCTTGAGATAAAACACAAACTTAAGATTTTTAAATCGGAACCTATGTTGAAAATAGTCTTTTTACTCATTTTATAAGCTTTTCAATGATATATAAGAAGTCTACATTCTTTTGTTTTAAACATGAATTAATTTATTGGGGTGAAAAAAATTGAAAATTATTAAGAAACAAATGAAAAAAATTATTACAGATTAACATTTGTTTATTTCTAATATTATTTGTTCCAGTTATACGCATTTTTTCAATTTATTTACTTTAAAAGCATATTAAACCAATTTTATCGAATTCTGTTAAAGCCAACTGTCGATAAATAATAATTTAACTAACCTGAAAATAATTGGTTAAGAATAAATTAATAGATATAGAATCAAAATACACAAATGATGATCTGTAATAGATTTTTTCATTTATTTCTTAATCACTTTCATTTTTTTCGCCCCAAAAAATCCATAATTCATATTTTATTCATGTTTAAAACAAAATAATATAGACTTGTTATATCGTATATAAAATGAACAAAAAGATGAGAGTATTTTCACATAGGTTCTCATTTAAAAAATAAGTTTACGTCATTTTATTCTACCTAAAACACGGTTCAATTTTTTTTAATAATTAAGATATTATCGAAATTAGTGAAAAACGGTCTTCTGCCTGTAGCTCAGAACCAATTTCCACATTGGAAATATCAGTTATTATTATTTAGTGAAAACCATCAGCTCCAAGGTAGTGATAACGTTGTTTGTCCGTTGAACTCTCTTGTTTGCACGTAGTCGTTCAGTTGTCGTGATGTTTTCAATTCATTGTTTTGAAACCTCGGCCGCAACTAGCTATTATAGATGAGTTATTTACATATTTTACGCTGAGTATTGTACGGCTGTCACTGCCGTTGACACTAAATTTTCCACTCGTATCACAACACTCAATATTTGGAAACGTCTAACAAATAGTTTTTTATGCAAATAACGAGTTGATTAGATAATAAATATGTATGTAGTTAGTACGGTTCGTTTTAAATCTGTGGTCATATAAACTGTCTATGAGAAATTGTTTATTAAGATAATATAGAATGATTTATGAGTATATTATGTAACATGTATAAGGCTTGCTACATATAAATTTAAAACTGTATCACTTGATACACTTAATTAAATAACTTCAATTTAACGTTACATATTATTTTAGATAAACAGGCTACGAACGTATATTTCAATCTGGCTATAAAGATTAAAGACAGATTTTCTATAGCACCATCCATAAATTAGCACCCAAACTATTTTAATTAACCTATATCAACATCCCTCTCGAGTTTTATTAATATTGGTTCAAAACAGTTCTCGTATGGGTGTATTTTGTTGACCTCTTTGGTCTAAAAAGCGTTTGGGAATGCTTCATTGACTCGTTGCAACATTTTTGACTAGCAAGAGCGATTTCGTGATGGGCGAGATGAAAACAAACATGACCCAAAAGAAAAGTGACCGCCCCGCAACAGTCCTTTACTCAATATTGTCCGCCGCAGAGCTGGGACCAGTATTAGAAAAAATATTTAAGTACTAAGTACTAAATACTTACAATAAAAGCATTTAAACCTATTTACAAAAAAATATCGAATTTAGGTATATCACTCTCGTCTAATAAGACAGTTAAAGTAGACCACTAATTTTATGTACTTTTTTAAAAAAAAATAGTTCCTATATTTGTGGAACAAGTAAAGAAGTCTATCCACATTCGTGTAAAAAAGGCTTCACGCATATAAAATGTTTTAAAATATACTCCATAAGACATGCATTGCATTTTACGCATCGCAGACTTCACATACTGCGATTAATGTGTGTAGCTACTACTTCACGCATTGGAATACAAACATTCTTTATTTAGTTCTATAATATTGATGAGAGCAGAAATATCCTTTAATAAATAAGTTGTTCTAAATGTTCATCATAATATAATGCATTACGTCTTGATTTATCTTTATTTACGTCTTCAACTATTTGATTAAAACTGTAGATAGCGAAGACTTTAGTACTTTCTTATACTTGCTCAAACCTGTGTTGACAGTAGTGGACAAAACACAAAGCAATATGTTCTTGCGCATGCCTCAAGTATTTAGTATTTAAAGTATTTTGGTTACTTTAAATACTTTTGGATACTTTAAGCACCAAAAAGTATTTGAAGTACTTTTTATGAAAATAAAAGTATTTTAAGTACAGTACTAAGTACTAATTTTCAAAAGTATTTTAAGTAAAGTAATACTTCCAGTACTTTTACTTTAAGTAGTTCTCAGCTCTGGTGTCCTCTTTTGTGATGAATATTTCCTCCCTAACATAAAATTTAATATTTAATGATGTTTTACAATAATTTGAATATCTAAATATATCTACTAGTATTAGTAATAAATGTAATAATTTCGATTAATTTTGATATTTTAAATAGCACAGCAACTGGTAAGATTACTCGGCCATATAATGGAGAGAACGAGAGAACGATGGCATTATATACCATATTATGTGGTTGCAGATTTTAAAATCTCGCAATTTTAGTATTTTATAATAGGATACAACGAAACTCGATTCTGCCCATACAATACCGATATTTGTAGAAAAATATCGATGATAGATATCGATACGAACAAATAAATTTTAGAAGAAGGTAAAAATAAAAGAAGGCAAATATGGATATTTGTAAAATCATAATTACTATTTCATAAGAAACACAAATTTGCCTGTACCTTTCGGAAAATAAGTAAATAAAATTAAAATTCAAAAGATTTTTATTTAAAAAATATATCATTCTCAAATTGTGTAGACACAAGCGATTTCGCATATCTGATGTCTGTCTGAATAAGACCTGCCGCATTACTTCATAGCGCCAGAAAATCAACAAGTCTGTTTCTCTTGCAAAATTAGGGGTTTTCAGATCTCTCGATTTTCTTGCTGGAATCAGAATTCTGCTGCTGGAGGGTTGGTGGAATGAAACGAAATTCAGGGAATCGTGTATCCACAAATAAAATATCTCTGATTCTGATATATCGGTTAACAGACAATATCGTCGATATATCGGTATCGGCATCCTTGTATTTTAGTAGGCGCTACGCTACATGCTGAGTTGGATGCTACGATGCAAGACTCAATTAAGCGAGTACAGTAGAACCCCGGTTATACGAGGTAACGTGGGGGACACCCTCCTCGGATACCTGAAAACTCGGATAATCCGGATTTAATTTTTATTCATTTCGTATACACTTAACTAGAACTCCAAGCAAATAAATTATACGAGTACGTATACTTCTCTACAGCGAACGCAATAACGAACTGCATTTCGCAAATTCGTATGCTAAAAATAGTCTAAAAACATAAATAGGGGAACCACTCACACGGATCAAGAGGATTCCCCGTCGGCCCCGATGATTTTAAATGGAAATATTTTAGAAGCTCGGTTAATACGGATGGGTCTTTAGATTGGCTCGGTTAATCCGGATCATAGACGCGCGTACCTCGCATGTTGGGTCTTTAGATCTGCTCGGTTAATCCGGAGCTCGGATAATTGCGACTCGGATAATCGGGGTTCTACTGTACTTAATTGGTAAATATACAGGTAATACAATAATTGTTTGTTGTAACTTTGTGTTTTCTGTGATTCTTTATGTCCTTCATTCCAAAATTTAAAAAGTGGCAACCCTAGTTGGTTTTCGACCAACGTGTAACAATTAAGATGGTTCAGAGTATTTGAACATCGACAAAATAAAAGCTGCATTGACTATCGTCGAAGAAATAAAAAACAAAAGTTGTGCGCGTGCACGATAATGCATCGCCCTAAAAGCAACAATCGTGGGTCAATTTCCATCCTCCAAAAATGTCGTCCTCCGTATCCGTATGCTTCTAATTTGGCCTTGGCTGACTATTCCCGTCCCCCAAATTAAAATTATAATTGAAAGTAAACTGTTACAACTGTTTAATAAACACTTAAACCATTGTGACGAAGGTATTGAACAGAATGACATATTTTATTATTCCGAAACACCTGGAGGGCCGCGCCAAGCGTGATTTGGATGTCTGTGTATTGTGTATTTAAAAATGGGAGTTAATAATCCTTTTTCCATTGGTTCGTCACTTCTTTCATTTCACCGTCTACCAAATGAATTGAAACAACTTTAAAAATAAAGTACCAAAGCTGTAAGAACAAAGGAGTCATCTTTCAATTATCCTGTTTTAGCAGAAGTTCTGATGTCTGGATGTGATCCAGATGCTGACCTAGTTCCACTCAGGTTCTGCAGCCATCCTGGCGCCGACATGTAAATTTTCCAATTTAGATATTTTTCTTTTTTATTTCACACATGAGCGAACACTGACTGACTTTTATCCAGATCAAAAAAGATTTTAAAAATGAGGAACAGACAGACATTTTTATAGAAACAATAAAATCAGTTTAAAGATTCGAAAATATGTAGCTATGCCTTATGAATTGTGTGTTTTCTACGGAGTAACGGTTTGGCTTGGCAATAGATTTAAATGTTTCTCCTCTCTCATTGAAACGTGAACGTTCGTAATGGCGTCAGATAACTAAAATGATTTCACTTGACCACAAGGTGAGATTTCTAAAAATTCTTCAGGCTTGAATGTTGATAGTGAAAACTGTTTATTACTAATGACACTGACCCTCATTATTCTATACACAGATTCAACTTTGTATTCTCAAACATTTCCTTTTCAATTTAGAAAATTATATACATTATCAATAAATTTTCGATCAATATAGTACATACACAATTTAATAAATGAAATTACAATACTTCGAAAATTGCGCTACTTATAAGCGATTGGGTGAATAGAGGTATATTAGGTCCGGACTTCAAAGGGATAGTAAATACATAATTATGGTTCAGTCAACAAATGCAATAATAAAGTCACATTTGAGCTGCCACCGTTGAAATCTCGTACATTATAATTATTATTATAATATATACGATTTCGGTTAAATGGCACTTTTTGTAAACCTTAAATCTTGGGGCGACCTTGGCCATTATTTAATTTATAAATACCTTCGTAACTGTTAGAAATTGAGAAAAAAACTTTCATATAAAATATTGTTTTTACCTCCCGCCATAGGTAAGGGAGGTAATTTTTTCGATCAAAAATTCGATAGTGATTTTTCAGTGAATAAGAATTAGGGTACACACAACACGTTTTTTTTACTATTTTTACAATGATGTATGTGTGTGACATTTTTTTTTCTTTCACGATAACTCATATATCAATCTTCCAAAATTTATATTAGCAGTATTTAAGTTTTCTGCATAATATAAACAGTTGATTAGATGTTGTACCATACGGGTGCTTACCAGACGTCACCTCACGGGCACTTATTGCTGGCGTGGAAAGTGCACCACAGGGGATAATTTTGTGCCATTAAAATTCGATGTAATTTTTGGCGTCGGTCGGGATCGAACCGGGTCATCAGATTCGCGACCAGACACTCAGGCACACGGCCACAAGAACCCTAATTTCATTATTACACATATTATTTAATATTATCAGATGTCTAAATCAAAAATAGTATTGCAAAGTTTTCTGTATTTAACAAAAATGTAACATTTCAATTATTCGCCATTGTATTTTTTAATAATATAACAAATTGTAGCGCGCGTCCACCCGACGCGCCCGTATGCGATCGCCGCCACTGGTATAATGTTCTCGAGCGATGACGTAATCCTCGACCTAATAAACACACCCGACTAGACCTGCATAATTACATCCGGTGGGCTAATTCTTTGTATTCGATGTTATTGTCGCGTCGGAAAGTTCCAGAACGACATTGCGCTATAATAAACCCATCGCCAAAACCAGCCAAAACATTCTGTTATAAGACACGCATCGTGTATGAACAGTTGGTGATATAAATAAGTAGTCTACGAGTGGTCATCGTAAATAAATGTAGTTATATAAATAAATATTGTTTAAATAAATAGTGTCTAAGTATTTAATAATACTCTTAGTCTTAAATTAGTGTTTATAATCATTTAATCATAGTGTTAATTATTTTTATTATCTTTTTAATATTTATCCTAATTATTTATCGTTTAATAAACTTTTATTTTAATTAATAATATTTCATTGATTTTTACATTCACCTAAATAAATAAACGTTGCGATATAATTGTTGTATTGGATAGCAAATTTCATGTACTTTTCAAATTTGAATTCGATTCGAAAATAAAAGTTACATACCATTACATAAAGATGGAACAGCCTGTAGAAGACCCTGTACTGCAGATTTATAGACATTATAATATAAAACAACCTTCGTTTATTTTTTTTTCCTTATTTAAAATAGTCGAGTTATTAAAAAAAAACCAATGAATCACGTTGTATAGTAGTTAGCCAAAGGAATTTGGTAGAAATTTCTAACCATTTGTGTATATTGAATATGATAAAATAATTATATCTTATTACATTTTTCAACATTGAACCCAAATTTAACTTTTAAGGGGCTCCCGTATGCAGCATTCTAATTATCAAATGAACAATGAACTTTATATACAATATGAGTATAATAATTCTATTATTAATAATCTGGGTATATGTTGTTCTAGAAAGAATATTCGTACGTGTAAACAGGTACATTAAAAGGTTAGATTAGGAAACAGCAGAAGAGAGAGAAAGGAAATAATTATTTTACGTTCCTCAAGTCACGTAGATGTTTTCCCATTTAAAAAATAAGACTCCTATATAATTATATATTTTCCATTGAAAATAGAAAATGTAAAAATATATGTATCTGCATTTTATTCACTTCCAAATTTTTTTATAGTAACACTGAGGCCACTGGACCGCATATTTATTATTTAATTTCTATTATCTGCACATTCAAAATTTTACAATACGTACTCGAGTCAAGGCCAATTTCTCTCTTATTATTAAGACAACAAAAGAGAATATAAAGCATTAGAAATCAAATTCAAACAGCTGATTATTACATATTTCAATTATCACAACGCGATTCAAAACACGGACACGCAATGATGACGTCACGAACATGCGCAGAGCATTGTTACAACATTACAATGTAATGCACTAAATTGTTGAATAATAATTACAAAAGGAAGCGCCAAGAATGATAATATTGTAATTATACCGAAGCCGGACCTGTAATTTTTGATTGCTAACGCAGGAGGCAATAATTAAGACATAGATATTTCTAAGAAATAGTTTTCATTTATATGTGAAGCAATTTGTAGTCTATTTAACGATAGAGTAAACTAGAGTGACTTAACTCGTAATAAGGTACGTCCTGTTTTAGAAAAATTTCCTACCGACCAGACAAGGTAGAATTATCTAAAATTTTGAAATCATTTTCTCTATCTAACCAACAATATAGAGATGTGTTTAAATAACATCCATCGAATTTGCACAAGCTACTACAATATAGAGTTTAATTTTTACCTTCCTTCACCTATAGGTAAGGAAGGTATTGTCTTTGGTCAAGCCAACTCAGCAGATTATTATGTTATAAATATAATGTTATATACGTTTTATTTTCTACTTTTTATTTAAAAAAAAACATGATGCTTTTTTTTAGGAGTAGTTCAATTCATTTCCGTAAGGTAAGATCAGTTCATTTCTCCCTATCTCCCCTAAGAAGAAAACGCATATATCTGTGTGGTATTTGTACAAAATACGTAGAATTCACGGAAGGTAATGTGCTAGCCATATCAGATTTTTTAAAGATGTCTCACAAGAAGAGCACGCGATAATGATGGCCATAAAACATTTGCCTTTCAAAAATTCATATATGAAAACAATATATTGTTTAGACTAAGTTACAACATGCATTTTAAAAAGATGCTTGTTGACAATTATGTCCTTCTGTAACGTACTCGTAAGTACATTTATTATTTCAGTTAGGTATTTATCAGGACTATGTATATGATCTGAATGAGATATCTTTACAAACTTGAATATGATAGTAGAGTCGCAGCCTCATTATAATCAGAAGTAATAACAATACCATAAGAACGGTATAAGTGTTTAATTAAATATACAAAACGTATCCCACTTGTAACAGGTTATGTGCATGCTAAACTTTTCTATAACTTATAATAGCACTGCGCGGTAGACGAAAATGCGTTGTAGCTTAAGGGGAATTCTATGACTGACTGCAGATGCAGACACTCACTCTAGCGACATCTCAAATTTCAAAAGAAGCACAATCGCTTCGTTGAATAAGCTTTGTTACGCGAGAAGTTCAAATACCCATAAATAAAAATTTCGAAATAAATGAGTTAAAATCAGAATGATTATTTTTTTACTAGAATTCGTTAATTTTTATCGATATTACAATTAATTAAAAAAAAATGCACTTAATTTTGTAAATATTTTTTTTCCAGACTAAAAATTAAATTCCCTGACTTTTCCATAACCAACAAAATTCCCTGACTTTTCCAGGTTTTGGCCACCCTGTATTCGAGATTTTTTGCTACTTTGCAAGTGTGTAAACTTTACGTAAAAATAAAAGTTTATGTAAGTAAGTTTTCTTACGTTAATATAATTTTAAAATAAAATGCATGTTTTTTTACAACAAAATAATTAAATATTGCTTTGGATCTGGTTGTACAAATACATCTGAACAAAATAGTTACTACATACTTGTATACTTTTGATTCGCCTCTATATTGAAATACATTTGGTGCCATATAATTGGTTAAAATTTGCAGATTGACTACATTTGATACACCGTCAATATAATTGAACTATCCCTGATGATGATTCATTTGGAATCGAAACGTCGGAATGTTAAATAGATGAAATCATAATAAACATTTTTCACCAAGACTGCAACTCCAATTATTTATCTTTAACCTTAAAATAATTTAAGAAGTTTTCGAACGTTTTCTTCCAATGTTGTCAATGTTTATCTGCCGACGTAGCAGTTAGCTCCACATCGAATCCTTTCTGGTCTAGTTGATTAAATTGTATTAATTAAAACACAGATTGAAACCTAATTTAAGCATTAATCAAGTGAAATACAATTGACATATAAACAGCTGCCAGCCATCTTTGATGTCATTATTCACATTTTATCTCGAAACACACATGCGAAGTAATGCCATCTAGCGTCCATCTTTAGAGATAACCAGGGCCGTATACGTCAAGACCGTATTTTTATGTGGCGACCGTTTTGAACATGTGGAATTTTTAATTACAAGATAATATAAATTTGACTTTTATATTTACTAGGCTAATAATATGATATACTTTCAGTATACATTATCAAAACATTTAAATTTCACTTAGTGATACTCCCCTATTGTAGGTGTCAAACACCTTTTGTATCTGCTTTTTGTGTATTTTCTTTATTTATTGTTCTATTTTCTATTGTTTGAATAAAAAAATCTAGATCAGTAATAATAAAGTGATTCAGGAAAAGTAGAACAGTCAACAATAAGAAATGAACAAATATACTGTTTGCACAGATAAATTATATACAAATACATACATACATAATTAGCATAAATGTAAATTGTGCATTTATTCAAAAAATGTGTGTTAAGTACACATATATCATAAATAGAAAAATATATCATGACACTTATGCATACATACATATCTATACAAATTCATTAGCATATACTAAACAATTAAAAATGATGTTAAAGAATAAAGAAAATGCAATTAATGTTAATGAAATTTGCACTAATTTTAAGATTGTATCAATTTAAATCACTTTTAAAAATAATTAAACTGCTCAATTATACATATTAATACTTCAATGCTAAATTTTCTTACAAGGTTTAGATTGGTATCTTTGCTCTTGACAAATTTTACTTGAACGAAGAATTAAGAAAAAGACAATTTCAATTTTAACCCGTTTACCTTGGGAATTAATAATTATTTGATGCATTGTTAAATGCAAGGAGTCTAAAAATTATTAAATGTATTGTAGCATGCGTACACCCGACGCCACTGACTCTAGGAATACGTGACCACCGTCGCTGGTTGAACACTTCTAGAACACTGTCGCGCTGGGCGATGACGCAATTTTCGCGTGCACCGACGGGGTAAACACACACGTCTAGACCTGTTTAATTACTTCCGGTGACCTGACCCTTTGTATTCGATGTTAATATCGCGGCGAATGTTCCAGAGAAAGGACGCCGAATATATAAATACGGCCAGCGAAACCAGCCGGGACATTCTGATATATACACGCATCGTGAAATGAACAGTTGGTGATATAAATAAATAATGAAATATTGTTAAAATAAATAATCTTAATGTTTAAGTATTTAATAATATTCTTAGTCTTAAGTTAGTGTTTATAATTGTTTAATCATAGTGTTAGTTATTTTTATCTTAATTATTTATCGTTTAATAATTTTTATTTTGATTAATAATGTTTCTCTGTTTTCTTAGACTTTATCCATATAAATAAACGTTACAGTAGGTATCAATAAACTAAAATTCCCCTTCATACTTCGTTAGTTTAGTTCTGAAACTAACTGAAATTAACTTATAGCGCTTTCCATTTATATATTTAGTTCGAACTTTTTTGCACTGAGTACACAACTCGTTTTTAATTTATATAATCAGTGCACACTAGCTGAGTTTTACGTGTTTTATTTACATTTTTCACCTGAACTGAACTTTACTGAGTGCGCACTTTCTTGCACTTACTACGATCGTCAGTTCTTGCCAGTACAGTCTGCCAAATTAATGTATTTTGAGTTGTAAAAAGTGTCTGTGCAAATACAATGTATGTAAGAAAAAATTAAGTTCGTTAAGAATAGAAGAATTATTGGAAAAGTACGTTTGTAAATCACTGAACTCAACATATTATAATATGGGTTGCAGTCACTTGCTAAGGTACGGTAGTAGTGGTCGGCAGCTACGGTTTGACCGTACTGCTAGGATGGTATCGTTGAACGCGATTTGAACTTCAGTGAAAATGGATTCTGATATACTTCTTTGCTTCATGCTCGCGGGAGAAGAGGAGGCTAAAATTTTAGAAAATATTGCAAGAAGAGCAGAGCTGTCTGATTTGTTCCAAACTAGAGAATATGAAGGACATTTTTCTTTGTTCATAAATAGTGGACTAAAAACGAATGACTTAAAATTTAGACATTTTTGTATTAATATTTCATTTTCATTATCAGTAAATTTGGGCGTCATTTTTAACAACGTAGCAGCGCGGTCGCGGTCAGACTTCTCTTGAAACGGTCGGGACGCAACAGTTCCACGGCTGGCATTATTCGGTTTGAACAGCATCGCGCCAACGAAACCATGCGCATTTAACAATTAACAACACTGAAGCAGTCCAGCACTACCGACCGCTGACAATGGCAGCGTCAGCGAAACTATACCTTTCCCGATCTTCGGATTTGTGGTATAAATACAAATCAATTGTTGTGCCTGTACATAATCTTTCTATTTGACAGTGACAGCTAACAAACTTGCACTGGACTTTTGTGACATGCTACCATCATGCCAAATACTATAATTTGCGAGCTCTTAAACCTAGTTTACAAATATGGAAACAGAATTAAAAAGTAATTATAAATAAAAAAGTTATTTCGAGTGGCCCGTTTTTCAGTGTCACCTGTATATACCTATATAGTCAGAATTTTTTAATTTATAGTAAAAAAATATTAGAAAATACAAAAGATTAATTACTAAAACATATTTTTAGGTAACTACGAAACGTTGACTTCTTCAAGTAATACGACCACAGAAGCTACAGTTTCTGCGCTTAGTAACATTTCGAATGTATTATAAATACAAAAAAATAATAAAACAAGGAACTGAAAGAAACGAAACTTATACACACGATAAATATATGCATTTTATCAATTTCATTATTCCGTAACGATAAGCAAATAATATGAATATTGGGGTAAATTAATAATATGTCTATTTATTTATTTATATTTGGCTTCTTAACAGGACGAATCCCAATAATAAAGAAGCTCTAGCATTGTATACAAAAAGAAAATAACAGAAAAATTCAAATTATGAGAAATAAACAAAAACAGTAACGTGTTTATAATATTTTTGTATAAAATAATTTGATATAGTAATAGCAGCAAATACTAATAAAAATAAATACACATAAGAAGGATTGCGATGTAATTTCTAGAAACTCTTAAATAAACAGAAATAATAATATTTTGTAGTAAATACTCAAATATAAATTTGATACATTGCTGTTTATTACCTACATATTTTGTCGTGTATACTTTTACTCGGCGTCACATCTCGGGGTCATTTTTTGAGAGAGAGAGAGTACTCCTATATGAGATCATACATATATTTGAGTTTATCCATATAATAGTGTTTAATGTACCATGTTTAAATGATAACAATTAACATATCTTATCGATAATATCACGATGTAATAGCAGGAAATTGCAAGATAATTATCTTATGGTTATAGTCAAGTGATTTATTTACCAAGTAATTTATCAACACTTAAAGAAACTGTAACAATTATATATATGGCTATTGAGATCTTAAACTAAACCAGGAAATATCACCAACACTGAGATATAAGATATATGTGATGTCAAGTGAATCGCATATTTTAAAAAAATGTTATCTACAATTTTAATAAAGAAAGTTGCTTTGCTATATTGTCATTCGTTGTTCTTCGTACACCCGAAACAAGGTTTGCAAGTGTTTTTAATGTTTAGATTGATAAGATTAGAAAGCGAATGTTTTAGAAAAAGAGTTATTCATTACTAATACCATATATCCAATAACAAAAATCTGTTGTGGCCAGCACAATATCTCTCGCCATTTCCATTATAGCTTATATAAAAGTATTATATTTAACATTTCTTGTACATACCGAAAATTCTTATTACATCTATTATTATTATTTAAATATTTTTTATAATTTTAAACTCAATCTATGAGTAAATTTTCTCCTACCATTTTAAACGTTCGAGATTTAGAGTTTAGAGATAAAGAATTATAAAGTAATAATCTTGCAACCTAATGCTGCTAAAAGCTGCACCAACAGAATATTGAAATATTAGGTACTAATTGACAGATGTCAGTGTCGAATAAAATTTACATAATATCTTTGTGAAACGATTTTAGTGTAAATATAAAAATGTAAAATAATTTAAACAGCCATAGAATAGCTCGCAAAAAAATGCTTTGTAGAATTTATATAAAATACGTTGATTTGAGGGAAAGTATTGTGCTGACCACATCAGATTTTTTTATCTCTAAATCTATACAAGGTATAATAACTTTTTTTAAATGTATCGGATAGAGAATTTTATGATGATTAATATTTGTACTAGAAAATTTTCAAAAAATAATTTTAGAGGTTTTTTTAAAGATACTACTTCCGGTAGTCTAATTGTTACCAAAACCTATTCAACTCGTCTCTGTAATGTCAGATTGAGGAATCCGTACTTAACCAGGTCTTTAGTCTAATAGAATTTCAGAAATCGTACCTCTATCATCCACACATACATCCACACACAGTCCACCACACAAACACACAGACATCAACGTAAAAATGTTAAATTCGGATTCTAGGGACCTTAAAACGTGCTTATTCAATAAAATCTGGATACGCGATTTTTAGTATGAATCCAATACCTTTCTTAGCGAGAGGTAAAACGATCTGAAGGTGGACTCGAATTATTTACAAATAAGGTGACAATTTGGAAAAGCTACAACGCGAACAGCATCAATAAACTTACGGAAAATAGCCTATCTAGAAGTCTCTGGAGTCAATTAGGTATAATTTACAAATAATATTGTTAGGTTATTACATATCACAAATAAATTTTATCTCTTTATTACTGACACAGCCCCTTAAAAACTATTACTGAAAGACGAAAACGTTATAATAGCTTAGCTATATACGGAATGGTAATTCTTCATAAAAATTCTTGGAGAATTCCGAACGGTAAACTCGAATTAATAAGTGTTAAAAAGATTGTGAGCATTGTGTGAAAAAGTGCAAAGCAAAACTTGTGCATAAGAAGAAAAACAGAGGAAATATTGTACAATCATCGCGCAGAAAGTGCAACATTGGGGTCAGCAGTTGGAAACAATAGGCGGATCGAATAGTTGGCTCGGCTCTCGAAGTAAAAACAAAAAGTCAACTCCAATTCGTACGTTATTTTAATTATACAAATACGGAAATAAAAATTAGAAAGGTAGGTAAGGTGACTGCCAGTAAATACCAAATTCTAACACTTATTGCATATTTCAACAGCACCCACTAAAAAATCCAACAGAAAAACATTAGCTATTTCAAAACCGATAAGGTTTATTGCAAATTTGCACTAGGTATGTGGACATTAGTAATTTTTTTAAAAACTTCAATATACAGTTATTTTTACCTTCCGTCACCTTTATCTAAGGGAAGTATTGTCTTTGGTTAAAAAATTCGGTGGTGAGATTCAATGAATAAGCACGTTTTGGGATCCCTAAAATACAAATTTACTATTTTTATGATGATGTCTGTAGCGGGGTGCGTGCGCGTGTGTGTGGGTGTGACGATCGTTTCGGCCGCGATAATTCCATGACCACAATTGCAAAACTTACAATTTTTTCGTATTCCTCATTCTTACATCCACATGAAGACTTGATTAGATTTTGGTTACAACTGACCAACCTCAATTTGAAGCTCTAACTCTTTTTCTTAAAAAAATACAGTTTTATCATTTTTTTGACATTTTATAAATATTAAAGGATATGTTATTCTCTATACGATTTGATTGCATTATATTTTTCATATTTAATGTATTTAGAAAGAAATTAATTTTCACAAATCTTTCAATCTTTGCTGCATCACCATGGAAACAGTTTCAATAATTCAATGTAACTAATTGATAGATGACAGATATCAGTGTCAAGTACACTATATATTGGTGATATGAACAAAAATTAGTATATACTTTATATTCCAAAAATGTAAATGTCGTTTCGTAAGAATAAAAATGTAGAAGTGTATACTCTTTTGAGTATCTACTCCTGAACCAGTTAAGTATGAACTTAAGTTTGGTAGGAATAAAAAAGTTTCTACTACCATGATGTATACATATACTTGGAAAAATTGGAGTGTGCTAGTGACCAGACCCAGGCTGTTCAGAGAATCCTTGTAAAATCCTGCAATTCAGCCAAAAGGCGGAATTAATTATGAATCTACGTGCACGAAAATGTTATACCTACTTCTAGAAGTACTCTATTTCTCTCGATTTCAAGGTCTTATACCGATTTTCCGAAGAAAACGTTGAGTGCATCACAAATACGTTTTTGAGCGAAAAAAAGGGAGAAAGAAGAGGTGGTGCCGTATCTAATATGTATAAAATAAAAATTGTCCGAAGATTTCCTCATATATTTTTTAAGGATTCCCGGTGTTTGCGATTTTGAAAATTTCCGCAGAATTATTGCAAATGCCTTTTGTCCTTTTGAATGGCATCACTTTCCGCAAATTCCTCATCATTATTACTACGGTCACTACTCATTTTAATTAAATTGAGGACGCCAAGTAGTCTGTCTATGATTTATAGAAACAAACACGTGTTTGTATATAAGAGTACGTTCTCAGTTTACCAGGAGCATTTACTTATCGAAGGTAGATCGTTTTTATTCTTACGAAATTGAATAGAAACCTGCACTTTATGCTCATGCTCAACCTATGAAATAATTTTAGTGAAAATACAAGATACTTTCTGTATGGAATTTATACAGGGTGAGTCTGGGAAGACGCCCCCTCCCCCCCATTTAACTTTTTTATTATAAGTAATAGAAAAAAAAATGACCCATATAAAAGTTTTATTATTTTACATATACTATTTGATGGCAGATGTAGATATTTTCTATAAAGTCAGATTTACACGATACAACTATCATCTTTTATATTTTAAATAGGTTAGGTATTTCACTAAAATATAAACTGCCATTTTTTTTCTCTTTTTAACGATGTTTTAGTTTTTATTACTGTATTTAAAAAAATCGAGTAAAATAAGATAATTTAGATATTATGAGAAATAATTTTTACTCAAAAATTCTAGGTGGCTATGTGAAAACAAATAATAAATAAATAGATATTAACATTGTTACATTTTGTTTATTTTCACATAGCCACCTATAATATTTGAATAAAAATTATTTTCCATATATCTCAATTATCTTATTTATCTCAATTTTTTTCAAGTACATTAATAAATAAAACTACATCGTTGAAAAGAGAAAAAAACTGGCGGTTTATATTTTAGTGAAATAATTATAGGTTGCTATTTAAATAAATAAAAGTTGATAGTCGTATCTTGTAAAACTGACTTTCTAAACAATATCTACATCTGCCATAAAATAGCATATTTAAAATAATACAACTTTTATATAAGCCATTTTTTTCTATTACTTCTAATAAAAAAGTTAAAAGGGAGGCTGTCTTCCCAGACCCACCCGGTATAAAATACATAGAAATGACGGGAGATATTGGGCTGTCCACAACAGATTGTTTTTCTTTAGTAATAGAAATATATATTTTTAATATTTTCTACATTTGAATATTTTTTGATGACCTACCGAAAATTTGCTTTGATGTTTATTAAAAACTATTAGCCGGGGTCGAAGCCGGGTCCTCAGATCCGCGACCAGACACAATTATAAACACCAAATTTGTGTAAAGGTAATATCCCTATCAATAAAATAGATTATTCCAAATTATACAAGGAATATTATCAAACTTCGTAACCTCCCTTAAATATCTCTGGTAGTTCGAAGCAACAATTAATTTTTAACGAGTGTTAACGCTAACCCATAAACGTCATAAATTTACCGCGGAACATCGGTCGTCGTTTTATTGCGTCAATTATTTGACTCGTAAAGCGCTCCAAGTAAACAACCTCTATGATTAAGAGAAGTTTACTCGAGTAGGTATTTTTATTTCATGTACAGAAAGCTTTCAAGAAAATTGCAAACTTGTAAAGGGCAGATGAGAGATAATTAAAATTTGCAAGCGACTTACATACGACGACGACTAACGAAAACGATATTAAACAACGGGCAGAAGAATCACAATCGTACCTGAAATAAAGAAACAATATTAATATTGTGAACACGTATAATTAATAAATACTTTTGTAATATATCTGAGCACTATGCATATACATATTGTAAACTTGAAATGTCAATCAAATTATTAGAAAATATGTATCAAGTTTTAATTTACAGTATCATATTAAAATACATACGAGTGTAGGAAATATAAGATTATTCTAACCAGTTTTTTGACTTTCTACTATCAACTCATAAAATTTGATATATTTTATATTTGTTCCGGAAATAAATATTACTTTTATTAAAGTATAAATCATTTTACTACTTTTTAATTGCGATATACGACATTAATTTATCAATAAACTTTTATACATATTTTATGTATGAAAGATCTATTAAAAGTTAATAGGGTGAACAAATAAAAATGATTATGAAACAATAGAGAAAAAAAATCGATTATGTTATCAGTTTTGCTTATATTTTTACTTTCCAATATTAAAATATTTTTATTTTCATATTGGTAGCTTCAATGGTTTTCACAATTCAGAAAAAGCGTATAATATTGATTCTATAAATATAATGAGGTAAAGTAATTTATGTCTCTAGAGCGGAAAGTGATACTTTATTGCTTATATAATTTTATTCACAATCATTGAAGTATTATGTTGATTCCTAAACTTTTAGAGGTTGGGAAATACGTTATTTCTAACTGCAATGACAATCTCTTCAGTGGGAAATAACAGATTTCACTTCCACCCCACAGATTGGATATGTTTATATAGGGGTTGCCGAGCAATATAGTCATAGATATCTATAATAAAGTAAGCTAAACAAATTTTAATAGCGCTGTCAAAAAATATTAATAAAATTAAAGGTGATAACTCAATGATTTATTTTGAAAATTATTGATTTAAAAAAGAGGATGATTGTGAATAAAATAGTATACATACCTCGGTGGGAGTTTCATTACAGCCTCGCGCTGTATCTCACCTCGAGGCTCCGCTTCGCGGTAATACCTACACATAAGCCCTCGGCTGTAATGAAACATATCCCACCTCGGATGTAATATATTATTTCGGAACACAGACACCATTTTTTCTAAATCCGTTCAAAAATCTTTGTGTTAATAAAATCAGATTAAATACTATATGACTAAGATTTCGAGTAATTGTCAATACGTGAATTAGAGTCTGCACAGATCATATAGGATGCAGTCACGCTAGCAAGGCCATCGGCATTTATTTATTATAAATAGAAATATTGATTTTAAAAGTCATTTTCTTCCACTTGAAGAGTCTTTTCCAACCCTCGTTGAACAATTTTGTTCACTCCTAATTACACCTTTCAAACAACCCTTTCTGTTGAGTGTTCTGCCTTACAATACGACACCCCAGTTGTTTGCAAGTTGGGCTGATTTCGCTAATTCAAGGATCCGGGTTGGAATTCATTTTCGACAGCTTACCAACCAAATCGAACAGGGGATGTATCATACAACTAAAGCGGGTCAACGAAGTAGTCAAATTAAAGATTAAAGCGGAGAAGAAATGAGAGAAATATTAGTCAGAAAATGAAATTTATACATGTAAATTAAAAGCTATGTATACAATATTTTGTCCAATCCGTGACACAACTGTTAGTTTTCATAAATGCTCCATTAGTATGGTTTTCAAAGAGTATACGGTTCAATGAATTTTCTGGAGTATAGTGGATTAAGTGAAAGTTGATTAAATATCGGAACTTGTTTTCCACATTATTGATAGTTAATAAACGCAGTTAAGCACTGTTATTGCTACTCAGCCAACTAACTACCAATATGTTCATTAGCCACGGAAAATTATAGAAAAAATCTGATATGGCCAGCATATAAAGTACATATTTACTATTACTGGCAAATATGTTACGTTTCTTTGCATATAACGGGTGATGCTTAAAAGTTTGAGACTAGTTTTTAATGACCATAAAAAGTAAACACTTAATTAAATACAAATCATTTTAACTAAATTTTTAAACCTATGGTTCATTATGAGAAATAAACACAATTATTAAATAATTTCAGTTCGCCGAATGAGGTCCAATTATTTTGATACGCCTTCAACCATCTTTTGTACAAGGTTAAAACCAATTTTTATGATAAAGTACTTAATGCGATTCTGAAACTCAGTCTAAATTTTTGCTTGTCAACCTTTTATGTAAACTTATTCTTTTAAGTATTGACCAAAAATTCCCCATTGGGCATAATTCGGGCTCACAAAGTGGATTATCGTTGGTCTCAACAAAAATTACGTTTTCAATGATAAGTATACTTGCCACAGATTTGGCTCAATGTGATGAACTTAACAGTGAGACAAATATGGATGACAAAGGTGGTAGATAAAAGAGGCCGATGAAAACTTGACGACAACTGGGATAAAGTAATATACTGAAGATCTTGGAGAAGAAAGAACACGGCGATTCCAACCGCTAGGAAGATGGCAAGGAATAAGAAGCAATGGGCGATAATATAAATATATATAAATTGTCCAGTTTTCCTATCTTTTTAAAAGCAAAATTGGCAATATCAGCTGACATAAAAGCGTTTCACCTAATACGACTAAAAGGTATGCCGTACTCTCATAAAAAATCAATCAATATACCATCTAAAAATTACATTTTCGGTGAGTTAAGTGCGCCGATTTTTCAATTAAGTGTAAATTCATGTACGATTTTTTTACATTCCACTAACTCACTAAAATGTTCTGTACATCGACTAATGCTTTATACAGACAGTATTTCTCCATTCAATTTGCAGCTATATTTATTTAAATTCCACACGACTATGAATGAAGTTTGAATACAATTTACTTGTTTTGCGCTAACGTTATTTGTGTAAGGCTCTTAGTGCTCTGTAAATGGTTTGGCGAATATACGACAGTTTTACAGCGGCAGGTGATAATGTGGACCCCCAGAAGATCAGGTAGGGACGATTGTAAGATCACCCACATCCACACGCTTCTTCGAATACTGCACCTGGCTACCTGAATGGATGGATGTTGATGTTAACACCACAATAGTGAGAAGATACGAATGCTATCCTAATTTTACAAATTCACATGGCAATTTCCAAAGCAACGCCAGTTTAATGGTGGGATCTGGATCCGGATAGTTTCGATTTCGGTTCCAAAAATATCCGGATAATTTAATGTTAAAGTGTCCTGATTTCGGATCTAAATCAATCGCAGTATCGGATTTTGGATCCGGATCTGAGTATCGGACTTTAGATCCGAATCTGAGTATTGGATTTTGGATCCGAATCTGAGTATCGGATTTTGAATCCGGATTCGAATCTTGCAAACGAATTTTAGTATCGGATCTTAGATTCGAATATTACTTTATATGTGTAATAATACTTGTATTTTTTTTATTCATCATTTACTAAAATAGGACTCTGTGAAAGTATTTATTTTTCTTTACATTTGCACAAACTACCTAGCTATTTTAGAAGAGTTTGCCTTTACATTCAAAATAAAGAATTAAAATTTGGACAAAATATCGAATCCGGATCCAAATCCGAATTAAATTTACGGATACCCGCTTCAATATCCGAACATCGGATATCCGAAGGAACCGGATATTTTGAAATCCGGGTACTCGGATCCATGACAACACTAGTTAGTTTAGCTTTTTGGTCAAAATTTTAATTCCCCTCAGCTCACTTCCGGAAAACTCAATAAATTGTTATCCTTTTTGTTCTAACTGAGCTGGCCGGCACTGAGTGTACTCACATCTCCCCTTACGGCAGCTGCATCACTCGCAAAATAAACTTAAAATGATCTAAGCCATTCAGTTTCATGTTTGGCGTGAGACTGTCACTTTGCGTTGGCGGCAATATGAATGTAGTGTTCTGTGGGTGTAACCAACAAACTGTTGTTTAAAAATTTAGTTTTTTTTATGCATTCGCTTGAAGTTTTGTTGTATTTTTTTGTTTTGCTGCATTTTTTTGACTTTTTATGCTGGTATTATAGTCAAAATTTCGTTTAAATATGTAAAAAAGACTGACAAAAACACACCTATTTTTGCTGATTAATATAAAATTATTCACTATTTAAAATTTTAAGACTTACAGTTTTGACCATAATACGCCCATTACTGTATTTTGTTCATTGTTCTTTTAATTTTTATTACTGCTTTGAACTTATTTAATATTTATTGTGTTTGTATTATAATATTTATGCTTTGCTAGATTTTTAAGTAAACCATGTCTCATGTAATAGGAGTTGTGTTGTGGGCTGTGTAGCAACCAAGGAGTTGTCACTTTTCCGCATACTTTCTGCAACAGACACACTAGGAACAAAATGTATTAGTCTTATTAACAGTAAAAATTAATGTTTTTTAACCTACGTCGTATAGGTTTAAGCAAGAACGAACATACTCCTATTACGCGGGGCATGGTTTATTTAAAAAGTCAATCTAACACAACCCAAATAAAATAACACACAAATATAATAAATAATAAGATCAAAGCAGCAGTAAAAATTAAAAGAACAATAAACAAAACGCACTAAAAGTGTCAAAAAATGCAGTAAAACAAAAAATACAATAAAACTTCAAGCGAATGCAAAAAAAACAACCTAACTTTTTAAACGTCAGTTTGATCGTTACAGCCACATAAAAATTGCCGCCAACGTAAAGTGACAGTCTCACCCCAAACATGGATTGGCTACAGACTAAGGGCCACGTGTAAGCCCGTGACCCATAGAAGGGCTAATGTTGTGAAAAAACAGCAATTTGTAGGTTATAAATTATTATGAAAGTTGAGTCTTCGTGATTGAGAAAAATAGTCATATACGGTAATGAATTTTCAATCAAAATTTATTTAAATTAATATTGAATGATAACTATAGTAGTATGATCCCCGATATATTGTTGAGAAAGGTTATCTCAAGAATTTATAACTAATTTCAAGTTTGGAAGTTAACATCCTGTCTGAAACTGGTTTTACAGATTAAAGATTCGCCTACCTACTAAATGCATCAACCAATAGTTTCATTTAAAATTTATGTTTATTTCCAAGCCATAGTAAATTCCTCTTACCAAGAATAGACATGAGCGTAATTTTAGTTGAGAAAAACAATTAGTTGGTATTTTGGGAAACCCTGCCTTATCGCAATGACGTCATCTCTGTTTACTTACTACTTCATATGTTTACTACAACTGTTGTGATGGTATAAATAATATCAGTTGTTCTAGTCAATTTACAGAGGACAATTGAATATCACTTGTTAGAGTATGTCACTAGATCGCCAAGTGAGGTATAACAGTGAACACCATTGTTGAGAGTCAACTGATGGTTAAATAGATTGTGGAGAATGTATCAATGATGTTTTGTTAGCGTAGAGCTAAATACAGTAAATGGAAGAGAGGATTTTATGTTTATACTATGCTAATGGAAATTTTGACTAGCGATACGTGAATATTATTCAATTTGCGAAAGGTCTACAGAACTTCAACATCAATGGCCGAATTTATTTGGGCCTTTTATGGCCGTTGGCACCGAATCTATTTACATACATACATAAATTCACATACATCTCACTTAGGGTGGTTTTCACTAACGACAATTAAACAATTTATTCTCTTATTAAATTTAACAAACTGCTAAACAGCATATTTCATTTATACCAACTACAGTTTAGTCCATCAACCCAGCAAATCATTTGTTAAAGTAACCGACGAAATATCTGGGGTTAAATATTTATCGGGCCGTAATCTTAATTGTTGCCCTGGTTACAGTGTATAATTTTTTTTTAATAATTTAGTTTTGACGTTTTATTTATCGCATCCGAGCTTGTATCCGAGATTAAAGCAAGTGCAATAAAATGAGTTCATCTTCATCAAATCCTTCGTTTTCTTTGTCTGTGTACATAACTTCTTGTAATACTACTTTTGATTCTTCCTAAACGTCCACGATATTGAGAGATTATGAAATGTCATTTATGATGATATTGACTTTAGAATGCGCTTGATATTGACAATGCGACAAAATAATGATCATAATCATGAGCTAAATATTAATCAAAATTTAAATGGAAAAATAGAAGTTCCGCAAATTAATAAAAATGTAGCTGAAAATACGCCATAAGAAATGCTGTTATTTTAACAATATTTTATATTTAAATTAAATTAAGATCATATTTTTTAAAAAAGGTTTATTTTGTGTAATAATATACACGTAATTAATTTATTTTGTTAAAAAAGTTCTCAACTCTTCTTCAGTTGTAAATCAATTTTCTTTTCGTCCGCTACTTTCTATAATGTTGAAATACCTCTCTACAATAGTTAAAAAAATATTCTTTTTATCGTTTGTTTAGTTCTTATATCTTTCCGTCTTTTTGCTGTTTTTCCTCATCTCTTTTTGCCCCTTTTAATATTTTGTTATAATGAATTGACTGACAATATTTGTCATGAATAATTAAAACAATAATATATTTTCAAAATTTATGGTAAATTAATCAAAGATAAAATACAAAAATGATTGTAGATCCATCTATAAAAATTTTACATTCGGCTGATAGCTCACTGATGTTAAAATTATTTGGTGAAATTACAGTTAATTTATTGTATCGTTTTAATTTATTGCTTTGTTAGGTAACCATAGATTTAACTGTGGTTGGTGAAAAATTTCGGTAGCGAAATATCGCATCCGGACTACACTAATAGTTACGAAACAATCATCCTTCGGCACACATTCCTGTCTAAGCACACTCATAATCGCTTTCCTTCTCTTCCCACTTGGAAACTTTCTCTCCTTTGGCACCCTACCAACTACCTCCATCCACTTACACACTGGACGGCCAAGCAATCGAACACCTTCTACTTCACCAAGATATATACGCTTTACAAGCCGTTCACTCGTCATTCTCTCCACATGACAAAACCATCTCAACTGACTCACACCAACACTCTTAAATATAACTTAAAATTAAGTGGACTTAAAAGTTTAAAAATGTATTGCACCGTATGCTAAATAAACTATTATAATAGTTTTGGTCTGTGGTTATACTTAAGGTAAACTTACTGTAAGCCTCGGATTTCTGTGGCTTAAGGTGCATTTAATCTTTAAAATCGAGTTGGTAATAAATATGATTGAATACTATTATGAATTTTAATTTCAACTGAAGTAGCACTAGCAAGATCAATATTATTTTTTAAAGAAGAATCCAAATAACTATCTGTCACTTTTATTATTAATATGAGTATTTAAGGCTAGCGTGCGTCTACTAAGGTGCACAAATTTTATTACATAGTTCTAGAAAGTACATGCCTGAGTATGGCGGCGCCATAGTTACACCATATCACCACCGCCTGTTCCCATTTATTTGTGATTTTTGTTCTTATTTAAATTATTCAGTAATAAAACAAGTATTTATATTAGCCGTGTTCCTTCGGGCTGTGATTGTGATGTTTTGAATCCTGATTAGTTTAGTCGTCATTCTTTTGAATCAAGATTTAAAAAATATATAAAAAAACAATTTGAATAATATAAACACCATCTAGCGTCAAATATCATATGCAGACCAATGCAACTAATTTATTTTATTTTATAAATAATATACTTTCAAGTAGTCAGCACATTAAAAAACGATTATATAGAAGTAAAAAAATGTTCTTGGTAACATAATAAGTATGTTTACTTAAAACAAATCTTTTATATAACATATTTTCTTTGTTTCAAGAGTATAATGGGTCATTACATGCTTTTGTAGAAAAATCATTTTTCCTTTGATTCAACAAACCCCACATTGATAAATTTCTACGCTCGAAAACCTATTGTTGTTAGCCATTTTTAAATTTGTTCTAAAATGAATCCGTAAGATCACTCAAAAAGGATGATTCAGAAGGGAAAGGTTGTTTAGTGATCACAAAATGGGGTTAACGAATAAGAAACGAAAAAACATACTTCTTCTTCTTCATGATCACTTTGATGATTTAAATTGTGAATCACAGCTCGAAGGAATACGGCTATTATCACTAACATTTAATAATAAACTTTACGACTTTTAAATACGAAACTGTCAAAAATTTTCAAATGATAAACGTCAAACTAACTGCCTCCTGAATTACATAAATCAAAAACGTAAACTTTTTAATCAAATCATATTCTTAGATAAGTAGAACTTAAAATTTATATGTTCAATAAAATTAAACTTAAGGTGAACCTTAACTTTAAGTAAAAGTGGAATTTAGGATTACATCGGTGCAAACTACGCCCATGCGAAAAGTGTACTGAACCAATATTAATAAATCTTGAGGGGGATGTTGAGGAAGGTTAGTCAAAAATAGTTTGAGTGCCAATTTATAGATGGCATAAAGATATATTTTCAAAGAACATTTTTGAAAAGAAAACTAACAAAGAGTAAAATGCCATTAACATTTTTTAACACTGTTTAATATTAGCCGAAATATCAAGGGTCCAATGAACGAAAAATAAAAAGTACACTATATTTTAACCTTTATGCGACATATTCCTGTAATGTCCTATTTTTTTTCCCCAAAATCAAATTAATGCAAATATATTTAATCCCGATATCGGTGTTGTTCGTAAACAAATTGTTTGTGTAGGGATTATGGGACTGATACCAGTCCAATATAATTTAAAATTCAAATTAGCAATTACCAAATCAATATTGATACTTGGATGTCAATGTTTCAAAATTACCGTCTAATGAAATCCTGATTAAAAATTCAAAGTGACATTACAAGAGGCAAATTAAACCAGTTAGCCTCAATAACAATCGATCCACGAGAAACGAACAAGAAGAAGATGAAGACGAAAAAGAAGAAGAAATGGATTTCATCATTCCTGTAGGCCTTGATTCACATTTCGGAAAACAAATATTACGAACTACCTACACTACTGAGAAGTTGATACAGTAATTTATATATTGTCAAGATAATAAATAATATAGTAAATTTTAAATATAACTAGATAAAAAATATGTTGTTTAACTTATCGTATGTGACTAAATAAAAGAACTCGTCGAGTGAAACAATATTTGTTAATAACTTTTTCTTGTAAACCTTCTAGATATTGAGTTAAAATTCTTGAAAGTTTTGTTACATATTTCATTACCCGCCTATGGTTGAATTCAAAATGGACGCATGCGCAGAATACTGCACACGCGCTGAATACTGCGCATGCGTCTACGAGCAATTACTGTCGTGACTGCGACAGAATACAATCAAAGATTGATGATTTTGTCAACACAAAGAAAGGTTAAAAACTGATGAATAGATTGACCGATACACCAGATGGTGAAACTATACACAAATCGGGAAATAAAAGAGAATAGAATAGTTCAACTAAGGTAACAAAGAAAAATCATATTTCAAATTTTTGTTACAACAGGTTGAACAATCCAAAAATTGTATGACATTTATAGGATGCAGTCTAGATCAAGAACAACTCTACAATTGACGGAACAAGAAAACGCATAAAGATGATTAAAAGTGATGCAGGCCTAAATGGATTCACTAAAATGACCACCGTCATTGTCAATACAGGCGTCGACGAAATGATATGTAACTATTGTTCTTTCTATATCCTACAAATTGTCAGATGTGACATTTTTTGTTGTAGTGCTATTCTTTGAGTACTAAAACATGGCTGAGAATCAAAACTTATTTTATTAACATACATGATGTAAAATGGTGCGAAAGTTTGGAATATGACGATTCGGAAAACGGTCGAAATAAATTATCTGGGCTTTGGCAGCGTTTGCGCTTTGCTAAGAAATATTGAGTTTTCGAAAAAAAGTTATTAAGAAATATTGTTGCTCTCGACGAGTCCTATCACTGGTTAAATTTAATGTAAATAAATGACAAATATTCCCAACTACACTAGTGTGAAGTTCAGTCAGTTAATTTTGTATTACCAATATAATATCAGTAAATTAAATAAAAAAACTAGATGAAAACGTGCTGGCAAATTCGTCCCATATGTAACTAAGTAAAAGACAAATATTCCTAACTACACTATTGTAAAATTAGTACATTACAGTAATTTCTATATTACCAATATACTATATTTAATTTCAGGTAAGAAAATAGCGTTGGTTGAGATAGGGGCATAAATTCTGCTCATTGATTGGACAGAATGAAACAACGAAAAAGATATGTCAGTTACCAGTTATCAAATAAAATTTACAGAAATAAGTAATGATTAACCATGTTTTGTTGTAATTTCTAATATTAGTCCCGTACATTTTTACATATAAAAATATTTATTATTAATAAAATTTGGCTTAAGGAAATTAAATGATTTATTTAATGCATGTAAAAACAGTCCGATCTTCTATAGTTTCCGAGATATAAGGCGACTTCGATTAAATGAGACTTTTTGTTTACCTTTCAGAGGTCATGTTAAATGTTGTGGCGACCTTGGCCAATATATAATTTTCAAATAACTTCGTAACTATTAGAAATTGAGAATCATGTTTAATATAAAATTTTACTATTTTTTTAGTCTATTTACTGACAAAATTTTGTTCGATCATTATCTTTTGTCAGTTTTTCTTTGATTTCTCGTTTTTCTTGAAAAGATCTACGTTGATTAAGCTTTTTCCTAACATCCTGTATAAATCTTAAACATAACTAGACGAAAAAGTGTCACTAAACTTACTGTATGTAACAAATATTCCTACGTACATATATTTTAATTTAAAGATCGTTCGGCGATAATTATATTTTTAATATTAAGATTGAAATATGTAGTAAATTGAATTGTTTGTCTATGTTACCCTATATAGTAATGAGCGTAATGTCTGTCAATCAACAATGGTAAGTAAGACATAACATGTAGGATAAGTACAATTATGAATGAACGGTTATTTTATTATCTTTTACAATTAAGACCATATCATAATTGACTTGTTTCTTGATTTTATGTTTGGTTAGACAATAAACAGGATAATAATCAGGTTGTAAATACCTTTCCTCTAACTGTTTCTCAAACAATGAGAAAAGCGCATACGTCAAATTTTATTACAATAACACTATACCTGCAAATGTAAACTAACCCATGTTGCAATCATACAATATATATTTATATATATATATATATATATATATATATATATATATATATATATATATATATATATATATATATATATATATATATATATACAGGTATATAAATAAATAAGGTAGTAAATTTTGAATAATTGGAAAAAGAAATTTTAAACCGTTACTTTATCTGTCAGTTGAAATTTTGTTGCAAAATTTAAGTTAAAACTTAGCTAATCATATTTTTAAAGTATCGTTATAACTGAAAATATCATGATTTATTATAGATTCAAAAAAGGGTTAAGTAATTATGAGTGCAAAGAAAGTTTAAATTCATTTTTTATGAATGAAGAACCGCCTTCCTTGGCTACAATTTACCGCTAGTATAAAGAATTTGAACGAAAAAGGAATTCTGTTCAACACCAAAAAGAAGCAGGATGTCCTCCTACAGCTGTTACCGAAAAGAATATTGCTGCTGTTAAGAAAATAACTGATTACACGCATTTAAAAAAGTTGTGAGTTGTTTGGTAGCGCATCAACTTTCTGATTTAAAAAAAAACGGATGTTTTAGAATTTGTCAAGAAATTTTAATACTAATAATGGCTTCAAAAAGAAGCAGAATATCCTCCTACAGATGTCACTGAAAGACATGGTTAATGTATGTGATAACAGAACATTAACAGAAGATTGGGTCCTCAACTATTAAAAAAGTTGTCAAATGTGCTACATCAGCTTTTTGATTTCCAAAAAGTGAACGAGTAAGTATTTGCCAAGAAACACTATTAAGTAATGGATTCAACAGTTTTGGCGAAGATTAGTCGTGTTCCTTCGGGCTGTGATTGTGAATCCTGATTAGTTTAATCTTGATCCTTTTGAATTGATAAAAATTATATCAAGAAAACAACTTGAATAATATAAACACACCTAGCGTCAAATGTCATATGCAGACCAAAGCAAACTAACTTATTTTATTTTATAAATAATCTACTGTCAAGTGTTATAGTCAGCAATAGTACATATAGAAGTAAAAAAAAATGTGCTTGGTAAAGGAATATGAAGTATGTTTACTTAAAACAATTTTTTTATGTAACATAATTTTCAAAAGTATGGTCGGTCATTACATGCGTTTGTAGGAAAATAATATTTTCTTTGATGCAACAAACCCCACATTGATAATTTCTAAGCTCGAAAAGCTATTGTCGTCACCTATTTTTAAATTTGCTCTGAAATAAATCCGTGTGATCACTCAAACAGGATGATTCAGAAGGGAAAGTTGTCTAGTCATCACAAAATGAGAAAGTGGGGGTAGCGAGAGGGGAGTGCAGACGAAACCAACGATGACACTTTATTCTAACTGGTGGTCGATGATTGGACGACCACCGCTAAATTGAGGAGGAACACATACACTTTGATGATAGATGAACAAAGACATTCTTTAGGTTTAATACTAATTTTATTTGCACATATTATTTATATTTACACTATAACTTGACTAACTTATTATTGATTACACTAAATATAATTAAACAAATAAACTAAACTGTTACATTGTGGTAACACTACGTACTAGCGTCTATTACGCACTCAAACTAAAACTATACATGTCGTTCTAACAACAAAACCCTAACTAAAACAAAACGTTATCTTTTTCGTGAGAGGATATCTTAAGGGTACAAAGGGTATCATATGGCATTCTCAGTATCCAGTGTCTAGCTCACGTAAGCTTAATAATTTTAACACTTGTCAACAAACAAATGTCGAGAATATTGACAGCTACACTAAACAGTTAGAAGAATGTTAATTATTTTTAAATAGAATTTTGACTAACAAAGATAACAAAGTTGAAATATTGTTCATTGAAACTATAATTTAGAAAAGTTCATAAAAAGTTATTTGTTTTGAGCTCGCCTTGTTGGTTGGAAACATAACTAAAAATAATAAAATTTCCCCTTTACCTTAAAATTATAATATGAACTATATACGTATTTCGAGAATTAAGTTTTCATCATCAGTAGTACAAATTTTAACAGAGTAGCTAAGATTACTCAACATATACATTATAATTTTAAGGTTATGGGGTAATTATTTAGTTTTAGTTATAATTGAATATTAGACTCCTCCTATTATTAAGTATTATTAATACTTTGAACATATTTAAAATAAAATTCTAAAAAGTATGAATATTTGAGTTATTCAAATTTTGTATCATTTACGAGTACATGAAATTATAAGAAACTATAACTTAACTAGTTTTCGTTATCGTATTGTTTTTGAGTCTGTAATATCAAAACCTAAGAAAAATAATCCAAGTTTTAGCTTCAACGAAATTTGATTATTTTAATTGTAAATTTATTCATAAGAGAAATTATTCTACGATTGCCTCATCTTATGAAAAAGGTGAGATGCTTCTCAGATCAGTTGCGAAATTTATTAATAAAACTCATTCTACGGAGCATTCTCTGACAGCCTGAAATTATCTCCTTCTTAAAACACGATAATTACATTAATTGCTTTCAACCAACTTTCTGATTTGCCAAACGGACTAGTGTTCAGCATTTCGTCAACGTGGATTCGTTTTTCTCCTAACGGTTACTCCTGGAATTCTATTATATTCTCAGAAATCGGATCGTAAAATGTTATTACGTTCTGTGAAATTAAAAATGATGACTTATTACAGAATAATTTCATACGAAACGTTATATTTCCTCTGTTTTTAATATTCTTTTGATTAGGTTTTTAATAAAAGCTCCCCCAGTGCAATTACTAACTACGTACTATAAAAACATCAAAGAATAGATACCATTTTGTAATGTTATATTTAATATGCTTTTTGAAATATGGCTCAAAAACCCTTGCCTATCAAATGATAATTTTTTTATCTTCCGTCACCTTTAGGTAGGGAAGGTATTGTCTTTGGTCAAAAAATTCAATGAGTTTTTAAAGAATAAAGACTTTTAGGGTCCCTAGAATACGATATTACTATGTTTACGATGATATCTGTATGTGTGTGTGCTGAAACTTTCTCCGTCGAATAACTCCGAACACTACAATTCTAAAAATTATATTTTTTTCGTATTATTCACCGTTACATCCTTATGAACAGTTGTTTGGTTAGAATTGGTCAACCGGGATTACCCTCATTTGCAGATCTTAACAGTTTTTCTTGAAAAAACTAAACTAAATATTTTTTGACGTTTTATATTATTATAAATATAATAGAATCTTTTATTTTCTATACTATATGATAACTCTTTCATATTCAACAGATATAGAGCTAAAAAATTATAAAGAGATTACAATTTCATGATTAAGCCAGCTATGCTTTAACCACATAACCATGGAAACTGCTGATATATTCAAATAATTCTAATTGACAGATGTCAGTGTCAAGTGGAATTTACATAGTATGTTCATAAGACGCGGAAAGATAGGATAAGGAATGCGAGGATAAAGGAAATGGCTCGAGTGATGGAAGTTTCTATAAAGACACAAGAGAAAGAGAGGAAGACCAAATAGACTGTACTCGTATTGCGGAAGACTTGGATGACGACGACACGCAAAATAGAAATGAGTAGAAGAAGAAAATCAATACCATAACGAATGGGATGAGCTAAAGAAATTTGTGTTATATTTTTTCTGGAAATATAGAATATTTTCCAAGGAACTATCTGCAGTAAAAATTTTGAAAGGTGTCCGATCAAGATCATCTACGAATTGTATGAATTCAGATTTTTGCTCCGTCCATTATGACAAATTCAGTAGTGTCGTTTGCCTAGTTTTTATGAAGGTACATACGATACTATTGTTATTTTATTATTATAAAAATATATTTTACAATAAAAGCAATCAAAATTCAAAAATAAGTGAACTGGTAAGTTTATTAGCAAATGTAAAACCAATATGTGAAAAATAAGATACGGACACAATGTCATTGTCAGTGACTCTGACAGAAGATAACGTTATTTGTACGGCTATGAATCAAGGTAATGTATCTGAATTAATAAATAAACTTACGTTACAGCGAAAGTATTATCAACAACGAGCATCGTTTTAAAATGGAATGTCCTAACTTAGTCAAAACAATATAAATTTTTGAAAGACAAGCGTGTTATAATCCATCCTTATCACACACGCTTATACCCTTTCCAAAAGAAAAAGATAAATGTATCCCAATTTGTTAATTCGTTCATAATACAGATGACCTTGATCGGACATCTTTAAACAAATTTACTGTATATGCAATTTGTACAAAATACATAGTATTGACGGAAGGTAATGTGCTGGCCACATCAGATATTTTTATCATAAATTTACAACAAATTTGTGTACCAACGTACTCATGTAAAACAATGTAGTGGATATATCGTAAACAACGAAAGAACGATTAGTTCACTGACAATTCATAGTAAAGTTTTTATATGATTTTCTCCCAAGGCTAAAGACATTACAAAACTGGAAAAACCGAATTTAATATGCAGCTAAGTAGATTTTAATTTAACCATGATAATTCTCATTGGATTACGACTACGTTCATTTAATTATTATTGATTGTCTGATAATTGTAACTGGATTATGGCAGTAATTATGTTTATCACAAGTGTATCATATTCATTATTCTAATTATATGTATGTGCTTAGCAAACGAAAGAAGTTATAAAGTTTACCGTATGAGAAAAACACGTTATGTAGTTAATAAGCTACAATCTTTTTCCTAACAAATAAATATATTTTTACCTTCCGTCACCTCTAGGTAAGGAAGGTATTGTCTTTGGTCAAAAAAATCGGTGGTGAGTTTTTAATGAATAAGCGTGTTTTAGGATCCCTACAATACGATTTTACTATTTTTATAATGATGTGTGTGTGTTTATATATATACAGGGTGAGTCATCGAAATCGCCGTCTTCGATATCTTCCTTGTCGTCAGAAATACAGCATATATATATATATATATATATATATATATATATATATATATATATATATAAATGTGTGTGTGTGTGTGTGTGTGTGTGTGTGTGTGTGTGTGTGTGTGTGTGTGCGCATGACAATAATTTCGGCCACGATATCTCCAATACCAGAATTCCAAAAAATTTCTTCATCGACTCATTTCTATTTTGATTGTCGTCCTCATTCAGTTCCTTTTCTCTCGTCTTCCGCAATACAGTCCTTCTATCTTCTCTTTGGTCTTCCTCTGTTTCTTCTACCTTCTACTAACTACTACTAAACGGTACAATCTTCTTCCAATATCTTATTCATCTCTTCTCATGACATGTCCAAACCAATGTAATCGTTTCTCCTGTATCTTTGTAAATACTTCTATCACTCGTCATTTCTCTTATCCTCTCATTCCTTATCCAATCTTTCCGTGTCTTCCCCAACAACCATCTCAATATCTTCATCTCTCTGCTACATTCATTTTTTTTTTTCATTGATACTAACATCTTTCAATTAGAATTTTCTTAATTTAGTAGCTGTTTCCATGGTTATAGCAAAGCTGGTTGATTTATGAAATTTAATTTCTTTATAATTCTTTGACTCTATATCCATTGAATATGAAATATAAAATGTAATCAATTCGTATATATAATAGCATATTCTTTAATATTTATAATAACATTAAATGTCAAAAAATAATATTTAACACCGTTTTTTCAAGAAAAACTGTTAAAATCTTCAAATGAGGGTGCTTCCGGTTGACTAATTATAACCAAAATCTAATCAAGTCTGCATATGGATGTAAGGAAGAGGAATACGAAAAAATTGAAAATTTTTGAATTGTAGTAGGTATTGGAATTATCGCAACCGAACCGATCATCACACACACGCATAAACACACACACACACACACATGTAAATTCTAATTCTAGGGACCGTAAAACGTGCTTATTCATTAAAAACTCACCAACGATTTTTTTGACCAAAGACGATACATTCCTTACTTAAAGGTGACGGAATGACAAATCATGTCTTAGACGCCGGTCGTGAAAGCCTTAGTTACTTAGATTCTATTTAAAAATTCATCAAGAAATACATAGCAAATCTTTATTTAGCTCTGGACAAATTAATAAATATCAGCAGGTATTGCATGCCTTTTACTTGTGTCACGTATGACATTCCTGCAAATCATACTCACTTGCACCTATTTAATTACAAGTATACGCACCGTGAACACAAGTGTAACAACCTTTGTTATATAATCCCAGTCAGTCGCCACCGTCATTGTCTCGTTTGAAGCAAGAAAAATTCATATAGCTTTGACGGGAGTATAATTCATGACTACAGACACCGCAAAGCAAGGCGGCGCCGGATAAACTTACAGGGAACAGAAAGAAAGACTATACTTTCAATAAACTTATTCCAGTGTTGACACATTTTTACGAATTGGACAGAACCGTTCCAGAAAACTGCATTCTGAAGCAAACTTGGTACTGTTATCCAGATGATTTTTTTTAATTGGATGAAACGTTGATTCACCATTCCGATCTTGAATCGAAACAACAAAATATAACCTTTCATACATATAATCGTATGTGATATTGTAAGTTGTAACAGGTATGTATGTGTAAAGGGCGTATATAGTGTGTATATCCCCTAGTGGGCAGGATTTCCCTCATTAAGGCCAATTAGGCCAGGAAGTGCTGAGCACTGCACGTGTTGCTGCTCACGCTTTCATCAGCACGCGTGCAATCCCTGCCTGCACCCGACATTCACCAAACAACTGAAGAGAATAGAGAACACTTCACAGTAGTCACACAAACATACTCTTTCCTTTACTCGTAGTGTTCTGCATGGATAGCCAATAGATTGACGGCGGCCTTATTCCTAATATAGCAACTACTAGTGTAGCCTTTTGCAAGCCATAGACAAAATTTAGCGTTGGGGCTCTACTCTCTACTTATAGAGAATCTATCCTTCAATACGTGCCACAAAAGTTTTCAGAATTTTTAAAAATTTATGATACTATGTTTTAAAAAAAAGTACGAAGGTGGCTTGAAAAGTTTCCGGAATCACTGAGAAGGCCTTGGTTTTTCGAAAACAATCTTATGTCGTTGTTTTGTTTAACTCTTCATATGAACTGTCAAGAAATTTCAGTACAATCTGTCTATCAGTCTAATCGTGAAAAGCGTCTGTGTCGATATACCTAGCGTTAAATCGATAATGGATAAAAACGAAATTCGTGCGGTGATGAAGTTTTTTATTTGGAAAGAAAGACGGCAACGGAGATCAATTCTTCACCTTCGTTTTCCACGGTGAGTTTCTGGGTTTCGGAATTTAAGCGTGGCCGAAATACCACACCGCAAATGGTGGATAAAGTCCATGCTATGGTTCTGGAAGATCGCCGAATGAAAGTGCGTGAGATTGAGAAGCCATAGGGATTCATTTCATTGTTTAAGAAAAATACGGTCTATTTTAAAAGGCGTTTCATAACCATGGATTATGAAACTTGGATACACCACTACAATCCAGAGACGAAAATTCAGTCCAAAGCGTGGATTGGACATGGTGAGTCGGCCCCGAAGGAAGCGAAGTCAGTTCAATCGGCAGGAAAGGTGATCGCGTGTCTATTGGGACACCAAAGGCATTCTGCTGATTGATTATCTGGATAAAGTAAAACTATAACTGTAACGCCAAAGCTGAAAGCAGCAATTCAAGAAAAATGCCCGAAAATGGTAAAGAAAAAAATCTTGTTTCCCACGACAATGCGCCAGCTCATTTAAGTCGTATTGCTCAACAAAAATTGACCGCACTGAGGTTTGAAATCGTCCCCCATCCACCGTACTCGCCCGATTTAGCACCCACGGACTTCCATCTTTTCCCGAAATTTAAAACTATGTAAAAAAATAAAATGTAGTCCGTGTTAAATATATATATTTTCAATCCACCCATGTATATTAAACCTATTATTTCTACAATAATTAATATAGCTTAAACTTTAACGTAGGGTTAGTGGCCCATTTTCTTCTATACGTCTATGAGTCGTTAGCAAGAATCAGTTTATTTCACGTACCTTTTGAAAAATCCTTCTTAAATGTTTTCATTTTGGGGCTCCTACACATTGTTATTCTTATTTCTAACGCCCAAAACGTTTTAATATAAAATTCAAAGTGAAGGTAAAGTTTTTAGATAAAATACTGGTGTCTGGTTCAACTTCGGAAGCAGGCGTCTCCTGACAGTACGTAAGGGGTGATGCTTAAAATTTGAGACTAGTTTTCAATGGCCATAGAAAGTTAACAAGTAGTTAAATACAAACCATTTTAACTAAATTTATAAATCTGTAGTTATGGTTTAGTATGAGAAATAAACATAATTACTAAATAATTACAATTCGCCGAACGAGATCCAATTTTTTACCTCTCGCTAAGAGAGGTATTGCATTCATGCTAAAAATCGCATATCCAGATTTTATTGAATAAGCACGTTTTAAGGTCCCTACAATCCGATTTTAACATTTTTACGATGATGTCTGTGTGTGTGTGTGTGTGTGTGTGTGTGTGTGTGTGTGTGTGTGGATGTGTGTGTGTGGGATGTTGGAAGGACGGTTACTCAAAAACTATAAGACTTAAAATTTGTTTAACAACGTATTTCCCAATCGGACATTCATGGGAAGATCTGAAAAGGTTTTGGTAATAATTGGACAACCGGAAGTAGAAGATTCTTGAAAAAAAATCTTCTAAATATTATTTTTTGAAAATTTTTCGTGGTAATATTAAAGAAAATTAAATTCTCTATCTGATACATTTAAATATTTTATTATATATTCCATAGATTTAGAGATAAAAAAAGTATAATATATAAAATAATCTGTTGTAATAAATTTGACAGCCGAAAGAATGCCATGAAAAATAGTTGATAATTTAAATTATTTGTAACTGACAGATAAATGTCAGTGTCAGAAATAATGAGTAATGAATTAAAAATGTACTTGGAGAATCCCTTAGTTCTTGATCTGTGACTATTATGGAGATGACAAGTCTAGGTTGAAGGACTTAAATTTGTTTCAAACATTATGGGACAATGTACACCAGTACTGTAGACTAGAGTAACTTTGAATTGCGAAAAAGCTATCAAATTCTTCTCAAGTAAGTTGTAAATATTGACAAAATCGGAGTGCAATCTATCCGTCACTTTATTAAAGGGAATTAAGGTTATTTAGATATAACAAGTATGAAAAGATAAAATGTAAAAGAAGATATATAAGAATAGATGCACAATCCAGATATATACATTTTAGACCGCCCAAAATTAATGTTTTTACTAGAAGAATATGAAGAGAAAGTAAACAAAGTTGTTTATATATGGTAAACTCTACTTTGTAATTTATTGTAACATAATTTATGGTAAAATATCTTCATGTTGAGACATACTATTATTGAATAATGAAGAAGTTTATACGTCATAAATTTATATGAATATATTATTTGTATTTATAAAAATAATCTTTGCTTTATGCATACAGCCAGGTAAAATATACGGCGAGAGGTTATGTGCTGGCCACATCAGATTTTTTTGGTATGCCTTCAATTTTTATGATAAAAGTACTTAATGCGATTCTGAGCCTCGGTCGAAATTTTTGCTTGTCAATTGTATGTAATGTAAACCATTCTCTAAGTATTAACCAAAAATTCCTCACAAGTCGGGTACACAAGGTGGATTACTGTTGTTCGTAACAAAAATGACCTTTTCATTTTCAACGACAAGTATACTTGCCACAAATTGTGGCAATTTATTAACTTAACTCTGTTCTAATTTAAGTAATTGTTGCTACAATAATGTCGTTTAACAAAAGGGATAAGCCTTTGCTTTAATGCACTTATTTAAAAATGCATACTGGTTGACTTCCAGTATCGAGACAAAAAAAGGTTGGCAGATATCTAAAAGTGAAATTGCCAACCATACGAGAATATCTTTTCGAATTTCTTCTTGGTTTTTACTTGAACTTCATCAGGAATAGTCTCAATGTGAAACCCTACATTTGCATTTTTATCAGAGTTCTTAAAATTAAAATAACTTATCATTTAAAATGAAACATTTTCCGGAAAAAAAAATCCGGTAATCGCCAACATTTCGAATGTATTTTTTGCTTTTGATCCTCAATTCTCTCGAGGATGTTAATCTTCTTTGTGTATCGAATGTTGCATTTATTTCTTAGTGTCCTGGCAATATGAGACTCGATCCAGTGAAATATTTTAGCCAGCATTCACGTTTAGATTCCAGATATCTTGTTAACTTGCTCATCCAGTCGATGGTTGTTGGCTTTCGTCATTTTTATGGCTTTTCTACCAAATCCCGGATTGTGTTTTGAAAAAATACTTTCTTCCCAACGTATAATGTAGTCATAAATGCATTTCCTTTTGAAATATATAATACATAGAATTGAAAAATGCCTAGTTTCAAATTTTAGGCATCACCTCTTAACCCGGAAGAGGCCGCGCGGTCAGTAAAGTAGTTAGAGGTTGCTTGGGGTATATTTTTACCCCAGTTAAATAACTTCGTTTTGGTAATAATAAAAATAAATGACTACACTTATATTTCTTAAGTATTTATTTAATGAAATTTGTTAATAGTAATAACAATATAAGAAAAATTGTTCTTACGAAGAATCCACCCAAAAATAAGAGTCCGATTAGAGTCATTAATTCCACAAAAATTGTGTCAATGGCATCCCTTTCGCGAGAATATTTGTCCCATTGAAGCACAATGTAGATATTTGTGTTTTCCACTATATTGGAAATCATGATATCACTAAAGAACAATTGCCAGCAATTGTTTTCATATTTGCAGCTTCTCTGACAACACCTGATCTCTCGTTTACAACATTATGAGCTGCTGCCCGTCCTAAACATGAATATTTCTTCCATTGAGTTACACCATCTCGTCCAATATATGAAACATATCTAGTAGCCAGAGGGATGTTATCAAGCTCATCATAATCACTATGTTCACTAGCACTTTGTTCGAAAACTGGATCTACTTCTACAGGTACATCTTCATTATCAAAATTAACATTTAAGTCATCCTATTCTTCATCACTATCATCGCCTCCTATGTCTTCATCAGTAAGAACTTGCTCCATAAGCTGTAAAAGCCTATTCTGCTCTACTTCGTAACTCGTGATATACTCGGGAATTCCTAAATTGAACCACAGATAGAAGTCGTACGGGGTATATAATGGTCTGACTTTGAAAACTTACTGGTTACTCGAAGACGAATAGTCAGATGATTTCGATTTGATGTAGAGATTAAAGTAGAAACATGTGGAATAAAAGTCCTGCCGGGTGGTGCCATCTACCGAACCTAAATAAAAGTTATACACATCTTCCTATAACTGGTGTCATTTTCTACCCATATCGACATCTCCCAGGTTAAGCAGGTTCATTATACTTTCCATAAACTATAGTGTCGTCTATTAATTTTTTTCCTGAAAACTTATGTGACATGTTATTTCGGGAAGACAAAACAAGATGGTCGACTTTTCCCTAACGTAAGGTAAAATTTCTCTCCATTCAAATACAAACAAACAAATTTCCCTAAAAATTGATAAAATACCCTGATTGTTGGCACCCTGTAAAAGCATTTTTGAAATGCTCCCAAAAGGACACAGAAGGTCTCATCTAATCGAAGATCTCAATGGTGACATTTGTAAATATGTATTGCTGTATGTTGTTTATAGGGACAATCGCCCTAAACATTGATGCATAATTCATTGCAGACATCCCAACACTCTTTACCATCTAATTTGTGGTTTTTCGGGAACATTCGTCGCGTGTGTCTATCTTATTGTGTGGCTTGTTGCACAGGAAATAAATTAGCATAGATTTGCATGTATCATCGAAATTCGTCCGGTTGCATTGATTTGGACGGTGAAGTGAGCACTGAGCAGACGGTCACACAAACGTTATATCCGCTTGACTACCGTTAACGACTCCACGTGGTTCTCACGATCATTCCAGCCTAATTACCGCTCTGTTTACCGGTTATTGTAACACACGACGCTATCATCACCATACAACAGCAACGATTAGATTTCAAATGGCAATCAGCAGGATATGTAATATAATAAAGCATATAAATGTATAATTTAACAGGGAGTCAAACCGAACCTGAACCCGAACCGTAAAACCCAAATTAACCAATTTTTTTCTAAAAGCTGAACTCGAATCCGAACCTAAATTTTCAATTTTAAAATAGCTGAACCCGAATCCGAACCGATATTCTTTAACGGGTTACCCGAAATACATAAGGGTTCACATCATGGTAAACATTTGCTATTACCCAACTTTTCAATTCTTTGCAAAATGAAAAGTAAAATATACAAACATTTAACATAAGAGCATTGGGAAAATAAGAAATGTAATATTGCACCTGAATTGCATACCTTAGTGCAAATTGCATTGTCTATACCGTCATAAGTGAGTGTTGAACAATTATTTTCATCACTAAATTTTATTTTGTTTCCGTAAAAATACAAAAAAGGAAATAATACTATAAGACATTTTATTATTCCAAAATAACAATTATTTGGGCGTCAATATTTGGATTCACAATTATTTCAATTTAACCTTGCACTATTGTCAAAGGTAGGTCTTCCTCGACCTAATAATAATACATCATTAAATTATTTTTCTATTGAACTTTTTTTACCCGAACCGGTATTAATCGCTATTTTCAATGTTTAACCGGAGCATATTTTGTTAGGTTTTAAAAACCGGAGCCAACACCCTACCCTACAAATATTAAAATATTAAAGAATATTATTTCACTTTCTATATGTTTTATTTTAAATATTTTCTAGAAATCTAGAGATAAAATGATAAATGATAGTTACTTTTTATTAATTTGGCTTTCTCCGAGAAAAACAATTGAGATTTTCTGATATTAAAATATTTATAAACAATTGAAAATAGATAAATGTCTATCTCATGAGCAAAAGCATGAAGCATATTTTAAATGAATCTTCTAGGTTACAAATTACCATGTGTGTTATATGTTATCTGTAAATTTCATCAAGTAATAGGCAAATAAGTATTGAAATATTTATTAGTTTTCAATGTGAATTATTTTGATTTAAATTCACGATTTTGCACAATGAAAATTATATTTTTTAAGTCATAAACCCAGCGTATATCCTATGAGTGACTCCGGCATCCGTAGAACCATTTCCGGATTCTTGGCTGCGTTCACTTCCGGTTAGTTCCCCTCGTGAAATCTCATGAGGTGTACCCTTGTCACGATCGATTCTCCTGTTTGTTCGTCTTTCTCTTTGTTTGGCAAGTTCTCCGTATTCGTATGTGAAGTTAAAACGCTGTGTTGTACCCGTGTCACCTTACAATTATTCTGCCTATAGTCCTACAGTCAAGGCAAAGATATAGTAGACGTTTTTCCATAACAGAAAATGGAATTTAATATACAAATCCATTCTTCCATTTAAATATACATTATCCTTAAAACTATTAGTCAACCAGTAGATCCATTTAATTTGACAAAAATAAGTCTTTTAGTTAGTTATGAGGCCCTAAAACGCACTAAAGCCCAATAATCCCTACAACTTGGTTAATAAAGTCTGTTCTAAAAGTTTTGGCACAATTTCAACTTTTTTTTAATATAAAATGTATTTACTTAAAGTTTTGTAATACTTAATAATTAACTGTTACAAAAGCAACAAAATTATGAACTTAAATTGAAACTTAGCATTGGGTTTTGGACATTTATATCGATATCTCGGATTTCACACTGAGCAACTCCGAAATTAAAGGAAATGATCGTTTTTATACTGATAATATTGCAGAGGTCCGTAATAATGTCAGATATAAACAAAAGGCCAAATTCGCAGATGTGTTGGTATGGTCCGTTATTTCCACAAGGGGTGTATCCAGGCCTTATGTGGGCAGAGTGAGGTGAAGCCCTACATAGTCAAAAGTACATTTAACAATATTGGTTAGTTTCATTGAAGAAGAACACGCTGTGGATGATTTTATCTTCTGGTCAGACCTTGCGTTATTTCACTATGCAACACAACCTCAAAATTGGCTAATTGACCAAAACGTACTATTACTTTTCCGAAACGACAATCCCATAACCTTCCCCAGGCTCGTCCCGCAGAAGGTTTTTGGGCTCTTTTATCTTGAAAAGTTCACGATGAAGGTTGGGAAGCCCAAAATGAAGACGGACTTCAACGCAGAATTAACAGGAATTCAAGAATATCCGAGAAATCGATGTAAATGTCGTCCAAAACCCAATGCTAGGTATCCGTAGAAAGTTGCGCCTTGTGGAAGAACACGCCCATCTTTATTTAATTTAAGATCATAATTTTTTTAGTTAATTATTAAGTATTACAAAACCTTTAGGATATATGTTATTTCATAAAAACTGATCTAACCATTTAGGCTGTAGCTCAGCTTAAATTTTTCCCAAATATAGTTCCTGTGGAAGGCATATTTTTATTTTCAAATGAAATAAATCAAAATTAGGTAAAAGTAAAGCATGTATTCATTTAAACGATTTTTATTCTATCCTCGTCGCATTGCCACATTCTGTTCCAAAACTTGTCATTCATGGCATACTTCGATTGTGTTGAATAAGGCCACGGTGCATCTAGAGAAATTATTTTGGCCTATAGCCATTTTATTCCATTCAATGATACAAGTATATAAAAATCACGTGTATATTACGAGATAAAAAAACAACTCTTATCGAACGAAGTTTTAATTTGTTAATCTGTTTTTTTGTTTTTTGTTTACCACGGTCATTGTTTAACTCTTCAGATGTTATCTCTGACTTAGATAAATTATTTAACAAATCTTCAAACGTTTGCGATTACGCATTTTTTTCACAGAAGAGTAAAAATAGAATAATTTGAATTTATAGTATATTTATGTAACTTTTCGGAAAGTTTAAAAATAAATACAAAAGTGAAAACATGTAAAATATAATACCTGTTTAAAATTTATATCGTTTGACTAAATAAATATTTTTACAGATTTTTTTATTATTTGGACAAACTCGAAGTTATTTATATTTTTAATTATTTAATGAATTTAGTTGTTTATCTAAGCTGTACTGCGTAGTTGTTAATAGTATTAACTATAATTATAAAGTATTGTGTTTTAAATAGAATTCCCATTTTGACGAAGTATAATCTTCCAAGAATATTATACTTAATATTATTAGCGAATAGACTGCAATCATTCATAGTTTCATGGTCAATTTATTTCTCGGAAAATCTTGAAAATACTTACGTTATTTCATGATTTTTTGCAAAGTTAACACGTTGAAACACGTGAAATATTTGCAAAATTAATATTCACAATTTTAAATTCTATTACAATTTTATGCACTACCCTCCAAAATTATGTTATACCAGAAGAGTATTTTTACTTCCTTGTACGTACGTAAAGGAAGTATTGTACTCGCGAAAAATTTCGGTTTTCAGATTTCAGCGGAAATATCCATTTTGATCATCCCTGAATCCATTTTGATTAATTTCGTCGTGACGTCTGTACGTACGTCCGTACGTATCTCGCATAACTCAAAAACGGTAAGCCGTAGAAAGTTGAAATTTTGTATTTAGGACTCCTATAACATCTAGTTGTACACCTCCCTTTCTGGTTATTACACAATTTCCAGAAGTGGCACTTTACATGAAGCCTATAATAGATTTTAATGAAAAACTGTTTTAAAATATAATCCAAAACTTTTCAAATTTGGTATACAAGACTTTATGTCAATCGAATTAACATAATAGATTTTGGTTAAAATAGGCTAACCGGAAGTGGTACATTACTTGAAGTTGTTAACAGTTTTTCTTGTATAAAATGATTTTATTTTGATTTTTGAAATAAATGCTTCAAATAAAAGTTTTAGAGAATTAATTTCTGCGTCTAGCACATCAAGTATTATTAAATTAGCCCTTTGTATAAGCGAGATATGTAAATTTCAAAATTATATACTTTTTGTTTTTGTAATAAAGCTTCCTATGGATTAGGACAAAAAAAATGTTCATGTCAAATTACGTTAAATACGTGCAATTTTATGATTCGTACAATAACAAATATTATATTTTTATTGTAAAATTAGTCATATTCATTGTTGTAATCAAATATTTCTTTGTTGTAATCAAAACTCTCTTTAGAACCGGGTTAGATTAATGTTAATTTAAGAATGATAGTAGTAAATGAATTATTTTTTGTTCTATATCAAAATATTTCTCGGGCTTGGCTTAAGCCTGTCAATATTTTGTAATTTAATTATTTAAAAAAATATGTATAGTTTAATAATCGTACAAGGAAGTCGTGTGGTGTCCACATCAGATTTTTTTCATAAATGAAAAGTTTACCTCAAATTATGCATATATTCACAAAAAAGTATGTATTTAAAATTATTATACATACATCATTCATAATGACACTAAGCTTGCAACAGGTGGCTTTTGATTTAAAAAGTCTGTACAAACATGTAATGAAATCATTCATGATGACCTCTGTGCATTCTTCATGCTAGCAATGAGTGCTCGTGAGGTTACGTCTAGTAAACGCCCGCACGGTACGAATATGTCATCGTTACAGGTACAAAGCAGATTGGCACACTCAGCAATGGGTAATATGCTGTGATAATATATTTGTTTATTTATGAAGCTAACCTTGCAACAAATGGTTTTTGATGTAACAAGTATGTACCAATTATAAAATATTCTAAATTAATTAAAACAGGGTAATTAAAAAAATAGGGATAAACAGCTATTGTCTTTATTATTAGATGTATAGTTCACATTTCAAAGTTGCGCGCGAAATTAAAAGCCATTTTTGGTGTGAAAAGATCCTAAATTCTGCTTCCGGTTTCGCCGGAAGCGAAATCATCGTTGATTTTTTAAATGGAATGGTACATATGTTTTTATATTTTTGGAAAGTACTTAAAATTAGCTTTACAATGATGCCAAATACTTCCATTTTCATTAAAAAATAAATGTATTTTTTTTAATTATGATATTTTGTGTATTATCATTTTGCCATGACATTTGTACCTTCTTTGTTTGAACTGTCTAAAATTCATAAAAGAAAAAAACAAAGGTACAAATGTCATGCAAACTGATAATTCATTCAAGTATCATTATTTTAAATAATTAATACCTGGGTTATTTTTAAATGAAAATGTAAGTGATGTGGAAATAATTTTTTTTCTGGATGGCAGTCAAAAACAATTTTTTGTTTTTCGGCCTCTACATGTTTCGGCACCGCATGTCGCCTTCTTCAGGTAAATGTAAGTATTTGACATCATTATAAAGCTAATTTTATCTACTTTCCGAAAATATAATAGATATTTATACACCAAGCGATTTAAGACAATGTTTATTCATGAAAAGAAAGTTAAAGCCACAAGCCCATAGATGATATAATAATAAAAATCATTATAATATTTAATTTTGACAACATAAAAAAACTAATCAATTAGTAGGCTGTGTATGACAATCGTCAAGTGGTTTATTTTTGAATTATTTTCCGTTATGTGTGCCGTGAAAAATAATGAAAATGACTGATCTGTCTGATAAAGACTATAGTGAAAGTGTTATTTTCGTATCTGATGTTATTTTAAATGCATTTATTGCAGAGTGAGTTAAAATTATGTCTTATTTTTTTTTTAAATCACTAGCAAATAAACAGTTACTTTTATTTGTTATATATATAACGATGATTTCACTTCCTGCGAAACCGGAAATAGAATGCCGGATCTTTTCACATCAAAAAGTGGCATTTAACTTCGCGCGCAACTTTGTACTTTAAATTATAGATCTAAAATTAATAATAAAGAAAATAGCTATTTGTCAGGAGAGAGAAAACAACTTCGAAATAATACACAATCGTCAATGATAGTTCCAATTTTAGTCGTCAGGGAAAGACAATATTATAAAACTATAACATAGGGTAGTTAAAATTTGAAATTCTTAAGCGACGAAGTATCATTATTATATCCATAATAATTCGTCTTAAAGTCAAAATTCAATTTTCCCATTTTCATTTCTTTTCTTCCAAGTATCAAAATCAATCCTATCTAAAGTTTTTCAAACCGTACAATGAAATTTGTCTTGCTTGAAGTTATAACCCAGAAAACAAATAAATTCCCGGTAGTATTTTTCTTCCAAGTTCTTTCCGATTTCGTTTAACGCGAAAGAAAAAAATCTCCTCTGAAGTTATTTAACTGTAACAAATGCGAATCGTACGGGCAGTAGTGGGGGAAGACGCCTGGCGTCGTAAAGCTCAAAGCTCAAGCGACGGCAACAAACTTTCCAGGAGATATTTCAGAGTGTCTACAATATGGGAATTAGTATGAAGAGAAGTTGTAGCTTTGAGATTTTGGATTGGCATAATCTTTTTAAACCGGAAATAAGAGTTGAAGATGTCCGGTTGAAGAAAAAGTAACCGATTCAAAAGCGACAGGGTGTTGAATGTTCTCGACTGTCACTAGAGATAGAACATAGGTTCATCATTATGAGTCTGAGTCGAACCAATAGTCCATGGAGTGGCACAAAAGAGTACACCAAGCAAGAAGTTCAAGATGTCGCAATCGACTGAGAGGTTGGTTCAGAGACTAAAATCTTGTGAAACGTGACAAGACAAGTATAATTTTTACCTCTCGTTAAGAGAGGTATTGGATTCATGTTAAAAATCGCATATCCAGATTTTAATGATTAAGCACGTTTTAAGGTCCCTACAATCCGATTTTACTATTTTTACGATAATGTGTGTGTGTGTGTGTGTGTGTGCGTGTGTATGTGAGTCGGTTAGAAGGACGATTTCTCAAAAACTATAATACTTAATATCTGTTTAACTACGTATTTCTCAATCGGACATTACTGGGAAGAGCTGAAAAGATTTTGGTAGTAATTGAACAACCGGAAGTAGCAGTCTTAAAAAAAAATCTTCTAAATATTATTTTTTTAAAAAAAAATGTTCTTGCTTGTATTAAAGAAGAGTATTCTTTATCTGATACATATATACATATTTTATTATATCTTTTATAGATTTAAAAATAAAGAAATATAAGGCATATTATAATCTGTTGTAATAAATCTCACAGCCCAAATAATGTCATGGAAACCATTTGAAAAATAAAAAATATTTGTAACTGACAGATAAATGTCAGTGTCAAAAATCTAGAGACATTACTTAAGATTTTTTCTGGGAAGTACATACATTATATTGTTTCTTATTGTATTAATAGTTAAATATTTAAAATTATAGGTATATTACATATACCCTTAAAAATACTGTCAATCCGGACAATGAATTGGAAACATTTCGAAAAATTAGAAGAGGACAAAATTTCTTCATAGAATGAATTTAAAATTAAAAAATCTAAATATAAAGAATAGATGTATGTAGAATTTTTGGTGTAGTGTAGCTATACAAGAAATGTTAAATACATAGGGCGCGAGCAGTCATGTGACTTTGTTGGCCTTGTTGACAAGCAGATATGGGGGCCCGTGTCAGAATGATAGCTAGTAATTATGTACATAGATGTTAAATATCATAATTTTTAATTCTAAATTTAGTGATTTTCCAATTCCATGTGGTTTATTTTCCTCGACCAGTAAATTCCACACTCCTGGGGACAAATAAATTACGTGAATTTAGAAAATCTTGAAATTTTTAATGAAATATTCTGACATTTGACATCTATATACATAATTACTAATTGTCATTCTGACACGGGCCCCCATATCTGCTTGTCAAGGCCAACAATGTCACATGACTGCTCGCGCCCTTTATTTATGTAACCAAAAACGGAAGTGGCGAGAGGTATTGTACTGGCCACAACAGATTTTAAGATAAATAATAAGTAACATAAATTATCGCCAATTTTTATTAATATTTCGGACGTTTTGTCGTTTTATTAATGACACATAGCAAGCTATGTTATTATAATGTAATATGTACTTAAATTTACCAACAATTCAAGAAACACTGAAAAAAAAATTCTTCGTATTTAAGTTGTAAGGATGTTTAGGTTTTATTAAATAAAATGTCTAGAATTACTATAGTAATTTACAGTAAAAAAAATGGGTGGTACCACAGACCTTGTTTTGAAAACGCTGTTATGAAAATGGCAAATTTCAATATTTAATTTCACCCTTATGTTTAATAACGATTTTAAAAGAGAACATAGTTTGTATTGAAATAAATAATTTGAAAAAAATCGTTCTTTAAACATCAGGATAAAATTAAGTGTTGACAGTTGGTATTCTCAAAACAGCGTTTTCAAATAAGGCTTATGGTACCAGCCATTTTTTTTACTGTAAATTACTACTGTAATTTCATAAAACCAAACATCCTTACAATTTAAATTCGTTTCATTTTTTTTCAGTTTTTCTTGAATTGTTGGTAAAACTAAGTATTATTACATTTTAAAACAATAAAATATTTTAGAAAACATATCTTGTTATGTGTCATTAGAGCGACAAATGTCCGTAATATTAATAAAAATTGGTGATAATTTATGTTAATTATTATTTGTAATCATAATAATGTAGAACCTCTTCGTTCTGGTCGTTAAGAAATTGGATTGTATACCTACGAGTATATTTACAAAATAATATAATTGCTCACATTTCCGAAAATGGAAAGTCTATTGATACCCAAGTCACGTTAAAGATAATTGTAGACCAATTGTATCTAGTTTAGATTCGATAAGCATAGAAGATTTTTGAAAACCTAAACCAGATTCAATTATTATTCCCCTTACTTGTTACTTTCTCCAACATTCGACAATCTAATTTATTTTCTATTGTTTAACCATATTGAAATTTAGAAAACAAAATATATGACAAATAGATAACGTTATACATAAACATGATAAAAAGCATGTTATTATTTAAATTATATTGTTACGTAATTGGATAATTCTACAAAAAAAAAAGAAAATGTAAGATTAAATAAAGAAAAATGTATTATATTGTTGTCATGACACTTGTATGCTCTACTTGTTTCTATAATATATGTATGTAAAGCAAAATTTTGCAAATAAAATATCTTTTCAACTGTAACTATTAAAATATAGAAAACTATTAAAAAGTGACTTGGCTTGAAAATTCAAGCTTTTAAAGATTGAGGCTATGGGCTTTGGGTTGACATTTGTACAGGGTATTAATTAAAAAGCGGGCACTAGGCTTTTAATATGGGAAATCAGTTTTTCCTTGCGCAAAACTTCCCATTTAGTTTTAGACTAAAATGTTTCAAATCAATGTTGAAGAGAATTAAATTCTACAAATCACTAATAGATTTTATCTTGCATGTTTAGTAACCTGTAAAATTCTATTTGAAATCTTTTATAAATATTGCTCATTTGTAGTAATAGTCATGGAATTTAAACAAAATTACATAGAAATGTATATCGTTTGAATTATCAGAATCTCGATTTTGCAGGTTATAAAATAAAAATTAATAAAATTTTCCTATTTCGCTTTCACAAAGAGAATTTTGTACAACTCTTTTTGTCAGAAACAGAGTTACAATGAACAATTTTGTATAAATATTTTTGGGGATTTTTAAATTACGAAGTTGGTAAATTAGTTTAAGTGTCAAATAAATCTATTTCATTTTAGTTGTCATTATCTGTGATTACTCACGGAAATTAAATTTTTTATAGCAAAATATTTACATCAAAGAGTAAAACACTCTTTTAAAATAAAATTCAATCTTATTTATTTTTAGGTTCATAATATAATACATATAAATTTTAACTCTTACCTAACTTGTAAGTAAATGTTGTCAAAATAAATTAAATTTCGAATGTTTATTGAAAATGTCAATGTTACCAACCTTGATATTTCAATATTTCTTTCAATATTAATTACGGAATGAAAGTTAATGCAAAATAGGAAAATATTATGAAAAACACGTATTACAATGTTCATTTGTAATACTTATCCTCCAATATACTATTACTATTGTGCAGTGATTTAGATGTAGATTTTAAAAACAAAACATGTTTAGGGACAGGTGTAGAATATAATTATCAGTAATTTTATTTCCTAGTCCCTAAAAATATTTTGTTTTTATAATATATATCTAAATCACTGCACAGATTTTATTTATTTTTATTTTGTGATCTGCAAAATCGAAATTCTGAAAATTCAATAATAATTCTTTGTAATTTTGTATATAATCCATGGTATCACTAAAAATAAGGAATATTTATAAATTTTCAAATTGGATTTTAAAGATTATTAAATATGTAAAATAAATCTGATCAGATTAAATCAGAAGATTTTCGCATTGGGAAACTCATTTCTCATGTTAAACGCCTATGGCTCGCTTTTTAATTAACACCCTGTATATACAGTGACACTGAAAAACGAACCACTCAAAATAACTTTTTTATTTATAATTATTTTTTAATTCTTTTTGTATATTTGTAAACTAGGCTTAGGTGCTCACAAATCATGGTATTTGGCATGATGGTAGCGCTTCCGGTTCAACCGGAAGTGACATTAATTTTCATACTTTAAATGGGACACCTGTATATTTTGATATATTTGGAATCTACGTAAAATTATGAATTCAATTCAGGCCAGATCCAGTCATCTCACCTTGTACACCCGCCCAATAAATGGTTGTGGAACGCCCTTCTACCCATCACTAACAACCGGAACAGAGAAATAACCATTCCTTTGCTATATAGATATAGCAAACGCCTGAAAGTTAGTTTTCGTCCCTGTTACAACATACAGGTATATTACGTAAACAAATATATCATCTGGTGTATAACCCATAGCTGGGCGTGCCAATCAGCTTTGTACACAGATATCGGTAATGATGATGATATATTCGTACCGTGCGGGCCTTTACCAGCCATCACCTAACAAGAACCTGGGTTACCAGATTCGCAACAGGAACTACATGATAAAGACAAACATTTATTTACTTTTTGATAATAACAATAATAATTTAGGCTGCAGTCTTCCTGTGTTTCATATTTTCGTGGCACAAAACATTGAACAAAATGAGTTTAAAACTGATCTTATAACAATTTGTCTAGCTTATTGGCATATTATTCTAGCGTCTATTTCTAGTTGCTATATTGAAATTCCATGTCTTTCCCTTATGGCAATGTGTATAAAGGTAAAAAACATTTTTCGTCCGTGAACCTATATAAATGAATGCAAAACGTATGCGAAACCAGTATGTAAATTTTTAAACAGCTTCGATAAACAGTATGAAAATATAATTTTTCAAAAGATTAAATTGTCCCACAATATTTAAACACAATCTAAATTTGTATATACCGCTAAAAATTATTATCTGTTCAATAAAGATAACATTTATGTGTTACACAAGTTAAAAGTAAAAATAATTGGAATTATTCTCGTTTCAATGTAAATATTCTGTAAATTACCGAACAATTTACAAATCTAAATGATTTTAAAATGAACTGAACAGATAAAATTAATTGTGATGGAATTTTTTTTATAATTCTTAAAATAGAGGAAGTAGGCATGGGCGCAGACCGAATTTTTTTTCGATGGATAGACAGATTAATATAATTATTTCCTTTAATTATGATATATATTATTAATAATTTATTTTGTGATACGCTATATTTAAAACATAAATAAATATTTAAATATGTATCTTATCCATAATAAATTTTAAAAAATCTGTTGGATTTTGGGAACAATCTTGAAGTTTGAATTAAATGTAGAAGGCCGTAGGTTCCATTAAATTTATGACCATAGTTATAAATCACTTTATTTGACATAAATTGACGTTTCGGACAACATTTTCCATTCTCAGCAATGGATAATAATTTCTTTACAATCATGTTACTTTTGTCGTTTTTCGACTTTAATTCTTGATAAAATTTGGGCCTAAACTATTTTTGTAATTTGTAGTTCAACATAATGATGAGGATGGACAAATGTCCGAAACGTCCATTTGTGTATAATAAATAAAGTGATTTATAACTAAGGTCATAAATTTAGTGGAACCTACGGCCTTCTACATTTAATTCAAGTTTTAATATAATATTTAAAGATCATACTTGACATGTTTCATAAGATTTCAGTCTCTGAATCAATCTCAAGGTTATTTATCAGAGATTTGTCTACTCAACCAGAACCACAGACGCGTTTCGTTCTTCTTGGAGCTTATCAGTGTGGTGTACTGAAGCCTCTATAGGAGGCACTGACTATGTTGAATAGACGGATGTTACCTCTGTAGTCATATATTTGGATGGTATATCATCCGTTCACTCAATATATAAATTAAACAACTTTATTTGTTACTCACTTGTAAACTTCATTTATTTATATCCCCTACTACTTTTGAAAATTAATCTTTACTAGTTACTAACTTGTAAAAATGGTTGCTAACATGTTAAAATTTTACAATTTAGTTACCACGTGAGTAACGTTGTTAACATGTGAAAATTGTGTTTTATAACTGTCATACGTATTAAAAATAAGTGTCAATTGCAACTGACAGATTTAGGTTATAAATTTAAATTTGATTTGCAAGTGAGTAACAAATAAAATATTGTACAATACTCGCCAGGTAACTAGTTTACTGTCTCGAGGAGGTGACAGGCTCGCCAGTCATTTCCTCCTTTCAGCAATAAAAACCGTTTTACCTGGCTTGTAATGTAAAATACCTACTATTAATAACAATAACTCAAAAACAACATCTACTAAATAAAAAATATAAATTTTCATATACATCATAAGTGGTAAATTTTTGCCGGATTTTTTTTCAGATTGTTACGAGAACTGGTTGCCTAGCAATTTAACGAGTGGCATTCACAAAAAAATCACGAGCCATCAAGCGAGTGATTTTTGATCAATGTCACGAGATAAATTAGCAACAGGCTCGAGTAAAGCAATCGGAAAATTTTGCCAGGATAAAATTTAATCACGAATGGTATTCGGATGACTATTACCAAAATAAAAATCAGGTAACAATTTTGTTTTTTGACAAAAATCTTTAATTTTTATTGTGTTCTTTAGGTGTTATACTCGTATTTAAGATTGCTTTTTCAAATGTTCTGAACAAATTCCTGTCCGAATCGACTTATTTTTAATAAAAACTGAAAAGACTGAAAATATACGCACTTTGACAATAAACAAATGTTTCTAAGTACTCTTAAAACATAAAAAGAATCGCTTAACAAAACTAACTTACTTGTAAAAATAATGCATCTTATTGGCTCGAATGATGCGAAAAAAAATTTGTAACGATGTTTTGTCAAAATAAAACTTGGTAACTAGGTAAAATCCTCAATTTGGATTGGTTTATAAATTTATGAATGAAATCGTCATTTAAATTTCACAAAATGCATTATAAATATATTTATTTAAAGTTTTACCAAACGTATTGTTGTCCATTCTAAACTAAAGTCAGATGAAAACGGCAGATATTATGCGTAAAAAAGAATACATCTATTTATAACCATTTAAAAATAATACCATCTTGAAAAGATCTCTTCTTATTTGAACGAATGAATACTTAACGAGTAAACTTGGTGTAAATAAAGCAAAATTTGTTATCTGGTGTTGCACAAAATAATTTCCCGTCTTGTGTCGCAATATCTGAAGCATTTCATAGTCTGAGTGTTGCTTATTAAACTTACGCGACGTTGTCAATAATTAAATCCAGTGTTGTCAGTTTGCTGTACCTCTCTACTAGACTCTACACTAACTCATTTTAATTAAAACTTGAGATTGAGATATGAAATTCAGATGGGGAATATTACACGCATACATAGGGAATTTAACTTATGAAACGTGAAATATAAATATGTTTCATTAGGTGTGGTTATCATACATATACCAAAAAAACTGTTGTGTCAGCACAATACTTCTTGCCATTTCCATTTTAGGTTACATAAATATTCTAGTTTTAACATTTAACCTATTCTTTATATTTAATTTTTTTATAATTTTAAATTTATACTATTTGTTTTGTCCTACTCTTCTAATTTTATGAGATTTTTGCAGTTCATTGTCGGGATTGACAGTATTTCTAAAGGGAATATGTAATACACATATAATTTTAAATATTTAATTATTAATACAATAAGAAATATTATTTATACTTCCCAGAAAAAGCTTCAGTAATGTCTGGATTTTTGACACTAACATTTATCTGTCAATTACAAACATTTTAATTTTTCAATTGGTTCCCATGGCGTTATTTAGGCTGTAAGATTTATTACAACGGATTATTTTACAAATTATATTTTTTATCTCTAAATCTTATAGAATATATAATGAAATATTTAAATATCAGAGAGAATTTAATGCTCTTTAATATTTGTAAGAACAATTTTTTTAAAAAAATATTTAGAAGATATTTTTAAGAATCTGCTACTTCCGGTTGTTCAATTGTTACCAAAACCTTTTCAACTCTTCCCATTAACGCCCGATTGAGAAATACGAAGTTAGTTTTTGAGAAATCGTCCTTCCAACATCTACACACATACAAACACAGACATCATCGTAAAAATGTTAAAATCGGATTGTACGGAGCTAGAACGTGCTTATTCATCAAAATCTGGATATGCGATTTTTAGCATGAATCCAATACATCTCCTAGTGAGAGGTAAAAAGAAATAAATTAGTAAATTTGCTGTGACTAAAATCAAATATACCATCTAACAGCCGAAACCAGTAATTGTGTTTACGTTTTTATTTATGGAAATATTTTGGGTTTTCTTCTAAATTTGTATGCTAAAAATGTTCCAAATGTTTGGTGCCACACAATAATTTAGATACATAACAAAAAAAAATTGGTTAGGGCTCAAATTTAGTACCCAATATTAGTTTGAGGGCGTGGTTAAATACAACCCTAAAAAAATATTTTTAAAGGTTAAAAGTTAGATATGAAGCTAAGGGAATTTTTATACTGAGGTTATAAAAATCATAGATCATGACCTAGGTCACATATAACATTTATTTTAACATCTATGTTCATAAATAATTCCGATAATATTATACATCTCTCTATAATTTTCTAAATGTATCCGTAATATTTTTTTCGATTTTCCAGCTCTTAATTATTATTTACAGCTCGTCACAACAAAGAATATACCTTCCAACCCTTCTACGTTTAACTCTGAACCACCAAATGTTTTCAGGGATATAACAGACCCTTAATTTAGGGTTTCAACCCTTAGGTAACTCCCATATAATAAGTTAAACGTTTATAGTAACCGTTGGAAAAAGAGACATTGTTTATCAGTTACTTATCATGATTAATAGAGATTACAAATATTGTTTTGTATCTTTACAAGATAAAAATAAAAAAGATCAATCTAGTTTGGAATAAAATTTAAATTAGTATTTTTATGAATTGAAAAGTGTTTATTTAACTTTTATTTTTTTAATATTCATATATACGTAGCACTTTTAAATATAGCTATATACAATACATTGTTTTTTTTATTTTATACCTACATATATGTATATAAATTTCCACTTTCAGTATAACTTTAAATTTTATATCTATATAGATACAACAAAATTACAACTGAATTTCGACAGGTAAACAATAAAAATTTACATTTTTGTGTGGCCACTTCAATTTTATAACGGTGATAACTTATTTCAAATCTCTACGTATGAATCTTTAAATTTTCCAATTTTTTTTATCAACAGTGATTAAACTTATACAAAATTACAATTAATCTTTTGAACTTTTTGTATTTTGAAAAACTTAATATTAGAAAATCAATTCTAATTAATTTGACAATCGATGTTTTGACGTTTACACTTCTCCGGGCCTTTTAAGTCCAAAAAATGCGAATCCAGTAACAAAAATTATATACAAACATACTCAAGATTGAGTTAAAGAATAATTCGAGAATCTTTCAGCAACAAGGTAAAATGTTAAAAAGAGAACTATCACTTTCTGATCGTCCTATGAACAACAAGCACTGCCATGTTAGGTAAGCATGTTGTTGTGACCTAAAGACGACCTAATACACCAAGATTTAGCTAAATTATTTTAATACCTATATTCTATGAACTGTAAACAATATGGAAACCAAAATTTTGGATTGAATTTCACTCATTTTAAGGAATAATTCGCGACCAAATGTTGACGTGGCTAGAAATTTATTCGAAAACTACTCTGGCTGCGCGAACTATATTTGAATGAAAACTTTTTATTGAAGCACACGCGACTTTTCAGCTCGCCGTACCGAGAGAGACACACATCTTGAATTGATTATAATAGGTTAATAAGTCATCTCTAAACGTAGACTTATCTAACTGAACGACTTTCAATCTGGTTTTAGTACTTGCGAATGTCTTAAGCAATATAACAGCTTATTGAAAAATAATATGTTGTTAATTTTGGACTCACCTGATTTTTGAAGTATTCCTCAATCGCTCGGTATGCAGAATCCGTTAATTTCACAAATATTAAGTCTTTATTTTCACCAAAATTTCCCTGCGATGACAAACCATACTGAACACCTGGACACAGCGCCGCCATTTCTGTCTACTCAGTCGCACTTTGCCTCTGCACCAGCTGACGTCGGCTAGTCAAATCAGCAACTATATTCCACCACTTGTTTTAAACTTAATTCTACACTAAAATTAATTTCTAGCAATGAGAAATTTTATTATTTAATTTTATATATAATAATTATTATTGCCTATAGTACAATTATTAAACATTTAATAGTACAATAAATTTGACTCTGGTGGAACAATTGAAAGTCGAACGATGCAGCGTCTGACATCTGTAGTAATATATTCGAACTACAGAAAAAGCGGACTTTTGAAACACTTGTTTAAAATATGGTACTAGCGTTATCAGTAAATAAATAAAAAGGGAAATGTATCTTTGATAAAAAACAAATAAAAATTAATAAAACAAAGTGTTTTAAAACAAAACATGATTTATTTATAATGATAATTCTAAATCATGCATTATAAACACTTTTTGTTAGTTAGCACTTGTGAAATCATTTGTTGACTTATTTAATGCAAATATGGAAAAGTTACTAATGAACGTAATTAATTATTTTAGTAAAATACAAAAGTGCGTAAGAGTTGTATGCTTGTGCTTTATGATTTAATATTATCTTATCAATAGTAAAAGTAATCAAGATATAATTATATATTTGGTATTGTACAATACTATATTTATTATTTGTTATAGAATAGGAATGTTTTTAAAATGTGCTATTATTTACATTTTGTATTCATTATCATATAAATATAAAATAAACGTGAACAAACAGTTTGAAATGTTTACACTCATACCAAAATGTCAAATACGAATTATGTAGTACACAGTTACCAGTTACTGTCTCATTGAACATGATATCAATTGATACCGATACCGATATAAACTTAGAGTCATGTAACAGATAATACAGATTTACATTGCCGGCCACGTAAAGACTTCGTGAAGCCTTTTTATGCAGGAACATGAAAAATATTTGCTATTAAAATATTTTTGGATTGTTCATATAACAATACGACATTTTAATGCCCATTAATTAATTACTTAATATAATACACAATATACATTTACATTATTGGGCTACAAATGTATATAATTATGGTCCATGAAAATTTATTTGAGAATTATCAATTAAAACCAGTACAATGTCATGAAATGATTTGAATACCTAGCAACATGTATTTACATAACAATCACACTCCATCTTTAACAACAGTATTTATGCATACGTTTATACAAAGTTGATAATTCTTAAGTATGAAGATGATGATGTCACATGTACATGGCCTATATCCATGAAATGCGTTATACCTATATTTGTATTCTTCTTACATACTTGGTCAGTTTTTGTATTATTAATCAATGAAACCCCAACGAAACAAATTCCGATCAGAGTCTGACTGAAATTTTTCCAGATAGGTCTACCGACATAAATTCAAATGCACATAATAGTTTACGGAGAGAATAGATTGTCCATTGCAGTTTATAATACGCAAATACTACAAACGTTTTGTCAACACACTACAGACCCATCGGAACATTCTAGACATTTGCACCCTTTATTTACAGTGACACATAAAACTTTTCCTTCTGTAACACTAGCTTTCGTTTCTTCACGAAAATAAAACCGAAGATTTGAAAACTTAGGTTAGAGAATGAAAAGTTTTCGGGGAAAAATTGCAACAACAAAGGCACAGAATTAAGAATATAAATATAGAGATGGAAGGGGAATTAAGCGTCAGCCATATTGTACTGTTCCATTACTGCAGCCCAATACAGACTACACTGGCATATTTATTATTAAAATTTACTAAATATGCCTACAAAAGATATTTAAACACAAAAGTTTAAGGAACAAATAACAAATCAGAAATAGAACAGAACAGAATGGAACAAATTCGAGTTCCTTCTTATTATGCACGCTACAGAAAATTGATGTAGGTCTTTACGGGCCAACTTTTTGAGACAATTTTAATAGTCTCTTATTTTTGAGCTACAGGCTAAAACTTGATTTTCGCTTATTTTGAAAATATCTCGTATTTCGCTTATTATGAGAGATACTATTTTTTAAATGGGAACATATGTTGAAAATATTCTCATTTTCCTTATTTTATAAGCTATTTGTTTCAAACATGAATAAAAAATGAGTTATTAATTTATTCTGTGAAAAAATTGAAAACTATTAAGAAACGAATGAAAAAAAGAATTACAGATCATCAAATGTTTATTTCTAATGATATTTTCTGTATTTATACTCATTTTTCTAATTTATATACTTCAGAAAACATATTAAACCACATTTTTCGCATTTTGTCAAAGCCAACTATAACGCCGACAAAAAATAAATGAACTAATGAACTATATTTCCATTTCACGTAAGAAAATAGCGTTTGTTAAGATAGGAATCTAAACTCTGCCCTTTGATTAGAATGCAAACCGAGTTCACAAAAAAACGAAAAGAATATCACCTGTCAGTTGTCAGTTATCAAATAAAATCTAAATAATTAATGTGATGTTTAACCATGTTTTGTTGTAATTTTTAATATTCAGGTCTTGTACATTTTTACAGATAAAAATATTTATTATTGATAATATTTGGTTTGACGAATTTAAATTATTTAATGCATGTAAAAACGGTCGGCAATCAAGCGCCATCAACTATTTTTTTTACGTGAACTGAAGTATAATCCGGAAATAATTGACTAAAAATAATTTTGAGAAATAGAATCAAAATAAACAAATTATGATTTATAATTGATTTTTTTCGTTTGTTCTTAATAATTTTCAATTTATTCACCCCAATAAATAAATAATTCATCTTTTATTCCTCTTTAAAACAAAAGAATGTAGGCTTGTTACACATCATTCCAAAGCTTATAAAATAAGGAAAAGGACTATATATGTTCTCATTTAAAAAATATCATGTGTTATGTCTCGCGAATTATTAACTTATGAAAAAATCCACTTATACCACAATATTCTATGTAAAAAACCATATAAATATTTTTTCTTTATTTCTTATAATAAGCGAGGTATGCGGTATTTTCAAAATAAGCGAAATATCAAGTTTTAGCCTGTGCCCCAAAAACAAAAGATGGTCGAAAATTGCTGTAGTGCCTATGAAAATTATCTCAAAAGTTGACCCACATCAATTTTCTGTAGTGTAATAAGAAAGTTTTTCAAATAAGGAAGTCGAATTTGTTCCACCCTGTACAAGTTGGCGGACCATTCCTCGTCCGGCTTCAAGATTTCGGACTTGGGCTCCCTCTTTTATATATTCTTAATTCTATGAACAAAGGGGTACGAGAGGAAGAATGTTTTTCAGTTGGACTCGCTATAATTAAACATTTAAAACACTGAAATTCGGACACTAGCAAACACGAATTATAAAATTAGGAGAGATCAACAACCACAGTACATTGCAACAATTATTCAGATGAAAAAATTATATTTATCAAGTTTTAACAATGACTAAATCAATTTTTTATTGTTTTCTTCAATTCAGTGCTAAGTTGCACTAGCGTAACGTGATATAGATTTGTATTTGATATCAAATGAGAACAACACGATTAGTGGTTAAACAAGGTGTTGAAACAGCACCCCAACCAGATATGGTACAGTCCTATAGCAAAGTATGGTTTCAAATAATCACTGGAAATATAACGCAAAAATATATCTATAAAACAGTCTTTTGCAAAAACCATAAAAATAGTAAACAAACAGTGAATTCTATACCAAGAATGCGTGTGTCGACATTCGTGGTATAGATTGAAACCCTACTTCTTGCAAGCCACAGATGCTTGAAAGTTGCATACCGCAGTGGAAGAACAAAGTAGATACAGCAGTATCTCAAGTCATCCTCGGTGGATTCGCTCCAGGCGATTCGTCCGAAGATCACTTCCCTACATCCTCTTAAACCTAACCACTACTTGGCAAAATATTTCTTATAGATATGAACAAGTGGTACGGAAACGCCGAAAATCACAACAAACAGATATTGATACTAAAAACGGCATAAATTTAAACTTTACAAAACGTGAGTCTTAATTGAGTTAGGCAATTTTTTCTTTTGGATTTGAACAAAATGTCTTTCATAAAATATTTACTTATAAGCAAATATTTCGGGCTTGAGAATAGTCAATGAAAATTCGAATGTTTTTGATTGACTTCTAAACCCCTTAAGATTACTGTTGAGGTTGTAATCAAATTAATACGTTCGCATACGAACACATATTTTATGAAACTGTGGTCTGATGGGGTTCTATACCAATTTTTTAAAATTTTGATGTAAGACACGACGGTCGTACCATTCGGCCAGCCTCCTGACTCGTCGGCTCTCTCCGACTCGGCGCCTCAACTCAGCGCTCCACGCTCACCACTTTACTTGTGTAAATCGGTATATCGGCGTTGTTTCCCCTATACTACACGCTTACTGCTTTACTTATGTGTATATCGGAGTATCGTAGCGAATTTGAAAAGCTGAGTGCCGTTTGGAGCAATAAATACTCGTACTTCAATAAAAATAAATTTCGATGTTTCACATCTGCCAGGCATCCCGCGATAGCTATTTTTTTATGTACAGGATAAACTAAGACTTTTAGTGTAAACGCGACTTAAACATTTTACTTAATAAGCGAGATATGAATTTTTAAAGTATGACGTAGCTGGTCCTCACCAGTGGTCAACAAACTGTTAGTTTGTATAAACTATACGTTATATTCATGAAGAAATTATTATTAAGCATAGATAATATAAATAATAAGTATTTAATAAATTATAAAAAAAATTGAAACAGTTGACCATTATTTGATTATATTGTGATACAAACTATGGCGGTGGATGGCGCCAGTGTTCGTTAATTGTAAATGAAAGGCGCGCGAGTCTCGCATTTAAAATCAGGCACCCAATCAAACTGCAAAGACCTGATACGTCATCCTCATTATTACTCGACATCAATCACTTGTAGTTTGCAAACTAATTAATATTTAAACAAAATTCTTTCATTAATACTCATTAATTTACATATATTTTCGCATTCTTATCTAAGATAGATAAAATTTGACTATGGTATAGTACCCCATTAAACAATAACTAGAATTTATATTTATGAATCTGTAAAATCTGACACCCTGATAAAGGTGGTTGATTTTGTAAGAATAAATACTGTATGACTAATATTTCGAATAATTGAAGGGCTCGGGGCAACAAGGCTACATGCCACAGTCTCAGAAAATTTGAGCTATCTATACTATGTGATGTTTTACAGGTCCCCTATTTTATTTACAGTTATTGCGCCATAACGTTATTCATTCAGTAAAATATTCAGATAAATTTGTGTAGTAACGATACAAGCAACAAATTCGTCATGGCAGAGCATCGTGCTCAGATGTTTTTGCCAAGAGAAAATTATATTTTGAAGAAGAATATTCGTTAGACTACTCTGTACTAATTTTTATGTTGTATATTTTTACTTATTATGAAGAAATAGGGGCTATATCTGTACCAGCAAATATCACTGAGGAAATAATAGATATTGAACCCAAAAATTTGGACATTTTTTCAGATAATAGTGAAGATGAAACCTAATTTGTAAAAAAATATGTTATTTACTAATAAATAATTAAAATCACAGTTATTTATTTCATTTATACAAAAAATAAATTCAGCATCGCTAAATATACCCTCACTACAAATTTATTATGGCATTAAATATTGTAAAAATTATCAGGTTTGATTGAATCTTTAGCAATTAAACTAACTTTATGTGGCATGTAGCCTTGTTGCCCCAAGCCTTTCAATTGGTAACTTATAATTAAAGACCACAAATTTCTGATTTTTAAAATTTCTTTTGCAGTTAGAGACAGCCATTCTCGAAAGACGTTTTGCGTTCTATTAACAACGAACAAAGCACTTGAAGCAAGTCACTCAAGGTAACAATATAGCGGTTAATCAGTTGATTTTAAGTCTGAACGCATAACGCACACACTTCAATTTAGCAGTCTTACAGGCCTGTTCAGTAACTCAGTGGTTAATTTTTAATAACTTGTTAAAAATTTATCCAACATATGTTGATTTGACAACTAAAAATACATTTTTTTGTTATATATCAACATACTTGATTGGTTATTTTTTAACCAGTTGTTAAAAGGTAACCACTGAGTTAGAGAATAGGCCCGTTATGCGGCAAAGGTGTTTTTTGTGCAATACAATTATTTTTGTTTTTAATTTAAATGAAGTACTTTAAATTGTAATTCGCCACAATTAAAAGTAGGTAGGTGTATGAGTTGTATACTAATAAAACAAATCAGTCGTATTTGTAATAATTATTTGCGTACCAAGTAAGATAAGTGAACTTTTCTGTCAGAGGTGGTAGTGGTCCATAAACCATCCAAGACAGCAAAGAAATTTACCTACGCATTGCGCATAAAATTTTTCTTGCTACCAAGAAAGAAACCCCATTTTTAATTAATAATTAGTTTTAACAATTCAATTAAACGAATGTGCTTAATGCACAAAGCAGGCGATGAGCAGAACAAAAATAATTGATTAAAGGAAAAATATGAAGTGTCATTATGAATCAAGGTGGTTATAAATGTTATTCTAATTATACTTTGTTCCACTTGACCAATAAAGTAGATGGCGCTCACATCGGTGCCAGTTTTAAACCGACAAAATAAAAAAAATGGCAGTATTCAACTGCTGTCATTTGACATTTTATTAAAAAAGTAAAATAATGCCATTGAAACTTTGTATATTCTAGTTAGTATGAAATATAAAGTATTAGTTCCACAAATCGGATAAAGATTATTCTTGACATTGCATATAAAAATGACACAAGATGTCACAAGTCATGAACACTGACATGGCTAGATATGAAGTGTCATAATGTTTATATAGTTTGGTTCACGAAAGATGACTATTCAAGGTTATTTATTAACCGTATGGTATAATATTACTTGCAGATAATTTCACTACATTTCGTATACATAGAAGTGCAACATGAAATATTTATGGATACAGTTTAACTGAAAAAATAAGTGCATTTTATTTGAAAATTATGTTTCTTTTTAAATAATGCCTTTTTCAAAGATTTATGCTCTTCACCTATGTTTCTGCAAACCACAAAATCATAGACTTGACAAAAACAATGGAATAATAATTTGATTTAAATGTCAATATCACTGGGTAAATATTAATACGGAGGGCAGAAAGTAATGTTAGCATTTACGTATATCTGTCACACAACATAAACTACATAGACATATTGGCTGGTACCACAAGCCTTGTTTTAACTAAAACGATGTTTTAAGAAATGACAAATTTCATTATTTAATATTAATAATAAATAATATTAAATTCATCAAAATATGATTTTAAAGCAGAACATAGTTTATATTCAAACAAATATTTAAAAAAAAATCGCTCATTGTAAGGGTGAAATTAAATATTGAAATTTGACATTACTTAAAACAGCGTTTTAGTTAAAACCAGGCTTGTGGTACCAGCCATTATGTCGAATAATCTTTCTCTTTCTAACATGAAATGTTGCTAAGCCACTACTGCATAAAATGCTGTGTATTCTTTCTTCGAACAAGTGACCTTGAATAGTCATCTTTCGTGAATCAAAGTATACATCGCCCTGTTCATTTCTTGTTTCGTTCAGTTTCATAACGTTCAAATCTTGACCATGAAGTTAGCGTAGATGAACTTCGCGCGCTCACAATTTAAAAAGTACACTCCGCAGTAATTTTTTTAAAAAAAATAGGCTAACAATAACTCTACCTACTCCAATAAATAATTTTCATGTACTTTGTACTCCGGAGTGTACTTTTTAAATTGTGAGCGCGCCAAGTTCTTCTGCGCCAACTTCATGCCTAAGATTTGAACGTTAGTAAACTGAACGAAACCAGAAATGAACGGGGCGATGTATGTGTTCCCCACTGACACTAGTCTGAAATTACATTGCGTAAACTTGGCTCCATATTTCAGCCAATCAGAGAGTTCAAATCTATGCCCTATTCTCTACAATACTGAATTTGTAAGGTGGAACACGGTATATATTTTATTTCACGTAAGAAAATAGCGTTAGTTTAGATAGGGATATAAATTCTGCCCTTTGATTGGTCAGAATGCAAACCTAGTTTACAAAAACGAGAAAGGTATCACCTGCCATTTGTTAATTATCAAATAAAATCCACAGAATTAATAGATGTTTAAACATGTTTTGTAGTCATTTTTAATATTCAGGTATTGTACATTTTTACATAAAAATATTTATTATTGACAAAGTATGGTTTCACGAATTTAAATTATTTATTTAATTCATGTAAAAACGGTCGAATCTCAAGCGCCATCTACTGTTTTCTTACGTGAAATGATGTATAATAGCTTCTGCCGTAAAATGACTGATTACGAAGATATTGTAGATTTTACGGAAACTGAAAACACTGCGAATGAAGACACCGTATGAGAGAACATCTTTTAAAGAATGGTATTCTTTCAAAAGGGTTTTATATATTAATGAAAATGTATTGTTAGCTTATATTAATAGAATAACGTCAATATGAAAGGCTTCGAATAGTTTATGCAGCGAATACTTCATGCAGAAAATAATAATATGCGCGGTAAGTGACCTAGCATGGTAAATCAACTTTACTGTCCTTACCTACCGTTTGTTTATATTCAGTTCAACGTGTTGCTGTCTTTAGTGAGTGAATAAGTTACTGTCCATTACTAATGCTAATTTACCAAATTGGTAGAGAGAAAAAATACTAATATAAGTCTATGAGGATCATATTTCTACATAAGACAAACTGTTAAGTGACGGTTTGCTTGTTCAGAATCAAAATCAAGTGGGCTGTTTCTACAATAGCCGCCATGTTGAAACACCAAGTGCAAGAGCCATAATCAGTGAATTTGAATTATTTCATTCTACAGTTTTGAATTTGTTTTTTTGTGAGTTTTCGTCGTTTCCGCAATGACATTCCTACAAAAAAAAAAACTAATACAAAATCGAAATATTGTCAGTTTTGCTTGGTGAAGGTGGTACGAATGAAACCAAAGGTGAACGAGTGAAATGAGTGATAGAATTTGTCAGCAATTTATACAAGTTATTTATGCGAATTCGACACGAAGAGCACTACCACGAACGACACAAATACACACTATTATTGAATATCACAGTGAAAGAACGTAATGAAGAATTGTTGGATAGAACGACACATTGATTTAGAAGCAAATAGTTTATGTGAAGAAAGCATTTAGTATAGATTAAGTTAAGGCTTCGATTTATACTATCTAATAATGAAAGTTTATGTATTACCAGCACTGCAGGTATTAGTTTGAGTCTCGTACGAGTACGGCATCTTGTCTTCTATCATTCTAGTACGTATATTACACATAAAAACGAAGTGTGAATGAACATTCAACAGACAGCCGAACAGGCGAACGGAATAGGAAACATCACATGAATACACTGAGACATAACCTTCTGCTGTCGACTTCTCTCATGTGTAAAAAAATATCTATGATATTTATTATTACTTCTTTGAATCACATTCTTCAATAAGAACATGAGAGAATGATAACCCAATCGTATATAGAATGCATTATTGCATTGTCTGTACAGTTTTCACATATGTACTTTTCTTATAGGCACATTTTATCTCATAGGTGCGTCTGATGGTATCTGGTTAAATCTAATCTTCGGACGGGCATACGGAATTTAATTATGTCAGTTATATCTCCCTCAACCTCTAGGCGGTAGTTTACGGGTTTGGAAGAGGATTTTCTTGACGAATGTCTGACTTTAGTTTGACGAATTCTTTGGCGACTTCGTCGTTCGTGCGCTGGGACAGAATGCGGAGGATTGTCCAGCCCGTTTCGTCCATCTGGATGCGTTTTCCCAGAAGAAGCCAGCATGCACACGACCCCTGAAACACAAGCAAACAATAATTAAAAACTGTTCCCAATGTACATAATAGATACAATAGTTAGACTTAGGTTGATTAATTTCATTTTACGGGCCTGAACTTTTTTGTGGAAATTCCGGGCCTTAATCAGACAAATAGATTCATTTCACCATCGTCAATAAAGAGCTATTATAGATATAACTGTCGACTCTGTGAAGACGAAGAAATTTAGGAACACATATTATTATTATTTGATACAATGCCCTATGCCCTACAGGCGTACGCCTAATTACAGGGTAGGTAAAACAGATAAACATAAAGAAATAATCATGTAAAATATGTTGCACAATTTTTGATGTCATTAATATTATTGTAAAATAATTCAATGTGGGGCTCCAGAATATTGTAGCTAGTGAACATAAAATGAAGAGGTGATTTGAATGAAGAGTTTGACTTGGGAGGTTGATAATAGAATGTCATATTGTTTCTGGATGATAATCTTGGTACTATTTCCGGAATTTGGCATAGGATGTGTGGACAGTCTATGGGGCAATTAAGAATTTTAAATAATAAAATGACGGCATTAGTACTACATCTTTGGTGTAGTAGTTGTAAATTAAAAGAGTCGACAAGCTTCTTGTGGATTGTTTCTAATAGGATATGACCCTTCAGTTATACAGGATGTTTCAGGACTAGTGTAACAAACTTTAACAGCTTATTCCTGAGGTCATTTTGAGCCAAAAATGTCATATGAATATAGGTCCTATTCCTTCTAGTTACCAAAATACAAGAGGTTGAAGTTCTATAAATATGTAACACGAAATTTTCTAATTTTTGTAATCAAGGTACTTTCGGAAAACAAGACTTCAACCTTTTGTATTTTGGTAACTAGAAGGAATAGGACCTATGTTCATATGACATTTTTGGCTCAAAATGACCTCAGGAATAAGCTGTTAAAGTGTGTTACACTAGTCCTGAAACACCCTGTATATGTAGCAGATTTATAAAATAATCCTTGAATCCTTTCGACAGATTGCTTTGGTTGGTCATAAATGTGATTCCATATAACTGAGCAGTATTGTAGATGTGGTATAACTAGAGATATAAATAGCAATCTCAAAGTGAATTTATTGAATAGTTGTGCATTTCTGATTATAAAACCTGATAACCTGTAAGCAATTTTTTCAATTGTGTCCGTGTGCAAATGTTATTTTAGGATCAAATGTAATACCAAAGTCTTTAAAGACATGCGGCCTATACACAATACTAGTAGATGAATAATGAAAAATAATAGGTTCTGATTTTCTTGTGACATGATATTACATTTTTCAGTGTTTAACAGCAGATTATTGTCGACAAAATAATTTAATATCATCAGCATACAATAAGTGTTCCACAACAATATTTTTAGTAGTCATTTATGAACATATTAAAGAGCAAAGGTCTCAAGACCGAACCTTGCGGGACTCCGGATTTTAGTGGACTTAAGCCATTGTAGCAAACATATTGATGTCTTTCGTGCAGATATGACGACATTAGTGCAATAAGAGAGTTAGATAAGTCAAAGAGCTCTAATTTGTGTATTAAAAGTTAGTGGTCCAGCTTGTCAAAGGCTTTAGAAAAGTCTATGAAGACCACATCCACTTGACTTTGTCTAAAGCTTCGCAGATAGATAGAGTAAGGCACATTAAGATGATTTCAGTAGATCTACTTTGAGAGTGTATCAAAAAATACCGAGAATTATTTTCCGTTAGATATCTTTTACTACAGACACTTTTGGATCTGTTGCTCAAGCGTAATCCTTGGAAATCATCTAAGCGGTCAGTGTGATTTTTTTCGTTTGCGGAGTCGACGATTTTGAAATGGCAGACATTAAAAAGCAACAAGTTACCATTAAGTTCTGTTTCCTGTTAGAGAAATCAGCAGCAATGCTTGGAAGAGCTTAAAAAATCCGGATCAATTTCTGACTGTTCATTCAATTGCTAGTACACTCAAATTGTTGGCTCTCTAGTCCGAAAGCGTATATAGAACGAATTTTGCAGCGCCACGTTTCATCTTCCAATTTTCAGGATATTACAGAGTTCCTCAAATTCATCGATTCTTCAATGTTATCAGACGTTTTGGAAGTCGAGGGACGTCTTGGTTGAAGATCATTTCAGTTGATATTCGACCACTTGAAAAAGAGAAAACCTCTCGTAAAGCCTCGTTTGGCTTAAAGTTTCCTCCCCGTAAGCCTTACGAAGCATTGCGATAGTTTCCGCTACTGATTTCCCTGACAGGAAACAAAACTTTAATATCTGCTATTGTAATTGCAAAATCACCGAACACATCAAATAGGTAAGTAAAATTTTCCACATCACCCTTCCTGCGCTACTGAACACTTTTTAGTGCCTCGGTATATGATGTAGGGTTGGATAATCACTGTATTTAAACATCTTTGTGGACATGTCATAATTTACTCTTGGCCCTATCGGTCCAGTTTTTGAAATTAACAATCTCTAGATTAGAAATAAATTATGAAAGTGTGAACAGATCATGTCAGAATGTGTGTATTATTGTTGAAAGAAACTATTTTGAACATATTTAAACAAAATGAACTATGTGTCTGATTCTTACTTGTCCTACGATATCCTTGAGCTGCATAACAGCTACACCAACAAGTCTATCTTCTCTCGCGAAACAATAATCCTTCACACAAATATGCAACTCGAAGAAATCGAGCTGTTCTTCATTTCCAATTGTGCTGTAAAAAAACAGGCGTTAATTTTCTCATTTTGAGAACAATCAATATCTTCTTACAAGTGAAATGTTTCATTGTACTTGGGTGACCAGTTATTAGATTTGGACTTTGTGGCGTGTTTTCTCTTCCGGTCTGAGAGATGGGGCCCGATTAAGTTGACTTCGACGAACGGCCGGAACATTCCAGAGACCACGGACCATTTCAGATCGTTGGCAGCCACCACTACAACAAAGAGATAAGTGTTGTAGGCATGCAACTTACACATCATCGGAATACTGCGAGAGGATCGTTATAGGAATCCAAAATCATATTAGTTCGGCCGGCACAGTTCAATAAATATTTTATTCTTACAAAAATTATATTATTACCGTAAAATATACAATTTCAGCTTAAATTATCAACAAAAAGAAAATAGTTTCGATAACAATTGGGTTTTAAACTAAAATAAATTAACTGTAACATATAAATCTGAATAGTTCGGCCACTTACAAATTTTGCACAAAGTAGGCGGTGCATGATTCAACTGGCAAAACAATTAATATATTGTAGAAATCAACAAACTATTTAACATTTATTGTAAGTGATGAGTTTGTACACTAAAATGGCTCGTGGTAAACCATATACGAGCCCAACCCAAACTTATTCGTACCCTCTGAAAAATATTAACAGCAAGACGAAATATTTTTTTTAGATTACAATAGTTAAGACTATATTTGGGCATTTTTTTTATTTTATGTATTAATAAAGTGTACTGGATTTAAATATAATGTTATTACCTAAATTTATCACTTTAACAATAATCTACGGGCAAATATATGACAACAGACACGTGCTAATTTTTCTAGTTCCAACAGTAAATAATACAACATTTATGTTAGTATTATTTATAAAACGGAAGGTAAAGGAAACTGACAATATATTCAATTAATTACTATATTAAATTTTATTTTTTTAGTAAAATTATTTGCAAAGTGATATTTATTTATTAAAGTGCCACCTACAATTATATTAAAAACAAGAATAAATAAACTTCTGGATGCTATGATTATTATTCCAATTCAATAAATTTTGATATGGTGTATTAATAGAGTGTATAGAACTTGAATTCATTGCTTATAATAAAATTTGTTAGGTTTAATAATAATTTATTTGCAAATAAACCATTGTCTGCATGTGACAAATGTTTTCGTCTTTAATAACTCGCAAATAATTTTTATTAAAGTAATAAAATTTAAGATGGGAATTGAGTATATTGTGATTTACCTTTACCCTCAGTTTTATAGATAATACTAACATAAATATTGTATTATTTACTGTTGGAACGAAAACTTTTGGGACTTGTCTTTTGTAATATATTTGCCCGTAGATTATTGTTTCAATGAGATATTTAGTTAATAACATTGTATTCAAATCCAGTACACTTTATTAATACATAAAATAAAAAAATGCCCAAACATAGTCTTAACCATTGTAACCTAAAAAATATTTTTTATTGCTGTTAATATATTTATTTCAGAGGGTACGAATACATTTAGGGTTGGGCTCGTAGTTAAGATTTAAGAAAATCCGTAATTAATGTCCATATGAACGACATTTCAGCGTGAAAAATTTCGATTTCACATTCGATTCTGCGATCGACAGTACAAGGTATTATTAATTTATTTAAAGATAATGGAAATGTTATAGAAAAAAAAACGAGTCATCCACCATCAATTTTTAATGCTGCTCATCGAGCTTTAAGGACAATTGTGAAACAAAATCGCTGATCAAATGCTCGAGATCTTACCGTACAATGGTATCTACCTATACAAGAAATATTAAACAAATAGAGTGATGAATCTAAATTGAAGTATGCCTGAGAGATTGTAGAAAACGCGTATTTCGTACTTTTTTCGAGACATACCAGACTGTTTGGTTAAAAAAGTGAAATTTCCAGCAAGTGTTATATTTTGGGGTTGTATGGCTGGAAGGGGGGTGAGCAAGTTAAATTTTATAAATGGCACTGTTAACGCTGATAAATATAAAGACATACTTAAAGATGTTTTTTATCATCGATTCTTTTATACAAGTCTGTCGAATGGAGCTACAGGACGGTGTCCCATGTCATACGGCAAAAACCGTTAAAACCTAGCTTGAAAATCATGATATTCATACTCTAAAGTCGACTTCAAGTAGTTGTCTTAAATATCAAATATTTGGACGCTGACGTCACGGCTATACGTCACGGTTTGTCGGATGCGGCAGCAGCCCTCTACAGGTTGTGTTCGGAACTATGATTGTTTGGGTTATCAATTCTCAGTTTAATTTTGTGACAGCAACATATTGTTAACGAAACACATATTTCACACAACTTTTGGTATTTATTTTATTAAATGTTTTATTTACATACCTTTATTCTTAAGTCTGGTGTCACCTGTCACAATTTTAGGTTAGCTTGCAAACGGATACCACGTGGACCGTTGTGTGTGTGTGAGAGGAATGTCTTTGTGTGAGTAACAAGCCATTACGTCACGAATTTTCAGCCGCGAAAGTTTATTAGCAAATTTATGAATGAAAAGTCGCATATTTCATGTTATTTTATATTATTATATTTATCAAATGAGACGGATTTCATGATTTTATAAAAAAAACAACGAATTTTTTTTTTGAAATGACCCCATTTAGCACGCACAGTAAACGAATTAAAAGCAAAATTGTAACAAGTAATGGATAATATTGAACCTGATGAGTGTGCAAAGTTAGTTGATACAGTGCCTAACAGAATTAAAGCCGTTATAGTAAATAAAGGAGGCGCAACGCAATATTAAAATAGTGGACGAACTATTCTGATTCGTCTGTTAAAGTTAATAAAATTTAATTTAAAGCCTAATTGTTATCGTAAACTATTTTGTTTTTGTTCTTAATTTAAACTGAAATTGTTTATTTTACGGTAATATAATTTTTGTAAGAATAAAATTTGAAGTTTTTGTATATTATGCCGGCCGAAATACATATTACGATTTTGGGCTCGTATGTGTTTACAAACTAGCATGTAGGTACCTTTGACGGTGACTTTATGTTCTCCAGTTCCAGGATGAGTAAAGAGATCTACTTGAATGGAAACTTCACCAACACTACCTTCTTCGGAACTTACTGTATCTGGAATTATCAAAAATAATATTTAACTTTGTATAAAATAGAAGAGTTGTAGCAAAGATTTTAAAAACATGCTCAACAATCTAAGCAGAGTTTTCCAGATGCACTTTTCTCCTGGAAAACACTGCAATAAAATATTTTAAAGTCAAAATATTTACAATATCAGTTTATATACGCTATGGTTAAAATGTATTTATAAATATAATTAATGTAAATATAATGTCTGAAAAATAACAAAATGTCGGTAAAGTGCACGTAAATTATAAATACATATGAAATAAATATTAATATTTATAGTATATTTATATTATTTATATTTCTGTTTAATTAAAAGTAATCATGCAAACTAACTTATAAAAAGTGCAAAAATCATCTATGTAAATGTTAAATAAGCATAATATTTAAATTATCTAGTGTCCTATTAATCGTATGTTATCATGCTGCTAAAATAAATTTAATATTTAACTCTTGTAATTCTATATATCATTCTGCATTACGCTGTAAATATATTACATGTATTTGTGCGAGTGCTTGTGATTTTATTGAAGTTATAAAAAAACTGTGTTAAAAGATTGAAATACATGTAATATGTGTATATATTTGCGATGTAATTGTTAAGTATTTCATTTGCATCCAAATAGTATAATACTACATTTAAGAAAAAATATTCACATATTTTTATTTTTAAATAATGAGTTTGCAACAATAATAATAAAATTATTTTTTTGGCACAAAAAAGGTAAAATAAATAAATATATAAATACGATATATTGGTGGCTTAAAGCACAATAGCTATTTGTGTATTAAGAGCGCAAAATAGGACGTTGTCGATTGAGAGGCTGTTGCCGCGCGATGCAGGAGCGCGGCATTTTCTCGAAATCGACAATGTCCATTTGCGCTCGAAACACACACAAGATTTTTTCTACAGTCGCTACTATAATAAAATATAATAAAATATACACTTTGTACTTACACTACTACTCAATTAATAAGGATTAATATAAAGAAAAAAACGTCTTTTATATTTAATTTTAATTTATCGTTATTTCCTATTCTTCTTGACCTATTGCTTCAATCTAATTTAAACATTTTATACTTTCGTTTTTGTAAATGAATGCTCTATTTTATTTTCACAATAGTGCGGCATTTTTTTTGTCGGTTATGTAACATACCGACAGAGCAGTTATACAGATGTCAGATTGATTTGTAAAGGTGGTAAATGTGTCACTATAGTGCCATTAGTTCCTGACTAAACGTTTCCATTAAGAATGTAGACAAGTGATATTTCTCAACATTGTATAGTTAGAAATTTGGACAGCGAGCGTTTTTCTACTTTGTCGCGCTAGAGCGGCAAAGTGACATTTTGCGTTGACAAAAGAGAGCGCAAATGGCTACTTTCTATGTAGACAAAATCTGTACAAATTTTAATTTATTAATATTCTTTAAAACGTAATATGTGAAGCAACTTTAATTTGGTTTGAAGTCTGCATTAGTCCAATAACAAAAGTATCATTTTCCATTGAGTTGTTTACAGAAACTAAAATAAATCTCATGAAAGAAAATGATCGAAGGCGAGTCATTAGACGTTTTTATTTAAAATATAGGAAAAATCATTCACCCTCAATCATTTTGTTCTAACTGGAATACCACGGCAGACTACGTGTGATATAATTAAAAGAGCTGACAACATAAAATCACTATAAAGTGTCAAAGGTAGTTGTAGAAGAGCTAGAAAAATGGATGAAAAGAAAAATAAACTTCAGACGGAATCTATTGGAAAAGATAATCAATCTTTAAGAACATTATGTGGAATTCAAAATTTTACATATATACGTAAACATGTATATTATAATAAAGAAATATATTAACAAACAGAAAATCTGTACCAAAGTATAGCAAAATACAATTGTTAATAAATCAGAAAAACTTGCTGCGGGAACTGCATCTGGCCTTGGAATATTTTTTTTGTAATTATCGATGTCGAATTCTATTTCACGTTAGATGATAATGTTTGTGCAGGAAATAAAAGTTATTTTTATAAAGGCATTCATGGTCCGACAGAATATAAATTTAATCGACATACGAAATTTCATATATAGAAGTAAAAATACACTTCGCCATTTCAAAAGGACAATGTTTTGACAATGAAAACAGCGGCGGATTTTTGTGCAGATTAATTTATTTAACTGTAGTTTATATGAGGGTAAAGTTGTTTTAGTTAAATAATAAAGTTTGTGCTGATATTTACACACCCATTTAGAAAAAAAAGCAGTAGAATTAATTTCAGATTTACTAACGCTCCAAATTTTATTACTAAATAAGGTCTAATCTAGTTGTCACTGGACGTAATTAATACATAATAGTTGTTTTATCCACGACTGTCAAATAATATATCCATAATTCAACCGTTTTTTATCAATTAACCTTCGTTACTGTTGCTAATTGAATAATATTGACAGTTCGATGGAATAATATTATTCAATCGTTATGTAAAATTCAAATCTTACCTTACAAAAAGTACAAACAAATTACTTTTAATAAGTAATTTATGCCACATAAAAAGCCAAAATTATACTAATTTTCTCATTTTTTATAGTATTATTTTCTTTTTTAAGCTTAAAAGGTAGCTGAATAGTCGGTTTAAAATTTTCTGCTAAATGTCAAATTACTTCATAATTTTGTTAAAACAAATACCCAGTAATCAACGCTAACTATGTTTATAAACAAACAATTTTCTAAAAATTTTTAGGATATTTCTGATTTTATAATAGTACAGTATGTTATTATTTGACAGTTGTGGATAAAGTATAGTATTCTATTCGCATGTATTACTCACTCGAATGATTTACATCACTCGCCTTTCGGCTCGTGATGCAAACTTGATTCTCATGAGTAATAGCATACATTACATGTTCATTCAATAATATACTATTATAATATACCATGTTAAATTTATCAGAAAAAGTTTGGAAGATGTTATACAAACTTGAAATACGTAAATCTATCTATAGGTTAGTTGGACAGATTAGCCGAAACGTGAAATCGAAACCGTTTTTTGGGATAAAAATATTGGGCAGACGACCATTTACTGAACTATACGGGAATGTGAAGAAGGTGTAGCATGTATTAATTTATCAAAAAGTGGGCGACCCAAATTTTTACCCCCAAATTGAATCAGCAGACTCATTCAAAGTGCTCAGAACAAAGTCAGAATGTCATCGCGCAAATTAACTCGATGATTTAGAATTTTAAAGATGATTGTTAGCAGAACTTTGGTCAGAAATGGTTTAAAATTTCGAGCGAATTTCCAGATGCTGCAGAGCATTGCAGGGTTACCAGACGTTCTTTTTTCACCGGACAAGTCCTCTTTTTTGGAGTAATGGTCCAGGTCCGGTTTCTTTTTTTTTATTTTCAATGCATATATGTCTTCTTTTTTCAAATCCAAAACATATTATATACTAAATTTTATATTTGACACATATATTCATATATTAAAAATATGCGAATTATTTTTTGCTACTCCTGGTCACAATGCTAATATCTGAAAGGGTGTTTTCACTAATTAATGCCCAGTGGACAGATGAAAGAATTATATTTAATATATTAACAGTTAAAGGAATATGTTAATGAGTTATTTTAATTATAAACAATTTTCATGTACAGATTTTTTTTATTATTGATTAATAAGACGATTATAAAACAAATTGGGGAATCAGAGAAATATACTTAATCTTAAAACCATTGGCGGATCCAGCGGGGGGGGGGGGGATGGTTGTGATGGCCTATTTGGTGGTTGGTAAATTTTAATAAAATAATAATTTAAAAAATATATATTATATATATTATATTATTACTTGATATGCAATAATACAGGGCAAGTTGACAACTTTTACGCTGCGTCGCTGCGCACCCCCACCGCGGAAAAGACTCGCCAGTCGCCACTTTATTAATGCGTGTACATTATACGTTTAGGTTGTGTATATTTCCATAACATAAAATCTAAATATACCAGCACTTTTACTATACTCGTAGCTTATTTTAACTAAAGATATTTGCAAGTATTTTTTTAGACAATTGCAATAAGGTATAAAAAGCAATTTAGTTTAATTTTTATTTGATTGCATTTAAGTATACGTCATTATAAAATGTCCAATCAAAAACGCCAACAAAATACATTGAACTCTTTTTTATCAACCAAAGCAGTTTTAATTTGAACAATTAAGTTAAAGTATTTTAATTCGCCCCCTCCTTGGCCATTTCCTAGATCCGCCCATGCTTAAAACTACCTATCAAAACATTTTATTTATCCGTCATTGGACATATTTGACGTCATTATATACCAAATAAAGTTTTAATTTTTTTGTAGTGTTAATCAATTGTGATATTTTTAATTAAAATATGATTTCTGTATTTTATTTAATTAACCAGTAAAGTTTTTTTCTTCCTAGATCTGTTTTGATGCATCTATGTAAGTATTTATATTTTTATGCCAATATCTATGGTATTTGTGATAATAAAATTAGATAAAATTCGATCACGCCCTTTATTCGAAAAAAAAAAAAAAATTGGCCTCACTTCGCACGGTGTCCTCTTTTTCGAGTGTTCAATTATGGTAACCCTCATTAAGGAGCCAACATTTCTTAAAACTTTTAAAAACAAGATTAACATAAAAGAAAAATCGTGGGTTAATAAATAAAATATATGAATTTATATACAGTGTATTATATGCTTTGTCGTATTTGGATGCAAATTAAGCTCTGTCTACAGCTTCTATGTCTATTGCTATATTCTAAGAGCGCTGCAAGTCATGTGTGGCCGAGCGGTAGCTGAACTGCTTCGAATGGTGAATTGCAGTCTAACCTTGCCGGCTGTCTTTCCTTAGCCGGGCCTTCAACGGCTCCTCTAAGCCTTCCAGGTCCTCAGAGTCTTCGCGATCAAGAGATATTGATCGCTGTTGCATTGTCTCTTTGTTGTTTAATGGCACTGTATACCAACGTTTTAGGTAACTCATGTAGCTTACGATAATATAGTTATACCATATTAGGTGCAAGGGGGATTAACATAATATAAAAAAGGAAAATGACGAGGAAAAAAGAAAACAATAGAATAAGTTAAATAACATCACAGTTCAACAGTACAAAATATTAAACACTAATTTTTTTGTTATTACTAAAAAATTCTGTAATAATTACGAAGGTCATTTAAAAAGCTCGCAGCATTACTGTAATGTATAAAATATTATTAGTGTAACATGTTTTCGTTTTCAATATTCATAACGCTGAGCACCGAACTGTAATTAAGTTTTTTGTAAAAAAAACTTAAGGCATCAAGAATTTTTTAAAGAAATGAACAATTTATTGGGTGATAGAGTATCTTCATAACTACTGTCAAAATACAATGACAAAAGAAACCGTCAACAAGGTACAAAATTCGTGTAAGGAGTGTGCATGTGAGTTTTGAGATCTGACAAGATGCGACACGACAACCAGCGGTGAAAATCAGAACTTCTTGTATCAATATGAGCGATTTAAGTAAATTTTGTAAAAATAGCGTATAAATCTCGCACAAATTGTTGTTTTTGGATGTCACACAAGAAATGACAAAGACAGAAGCTTAGGATTTCATAGTTTCCCCAAAAGAGATGATATTTTTGTTGTAATAACAACAAATCAAGGCGTTGAACAATGAATGGACCGACGCCAAGCATAGGAATATGTTTTTTGAAGTGGCAAGAAAAGAACATAATATGAAAGGATGGTCCCTTCATTTTAAGAAAGATAATTTTGTTTTTCCAGGTATGTGTTAAAAATGCAAGTATAGTATTTTCACATTATAATCTGCCACCCCGAAAAATCAAGAAGCCGCACCGACTCAAAGCCAGGCAGAATATATGTATAAAAAATGTGATTTTTCCGTATATTTTGTCTGTTTTGAATTTCATAACATGTAATAATTACATTTTAATGTGGTTATAATTTGAATTAAAGTTATTTATCTATTTTTGTATCTAATTGTAAATAGAGGCATTATATGTAAATAAAATATTATTTTACATTTACTGATTTCGCTGTTGTGAAAACGCAACATTATTTTTTTCAAAAACTATGAAGAAAAAACATTTTGAACTCAATTTTGTTTTAATTTTTGAGTATTAAACTAATATTGACTACAATTAAAATGAAATAACTGTAATTTATTGCTTGGCGCATAACGGGTTAACCTCTACGTAGAATGTCTCAAGAGGGCAGTAGAACAATTGCCCCATGACCAGAATTACTGGAAGGTCGGCCAGGTTGTCTACGAGAGGGGCGCTAAGAAATCTGAGTGTAAAAGGCCAAATAATGGAAACAAAGTGGTACTCCGCCACAAAAAAAGCAAAATCAGTTTTATCCATTGGAAAAGTTATGCTATCAATTTGTTACAATTTTATGATGTGATTTTATTGTTAGGCCACGAATTTTTCAAATAACGGTCGTAATTGTAAGTAAATATTACCTGGATAATAAATAAGGAACAAAATATAATTAAGGTATTGTGTGGCATACAAAATTCATGAAAAAAAAAACAATTTTTCTCTCACCTTCATTAACTTGACTGGTTACAAACGTCTTTATCAGCGTATCCGTGGTCTGCGTGTACAACGAAAGCGCATATCTTAAACTCTGCAATTCGGCACTCTTCTCCAAGAAGGTCTTCTTGAGTCCATTGCCTCCAGCATGGAAATACTGCTTGATGGTGTCGAGGGCGACGTCTAGGACTGCGCACTGCTTGGGGGAAAGATTCTTCTCTACTTCTTTGGAAATGTCCATCACTCCACTAAGGGCGTTCTTCACGTCTTGTTTACCGGTCATAGGGTTCTTGAACAACCAGGACATGTCTTCGATTTTGGCGTTAGCGGCGAGGTTCTTAGCGTTGTCCGTAATGTTTTTGAACATCATCTGCAAGAAGGTGTAAATAGACAAAGGGGAAATGAATTCAAGTTGATGAAAATAAGCCGATACTATATTAAGATGCTAATCTTATTTCCAAGATTTTACTAGTAAAATAGTATTGTAGGGGGGAATACATGATTAGAAAAATTGCATTAGGGGTGCAAAATGGTTATTTTTAGAAGAATAATGAAATATTTTTCAAAAATAAGAAGCACCTTAATATTTATTTCCATTTAGTTAACATATAAAGCTATTATTCTCAAGTATAATGTCAAATAATATATTTATGGTATTTTAGGGCAAGTTGGAAACATGGGCCATATTCATAGTCACTACCTGAAATTCGCTAAGATTATCTTAAGCTAAGTGTAGCCTAGGGCACACTTGATTTCAAATATATTTTCGTATTCATAAAAGATTCTTAACTTTTAATTCATTCTAGTAAATCTTGAGTCAGATTTAAGATTTCTATGACGTGACAGCCACTTGTTTGTTTATTATTAGCATAGGTGAGTAACTACTACTGATTTATTATTATTAACTGTTTGTTATTCAATTTACAATATCTTTATTACAATGGTTAATAGTAATTTAAAATGTCTAAAGGGCTATTGCTTCTTATGTACCATTTAGGAATCCCGTGTTCATTGTATACCAAATCCAAAAACTTCATAATTATCATACTCCTCAAATTCATCTTCAAAATTGTTCATTTTCAATTTCAAATTGGAAACACCAAATTAAAGTTAAAAACTAGACGCTACTCAATTAACAAAATATATCTGAATAATTTATGGTTATCAATTACAATCATTAACTTACTACAAATACAGGAATTACTAACATGTCAACAAGTAAAAAAATCTGATGTGACCAACACAGTACATCCCGCCATTTACCTATGTATGTAATTTTTATATTACTTTATAAATTTATCCATACAATATATAGAAAAAGTATTAAAGCAAACGTGTAGAAAATGGAATAATCTTTAATTTTTATAATAAGAAATTGAGAAAAAATTACATTTAAAGGTGTATTTTGAAGAAAAACTATCTTAAGCTTCAATTAAACTGCCATTTCCGGTTATCCGATTGCCACCAAAATCTAATCAGTCCTTTCCATATTAGAATAAGGTAGAAATACATGGTTTCAAAATTTTCTGAATGATAGTATTTGAGTTAGAGGGTAAAGAGGATCCACACACACACACACATACATACATACATGCATACACACAGATGTCATCGTGAACATGTTAAAAATGAATTCTAGGGACCTTAAAACGTGGTCATTTACCAAAATCTCGATATGCGATTTTTAGCACGAACCCTATACCTCCCTTACCAAGGGTAGCGGGAGGTAAAAATAAGGAAACTTGCAAGGGGAACACGTGAAGCGTCCTAATGTCCTTACATCGCCCCGTTCAATTCTCGCTTCGTTCAGTTTCATAACGTTCAAATCTTGACCATGAAGTTGGCGAGTACCAAAACGTTCATTTCGTGCCCTGTTCAAATACCTAATTCGTGCGCTCCCAAATTTAAACAGTACACTTTAAAGAACAAATTGCAAGGAATTATGTTTTATTCAGCGGAAATACATTTATACTTCTTGAGAATATTAATAGGTGTCGTAAAAATTGTGGAAATGTCAAAAAATTCAAATTGAAATAAATTTATTATGTACTGTCAAAATACATAGTAATGATATTACAAATGTATGGATCTTTATATACAGTAAAGTTTATAAATATATTTTATATCAATACAGGATATTGCGTGCGTAATTAGAAAAGGCTTCAAGCGATGTAAAAACAGATATAATGTAAAATAGAAGCATCAAGTGTTATTTTATACTAAAAAAAATGACGAACATCACGAATAATCACCTGGGTTATGACACATATATGAAATGGTGTGAAGAGAAGAAAATTGATCAAACAAAAACGCTTTGTTACTTTAAATAAGTTTCAAAATCCATAATCTCTGTGGTACTATTATTCCATGTTAAAAACATTTTTTTATTAACAAAATCATTGACAGAATATATGTATACGAATTTAATTCAGCTAGAGTGGTTTCCTCATTGGTCAAAAGTACCAAGCAAAGAGAATATAACATTTTTGAAGCAGGCGGATAAATGAAATGAGATACTTATTGTTATGTTTAGATTTTGACATTTATTTAATTATTGTATTATTTTTACACAGGAATGTGGTACAATGAATTTTGAAATACATGTCATTTGACAATTCTTAATTTATGAATTATTTATTTTGCATATGGGAATAGCGTGATTACAAAAATCAGATGTAAGAATAATACATTAGTTATTTACGTAAGAAGTCAGGAAAGTGTTCCATTGAAGGATGAGTAGGTAATATTCCTGAAAATATTAGAGAAGCTGCGAACGTTGTTCTTTCAGAAATCGTACCGCCCAAGTCAAAATACGAAAATACCGCTGAGAATGTAACATTTTTGAAAATTGGTGCAAGGAAAAAGCTGTTACTGAGTCTACAGAAGAAGTAATATTAGCCTATTTTTCTGAAAAATCTTACAAATATGAACTAAATCGAATAATTTATAAAAGAGGCTCAAGATTAGGAATTTCTTATAATGAAGGTAAACGCCAATTTTTATTAGTTTATGTGTATGTATAATAGACAGGAATATAACCAATTTTATATTGTAGATTGTTCTTATACTGGCCTTGGCAGGAGCATATCGTTGCGACGAATTAAATAAAATGTCTTTAGAAGACATTAATGAAACTCCTAAAATGTTAATTATCAAGATTCCAAATACAAAAATAAATAATGTAATACGTTTTGTATTTGATAAAGGTAACCAACGCTATACAGGTGTTAAAAAAGAGTAAAATATTTTAAGGGCATATACCCTCATAAAATTTTACCCTATTTTTAACAACCTCCGTTCATAAAACATACGCATTTATTTATCAACTACAATCAAGAATACTTCTATTAATATCAGAATTAATATGTTATATTTATTATTAAACAGTATCATTATATTATAATATTTTTGTTTTTATGTTTGTACGGAAAATTGAAATAAAATTCGTGCTCAATAATATTTTAATAATTGGTAATACGTTTCATTTCTTGACAAAGCTTCCATGAGTCTTCATAGGCAGGCAACTGTTCATTTTCATGCAAGTTTCAGGTAAAATCATCAGATGAAATTGACGCTTGTTGCGAATGCAATGGGGGTACCGAGGACTGTGCTTACACTTGAAGTTGGTCGAGGTGATGGAAGGCGCCGTTGAAGATGTACTACTGTTTTGTTTGTCCACTTTGGATCGTTGCGACGCTACTACTGTGTTTAAGCCATTGTGACGACTATAGTGACCAGGAGACCCCAAATAAGGGTGTTTGATCGCAGATTTGTTCTAAATTATCGTTACCCGGGCTGCACCATAAGGAGGCAAACTAGCTTTACAACCCAATTTATGAATACATGACATTTATGCATAGTGCACACGGAGAAACTTTTAGATATGTTTCCTGAAATTTGTTTATGCCTAGTGCATACGGAGAAAGTTTTAGTAAAGTTTCCTGAAATTTGTTTCCCGAAAAAGAAAAAAATTTGGAGAAACTTTTGCATCAACGTACCGTGTAGGGTTCACATAAGAGAAATAAAAGTTTTCTCAAAACTGGTAATTTTTTTCGAAATCTCTAGGCTCTTGGAGAATTATTTTTTCGAAAGAACAAGAAGTACACAATATTACATGTAGGTATTAAATTTAACTAAAATTAAATGCAGGAATAAACTAAACTATATAAACTTATAATTAAGATAATTAAGAATTCTAACCAAACTTCTTCTCCTTTAGGAAACAAATTTCAGGAAGCTTAGCTAAAAGTTTCTCCGTGTGCATGAGGCATAAAGAAGAAGAAAGGTTTTGTGGAAACTTTTTGACATGCACCTAACTTCTCATCTAATATGACATTTGTAAAGAAAAAGAGGTTAGGATCACAAAAACTTTGATTTTTGGCGTCGATTACAATAATTCTTGTTTATAAAAATTGGTTTATTTCAGTGTAGTTTATTCAGAAATATTATGTAGTTTAGTTTACTTCATAAATTTAATTTGGTTAGAATTCTTAATTATCTTAATTATAAGCACATATAGTTTAGTTTATTTCTCCATTTAATTTTAGTTAAATTTAATTCCTACATGTAATTTTGTGTACTTCTCTTTCGAAAAAATAATTCTTGAGCCACTTTGTTCGATTTTAAATGAAATAGTTATTATTTGTTCCCGTACACCCCTATATTTTGGAAAGGTTAGTGTTACAATAATAAGACTCATGAAAGCTTTGTCAGGAAATGAAACGAATTACCAATTATTAACAAATTATTGAACACGAATTTTATTTCAATTTTCCGTACAAACAAAAACAAAAATATAATAATATAATGATACTGTTTAATTACAAATTATAAATATAACATATTCATTCTGATATTAATATGTAGTATTCTTGGTTGTAGTTGATAAATAAATGCCTATGTTTTATGAGCGGAGCTCAATGCAATATATTTCTTGTACAGGGTTATACATGTTGTTAAAAATTGGATAAAATTTTATAAGGGTATATAGTACTAACCAAAATGAATTTTAAAAAAATGCTTAATCAACATAGGCCTGATCTTCAACTGTTTCCAGGCAAAACGAAAAATCGAAGAAAAGCTAACGAAGATAGTGATCGAAGAAAATTTCGTCTCTCAGTAGACTAAAAAAAAACAATAAAATTTTATATGAAACATTTTTCTCAATTTCTAATAGTTACGAAGTTATTTGAAAATTAAATATTGGCCAAGGTCGCCACAACATCGAATTCGTAACTCTTATAGTTTTCGAACCCCGTAAAATTCATTTTTCACTGTCTTATATATCGGAAACTTTTGAAAATTGGACCCATGTTGTTTAAGCTTTTTTTTACTCATTTTGGTCAGTACTATATGCCCTTAAAATATTTTACTCTTTTTTTAACACTTGTATAGCGTTGGTTACCTTCATCAAATACAAAACGTCTTACATTATTTATTTTTGTATTTGGAATCTTGATAATTAACATTTTAGGAGTTTCATTAATGTCTTCTAAAGACATTTTATTTAATTCGTCGCAACGACATGCTCCTGCCAAGGCCAGTATAATAACAATCTACAATATAAAATTGGATAAGTCTATTATATATACACATAAACTAATATAAATTGGTGTTTACCTTCATCATAAGAAATTCCTAATCTTGAGCCTCTTTTATAAATTATTCAATTTAGTTCATATTTGTAAGATTTTTCAGAAAAATAGGCTAATATTACTTCTTCTGTAGACTCAGTAACAGCCTTTTCCTTGCACCAATTTTTGAAAATGTTATATTCTCAGCGGTATTTTCGTATTTTGACTTGGGCGATACGATTTCTGAATGAGCAACGTTCGCAGCTTCACTAATATTTTCAGGAATATTACCTACTCATCCTGCAATGGAACACTTTCCTGACTTCTTACGTAAATAACTAATGTATTATTCTTACATCTGATTTTTGTGATCACGCTATTCCCATATGCAAAATAAATAATTCATAAATTAAGAATTATTGTCAAAGGACTTGTATTTCAAAATTCATTGTATCACATTCCTGTGTAAAAATAATACAATAATTAAATAAATGTCAAAATCTAAACATAACAATAATTATATCATTTCATTTATCCGCCTGCTTCAAAAATGTTATATTCTCTTTGCTTGGTACTTTTGACCAAGGAGGAACCCACTCAAGCTGATTTAAATTCGTATACATATTTTCTGTCAATGATTTTGTTAATAAAAAAATGTTTTTAACATGGAATAATAGTACCACAGAAATTATGGTTTTTGAAACATATTTAAAGTAACAAAGCCTTTTTGTTTGATCCATTTTCTTCTCTTCATACCATTTCATATATGTGTCATAACCCAGGTGATTATTTGTGATGTTCGTCATTTTTTTTACTATAAAATAACACTTGATGCTTCTATTTCCCAATATATCTGTTTTTACATCGCTTGAAGCCTTTTCTAATTACGCACGCAATATCCTGTATTGATATAAAATATATTTATAAACTTTACTGTATATAAAGATCCATACATTTGTAATATCATTACTATGTATTTTGACAGTACATAATAAATTTATTTCAATTTGAATTTTTTGACATTTCCACAATTTTTACGACACCTATTAATATTTTCAAGAAGTATAAATGTATTTCTACTGAATAAAACATATTTCTTTGCATTTTGTTCTTTGGAGTGTACTGTTTAAATTTGGGAGCGCGCGAATTTGGTATTTGAATAGGGAGATTTACTCATTTTTTACTTGAACTCGAGATAATTTCAAGTCAAGTTTAATCTCTGAATACCAAAAACTAAGTGAAGTAGTGCTGGAGAAGCTCACTTCAGATTTACTTCAACTCAAGTCAAGTTTAAGTCAAGTTCGGACTATGAAAACGGAATTTGACATTTTTATCATTTGAAGCTAAATTTAAGTCAAGAAATTTTCAAGTAGCGACTATGAATATGGCCCAAAATGTTAAGTAATATTTTAATAAATTTTAAAGAAATATAAACATTTTTTTTTATTTTGCGAAACTAAACAAAAAACTACATTGTTGAACAAGGTTTTTATGACGATATCATAATTTACATTTGTAAGAGAGTTGAAATGGCATTTATATTGTTACAAGCTCTCTTGGTAAGGCAGTAGTCACACTGGACAAGTGAGATCAACTGACGCCGATTGATTGCGATCGATTAAAAATTAAACTAACATTAGCTTATGGGAATGGTCACACTGCATGCATCCACTATAATCGAACGATGTCGAACATTCACGAGTGGTTTGATATATCAAACATGTTTGATTTTCTATATAGTCGATCGACAGCGGTTGATGTGTTTACGCATGCTCAGTTTTCTCATATTTTTCATACCAACGTAACTGTTTGACATTTGCGTACAGGTTAAAAAAAGTTAGAATATTACAGTGATATTATTAGTATCATTACGAAAATGTGGGCAGTTGATGAAATAGACCATAACTTTAAATACAAAAACAAGTTGGTATCATTTTTGTACATGCAGTGTGACATATCTCCTAAAATTTCGGTCGATCCCTATTGATCTGCGACAATCGATCTTGGTTGATCGATTGTATTCTACACAGCCTAATGGTTTAACCTTTAACCCCATGCTTGGGGGAAATTACTGCATACGTTTTCCACTGGTTGAGCCTTTCAGGTCCATGTGATGTTTTAAGGGTTATATATTACATAAAATGATTGTGTTATTACATCTTGTAAGGTTTTAGATGAAATAAAAAAAATGAAGCAAAACATTTCGTTCACGCAAGTTCTAAATATAAAGTGCGTAGATCCTTTATCCTCATTCAATACGTCCTTTTTACTATGTCTTTCTGTCGGCACAGAGATAGGAGCCGCTGTCTAAATGTCATTTCCGTCTTTCGGAAAGAACACATCTAATTTAACAGAAGCGTCTATAATATGTTCTTCAGTATTCTCAGAGGGCGCAACATCATTATTTTTACTTTGGGTCGCGTCCTCCTTTTCCACTACTTCGGTAGACTGAAATTATTTTTTTCATACATTTGAATCAGTGCCATTCTCAAGAAGGTATTTCAGTAACTTTTCGTAAGGCCTCATTTGGGAAACATTTTTAGAAGATACAACGACTGAAGTACGAGTAAAAAAAACTACGATGACGATATTACAGAAAGGAAATATAAAAACAGGTTTGAGATACTTGCACTTGCAAACATACAAAAACGACAATATATAGGCCTTAAAGACCCCTCCATGGCAAACGCGAATGTACTCTGTATATTCAAACTGGTAGTATGGTGATATTTTTATGTAACGCTATGAATAATATGTTTTATAAAAAAGTAGTTAAATTTTACAAACTACTTTTAATTTCAACAAGTGACGCTATTTTCAATAAGAAAACTTATATTTTACTTTAATTTTACATATATCCTTATTTAAAACCCATCCCGTCCTCACTTAAATTAGTCGCAATTAGAGACATACACAGTAACAATATCTATAGTTCTTATTTTACAATATTCAGGTAGTAAAACACGAAATTCAAAATAATAAATTTTTAGAAATTCAAAATCAAAATAAGTCAAAACATTGTTTTTGTCAAATAGACATTGTTGTTGTCAAAGTGACAAGTGCACACAAATCAGCTGATTCCAAGAACTTATGTCGCTTGAATCACGTGTCTATTCGAGCTCTATATACATTTATTTTGATATAACATGTCTTAGAAAAATTTTATAAACCATTTTATATTACACTAAAATGATGATAGTATTTAACATTGTTCAACAATGAAATGCAAGATTCATGCATCTTTCCCAAATAAAAAATATTTTCCACAAATTAAAATTAGAAATGTTAGTAAATTCCTTTTACCTCATGTCTGATTAAAGGTAGGGTTAGTAGGTTAGGTATAAGCAAGCAAAAACTTAAAACTCCTCCATACCTTTACCCCGCTACTGTTTTTAAGTGCAAGGATTACCGTTTTGTCTGTCATGGGCGGAAGGACGACCGTTTTCTCCAGGATCCTCATCACGATCTTCCAAAGTTCTTTCAGGAGTCTCTTCAGCACAGTCTTTTCACAGGACTGTGCATACAGCGACAGAGAACCATCCAAGAGGTCCATCAGAGGACGGAGGACTTCGTCTGCCTCGACAGCCACGGCGTTTCGCTGAGCAGGTTGGTTCAAAGTGCCAGGTTGGCCGCCACCTTTTATGTTTAGTAAAAGGTCGCCAAGTTCGCGAACTGAGATTGTTATTCGAGGTTCCAAACTGGAAAAGAAAACAGAAGAATTTCATACGCCATCACAAAATAATTTTCAAAAATGTTACCTTGTGGCAAACTCCATGGCGAGATCATCTAACGCAGTGTTTAGATTCTGCTGGAGTTCTTTCAAAATATTTGCCGCATCTTCTTCTAGTTTCTCTCCTCCCATAGATTCAAACATCTTCTCAAGTTGAACCCTTAGTTGTTGTATATTGTTCATAAGAATACACGCCTGTAAACAAATACCATATAAACATTTTCAATGATCCAGTCAAATTTCGACTTACTATTCTCTCTTCTTTCAAATGTTCGGGAAATTCTTTCTTGACTATGTCAGCATATTCGATCAAGACTTTGACGATGGTTTTTGCGAATCTCTTCATATATCTCTTCCAGATTTCGGGGTCAGGGCATTCTAGTTTGGAAACTACGTCGAAGCACTGAGTCAGTTGGGTGAAGACATCTACAACGGAGTTCGAGAAAAGAGCGTGTTCGCTGCTCTTTTGGAACTATAAAAAAATAATGTTTTCGTGATTGGGATCTCATGACAAGAAAGTTTTTCTTACGCAATCTTTCTTGTCCCTGTTGAAAGCTCCATGTAGGTACTCCAACGATACGTCGTCATTTTCGTTTAGCCACTGCATGACGAAAGGCTCGAACCATGCTGGATATTCTGGCACAGCGCCCTTGTATGGTGGAACATCTTTTACATAATTTGTGTACAGCCATTTTACTTTGAAGTGCAGGTTCATATACGCGGAAGATTTGCACAAACGGTGAGCTTCATGCTCTTCTAACGCGTATTTCATGTCCACTGCAAATTGGCTCCACATTGTCGCAGCCGATAGCTAAAAAGAAAGAGAAACAATATATAATAGTGTTAACTAAATATTTTTTGACAACATTTGTAAAGCTGGATTCCCAAGGCGGAGGACCTGGAAAGTCAACATGGCTTGTCGTGTAATGATATAACTTGCTTACACTAGGCCTTACGAAGCTAACACGCTCCGTTAGAAAGGCTCGTTCAAGAGTCGGTGAGCTGTGGCTAGTCTCAATGGAGACGGGAGTGGGTATAATTCTGGGCGCCAGTTGATCAGGGCAACAAAGGAGAAACAAGAGGACAAACGTAATGAATAAGTAAAGTGGGGGTGTAGATTTCGCTTCCTTGTGGTGCACCCTGGGTAACGTTAAATGAGCTAGCATAAATCGGCGACCAGACAATATTAAAGATTTCCTAGTCATGTAAACCGCGTAACATATGCGAGACAATGTAACCAGCAAAATGAACTAACTAACCGTAAATGTATTCAGAAGCTTTGGTATTATGGAGACTATATTATACCGAATTCTTCATCCTGGCGCATGGCGTGGCAATTTTGTTGGCTTGTCAAGACACAAGCCAGGTTTGAAATGCTGTTCCTAATACTCCCATAAGCGAGCAGGCTTGCCATCCTTTGGCTTGTGTAGACTATAAATTAACACGAAGTTGTTCGAAAGAAAATAATTAATCGGCTTGCTTCTTTTCACTCGTATGACATTTATCGACTGTGAGATGGAAAGTTCAAGCCGAGTCGAGCCAAGCCAAATCAGGGGCCTTTTCTGCTTGCCAAATCAAAAGCCAGGCAAGATATGCCATCCCTGCGGTAAACAAGTAGGCTTGACATTCTTTGGCTTGTATCATACGAATAAAAATGAAGTTATTCGAAACCAAGTGTGGATTGTCTCTTTCGACGCGTCATAAATACCGACAGCGAGCAGGAAGATTTAAGCCGAGCTCAGTCATGAAAAATCAGCCGTACGAATCCGGCTTAACAGAAATATTCGAGAAGCCTTTTTGACTTGCCAAGTCAAAAACCAGGCACGATATGCCATCCCTACGACACGAGTAGGCTTGACATTATTTGGCTTATATAGGTTACGACTAAATATGAAGTTAACCGAAGCAAGCCAGACATGGGGTGCCTCCTGTGATTCGTTATATATACCGACAGAACAATTGTGTGTACGCAATCCCTAGAATCTGATTTAAGAGAAGTTATATTCGAGAAGCCTTTTTGACTTGTCGAGTCACAAACCAGACACGAGGTGGCGTCTCTGGCACGAGTAGGATTGACAATTTTTGGATTGCATAGGCTACGAAAACAAAAAGTTATCTGAAACTAAATCAAGATAGGCGTAGCTTGCCTCCATTACCTCGTATAATATTTCAAAAATATTACAAGGCTCAAGCACGGTCGAGCCAAACTGGTAAGCCGTGGGAATCCAAATTAAGAGAAGCCAAATTATGTGTTTTAATCAGTGATTTAATGTTTTAACATTTTGCTGTTATTGGAAGTAAACAAATGGTGTTAGATCTTCTCACCTGCCCAATGTTGAGCTCTTGAGGGAATTGATTGAGCACAGGCCCATAACTGTTTTTATCTTCTTCAATCACAGAAACAATAAGCGCGATTAATTTGTGCCAGAAATCCACCGAGTCTAATCTCGGTCCCGTATCTTCCGGGTCTCTTTTGGGTTCATTGGGATCACTTTGGAATTCTCTATTGTATAACTCATAAGTATTTTCGAACAAGAACTGATATGTTGATCTTAAGCACGCTTTCACACAGTCTTTCACAACTGTTGAGGCTCTTGGTGGACTTGACAACTCTTGGACTTTCATTCTGAAGAAGGTGATACTCGTTAAGAGGTCGACAGTGGATTTTAGGTCCATTAGTTTTTCGTGACTCGATGCGGGGAAGTTGTTGCGGTACATGGAGAGGTCGATTCGTAGAGAGTTGTGCAGTTGGTCGAGAAGTTTCACGAACTTTTCTTTCTGCAAGAAATAAAACAGCATTATACAAGATTGCAAAAGTATAAAATGGAAGTAACTTACGCCGAAATTGGAAGCCGCAAAACGATCACTAGCCGAAACAGCCGACAATGCGGTTGTGTGTGCGTAATAAGCATTGATGTTTGCCAATAACATACTCATAACGGCTGGAACGCCCGGACACAGGTACTTGGTGGAAAGGCAGTGGAAGTGTCTAGAAAGGGCAACAAATAATTGTTATGTAAATGAAATAAATTGTGAATAGGTCATGTCAGCCACTGGAATTTGAACCAGAGACCTGTACCATCTAAAGTCTGGTTGCTGTATTTCTATAGCTGAAATGAGCTTCCAAATAGCATAACGTATGTCCTAAAAGTTTTGACACAAATTTCAACATTTTTTTTTTTGTAATATAAAATGCATTTACTTAAAGTTATGTAATACTTAATAATTAATTATGAACTTAAATTAATTAAAAATCATCCCTATCGTGTTCTTCAATAAAATTGACCAATTTTGTTAGATGTACCTTTGACTATCCCGGGCTTTACGTTACTCGGCCCACATAAGGCCTGGATACACCCCTTGTGAAAATAACGCAATATACTAACACCTTATCTGCGAATTTGGCCTTTTGTTTATATCTGACATTATAAGGGACCTCTGCGCCTCTTGCGCCTTGTAGAAAAACACGCCCATCTTTATTTAAGTTCATAATTCTGTTGCTTATGAAACAGTTAATTATTAAGTATTACAAAACTTAAAGTAAATGCATTTTATATTACAAAACTTTTAGGAAATACGTTATGATATAACTGCTTTATGTATCTCTCAATTGAGGATATTACATACAGATGCATTTAAACATCTTGTGAACACATTATAATTTCTCAAGCCCTGTGTGAGTATTTTATTATTTACTACGCTTCATTCATTTCGTACGACGGTGGTTTAATCAGTATCTTGATTCACATATTACCAGAGGGTGAAAGAAAGCGACGTCTGTATATGTGCTCATAAAGTGTACTTCTTATGGGTGAATATTCTCTGGTCTCAAATCCTTCTGACACTAATTTGTTGTTTGACAGTGCTTAAACACAAGTATTTTGAGTGACAGTGAAAAATAGATAAAATTGGAATTTGCGGTGTGATTCACTTCTTTTTTCCCGGGAGACAAGAAGTGAAAGAAATTCATAAAAGGATTTTCCTTACATTGGTTGTTTCATGCTCTTTGTATTAACCGTTTGACTTTGGGTAAACGAATTTAAACGTGGCAGAACAAGAATCGAAGACAAAAAATTCTGGAGCGTCGGACACAGCTGTCGCCTGAAATCATTGATAAACTCCATGATATAATTATGGCCGACAGACTAGTGAAAGTGTGCAACCACCGAAAATCTTGGGACGATGGCTGCCGCCGCGTCTGTTAACTCCAGTGCCAAAGTGAATTCGCATGCGAATACCAACCGACTGTTTACAAGTGATTTTTGTGGCGTTTTCTAACCACGGACGAAACTTAGAATCACCACTATACCACAGAAACAAAACAGCAGTTTAAACAGTGGATGGCACGAGACGTACTGATTCCAAACTTGGGAAGGGGAAAACTATTACTGGAGAATACTACGTATATTTGTCATTCAGCACAAATTTAACCGAACCACGATTTGAACAAAAACTTCCACATCCGAACTTTCTCCTTTGGATCTATTTCTGGAACATAAATCTAGAAAGTCTTGTGTTCCAAAAACAGCCATCAAAGGCTAGATAAAAATACGGGTCAAATGACAAATGGTGGTACAATAGGTAAACGATTATTTTGTGGATTTGAAGAAACCCACTTTTACAAAGGAATAACGAACCTCGAGAAATATTGGGGAGAATAGACTGAACTTCGAAGGGACTATGTCGAAAAATAAGGCACGTTTCGAAACTTAAATTATTGTCTTTAGTACATCCCGGCAGCGTGCGTTGGTATTGGCTCGCTCGATTATGCACACAAGCAACGTAGCCAGTAGTTAGTACTAGGATGGGTAACTCCCCAGGAAACATTGACTGATGTAGTTGCAATAAACCAGAAAAGTGAAGTTAGAATTTGTCTTTGGCGCGAGTTCATAGTTTGAATTCCCTAGTATAGGTTTCAAATGGGAGTTTGATTTTACTGGCAAAAAATATATATTTTGTAAAAGAAATTAAGCAGCTCTTGTTAAGAATTCGATAGTTTGTTTATTCAGTAATAGATTGCAACAGTTTAATACCCTTGAAAAGGTAAAGAAAAAAAAATCATTAGAAATTAAGATGCCAGGTGTAAGCCAAAATACCGTACGTCTAGCGAATACAAGCTTTTGGGGGCCCTAGCCTACGCAGTTAAAGTGCCACGGAAATTCCTGCAAAACACTCAAAAACACGATTTTAGCAGAAAAAGCCTTTTCAAGACACTTGGAGACATGAGAAACAGTTTTTTTTATTAGATTTAAACATGTCACGGCCTGAAACGAGCGATTAGTGTGACGAACTTGGGACACATACTTTACTTAATGTTTCGATGGTACTTGGTTGTCTATGGCATAATATTATAGAATACACTGTTTTCTAATGTATACAAGCTTTTCGACCCTCCGTGGTGCCCTCGTCTACGCAGCTAAAGTGCCATTGAACTTATTGAAAAACACTTAAAAGCGTTTTGGAGACATGAGAAACAGGTTTTACATCAGATTTGGACGTTTCTTAGTCTGAAACGGACGATTTGTGTGACCAACTTGGGAGACATTCTACTTGAAGTTTCGATGGAGCTTGGTTTTTTAGGGCATAATATGACAGAATATACTGTTTTGTAGTGTCCTCACCTACACAGCTAAAGTGCCCTAATGAACCATGGAAGTTACCCTAAAACACTTTAAAAACACTTATTTGGTTTAAGAAAGCCTTTTCAAGTTTTTACATCAGATTTCAATGTTTCACGGTCAGAAACGAACGATTTGTGTTCACTACTTGGGACACACATTCTACTTACAATTTCGGTGGATCTTGGTTGTTCAGGGCATATAATATGACAAAATAAACTGTTTTCTAGTGAATACAAGTCCTCTGGAGTGCCTTCGCCTACGCAGTTAAAGTGCCACGGGTGTTACTGCAAAACACTCTAAAACCACGTACCGAAGTTGTAAGATCAAATCGAGACATACGTTCATTGAATTTTGTACTATTGTATTTTTGTTTAAATAATTATAAACTGTGCACAGTTCATGTGAATATTATTGTACGAATTTGGAAACAAAGAATTGGTCTAGGTGCTACATATAATGCTTTGCTTAAGAGATTTAATTTTATGAGATTTCTTGACTTTTAAAATTGAGCAAATTTCTCCCGTAAGAAATATACGGGGACACAAATTATGTTCTCAGCGTTATGAACTGAGTTTGAATTAGGCGCATATATTTGACCGTAACACTTTTTTGGTCTATATCGAAACCAGCAAGTCGAGGAGGAATATGAATTTGGCAGTTGAGTTCGCTTAATTTATAAAAAATCAAGTTACTTGTCAAAACACCCTCGTCCATTTTCGATGCTTATAATAATAATAATTATACACAATAGAAATTGAATCCATGTTTTAGATTCTTTTCGATTACACGATTTATTGTAGCGCCTTACGTCATAGCCTGGTATATGCTCTCAATCCCATATCTCATAGCGAACTCATCCACGATCTCCTCGGCAGCCTCGTCGAAGTAGACCTTCCAAGCGTCATCGCCTTTAGCCTGGGGTAGGCTAACGATACCACTGTTAGCTTCGCACAGATAATGGAAGAGATTTTCATGTAGACATGTATACTGTACGTGGTATGGAGCCACTTTTTCTTCACCCTTAATCTCTACTGAGATATGTAGACGGATGGCACCAGAAACAGCGGATTTGTCTGTACGTTTCTCCAGATTGTACCATACGTCCATCTCGCCAGAGAGGGTACGAACCTGGGGAAGATTTAAATGAGCAAGAAATTTTATTTTGGTTTCGTTAAAAAGTCTTACCTCGATAATGGTCTGTCCTAAGAAGTCGTCAGATTCCCTTGTCAACTTCTGCCTTAATTTGCTCTTGAGATCATTATCTTCATCCCAAACTCTGACTTTAATCCGATCTGACGAATTGTGACACTCGCTAAAATAATCTCTCAGTAATTATCTGATTTTTCAATTAAAATCTCCTTGGCTTACAAGTAGAACTTTTCGTCCCAGACCGGATTCAACTCCTGCGGAAACGTCCTAGTTCTTTTCTTCACCTTTCCGACTTGAACTGTTACATACGGATCGGAGGTTCCGCTTTTGTCTTTGGCGATTAAGCCTTGTGCGCATTTCACTAGAGAGAGGAAAAGTCAGTATTTTTTCTTTCAAAACTTACTAAAAGAAAAAAGGAATACTAATACTGACGAAAAAGTGTAAATAATATGAAAATGCATGCATTTAAAGCATAATACATCAATTTATGACAGAGTAGCAGCAATAGCTTGTCACTGATTTGTATATTTTTAGAAGCGACAATGCTGCAAAGCTTTTTACATATTCATAACATGAGATAGATTTTAAAGCTTTTAAAATAAGATTATTCGTTTTAGCGATGAAATAGCAATAGATTGTAGAAAAATGAGCAATGAAAATGAAAAAGAGAGCATACTTTTTATTTTAATCCAATTAGTTTATGTTTTTACATTTCAAAAATAATTTATTTCAGTAAATTTGGTTTCTAAAAAACATTACAAACAGTGGTGGCATTAATGAATAAGAAAAAAATGACATACTGTTATTGTACAGATGTCTTTAAAATACAGTTAAACAAAAAAGCTAGGTATATACAGGGTCATTTATATAAAATGTGTAACATTTCGTTGGAAGATCATTTCAAGTAGAAATTATAAATGCAGGGTGTTTATGGACGACTTTATTTTTAACGGGTAATACCACTGGTCAAAAGAAAGCGATTAAAATGTTTGAACACCGCAGTAAAAGTTATTTTTAAAAAATCTGATGTGGCCATCACAATACCTTCCGTCAATTCTGTGACTTTTGTACACACTCCTTACCTTTTTTTTGCAAAAGATTCTAATTTCAGTAAAATTAATACATGAACAAACTATGTAAATTATACTTGACACTGATATTTGTCAATTATAATTACCTGAATATATTAATAGTTTTCATAGTTATAGTATACCTGGTTGATTTATGAAATTCAATTTCTTTATAAGTTTCTAACTTTATATGCATTGAACATGAAGCCAAAATATTCAAACAAACCGTATAGAGAATAAAATATTCTTAAATATTTATAATAACGTAAATTGTGTTTTTTCACGAAAACTATTAAAAACTTCAATTAAGAGTACTTCCGGCTGACCAATTATAACCAAAATCTAATCAACTCTCCATAAGGACATACAAAGGAGGAATACGAAAAAAAATATAATTTTTGAAATTGCAGTATTGAAGTTATCACACACACATACATACGCACATACATACAGACATTATGAACAGTAAATTCGTATTCGAGGGACCCTAAAACGTGCTTAGTCATTAAAAACTTACCATCGATTTTTTGACGGAAGGTAAAGAGAGAAAACATTCTAAATTTTTCTATATCAAATTTTAAAGTGTACTTTTGTTCACTCAAAATAGTAGACCAAGTAGCACTTTAACCGCAACAATACATAAAATAGTACTTTAATTACAAAGGTAGATAAAATACTTGCAAAGCTTGTATACCATGGAGTGACGCTAAGCTTATAACAGGTGGGTTTTAACATTTCAAGATAATTCATAAACGTCAATATAGTTCAAAAAATTTGAATTAAAAAAAAATTTAAAATGTAGGATGCCCTTATTCTTCTTCACTGTTTATTTCAACCCTGTATACGAGTTGCTATGAATGTCACTAAAAATAATCCAAAAGATTGTTGGCCATACGATAAGATCTTTAATAATCTCTGGAAATTTCGCTTCTAAACAATTGTTTACTTGAAATGATCTCCCAAACTTAAAATTTGTTACGGTCGTCAAAAATCATCCGGTATTTATATAGAGTTTACGTTCCACCCTAGATAAATGAATAGGACACAAATAAGAAGCCCTCTTGTTTCGTTCTGATGTTATTTCAATTTTTTTGTGCGATTTGTAAGTTTACTACAATCTCTGTAGTTTTGTGTTCAAAAAATATGAAGTTGCATATTGTAGATCAGTATTTTAGATGTTGGTGGTAGGAATTGAATCTGCTACCTCAAATATTAAAAAAAAATCTTTTTAATTTGATTTGAAATTATGAACATTAAAGATGTTAAGAGTAAAATGAAAATATACTTTGAAAACAAAAACGATTATATTATTCTATATTTTCTAATCATGCACTAAATCACTATAGGACAATGATTCAAATATATAGATAGACTATTTTTTCGGAAAGACAATCTCTGGTCCTGTGGCAAAAACTAAAAGATAGTCACAACCAGCTTTTAGTTTTATTCATAGAATATTGTCTTTCCGAAAGAAAGGAATAGAGTCTTTGGCCAATGATTATATTTTTATCTACTCTTCTTCGTGAAGATATTAGACTGAAGCGATGATGTATGCTATAAATACTAAACTAATCTACACGACAAATGAAAAGCACGTTCGTCAGTCAAAACCGTCAGTTGGTCTGTTGAGAAGTCGTGCTAGAGAGTCCAAGATGACAGAAAGAAAAGTGTGGCCATCTTGGCTGTAATGTTTCTCCTGTCCAGTGTGGTGTGCTAGAAAGTGTTGTAGAAAAGTGCCTATGCTGCATAGCAAGTTTGGTATTCACCGCCGTTAAGAAAGGACTCCTTAATGAAGTGTTTGTTCAGTATAAATTTTAAGTACTACTTTTTGCAATTTTATTGTCTAATAGGAATACTTTAATCTATTTGCTAATGCGGGAACTTTTGTGTCCTGATGTTTGGTTCTATATTGTCCGAAAACTGTAGACAAATTTGATATTGTAGTATCCACCAACCACAGACGCAATTAACGTCAAAATTATGCAGATACAGACGTTGAAAACTAGTAAATTATTATAGGGATACAAAGCTGTTTTCGTAAAGAGGGGCTGTGTCAAAAGTAGAGACAAAAATTATTTATTTTGTAATATGTTTCCAAGGAATTTTTCTGTCATTAAATTTTGGGAATTGACCCATCATTACATATAGGCATGTTGAAAAACAAAATTATAATTAGAATAAATACTTTGATATCATAATATAAAATGTTTTTGGAGTTTCATGTTTAATAATAGTTATTTATGGATTAAGGGCATAATTAAAAGATTGTAGCACGGGGAAATATTTAAAATTCGACGCGTAGCGGAAAGTTTTAATTTTTCCGAGAGCCATAATCTTGATTATGCCCGTGGTACATACAACATTTTATTTTGGTTTTCGAAATTCAAGGATTCAAAAGATATATTTGTATATTCGTTATCGTTGTGTTGGCATTGTAAATTTTAAGCATTTGTGGATATTGCTATGTTGATTATTAAATTTTAATTTAGTGTCAAATAAAAATAATAGATTATTCCAAAGAATTTGAGGCTGCCTATGGAAAATTAGTTCCACAGAAGTGAAAAGACGTATACGAGAAAGAATACGAAAGTTTTGCGAGTGGTGTTTTTTTTTTATTCATAAACCACGATTTTGATAATGTTTGAATAGCTGTTGTCTGGCAACGTTATAGGCCCTCGGGCAATAAAAGTCAAATTGTGCCTGCTTTTGCGGGCGAATAAACAAGTTAATGATTCCAAAATAAAATAAATGAATTTTTATTTATCAGTAGAAACAGTTTCATTTTAAATACTGCGGAGTACTCTTTGTAAATACTAATGACATATTTAACATATACATATATCCTTTTTTAGGACCTACATGTTTTTTCTAAGTAATTTTGTTTATTATAATGGACTACTTTACTATCAATATAAAAAATATTTTATATTTATTGAAAGTCTTGAAATATACAAGAATTCCTATGAGAGGTGTAAAACAAGAATTCTGTCGATATTTTCGAATTTGGGACGTGGCCTTTGCTTTCAAAAACTTTGCGGTTTATACATAATTTGCATTTATTTACTAGGTACTGCCAAATAAATTAATATACTCGTAATTTAATATTTTTATAATATTCAAAATGTAAGTCCATTGTCACAATTTTTCTAAAAAATGGCTCTTCTTAGAGATAAATTAGTTTTTCACATTACGTCATTTAAAATTTCAGTTGTTAATTTGTAATATTAGTCAGAATCCTGGATATACTAAAACTTGCTTTTGATGCCTTTACGGCGACCAGTGTATCAGTGTATCATTTTGACATTATAGGTACGATTTATAAGTATCGCTTCAAATTTGTACACAAGAAAAGCAAAAAAGATTTACTTACATTCTTCAAAATGGCAGTAAGAAACAAAAGTTAATTTTATTTGTTACAATTTTTTTTAAAATGGATCTGCTAAGAGATGAATTAGTTTATCATCTTTTTAAAGTTTTAGTTGTCAACTTGTAATACAAGGTGAAGTAATAAAATAACGAGATTGATATTAGAACATTGACTATTCAAAAAAATACGCAGAACAAATATTGCCATCTTCAATGTACCTTTTTTCTCTAACCCTTCACCGTCCCATGCAAATATCCATCATTGGAAGCAATGCTGCCGGCTTTACGTTGTTCATAAGCGCCGCCGGATTTTTTTTAACCGCATCTAGGACTTGAATTTGGTTTCTTTTGACGTAGATTTAAATTTTGGATATAAAAAAGTTACATGGCGCTTGATGTACCAACAAGGTGATTTTGTGTTTTGTCCATGTGAACAATCCTTCGAATTAAAAAAAAATAAAACGATGCCCGTACACGGCCGATGCGCTCTTCCCTCTTTAAAACTTCTAAACTGCTCGAAAACTTGAGTATTAGATAGACAGTCATCACCATAAACTTTCTTCAACAAATCGTACGATTCTGTAACGGAGTTTTCAAGTTTCAAACATAATTTATTATTGACGCTAACATGATTCCGGCAGAGTACAAGAAAGCAGTCCATTTCAATCAAAGGCTTGCCTAATTATTTTGAAATTTTAACCGTGAATGGAAGAAGACAACAAATTAATGTGATACACCGTTCAATGGTTTCAAATTTACAGGGAAGTCGAAAAAATAAATCTCGTTATTTTATTGCCGCACAGCGGCGGCTTGTTCATGAGGCTGCATGGCCGCGCGCCTCCTACCAGAAAACGGTAAAAATAATTTCTTATTTGATATAATAAATTAACAATAGAATGAAATCATATAGTAAAGAATACAGCGGTTCTATTGTAACGTTAGTAGTTAATAGCATAAAACATTTAAATTCGATACGAGATTGGTCAGTGCGCTGAAGCCTTGGTCGTTCAGTGAAAGGCGGCCCCGCGTTGTTATGACAACGTGACGTAATATTTGTGTAACTAGCATGGACTAGCCACGTCATGTAGACGCTGTGTGGCCACACATTTTTCGGCTTCAGCTCAGTTCTTAATTTTGTAATGAATACAGTAACATTTTTTAAAGATGTCCGATCAAGGTCATCTACGAATTGTATGAAATAAGATTTTAGTCCCGCCCATTCTGTCAAATTCAGTAGTGTTGTTTACTTAGTTTTTATGAGGGTACGTAAGATACTACTGTTATTTTATTATTATAAAAATATATGTTATAGTAAAACCATTCAAAATTCAAATATAAGTCAACTGGTAAGTTTATTAACAAATGTAATACCTACCATATAACATGAAAAATAAGATACCAACACAATGTCAGTGGCAGTGACACTGACAGAAAATAACGTTATTATATATCTGAATTAATAAAAAACCTTACATTACAGCGAAAGTATTGTCAACAACGAGCATCGTTTTCAAATGAAATGTCCTAACTTAGTCGAAACAATTTGATTTTTTGAAAGACAAGCGTGTTATATCCATCCTTCTCGCACACGCTTGTAGTCTTTGCAAATGACAGAGATAAATACATGTCAATTTGTTAATTCGTTCATGATACAGGTGACGTTGATCGGACATCTTTAAAAAAAAATACTGTACCTTGTAGTGCACTGTTTCGCGGTACGACAAATCACAAATAAATTAATATGGCAGTGAATTATGTTAATGTTTTGTTAAAAACGAACTTTAATAGACTTCCGTTAGAAGATAAATTAAATAATAAGGAATTAGATAGGATAGGCCATTGTCTGATCAGAAATTAACACAAATTATTGTGATAAAACTCCAGAACAGAATATATACTCCTCATTTTTCAATTTATATCTACGAAAGACAGAAGAGCTGAATTTAGTTTTAAAAAGTGATTTGTGATTTCTTCATCTACTTGCTCAGTTTAGGTAAAAAAATACTCTTAATTTTTTTAATTACTGCACGTCTCCGGTTTAAAAGATATGAGCCGCTACTATTGCTACACCTCCGTATTTTAGATAGAATCATAGAAACTCTAAGTTTAATTTTTGATTTCATTATACCGCTTTAACGTTGTAGGTACGAATTGTAAGTTTCGTTTCAGATGTTTGCACAAAAAAGTAAAAATAGAAGACAATATTGCTCAGTACATTTATATTACAAGATTTTTATTATCAATGACCTTGTGGTAAAATTAAGTTTGTCCCGATAAGAAACAATTTTCTGAAATATTTTTACGGGATTTGAACCCTAAAGATCTTTTCTATAATGTGAAAGTTATGGTGTGTACGGAGTCCGTCTTAGAGGTGGTGAATGTTATGATTGTGGATTGTGAGATTTGTAGACTGTTACTGATAGATTCGTGGGCCGATCGAAAAACCAACCAGGTAGTTGAGCGGGGGAGAAATAAAACTTACCTGCGTGCAAAACAACTACTTTGTTGGTTTTTAGTATAAATTTAAGCAGGTCTGTTAGCTACATTCTATGGGTAAGCGTTCAACTGCAGAAATTTCCGAGAATGTCGGAAGTGAGCCATGATCACTTTTTCTAACTTCAAAGTTTCTATAGACTCTAGTTAATATTCGCTTTTTAATCGAATTATTTATTAAAGTTGTAAACTAGCCGGGCAGTTTATAGTTTGTTTTTATAAGAAACATTTTATAAAGAGAACAGAATCCATGCTCAAAGAATGCTTAAGAAGATGAAGAGTTTTGAAGTGCTACTTCATAATGCCGTTCATTAAAAACTTCATTCCAAACATCGTGCTCTTGTGCCATGGTTATCACGGTCTTAATCACCAAATTCCAACAACTTCCAACCCAAAAAGAACATTAGGTACACTTCTTTCAAAAAACTTTTTCATTATTTTGTACATTTAAGATGGACCTAGCGTAAGAAAATTTCTTTTTATATGCAATATCACACAATACTTTTATATACTAATGATGATGGATGATACTGTATACATGTATCCCAAAAAATTTTTTGCTGAAAAGTGCATGAAAAAGTGCCTTAAAGAGATATAAACCAAAATCTATTTTTACAATGTCGCTTATATATAGCGACCTATGAATTTTATTTTTGAAATAATGATACCATGGTCTTTTAATGAATAACTTTTGTCTAACTTAACCAACTTTGTTTTTCTTACAGTTCGCGAGATCCCCATGCAGAGTGTATTTTTTCGGATATAAAATAAAATAAAAGTTAAAAAATAATGCTTTATTTTACGACCATATTTTGGTAGTGAATGTAAAGGCGCGGACTTATTGTTGTTGAAATTAAACATTTGAAGATGTATCGAGTGTGAAAAAAAGTTTCATAAAAATGTTGTGACCTAATAGGCATTCTGTCTATATTGCTCGATGTATACAGTGTGACCATAAAATTTTAGGACCCTTATAAATAAGATAAAAGTCGTTATATCATCAAAATCACAATTTATTTTTCAATATACTTTCCTTCTAAATCCACACAGTGCTTGGCGCGGTCCTCCAGTCCTCTCTCGGATAAAACTGGGATTCAACGTTGTAACAGTTTTCTTTTAGCTTCAATTTTATTTTGGGGAAGAAGTATAGTCAGCCGGGGCCAAATCAACATAGTAACATTTTTAGAAGACACAAATTGACGACGGGCTGTTGCTTTATAGGTCAATGCGTTACCTTGCACGCGTACAATTTTTGTTTTTCTTCAAATCTTCGACGATAGTCAATTCAACTACTCTACAACCATCTTAATCGTAACACGTCGAATTAAAATCAACAGTTGTCGAACTATTTCGATTTTTTGGCGTTCTGCTTGCAACGAGTTAATAAAGCATCCCCAAACGCTTTATAGACCAAAGGAAACGATTCGGTTGGTTCTTTGCACAAACGAACATAAAATTTGATTGCGTACCGCTGTTCGACGGATGCATCCATGACGATAGGTAGATCTAAGAGGTCAACAAATTATGCCCACATGAGAACTGTACTGAACCAATATTAATAAAACTGGATGGGGGTGTTCATGAAGATTAGTCAAAAATAATTTGGCTGCCAATTCATAGATGGCGCTACAGAAAATCAGTCCTAAATCTTTTTAGCCACACTATGTATAACTGTCTCTTAAACACCTATAAGATCAATGTAACCAATCGTTACAAATTTTGTTCTAATATTTAAATACATTATTATAAGCACGTTATTTGAAGATATTTTTGGTTTTTATAAGTATTTACGGTAATGCTAGTCATAGACATCTATACGCTAATAATAGAATTGTATAACTATGCCTATGGCACACTGGTCGAAGAGCATCAGAGAGAGCATCGATGAGAACAACAGTATGCACCCGTCATCGATTGAAAAATAGCGACGCCTCTATTTTCATCAATTTTCATCGAAGATTTCATGGATGAAACGAATGTATCTCATTTCACACGTATATATTGTGTCTCATTTTAAACGTTTTGTTTGCTTATGTCAACCATCATCCTTGGTGTCAACTTTTTCGTTTTCGCGTTGTGTGAGTATGTCAATATTTTCTTTTTATATTTAGTGTTTAATTTTCCTTTTACGAGTATACTTAGTATATAATTTTGTTCGTTTGTTTTCTTTGTTTCTACAAAGAAAGCTCAATTAAAAATGAGGTAAGTTTATTTTAAGTTATTTATAAATAATAGTATATTATTCAATAAGCATGTAATGTAAATCATTCGAGTGAGTAATAGCCATTACATGCGAACAGAATACTATACTTTATCCACAACTGTCAAATAATAACATACTGTACTATAATAAAATCAGAAATAACCTAACAAATTTTAGAAAATTGTTTGTTCACCAACATAAACATAGCGTTGATTACTGGGTATTTGTTTTAACAAAACTATGAAGTGATTTGACATTTAGCAGAAAATTTTAAACCAACTATTCAGCTACATTTTAAGCTTAAGAAGAAAATAAAACTATAAAAAACGAGAAACCTAGTATAATTTTGGCTTTTTATGTGGAAATCAATTCTTATTAAAAATAATTTGTTTGTACTTTTGTAAGGTAAGATTTGAATTTGACATAACGATTGAATAATATTATTCCATCGACCTGTCAATATTATTCAATTAGCAACAGTAACGAAGGTCATTAATTGGTAAAAAACTGTTGAATTATGGGTATATTATTTGACAGTCGTGGATAAAAGGTTTTAATGCCATAAATTTATGTGAAATATCAATTTAAAAACAGACGGCATAGGAATATTTCACTGGTATTATTATCAACTTAACTTTTTTTCGTCACAGAAAAATTTGCTGTTTTTGTCATCGATGAAATATGAAACCAGCGATGACGGGTGCGTACTGTTGTTTCATCGAAGCTCTTTGATGCTCATCGGCCAGTGTGCTTACAGGCCTATTCTACTAAAAATATGTATAACGATATCGTTACCAAACGACTGTCGCTAAGCATTTGGTTGAACGACTTTAATAACGACAAATGCGAAAAACGTATTCTACTAATCATATCGTTATAAATTATCGTTATCATGATTTTAACGATTATCTAACTTCATGTTGATTTTGACAGAATAAATTTATATTTATTTTTCAATTTAAATTTGTCGTATTATTCATTTGACTGAATTTTCCAATGGATAAAACAGGGATTCGAAAACGATACAAAGGCAATATGAAATCTTTGTTAAACAGTTAGAAAATAATAGTTCATTAAGAACTAATAAATTTCCCAAAGAAGAAATGGAAGAAATTTAATCATGTTCTGTTAATCCCATTTCTATAATTATTTAATAAATGTGCCTTGATAAACGACATCATCCAAATGGCGGAATCATGAACAGATCCAGGGAACTGTGCATTTAGGGACACTATATTTAAATCTCAATTACAAATCTGTAATATAAATTCTAAACAATAAAAGTACAAATATGACGTTTTGAGATTTATCTAACAATTTGGCACTTCAAGGTTGAAACAATGATTTTTTTTTCTATTTATAAAAAGAAGTACAGGTTGATTCGGATGATAAGTTAATAATAATTTATAAATACTCTAGAATTTTTTGGCAAACCATCACTTCTTAACGAGTTCCTCATATTTGGTGATATTTGCGTAAATAAATCTCTCCATGCTTCTTTATTTAATCGCAAAAAATTCTAAAATTTTCCTCCGGTACAGTAAAAGGATCTGATGTATCACACAGAGTATAATTATATAATTTGACTTCCCTACACAAATATATAATTTATCAAATACATAGATACTGCGTATATATTTACAAAATAAATATGTATTTACAAATATTTAAAGAGAATTAGAAAATAATAAACAAAAAAGTTATTTTGAGTGGCCCGTTTTTCAGTGTCACCGCTATATTAAACAAGTCACTATCATATATTTATTTATCTAAATCTAAATTTTTAAATGAATTTTTGAAATATGTCTAATATTAAAAAATATAATTAATAAAATTGTAAAGAATCTTTTGCTCAGCTATATTTAATAAAATATCTTCTTCGGCCATTTTTGCTTTTGTTTTCCAAATATATCAAACTTTACGACTTCAACCAGCCATCTGAACTTGTCATTCATAAACGATATAAAATAACGATATGTAACGATAAATAAATTAGCAGAATAGGGTTTTGGCAAAAATCGTTATTATAACTACATGTCGCCTGGTAACGACTCGTAACGATACATAATTTTTTTAGTAGAACAGGCCTGTTAGACGCGTTCAGAATTTAATTTTTTTAGTAAAGTCAATAAGTCTCCATTGAAACGCTAATAAATCTTGTAGAAATGCCTAGAATCCCATTATTAGTTTCATGAGCCTAAAATTGATATGCTATACAATTTTTAAAAGAAAAATGGATTACATGTGATTATGGTATATGATGAGTATATAATATAAGTTAGTTTATAAGTTGCTTAGGCACGTTTAGATCCAAGTTAAATCAATATATATATACAATAATCAAAAACACACAAGTGAGCAAAAATAGTTATAAGAAGTGATTAAAAATTGATAACCATAGCTTAATTCACCATCCAAATCAAGTTGGCGGATGAATCTTTGGCAAAGGCAGCTAGAACGTCTGTTCCCATGCTGATGCATAGAGAGTTTAGAGTTATAGCGCAGAAGGAAGTGCGACAGAGAAAGAGACGCTAGCTATACAAGAGGAACCGTCTGTATCGGAACGGACCGTCAAGTATTTCGGCCATCGATCCACACAAGAGAGTGAATATAATATGAAGTACGAGTGTTTGCACATGGAAAACTCATGACGTGAAGTTTATAAGGTGCTTAAACTTAAATCAAATCAGGAGGACCAGCACTTTTCAAGTAATCAACAAAGAATATACTCGTAAAGTTTTAATAATTTTGTTCCGGATATTCTATCCCTTCAGCTTTCGATAATCATAAAATAGATATTTTATAAAGGTAATATATTAATAATTTAGTTTTTAAGTCACACTATAAAATGTTCAGAAAATTTGCTGTGTAAGATTGTACAAAGATTTAACAGATTCAAATATTTTTTTTGTAACTTTCATTAAGTACTTCTCATGTATTACACATTTAATTCATTCTCTGGGTCATATTGACCATGTTCAAAATACATACGAGCTCAGGTTCATCATAGTTCGGCCGGCTTACATTTTCACAAATTATAAAATCTACTCAAATGGTTACAAATTTCTACAAAATTCTTTCGATTACTTTAAATATAGACTTCAATCATACAAAAACTGTAGGTCAAATGACGAGTGACAACAGTTCGACCTGCATTTAAAGGGTCATTTTCTAGACCAGATTTATTTTCTATCGAGACCCTTTACTTCTGGCATAAAGTAAAACAACAGTATGCAAGACTATGGAACAATAAAGAAGAATGTGCAGTGTTTGTTCATACAATGACTAAGAATTAAAAATGGTAGTACTAATTGATGCAATTCTATATTGAATGGCGGAATACTTGAATAACATATTCAGTTTATGTATGTTTAAAATCTATATTTTAAACTAGTCGAAATTAAATTGTAGAAAATTTATTTTGTTTGTTGAAAATGTAAACTGGTCGAACTATTGAATATGGGCTAGTAAGTACGTCTAATCATCTTCCTCAATTTAACCATTTAATGGATGGTGGTTTGTGAAAACGGGCCTTATTTTTTTTGAAGAAAGTATCTGAAGAAACGAACGAAAATTGATTGATATTAAAAAAACAACTCAATAATCTTTCTTTATACAGTATTAGTCTAGTGATCGTCTCTAGTACTTATGAAAAAGTCTTGCACTTTTTTCTTACTAATTCATTAATGCATATTTGACCCATTGTTTCTGGTTAAATTAGTTTAGATTTAGTTAAGAGTTAGGTTAGTTGAGGCTAGTTTAGATTAGATTAGGCTACGTTAAATTACATTTTTGCACGATCTTTTTTTTAATATTTACCGATAGGGTTTCCAAGGCAGGAGGCTTTATTTACAAATTACTGATCGGTAAGTGATGTGAATCACTTATCGTTAAGAGGCGGAGGAAGTAAGTAGATAAAAACAACGGTGAAAGTTCTTTAAAAATGACGACCAAATTTTTTTCATATGTCAAAATAATTTTCAAATCTTCGTTATTTTAAATTTTGTGCGTCGATCGTGCATAAAACGTAATAAGCTTTGCGGTCAGTATGTATCGGATGTATTGGAGATCTCGACTTCGCCTTGATCTTCAAAATCATCCTCAACCGGTAGGAAACACTTACTGACTTTAATACTTAAATAACTATTTTATTAGTTATTGATCCTTTATAGAATAGTATTGGTAGTAATTAATGTAGCAGATATTTAACAGATAATCAATTTTGGGGAGTTTATCAAAGCTGATTCATCGAATTCCAAAAACTTTTGATGAAAATATGAATGATATATAAATACGAAGAATTTTTTTTGTGAAAAATTCATAGACTTCACTGGGATATAAAATCAGGACTTTTATATGTTTAATAGGTTGCTCTATCAACTGAACTATGAAATACGACTTCAGAGGCATTTCATACCTTAGTTAGAGTATCCTAAGATATATCAAGGCAATAAGTAATGACCACGCCTAGGCAACGTCATACTCGTCCTGTACATAATGGTTACAATTTGTGTCGAGAGTGAAATAGAGAACTTTAGAGAAAGATGGGGATAAGAGCCTGGCATTTTGTATTTTGCTGCATGTTGTATCTGTGTTTAGGTTGTTGAATTTAGAGTTTGCGGTAGTGATTTTATATTATATTTTCTAAAATAGGTAGAAAATGTTCTGTGCCTTTGTGTACTAGTGGGCACAATAGTAATAAGAACATAATTAGTTTATTTTCCTCACCAAAAGATATTAATACTTCAAAGGTTATGATTAATATCTTTCTTGGTTTTATGCATTTTGTATATACGCAGCAAATATTTTAATGGAATATATTGAATCCGAATAAGTGTACCACGAAACTAAATATATTCCAATTTTTCTTTTCCTTGTATTGAACATAAAATCATTCGTATTAAAAAATAAGATCTAAACAATGCAAGAAATATTCAAAATTACTTTCTAACTAATTGTTTTGAAAAATTGCAACATAATTTTCTGTACATGTGTCCATATGTATATATATATATATATACAGGATGGTTTTGAACTTAATATCATAAATTTAAAGGTAAGTAGTATGACATGTGTAGATTATAAAACAGAAAGATTTTTTTTTTAAATTCGACTTTACTTACGGAAATTTTTTTTACTGCTGTTTTAATTAATATTTCATTAAAAATATGGTTATCAAAAATACATTCAAAATTAGTTGTATAAGATATTATTCTTAATAATTAAATTAAATTGCATTTTTAACGAAAATAATTGTGTAATAGATAAAATAATGCAAATGCATTGCCAGTGGTCCAGTGGTACATACCAAAAATGTTAGTTTCATGAAGACTACCCTTAAATATGCGAATTTAAATAAAATCTTTGTTTCGTAATCTACACATGTCATACTACTTACCCTTAAATTTATGCCATTAAGTTCATAACCATCCTGTATATATATATATATATATATATATATATATATATATATATATATATATATATATATATATATATATATATATATATATATTGTAGGTATTATTTTCTGTATAAAAATATATTATTATATTAAATAAATAGTTTATTTGTGTATTATTTGTATTTGTATTCCGAAATATCCATAATATTACAGTGATATAGAGCTTGTACTTATAGCCTGTCCCTCTCTCTCTCTCTCTCCAGCCACATTTCATAGCCATGTTTCACTACAAGTGTCCTCTTCTATATATTACTTCGTAGTAATGACTGTTAGTTTAAACAACTAATTACGGATGATTCGCAAGCATTTAACTAGCATTGTTTTTTTTGTCAGTTGTTTGTAGATTATTTTGGAGAAAAATGCTTAAAATAATTCATAAACGATTGACAAAGAACCAGTGCTAGAAAACTGTTCGCTAATCACCCTTAATCAGTTGTTTATACAACCAACAACTGTATTCAAATTCCGGTGCAGTCCATGAATTTTTAACAGTAATTTTTCTTCGTAGTTTGTTATAAAAATAGCTATATAAAAATAGTTTGTAATACGGTATACAAATTGTGATTAGAAAGAAAAGTGCGCATAGAAGGAGCAGAAAGGGATAGCATTTTGGAATAATTTGAAGAGTCTGCTGTTTTAGGCTCAAACACTTGTCCCGATAGAATGCAGCTTGCAATACCTGTGATCGCAATCTTGCATGACCACTTGGACGTGCCCTCTATATTGATATCCTCGGCCTGTTCTATTGAATCAATGTGTGTATCTGGGTCCACTGAAAATGTCGTTCTGCGCGTCGCGAATCAGCCACCGGAAACAACAAGACACACCGAATACAACACCACATCGACACGACAGCTCAGCGTGGGGGACGGGCTAGAATGTGAGGGCTAGATACAGCGGGGAGAGGAACACAGTTAGATCTGCAACTAAAGCAACAAGAGTTTCTCTAAGTGCTCTTGTTGCTGCAGTTGTATACAGTGCAAAATGAAAGCATATTTCATTTATATTATACCAATGTATTCAAATATTCTGTTCATATTTTGAGATCGCGGTATTTGATATATCTTCAGGGCGTACTAGTGTACGACTACAGTTTTATCCGCCATGTATATTAACCACTATACTGTTACGAAGCGTGAAACGAATGAAATATTTGCGGGACAGCAAAAATGCTTGTATAACTTATGAAACAAAAGTTTCGAGAAAAACTTAGACCTCCTCATCAATTACAAATATTTTTTTTATTGAAACATTCACATAAGGGGTTGTTTCTATAAACTAAGCAGATAAGAAATCTAGTTTTACAACACTGATAGAGGACCATTATCTTCAATGCGATGCAATTTTTTAATACTTGGTCTGATTTGTCTTTAGAAGATGTTAAGTCTATTTCCTGGATCGTCAGAAATACTGTTGTCTGCAACTGTTGTTTGTTTTGGTATTCTGCTCTTTGTTTTCTATAAATTGTTGGCTCCTTAATGCTCTGTAGCATCTGGAGATTCGTTCAAGCTGGGCCGTTGTCTATTTAGTTATATTATTTCTTTTTCAATATTTTAAATCATTTCTCACCAAAGTTGTGCTAACAATCATCTATAAATTTTAAATCGTCGAGTTAATTTGCGCTATGAGGTTTTAACTTTGTCGTGAGCACTTTGAATTAGTCTGCTGACTTGATTTGGGGGAAAAAGTTCGGGTCGCCCAATTTATGCTAAATTAATACATACTACACCTTTTTGACATTCCAGTATAGTTCGATAAATAGTCACCTATCGTCACGTTTCGGCTATCTGTCCAACTAACCTATAGATAGATTTACGTACAGTCAAACCTGTTTAATGGGTCGATTCTGTTCACATCTGTAAATCGTACAGATCTGTAAACCTGTAAATAATGAACAAAATCGCAATGAAATCTGCCACTCTTGTGTATAATTTTATATTAATCAACAAGAATAGACGTGATTTTGTCACTTTTTTACAGATTTACAGATTTGAAAGACTACAGTATTGAACAGAATCGACCCGTAAGCCGGCATGCTGAACGTGGATCCGGAAAACAATTTTAGATTCGCTCCGCTAAAAACAAATAAGCGGAAGCGAGCGTTTGCATGTAAAAATCACGTGGTGTTACAGCAACGATGATTGGTCAAACTGCATCGCTATTGTGTACATTATATTCTTCGTAGCCAAACAAAATCGTCAGCATGTACGAGTAACTATTCTGTCCTTAAAGTCGGCGGTATCAAATTATATACCATTGCATGAAAATGGAACATCCGATAGAAAAACCTCCAATGCAGACATTATAATTTAAAATAAACTTTCTTTGAAAATATTTTCCATAATATTTAAAATAATTGAGTTACAAAAAAAAAACAGAACGATGATTCATCTTGTATACGAGGTTTGTTCAAAAAAGATGACTTTTCAAATTTCGCGGGCTACGTATATTAGATTCTCGATTTTTCTTGTTTGTACAAATGTTCCCAATATATGTTGACATGATCAGCCATTTTGCATTTGTAATTTGTTTTCGACAAAGATAAACGTTAGACGTATTTTGGTGTGCTTGGCGATTTTTTGTAATCGAAAAAACTGGATCAAAGAATCTGTATTAAATTTTGTGTGAAAAATAAAATTGGGTTCCAACGCACTTGAAATGTTGATTGTGGCATTTGGCGAGTCTACTTTGAGCAAAAAAACTGTTTATAAGTGGTACAAGCACTTTACAGAAGGCCGAGAAGATGATAATGATGATGCCCGCCCTGCTCACTGTTTTCTTCGATTAAAATGGCGTGGTGCATCATGAGTTCTTGCCAAAAGGTCATACGGTCAATAAGGAATATTACCTTCAAGTTATGCGCCGTTTGCGTGAAGCAATACGAAGAAAACGCCCGGATTTGTGGCAAAACAATTCATGGCTTTTGCATCACGATAATGCACCTGTTCACACATCGTTGCTTGTTCGTGATTTTTTGGCCAAAAACAACATCGTAATCACGTCTCAGCCACCGTATTCACCCGATTTGGCCCCCTGCGACGTTTTCCTGTTCCCAAAACTGAAAAGACCCATGGAAGGACGGCGTTTTGCCACGATTGAGGAGATAAAGATTGCATCGCTGGAAGAGCTTAAGGTCATACCAAAAAGCGCGTATCAGAAGTGTTCGAGGATTGGAAAAAGTGCTTGCACAAGTGTATTATATCTGAGGGGGATTACTTTGAAGGAGACAAAATAGATATTGATGAATAAATAAATATTTTTCAAGAAAAATAAAGTCACCATTTTTTTTGAACAAACCTCGTAAATATTATACCGTTATCATGTATTGCATTATTACCTTATTAGTGTTATTACTACAGTATATTATAGTTACGTTTATAAAAATATTATTGTTCTAAATTATAATTAAAATTTGAAATAAAAATTATTACCATTTTGTAGAGGTTTGTTTCCGTCTTATAGGAGATTCCTGTAGAAGCCGGAATCTTGCTCAAGCCGGAGTGATATTTTGATCCCTCACGATTCCGGCTTAGGCAGATTTGATCGTATTACGAGTTTGTGTAACATCTTTCAAAACTTTTTCTAACAAATTTAACATGGTGTATTATAAAACTATTATGTATTTATTATGTTCAGTGACATCTGGATTAGATCTTATTTAGTAATAAAATTTGGAGCGTAAATTTCTTCTCAAAACTTCTGTTACATATATTAGTATTCTGTTGCAGGTTCTTCTCTGTATATTAAAATAATCTTACTGTTCCTTTACCATAAATGCAATTTTTGTTTGAAATATATGTGGGAACTGTAGTTTTCATTCCTATAAGAAACAGAACGGTAGAAATAACGATATGTTCGCATTCGATGTAAAAGCAAGCAATGATAGTTATAATTGCGATATTTATATTTTCATTTTTGAACCCGACATAGAAACGTACACCATCAAGTTACCGTAGAGACATAACTCGAAAGGAATTCACATGACGAGACTATAAGACTCGCCCGAAGGAGAAATTGCAAGTCAGTAATTTTAGTGTGTATAAAAGGCAATATGAACAGAATACCGCGCAAACGACAATTTTTGAGTATTTTTCTAATAACTTTTTGCGTCACTCTAGAACTGTTTTTCTATCTCAGTTCTATCTTTTCCCTCTGCACTGGTACATCTAACTGGAAGTAGGATAGGAAATTGCGCGGAAGGCGGAAACATCCAACATCCAGAAGGAGCCATGTCGCAGAATGTCATGTAGTTGGTACTGGCAGTTATGTTACAAACAACGATATCGATGCTGATGCGCACGGCATCGTTTCAAATTCATTTGCATTCGCCCGCTATCATCTGTAGTTAACTGGTGATGTTCGAAATTATCTATCTCGGAACAAGATACGTGAGAGGAATGTAGAATCGAAAAGTTCGAAATAAACACTAGATATTGAAGGGTATTTCATAAATGCAATATTCTGATATATTCTGTAAGAAAGTTGTTAATTTTTAGCAACTGATCCAATTTTTTTTTGTTATATGTTAACATACTTGATTGGTGAATTTTTTTAATGACTTGCTGAAAATTAACCACAGAGTACAGAGTTACAGAATAGGCCTGAATGTCTATAAATTACTTAATTTTTTTTGATACATATTGCAATAATATTACAATAGATTTATTTAACAAAAGATTTTTATGGTTCAATGACTAAAGATATTCTTTGGCTAATGCAACAATAACTAATGTCCATTTTTAAGCCGGCCATATTCATTGTAATTCTGACGTGGTTTAAACCAGGTCTACCTTAGGACTAAGGTTTTTACTTATTCATAGTAACGGTTGACTTATGCCTATTTGCACTGCTTCTAGCTAAATTTTAACTTTTGGTTAAATTGACAATATTCTGTCGAAATAAATTGTCAAATGGATTATTAAATATTACTCTCAAAATTTCGATATGTGCTTTTTTTGTTAACCTGTAGTTAGGAATTTAACTAGAACCTGTGCAAAAGAGTATTAGACCTAGTCTAAAATTTAGATCAGGCCAACCCCTAGTTTAAATCAGGTCTAAGCCCTGTCATTGTAATGAATATATAGTGTGCTTTAAGAATATTGCATTCGTAAGATATATGAAATTTTTATTAATTGTCAAATCCAGGATGTATATTTTTGCACACATGCATGATATAGAAGATGAAGAATGATCAGATGTCAATGTTGAAGGTACTTACATTTATAATATCTGTAAATTTGATATAATTGATATGTGTATTTAATTTTAGCCCGAAAACACTTCTCATGTTTCCTCATATACAGGGTGTAACATCAAACCCGACCACCGTTATTATTTTCTTTATTATTATAGTCACAAAAAAATCTACAAAACAAAGTTATAGCAGACCAAGGGTGACATCCCATTAAGGAAGAAAATAGTTTTTAACCGAGTGGTTCTCAAGTTGCAACACAAAGTTACATTTTTTCAAATGGGATTATATATATTTTTTATACCTATTCGACTGCGACTTTTTTTCTGAATTCAACCATGTATTAGTTTTATATCTTTACATAATAAAAATATTGAAAAAAAAATGCAATTGAAATTTAAATAAATTTGATTTTCATAGTCATATTTCAGTAGGCTATGCATGAAAAACAAAACCTGCTATTTGTCAATTTGAATTATTTAGGATAGAAATCTAATAGAACACTGTTTATAATGTTTTTAATATATATTTGTTTCATTTTTATTTAAGCTTAATTATTTTTCATTCGTAGCCCACTGAAAAATAATTATAGAAATTAAATTTATTTAAATTTCAATTGACTTTTTCTCAATATTTTTGTTATGTAAGGGTATAAAATAATCTCATAGTTGAAAGAAATACGTTATCGAATAGGCATACAAAATATGTATAATCCCATTTGAAAAAATATAACTTTATGTTATAACTTGAGAACCACTGGTTTAAAAAAATATTTATTTCTGTAATGGGATGTCTCCCTTGGTCTCCTACAACTTTGTTCTATAATATTTTTTTGTAACTATAATAATAAAGAGAATAATGGCGGTGGTCGGTTTTGGTGTTACATCCTGTATACTCGAACATATGAGTACACACTTGTATAAACTTATTGTTGTGGCAAATATTATTGTTATTTTAGACAATATTAAGTATTAATTTTTACACTGATAACTAAATGACATTTGAAAATATTTATGTCTGAAGCTTACTTCATATTCATCACAGACTATGTCCAGATGGATACAAGGACTAAACTAGGTAAATTTACTATGAATAGGTCCAGGGTGGTAGCCCGCAGCCATAGTCAGTACTTCGCCTCGACTCATACTTGAGTATGCCTTCAGTACTAGATTTCGTTTCATAGTCGCTACTCGTTTCTTTACTCATACTTAAATCGAAGGTTTACTTGAGTACAGCTCCAAGCAACATTGAGTAATGCTTGAGGTTATGCTTGACGCTTTCTTTTTAAATTTTAGGTAGACTTGATCATTATATAAAAAAATGTCAAACTGTCATTTCCACCACATAAGACATTTAAGTTAAATAATGAATCGTGAAGATAATCTAGAATTTTTAGAATTTGTAGACATAGTAGGAGAAGCCTTAAATAATAATGATGAAAGAGGGTTGCTCCAAGAACATATATTCGTGATATGTCTCATGTATCTGCAACCTGTGATATATATGTAGATGTCAAATACACGATTTAACAGAAAAATATTACTATTTATAAATATATCAACACCATTAATACAAATGCTATAGATTCCTACGTTGGAAACCGAGAATTCACGAATATACGACTATGAAACATATAATGTGCTTGAGGTCGAGAACGACCGGAGTAATGCTTGGCGAATACTCAAGTACGAGATTATGAGCATCGACTATGGATACGGGCATACGTTAGATTTAGTTTAAACCTATCCTACGTAGAACTAGTGTAATTGGTACAAGCAGGGTGTTTACAAACTTTCGTTCTCATTTTAATGGGCCAAACAAGGCGATAAATTTTAAAACCTTTGTAAAAGTTGAACGATAAAAAAATTCTAAGCGGAGCGAGACTAGTGGCCGTATTATGAAGAAAACTATAATTCTCACAGATTTGTAAATCTGATAATAATGAAAAAAATCGCAATGAAAGTTGTCACTCTTATGTATAATTTTAAATATCTATAAAATTTTATAAATACCTAACACAAGTTTTTCTAAAAATCTAACCGATTTTAGAATATTTCCTGCAATGTCTTAATAAAAGTTGTTCATTTTGAAGCGATTACCACAACCCAACCCGTCTTTGTAATTTTGCACGTAGAGCGTTCGTTCTGTGGAATCGAGTCGTCGTCATTCTCACGTTCTACAGAATTACAAAGGCAGTTAAGTAGAATGATACATCGGGCGCTCCTACTCGTTTCGAACATCACCTGTAACCATCTCAATATGCGGTGCAACGTGCTAGTCGCTAATGGAAGTTGGTGTACGTCAGATACTCGGCAGCAAAGCTTATACTTACTAGACCAACCTCTCACAAACACAGTATTACATCACTATATCTTCAATCACTACCAACCCGGATCTTAGGGAAGCTTGAACTCAAATTGAAAACAGAGAATGAAAAATATTTTTTCGTCATTCAAATATAAAAAAAACGATATGACTTTTTGGTAAATGAATAAATAACTGGCTTCAAAAAGAAACTATAAATAGGTACCAAAATTGTTTTTACGGAATCTATTGAAAAGAGAGTAGAATAATCTTTGGGAACCTCCTTTGTATTTAACGTTGAAATGAAATGTAGGTCTTAATGTTCCAGGTTTTTATTTTGTTTTAAATTTTCTTTGTTAATTAGATCATAAACAGCTTATTTTAAACAGAAAAATAAAAATACAAGATAAAATTTATTTAAACCTTTGTATTGTGTACATTATTCGAAAAAAAGGGTACTATAAAAATACATGACTTTTCAAATTGTTTAAGAGTATATCAATTTATTTAAAACGTAACAGATATTAGTGTAAAAAGTCTATTAAATAACATCTCAAGTAAAAAAAGTTAATTGTAACCCATATTTGTATTCACAGATTATTAAATTACTCTTTTCAATAGGCACCAGTTTCCTTTAATTTGCACAATCGGGGTTGGACAGTTCCTTTTTTGACGAAATTATCGTTTTAATGGATACAGGATGTTCAATTTAAGTTTATCATTATTGCTTCTTGAGAACTAGAAGAGATACAAGATTGTTTAAATTAGTAAAGAAATACTATTTTGAAAGACTATTACAAATTAATAATCACTGGTTCTCCAATAAATACAGCTTCTAATACCCTTAAATAACATTTTTTTTAAGAAATGTATTATAAATTTACATTAATTGAATTGCTTATTATTAAAAGGGTACTAGTCCACAAAATCATCAAATTGGTACTGCCATCTATGACTCTAACGCTGTTTTCTGATTGATAATTGTTTTAAAATCATGGTTCTTCGCATAACGGGTATTGGAAAATTAAATCTGCTTATTTTGTTCCTTTATAGCAACTGTGCGCGTGTCTGTTTTTGAACGGCCATGTATGGGTCTTCCGAATTCCGAATCATATAATGGCAAGTTATAAAGTCAAATGAAATACACTCCTGGACATTAATTTTGTCAAAAGAATCAAATTTTGGAACATTCTTCAACCAAAGAATTATATGGTTATGAGGTGATCCCCGCATTTGAAATTCCACCCTCTCATAACTGTCTTCCACATTAGTTTTGAAAAATTGTCGAATTTTGTTTCAAAAGCAGAATTAATTTATTAATTTTTAAGTCAAAATATTTCGCACAAGTAATTGAATCGTTTAGTATTAATTCCGTTTTTTTCCTTATTCTTCTAAATTTAGAGCTTTATTATTAAAAATAGTTTTAGTTAGTTATTTAATTTCTATAAAGATTTTATTAATTCCGGCCACCATTTTTCAGTGGAAGAAAGAGTTAAAAATAATGTTGGTTTGCACAGTTGCCGAATCATTGCAATAAATATATTTTTTTAGTTGTTACTTACGAATTTATATTCAGTGTCTAATTTAACTAAACATTTATATTTTTTCACATAATTATCATTTGTTTTTAATAGGACATGTTCAGTTACTTTAATTATAATTTTTGCAAGATGCAATATTTAATTATAATGAATTTGTTTGTGACGATGTATATTGTTTATATAAAAAAGAAAAACACTAGATGAAATAGATCAGTCGATAAACAGTTTTTTGTATACTGTAAAATTAATAAAAGGGTACTAGTGCTTTTTTAAAAATAATCAAATCAATTTAATTCAAATCGCACGGGAATCAGAGCGCGATGAAAGAGTCTTGTGTTATTTTTATTAGAAACAATTGATTAAGAAGAAGTTATTTGAAAAAGACAAAAATCTGTTTTTTTTATTATCTTATATAGTGATCTATGCATGTTCTCGAAAAACAAAGGAAAATTAGTCGAAATGTTAAGTTTGTGATAATTGTAGCATAAGTAATTTTTGGGTTCATACTATTCTACTTCGTGAGAAATGATTTGAATATGCATGTATGTAAAAAAAATTAAATAATGAAACAAGAATGTACATTTCTAAAATAGCAAATCTTTTTGAAGCCAGATTGGCACACCCTGCAATGGGTAATATGCCGTGATGGAATATATATATATTTATTATGTAATAGTAGTGGTAATGACTTGGTTTGAGAGAGAGTGTGTCTGCTCGTTCCGTAACATAACATCAGTACCTACTAACTAGTATCCATTCATTCGGTCATGACATATAGGGTGGATCTAACATTATTTTGTACATAGAGACATGAGCACAGTACAGTTGCAGGCGACAGGCGGCTGGGACGGCTCGACGAGACAAACCTGTGATGGCAATCTTAGCCGACCACTTGGACGTGCCGTCCAGCACGGACTGCTTCACGGCCTTCATGTGCCCCGCGTGGCTTTTGTCTTCCACACCGAACACCGCCCTAACAGGTACAGACTCTAACAACACGGCTCTGCACTTGTCTCAAAAGAAACAAGACTCTAAAGAGGACATTTCATCCCCAAAAGATGCACTAAATATTTACGAATGGTACCACGTCACTAGTTAAGAGCTAACTTAATATGTGTTTTAGAATGGGCTATTATAACATTATTATAAAATTACGTGGCGCCCAGTATTTCATAACTCCCGTACAAAGTAAGACCCACTCCTTTCTCAACAGTTTAACAACCAGCGGTTGAATACCAAAGAAACTGGGGTCCATTAACTCGCGTTAGGTCAGGTTAATTTGGAAATTTTAATTTATATATGTAACATGTTCAACTATGTTAATAAAGTTAATTTTGTTGATATTTTCGAAAACCTAAATATATTAGTTCATTTACATAGATTTTGAAAACAGAAGTCGCACTGAATAATAAGCAATCAGAATACAGGGTAACTCTATAAGCTTCTCACTATTGGTTACTTTTTTATTTGAAGAGATACGAGGCTGGTTAAATGAGTAAAATTATGCCACTTTGAATCTTATTCAAAGTGATGCAATTTGTCATATCAGCAAAAAAAAGCATCAACCGTTTCTAAAATATGGGATAAAATATATAATTAACTGGAACCATATATTTTTTATTCTTTTATTGGATTTTTTTTTCAATGAGGTAATGTTTATGTACAATTTTTTCAAATAAACATACTGTTTTTAGTTAATTTAGCCAAGTAAGCCATGGAAACAATTGTTTTTTGTTTTATAAATTCACTTATTTTATTAACTAATTTGCAGTAAGAGTGTAGAATAATTGCAAAAAAAATACAGACTTGCCAATATGTAACTTGGTGCCAGTTATGTAGAACGATAGAATGGTCTAAACTATTCCCAAAAGAGCTAAAATGTGGTCAGGATAGCTGGCTGATTTATGAAATTTAATATCTTTATAATTATTTAACTCTATATCCATTGAATATGAAGTATAAAATGCAATCAAATCGTATAGAGAATAATATATTCTTTAAGTTATAATAACGTAAAATGTCAATAAATCATATTTAACTGATAAAAACTTCAAATGAGGATACTTGCGGTTGACCAATTATAACCAAAATCTATTCACTTGTTCTTCTGGATGTAAACTTGAGGAATACGAAAAAAATATAATTTTTGGAATCGTGGTATTGAACTTATGCGATCCGAAACTTTCGTCACACACACACTGACACACATACATACAGACATCATCGTAAAAATGGCAAAATCGTAATATAGGGACCCTAAAACATGCTTGCTTATTCACTAAAAATTATCCCAAATTTTGGGAACCGTTGATGTAAACTTTTTTGTATACATGACAAATTTTCTAATATACAATTTTGCTCATTTAACCAACCTCGTATCTCTTCAAAAAAGAAGTTACCAATAGTGAGCAAGCTTATAGAGACACCTGTATAATTGGTAGCATATCATTATTTATTTTAAATGTTAAGAAAATCGTAACAATCAATACATATATAATTTAAAATGAATGTCTATTAATGTATATTACCAGTGCAATTTAGAGTGACAATCTTTATTATGAAATCAAGGAGCCAGCGGAATTATCAACAAACCAATATAAATTTGACTGCAATTAGTCCAAAATTCTAATGAAAAATAACAAAAATATTTAGTTATCGTTTGAAACAAGTGCAAGAGTGTATCCCGCCCTCTATCCAATTGAAAGTCTGTAAACATTTATGAAGAAACGTGCCTGGCATCTGAAAAACTCTATAGTCTGCATTAGATGCGTCCATCAGCTGGGCGTCTCTCGAACGATGATTTGTTGGGAAACTGAAAACTGTACTGTCGCCATTTGCAATTCAAATGGTGATATGCAAATGAGAATATATCAACCTACGAGACGTTCATTAAAACTGGGAAAAAGTTGCCTCATAATCACCGTGAAACAGTCCAACAACGATAGACAGAGATGGAGAATTTTGGCAAATTTCAATGAGGAAGAGGACTTTTAATTGCGAACACATGTGTTGAATAATAGAATATTGATATGTTATTAAAAACTTAATAAATTTATGAATAAATTTATCGGAGTTGTGGGTTAATATTGATATTCAAACTGATATTAATTAAATGTAAAAGTTAATTTCTTTTAATCATTAATAATTTTTGACACATTTTATGTAAATATATTCATCATTATTTGTTTTTCATTTTGTTTGGATTATTATCAACAATTTATTCGCGTTTTATATTTCCATTTCGTTTTCAGTTTTTTTCTTTTTTGTTAAAGTTTCTGAATTTTCTTCTTTAGTGTTTGATTTTCCTTGACTGTTTCACAGCTCCGGGAAGACGAAAGAAGAAAGAAGACTAAGCTAAGAGAAGAGACAGAAAAGAAGAAAGAAGTGTTTACCTGATCAGCTCGAAGATCTCTGGTTTTTCTCGTTCTCTTTGCTTCATTCGTTCTTTCATAGCTGTGATGATACTATTCGCTTTGTCTTCTGCTCCGTGTTTCGAGCTCTTTTCTGCCGCTCCTGAAAAAGAGATAAGAATAACATTAGAAGGGAATGAGGAAAGTTTAATTGTAATTGTGTAAATTGTTGTCAAAATAAAATGGAGTGGCAAGTAGAATAAGAAAAACGAGTATTTCCGACATATCTTTTTATTTGAGTTTAACAGAGGAGTTAACATCAGATACCGATATAGTTTGGTTCACGAAAGATGACTATTCAAGGTATACTTGTTCGAGGAAAGAATACATAACACTTTATATAGCAGTAGCTTAGCAACATTTTGTATTAGGAACAGAAAGATTATTTGACGTATGTCTATTTAATTTATGTTGTGTGACGTAAATAGTGACTTTACTTTTTAACACACTAATGCCCGTATCCATAGTCAGTACTTCGCCTGGACTTGAGGTAATGCTTGATGCTTTCTTTTTACTTTTAGGTAGACTTGATCATTATATAAAAAACTGTCAAACTGTCATTTCCATCACATAAGACATTTAAGTTAAATAATATATCGTGAAGATAATCTAGAATTTTTAGAATTTTGTAGACATAGTAGAAGAAGCCTTAAATAATAACGATGAAAGAGAGTTGCTCCAAGAAGATATATCTGTGATATGACTCATGTATCTGTAACCTGTGACAAATATGTAGATGTCAAATACACGATTTGATAGAAACATATTACAATTTGCATATATACTAACATCATTAATACAAATTCTCATATATTATACAAGACGATTGAAAATTTTCGACTATACGAAACATGTTGCTTGGAATTTCCATTACGCAACTCGTTGAGTATCGAGAATTTTTTATTGTCGAGTTGTATACAGATAGACTATATCATGAATAAAATATAAATTAAAAAGTAAATAGTAAATTTAACGTACCTCTATAGTCTACGTATTTTCTTTTGACAGAAAAAAATGACATTGAAATGCTCGTATTTCAAATAAACTAGCAACAGTGCAGTTCTAGACTTGGGATCCAAATATTTATTTCTTCAATTGTCAATTTTTTACATCAATAATGCCTTGCTGTCAAGTAATAGGTGCGTTCAATTATTTGTTTCGATACATTTGGAACTGTCAGTGTCATTTAAGATGTCTACTAGTTGAAGCATACAAAGCACGATTTTCCTCAAAGTCTAACTACAGATTCATTTATGTATTCGATACTGTGTTCGAAGGAGAAAGATTATACTTTGTACTCCGTAAATATAATTCAAAGTGGCATTGATAGATCATAGTAGTAAAACAAAATACCCAACGCACCTATAAGTGAATATACGAAGGTAGGTTTATTCGAATAAACAAAGGTTCGTATATTCGTCACCATGGTTACTTAATAATAACCGATGTAATACGTGGTAACTAAGGAAAATTACGCATTTTTATTGGTTTACAACTTAATGAATGATATAGTCATATATTATACAACAAGACGATTGAAAATTCTCGATTATACGAAACGTGTTGCCTGGAAACACCACGAGACCAAAGGTCGAGTGGTATTTCCAATAGGCAACTCGTTGAGTATGTCGAGAATTTTCTATTGTCGAGTTGTATACAGGGAGACTATATCATGAATAAAAAATAAATTAAAAAGTAAATAGTAAATTTAACGTAGACCTGTGGTCTATTTTATTTTGACAGAAACGTCAAACTACGTACTACATAACCTACCTTTTTAAATATAGTTGTAGTAGTACGTAATATTAGGTACATTGAAATGCTCGTATTTCAAAATAAATGTTTGTATTTCAAATAAACTAGCAACAATGCAGTTCCAAATTTGTGATCCAAATAATTATTTGTTTATTTGTCAAATTTTTACTTCCATAATTTCTTTCTGTCAAACAATAGATGCGTTCAATTATTTGTTTCGGTGCACTTGGAGCAGTCAGTGTGATTTTAAAAGTCTACTACTTAAAGCATACAACGCACGATTTTTCTCCTCCTCCTCCTGTAACTACAGATTCATTTATATTCGTATACTCGTTACTGTGATCGAATGAAAAAGATCATGTCCGTAAATATAATTAAAAATGACATTGCCAGTTCTGAGTACATAGAACAAAATAACCAAACGCACTTATAAGTGAATATACGAAGGTAGGTATATTCGAATATACCAAGGTTCGTATATTCGTTCACCATGGATACTCAATAATAACCGCTGTAATACGTGGTAGCTAAGGAAAATCACACATTCTTATTGGTTTATAACTTAATGAATGATATAGTCTAGATTACTACCTTGAAAACCGAGAATTCGCGAAGATTCAACTATGAAACATATAATGTGCTTGAGGTCGAAAACGATCGGAGTAATACTCAAGTACGAGATTGAGCATCGACTATGGATACGGGCATAAAACTAGTAGTGACGTATGTCGTAGAGTTACAGGTATGTAATCTACTACACTGCCTTCTGTGCGAATATTTTTCCAGTGACATTGACGTTTAAATAAAATTATTAATCCATATTTTACGCCAAGTCTATATTTTTGTCTCATACAAAAAAATTTTGGTGAAGACGATTAAAGTTTGAGAAAAATCATTATTTAAAAGAACATTTTCAAAAAAATTACATTTATTGTTTACAATTGAAATATCTTCATATTTCATTTTGCACGCCTGTGGGTACGAAATGCAGTGAAGTTATCTGTAAGTAATACTATATGACCTTGAATAGTCATCTTTCATGAATTAAACTATAGAATCATTTGTGCTCTTGACGAAAAGAACGCACGAAAATGGTTTCTCGTTGCCAGGAGGGCTATTTTGACAAGAACGGTTCTTTGTGAATTTTCTCAGACGTAGAATTAAAAAACTGTCAGATTGTTGGAAGGCAATTGTACACAATGGAGGAGAATATATTCTTGGTAAGTTCATGTATTTTCTTTATTAAAAAATAAATTTTGAATAAAATAAAAACGCTACGAACTTATGCTTGATTGTAAAAATAATTAGTCTATAGTATATTCTGAAAAGTATCTATAGTTAGTGGTGGATTCTGAAGAATTTGGGAATACCATTTTTATTTTATTTTTATAAATTAAATTAAGTGTTCCCAAAAAGTATGCACAAACTTTATATTATATAACTTACAAAAGGGAACAAAATATTATCCTCATATAAACTACAGTTAAATACCATAATCTGCACAAAAATCCACCGCTAATCTCATTTATTTTTGAAAGTTCAGCCAATATTGTCAAAACATTCTAGTGTTTGAAGTGGCGAAGTTGATTTTTAATTATTTGTATGAAATTTCGTAATTTGATTAAATTTATATTCTGTTGGACCATGAGTGCTTTGTTTATGAAAATAACTTTTATTTCCTGCACAATCGCTATTATCTAACGTGAAATAGAATTAGGCATCGGTAATAATTATAAAATTCTTATTCCAAGGTTTCAGATGCAATTCACGCAACAAGTTTTTCTGATTTATTAACAATTGCATTTTACTATACTTTGCTGCAAATTTCTGTTTCTTATTACTATATTTCTTTCTTATTCTATACATGTTTACGCATGTATGTAAAATTTTGAGTTCTGCATAAGTTTCTTAAATATTGTTCATCTTTCCCAATAGATTCTGTCTGAAGCTTCTGTTTCTTGTTTTCATCCATTTTCCTAGCTTTTTTGTAACAACTTTTGGCTCTTTATAGTGATTTTCCGGTGTCCACTCTTTTAATTATATCATTCGTGGTCTATCGTGGTATTCCCATTAGAACAAAATGAATAACGGTGAACGATTTTTTCCTATAATCTATATTTTAAATAAAAATCGCTAAAGACTCGCCTTAGATCATTTTCTTTCATGAGATTTATTTTAGTTTTTGTAAACAATTCAAAGGAATATGATATTATTTTTGATATTAGACTAATGTAAAATTTAATCCAAATTAAAGTTGCTCCACATATTATAATTTAAACTTTGTACAGATTTTTTGTTAACACACCCTTAAAAGCGATATTAAATTATTTTTTAACTCAAAATACGATATACTTATCAATTCCGTATTTTCGGAAGCCAGACAAATGAGTCTCTCGCAGGAATCGAACAGACTAACACTAGTATTCCTTGTTTGTTTTATCGTTCTCCTGCTTCTCTTATCCTCTTGAAACTACCTTGATACTCTGAACATTTCTCAAGAGAGACAACGAACCACTTGAAAAACACTGGTGTGAGTATTGTACTAGTAATTATAGCGAGTAATAACTGCATACATAAACAACACACGTATATTTTTTTTGTATTTCAATGACTCAATCATTATTAGTAAACTTTTTGTGGTTGTAAAATTGCATTCCTTGAATTTTCTTAAATATCCTTTCCCTTTCTGTGCTTTTGCAGAATCCAAGCACTGGTAATAGTCTTTCACATTGGCTAGTAATTTAATTAGTCTGTCTAACTCAATAAGGCTTTCTCGCGTCCCCTAGAGCCCTAAAGCTGAGCCAGCCTATCCATTCGGGCTTTCAAGCGATTGAGGCGAAGAGTTCCCAATGCCCTAGCCTAGCTCAAGGCGTTCTGGCAAAGGTTATTGGGATACTCACGTTATAAGAAAATCACAAGAGAAATTATTGTTAAGAGGTTTAGAAAGGGAGAGCGGTTTCTATGGGGAACAGGTTAACTTAGAAATCGTAATTTACAAGCCTCAAAATCATTCTAAAATTTTGGAAACTGTAGACTCTTTTCAAAATCAAATTTAAATCTAGCACAATTTCATTCTGTTTTAAAATTATAAACAGAAGCAATTTCATGTATCCATTTATAACAAAAAAATTTTCTCGGCGCACTTCGACTTTGGCTTAAACCTTGTAAGGTCATTTGAATATTTGACATTTATTTGTTTTTGTGGGGTTGCATTTGAGCTAATTTGATATAAGTTTGCAGCGTAAGTGAACGAAACCAATATTATAACCAAACATTCTACCAACTTTAAAGTAAAAGTACCGGTAGTTGACATAACACTAGTAGTTTAGTATACATTACAATAAAATATACAAATTTAAATATTGATTTTGCTGTTAATATGCTAGTATAACCATCTGTGTTGGAAATATGTAATATTGTTTAATGATAGAATCATCACATTGTACAAAAGTAGAGCTTCATTGATCAGTGCTGAATTGTATAAATACTTAAGAAGATAAGTTTATAAATTTATTTTAATAAATCGTTAATTTCAAAAGTTGATAATGGATTTAATACATACTAAGTGACCTTATAATATTTATAAATATTAGTGATTTTAGGTAATGTTATAGTGTCAAATACTGATACACATTTTTGGCATTTTTATGAGTTGAAATCAACTGGAAATAGCTAATACAGGGCATTTTTTAAATAATTATTATGGTATTTCCAGTACTTGATTTCCCATACATGCAGCTATATGAATATTTCGCCCATATTCCTGTATATTTTCAAGTTAGAAGAGAAAGAAAAGAAACAAAAAATCACGTAAATGCAAAAAACAAATTACTGAATATCTGCCACAACCGCATGCATACGGCTGTGATAACCAAGTGAAATATGAATTCCAAAATTCTGTGGCCTCTAATGCGTGAGTCATGTTCTGGACTAGGTTATTTTAGAAAACATTAGATACACGACATATTACAAGGTATCTACTAGTGGTACATTTTGGTGTCAACTACTGAAAATTTGCTAACTGACAATTGTGAACTACGAATGCCTTTTCATTTTCTCATTTTTTATAAGCTAATTAATTTTAATTGTTTTTTTTATGGGCATATTACTTCATAAGACGTCAATGAGTACAAATAATTGCTTGTTTTTTTGCGAAACATTAAACGATGCTTTTAAACAACAATATTACATATTTTCATTTCTCAAAGTGCCAACTACCGGTGCTCTAACTTTAGTATTCTTTTTATTGCTCATATACACAGTCCTGTCATAAATACTGTCACATAGTTTATAAGCTGCCAAAAATATGTAAAAATAATAATATATTTTGTATTGTATTTTATTGAGTCGAGTATTCACAGTAGTAAAAAATATATGTATTCAAAATTCTGCTATAGTAGCACGGACCGTATCTATCGGTAGTTCCCTCACTCTTTCCTGGCAAACACTGGGTATTCCAATAGGATTCAGCCGCGGTACACAAGGCCAGAACGACAAAGGCCTGCGGGCCAATATTACAGCCTTCATTGCGGCCGAAGATTGGCTCTGTGGCAGTCCAGACCTCAACCCTTTGGACTACAAATTGTGGCCAGTGTTATAAGAGAAGGCATGCGCCAAACCTCACCGAAATTTGGACCAGTTAAAGAGAAATTTGGAGAAAGCAGTAAGGGAAATACCGATAGATACGGTCCGTTCTGTTGTGTGTATGTGTGTGTGCGTGCGTGTGTGTGTGTGTGTGTGGGTGTGTGTGCGTGCGTGAGTTGGAAGGACGATTTCTCAAAAACTACAAGACTTAATATATCTGTTTAACTACGTATTTCTCAATCAGACATTAATAGGAAGAGTTGAAAAGATACTTAATTTTTTTTTCTAAATATTACTTTTTGAAAATTTTTGTTTCTACAAATATTAAAGAAAATTAAATTTTCTATCTGATACAAAGTTTTTTCATAGAATTAATTTAAATTTAAAAAATCTAAATATGAAGAATAGGTATAAGTTGAATTTTTGGTGTATAGGGTAGGTATAAAGGATATGTTAAATACAATAGCGTGCGAGCAGTCATGTGACTTTCTTGGCCTTGACAAACAGATGTGGCGGCCCGTGTCAAAATGATAGTAATTATGTACATAAATGTTAAATATCATAATTTTTTATTCTAAATTTCGTGATTTTCCAATTCCATGCGGTTTATTTTCGTCGGCAAGTAAATTCCATACTCCTGGTGAAGTGACTTTAAAAAGTCTTGAATTTTTGAATGAAAAATTCTGACATTTGACATCTATGTACATAATTACTAATTACTAATAACGGGCCCCCATATCTGCTTGTCAAAGCCAACAAAGTCACATGACTGCTCGCACCCTATACTTATGTAACCAAAAACGGAAGTGGCGAGAGGTATTGTGCTGGTCACAATAGATTTTTACTACTGTAAATACTCGAGACAATAAATTACTTGCAATAAAAAATGACTGTCTTACCAAAATTGCACGAGCAAGTGGTGTGGTTGTAAATAGCATAAATTTATAATAATTATCAGTAACACCAATAAAGCTTAAATTTTAAACAACGCTTAAACAAAAAATGCAAATCGCAAAAAGAAAAATTTAGTCATTTCATTCATCCAGCGTTCATTCGTGCTCGTGCGTCGGCTCCAGTATCTTTTTGTCCCTGTAGATTTATGTCAGAACTTATTACAGGAGAATCGTTATCTACATAAAATTAACATTACTAGTACGCACTGTAGCAAATTCTAAGTGCGAATGTTATGTATGTCGTTGGCATTTAATTTATTTGTTTAAATTGGCGGAAGAGAGAAGCAGCGTGAACTGAATTTAACGATAATTCGTCGTCCGCTTCAATGCGGCATTTCGGTATTCTAGCTACTGCAACTGCAGTTAATACTTTCTTAGAATTTAAATAAGGATAATTGAAGTGCAACATAAATTAAATAAAATGGAATTTTTACACTGGCAATTTGAATACTTTAACAGTATTAAGGATAGTAACTATTTTTATGCTATTGCGGAGGAGTTGGTCACGTTTAACTCTATATATATCCAGAGGGTTATTTATGAGCGTACTTAAATAATGAGATCGTTACTGTACTTGTTAACAGTGACAAACTGTTCATATACAATTTCTGTTGGCTGTTTCCTGAATTCCCATAAAGCACTCGGTCCGTAAACATATGTAATTAGATTGAACTCTACAAAATTACATGAGATCCAATTTTAATCAGTACCATATTTTTTTCTCTACCGGGAGTAGCAATCGATATGACAGAAATAAAACATTTTACCACAAGGGAGTTAAAAATAAATCTTAAGGAGTTTTTATTATTTTGACTGTTTATTTTTCTAATATAATGTAACGTTTTTATTTATATGGGTGAAGTGTAAAACACAGACAAATATTATTAACCAAAGAATACGTTTATTAAACGGTAATTAATTAAGGATTAATTATAAAAGATAATAAAAACAACTAACACTATGATTAAATAATTATAAACACTAAGAATATTATTAAATGCTTAAACACTACGAATTATTTATCTAACTAACATTTATATCACAACACATTTATATAACTACATTTATTTATGTTAACAACTGTTAAACTGTTTATTTATATCACCGAGTTCATATCTGGTTACTTGTATATATGAGACTGTCTCCCGCTGTTCTCCCGATGGTATTTATACAGCCCCTATCATTCTAGAACTCTTCTAAAGCGACAATGACCCGTATACAAAGGAATGAAGTCACGGCGCAATTAACCTGTCTCAGCGCGTCGGGAATTGTATTATCGCTCTGGTACGTTCTTTCGAAGGGATTACGTCATTGTTCGCGAACATGCTATCAGTAGCGGCGCATGCATACTTTTCTCTCAGGGGCGCACGTCACACTGCCCCCTCCTTAAGACTGTTTCGTCCCGGAACAGTTCTCGATGGCAATATCTGCACGTATTACCCTTGGTACATTTGGAAGTCCACGTGGTACACCAAACCCGCATACACACTCTTTGAGTAAGGTTTCAGCGACCGTGATGGCTTCCTGGTAGATAGGCTTCAACCTACTTGGTGAAGTAGTCCATGACAACCACAATGTATTTATTTCCGTCTTCTCTTTCTGGAACTGGTCCGGCCACGTCAATCGCAATGCGCTCAAATGGACTGCCAACGTTGTATTGACGCATTGGACTTTTCGCCGTCTATGAGGGCCGTTGCTTCCAGCGCAAACCACACATTTCTTCCACCAGTCTTTAACGTCTTTCTTACACTTAACCCAGTAAAATCGCTGACGCAATCTTTCTAATGTTTTGTTGACTCCCAAATGGCCACCGCCAGATCCGTCATGGATCTCTTTTAACACGTCTGGTACTCTACTCTTAGGAATGACCAACTGAGTTCTCTTCTCAGTTCCATGGCATTCTCAACCACACGCTTTAACAGGCCATCAATCACCATGGAGTCACATTGCGCCCAGTACGATTTTACAATCTGTGACTGTGGTGCAACATCTTCCCATATTGGTTTGCTCTCGTATTCCAGTAATATTTTCAGTCGGGTCCTTGCGTAGTTCATCGGGCTGCCAACTATCGTTGACTGCTGTTATTCTGGCAATGGTGCAATGTTTTTCTCCTAGTCGACTACCATATTTGCCTCCCTTAGCATGGCCTTCTGAACAATGCGTCGACGTTACTTGCCTTTCTTTCAAGTTCCTTTCTCTGTCTTGACTTTCTTCTTCCTTGTGGTGAGAGGTATGGCATCGTCGTCATCGTTATCTATCTCGAGTTTTCGTTTCCCACTCGAGCTGTCCATACGAATCAGGGCACGTCTTCCCCGCTGTCTTCAGGCCCCATTCCAAAGTCCTTAGATTGCAATCGCAGCTGCTCGTTGGAGAACTATTCATTTCCGGTTGGCTTTCCTCTACATCTGGAGTTTCTTCCTAGATTTCTTCTGTAATTCCTTGCTGAACATGCTCTCTTTCTCTCTCGCGTTCTTTCTTTTTTTTCGCTTCCGTCTTCTTTCTTCGTATCCATCCTTGACATCAACGGATTCGTCCTTTACCTCTAGTATTTCTGCGAACATTTTTTTTTAATTTCTTACCGAGCACGCACTTCTTCTCTCACGCGGTCTCTTTCTTTTTCGCTTCCGTCTTCTTTTGTAATCGCGGAGTTTCTTTCTTCTTGCAAACACTTCGTTTATAATTCGTCGCACTTTTTCATCCATGGCTTTGGTGTTTTCATTTCCCTTAGCATAAATATTACGCACCCGCAATTGGTTACGTGAAACTTGTTTGGCAGCTTCACGATCTGATACATATGAGAGTGCGTCAACCATAGTTTTTGGGCGACATAATTGCTGTGCTTGCTGAGTATTGCTGTCTTGTACTCCGAAGATGAGTCTCTGAGTGGCCAGGTACTCCAAATCCTTGTCAGAAGCTGTACGATGTGTGAGACGAACCGAACGAGTTACATCGGCTCCAAATTCTTGCAGACTTTCTTCAGTTTTTCTAGAAGTCTTCTCCCATCCTTGTTTCAATGTTTGTTCCAGAAATTCAGAATTCTCCAATTTCCGTTCCAACATCTGCTCCGTATTTCCAGAATTCTCCTTCAATTTCCGCTCCAACATTTGCTCCATGATTCCAGAACTCTCCTCTACTCTTCCAGAATTCCCCTTCAATTCCTCTTCCAATTTCTGCTCCAGAATTTCATAATTCTCCTCTACTCTTCCAGAATTCGCCTCCAATTCTTCTTCCAATTTCTGCTCAAAAATTCCAGAATCTTCTTCGGCTTTTCTAGAACTCTCGTTCAATTCACGTTCCATTGTTCAAGAATGTTCCATTAATTCTTCGTCCAGTACTCCGGAATTTTCCTCCAATTTTCTAGAACCTTCATGCAATTCCCTTTCCAATGTTCTAGAATATTCCTTTAATTCTTCTTCCAGTGCTCCGGAATTTACTTCCACTCTTCCAGAACTTTCATGCAATTCTCTTTCCAGTGTTCTAGAATGTTCCAATAATTCTTCTTCCAGTACTCCGGAATTTTCCTTAACTTTTCCAGAAGTTTCCTCCAATATCCGATCCAAACGTCTAGAACTTTCTTGTCTTAATGTTCTACAAAATTCTATTAAATCTCTACAAACGTCGGATGCGTCATACAGAATTTCGAATAAGTAATCTTCAGGGTTTTCACCAGCATCGATTAAGGCTTGCCGCAGTCTTTCTTGAAGCACTGACTTCTTTCCTGTTGCTTCCAAATCCCGTTCTTCCAGTTCGGTCTTGAGATCACTTACTTTCAATTCACTTAATTTTAATTGTTTAGTCGCCATTTCCTTTATTTTTATTTATTTACACTTCACAGTTTAACCATCCCACTCCTGACACCAATTGTAACGTTTTTATTTATATGGGTGAAGTGTAAAACACAGACAAATATTATTAACCAAAGAATACGTTTATTAAACGGTAATTAATTAAGGATTAATTATAAAAGATAATAAAAACAACTAACACTATGATTAAATAATTATAAACACTAAGAATATTATTAAATGCTTAAACACTACGAATTATTTATCTAACTAACATTTATATCACAACACATTTATATAACTACATTTATTTATGTTAACAACTGTTAAACTGTTTATTTATATCACCGAGTTCATATCTGGTTACTTGTATATATGAGACTGTCTCCCGCTGTTCTCCCGATGGTATTTATACAGCCCCTATCATTCTAGAACTCTTCTAAAGCGACAATGACCCGTATACAAAGGAATGAAGTCACGGCGCAATTAACCTGTCTCAGCGCGTCGGGAATTGTATTATCGCTCTGGTACGTTCTTTCGAAGGGATTACGTCATTGTTCGCGAACATGCTATCAGTAGCGGCGCATGCATACTTTTCTCTCAGGGGCGCACGTCACAATAAGTTATAGGGTGTATCGTACAATTTTCTAGATTTCGTTGGTAATAATTTTAGAACAGCTGGAGAAGCTGCGTCAACAATTTCTTAGGGTTTTTCCGAGAGTTCATCGCCGTATTCTTGATAATTCATTTTAGAAATAAACGAAGTAGAAATAAAAATTGTCGAAATGAAATTTGAGAAAATTCAACTTTATAACAAAAGTCTGTGTTTTTAAGGAGTGCATCTCAAAGAGTACTACGGTCGATTTGACCACCGATTCCTAAACCGTTGCCTACCTAGGAAGTTCTTAAATTTAAGATCTGCCTAATCTGATACTTATTCATTTTGAATTTCACCAAACAAAGCAATGTCCAGCTAGGAATTACTTACGTAGGCAATGAAAAATTAGTTACTTTTGTGATATTATATGAACACTGGAAATAAATGAATATTTATTATAATTTATGATATTTATTAATGCAGATTTTATTCGTTTTATATTAAAATAAAATAATTAAATTTTTAATGAAATACCTTTTACCATAAATATATTTTAAAATTTGTATTAGAGAAATGGAAAATATAAAAACCAAGATGAAAATGAAGATGCGGATAAATATTAATGGCAAAATATAGAATAAACAATACAAAAATAGAAGCTGAATCAGCTGAACGTATGTATATGACACTTGGCTATTTGTGATTTTTATATCATTTTTATAAAAAAATATTGGTATATTAGTGAATATTTAATGTAATCTCCCTAAATACGAGTATAAAATAAAGAAAAACAACGATATATTTATGTATTTACTAATTAATTTTATATCATATAAATTTGTGTATATAAATTGCTGTCTTCTAATCAAAAGAAATATTTTGCAAAACCCAAAATTTAAAATAATTTGTTCTTTCTTTTCTATCTTGTGCATGTGAAACTATCAAAATATTCAAAAACTTGTACAATTTTTATTTTGAAGTGTCGGCTATCAAGCGTTAGGAAATAGTTACCGATTTGGGCATTGAAAAACAGATACTTAGCTAAGTAATTCCTAAATCAAGATAGGCAAGCTTAGCACTTGGTGAAAATGAAACTTTGCTAGGTAATGCCTATGTGGTGCACATCGGGTATATAGGCATTACTTAAATTTTAGGAATTGGTGATGAAGTCGGCCACTAATTTCTTAAATTCATTATATTGTCAAAGATAAATGCGCATAATATTGCTGTTACCAAGAATATATTTACTAAGCACCAAAAAATATTTTTACCCTAGCAAAATTACATTTTAATAACCGGAAATAATAACGCAAACTCTTTGTAATATTTGAGAAAAACTATTTCATCAAAAGCTTAATTTACCGGGTGTTGTAATCCATGTAATAATTATATCCATCTAACAAATTGTATTCGCTGTCCTCGATTCATTAGAGCGCGTGTCGCCACGATGCCGGAGTGCATTATACTGGACACTGGGCGTCGCCAGCCAAATCCACTCATTTATTATTTACCAAGTAGAGAGCTGCCGTGAATAATGTCGCTCGACCAGCTTGTCAAGTCCACCAAATCAATTTATCGATCGCATCACACGCTCATTACCTAACACCTATATTTTAGCTTTTTATTTACCACAAAGGGTAAATAAAACCTATTTTCAGACGTATACAGAATATTTAGGTGGATTAATTCGATGATCATCAATTTAGATATTTATTTTTGTGTAATGTAAAGTTTTTTGAGGTTTGTGAAAAATATATTCACTGAATAATAGTTAACAAGTCCTTATATACTTATTCTAAAGCAAGAGCGTCCAACCTTTTGTACTACGCGAGCTACTTTTGCATAGGTACCAAGTTATTTGGCGATCGACAGGTTATAATACAAATAAAACAAATAAATTGCAAGAAAATTATATATCTACGTCAGTGAAGTGCAATGAGTAAATAAGAACAACTTGTTACAAACAAAGGAAAATGTGTTTATTGTGTAACAATGTATTGTGTCCCCATTTGCCCCCAGAGCGGGGCACATGTGGGCATTACTTAATAATTGTAGGGGCAGAAGTGGACACTACTTAAAATGTACAAAATATTAAGTTAAAGTGAAAATATCTTGTAGTTTCTGTACACAGTTGGGATTTGACAATTTGCGAACAATATCGTACATATTAACTTTAGATATGTCTTTGTTATTAAGAAGCACAAACTTTTTACCGTTTATAAATTTTAAAAAGTCAATAACATGTGCTATTGCCCATGGCACTCTGTAAGTAGCTAAAAATTATTACTTTTATTTTGCCTCTTTTTTGAAAACGAAACTTGTTAGATGAAGATTTTAATTCTGAATAATTTTTGTGTTTTTACTTTTGTTCTAAAATTAATAGGGCAGAATTTACAGCAAAATGAATTATTTTTCTATTGTATTTCCTATGGTCCACAAAAAAATAAACACCCAGTATTTGTATATTGATCATTTCCAAAATACATCAATATTTATCGAAAATGTAAATAAACGCTTTTATTTATTATGAAGTAAATCAATGATGTCGTAGCTAATCACAAGCATTGATCCAAATGATCATTTGTAATTTTATTGCTTATTTTATTTTTTATATTATCCATGTTTAAAAATGCAGGTTATGACAAATTTGTTGATCCGAAACAACCCAGGATTTTTTTGAATATTTTTTTTAATTTAACTTATTTTAAATGAACATTATTTTGAATGTTGATTATTTCAAGTTATATTTCGAATTGGTTTGAATAAAATAGTTTAAAATTTTTGTCAATCGCCATAGATCGACTCCGTTCGTCGTGGCGATCGGTTAATTGAGCACCCCTATTCTAAAGCAATGTACTTACTTTGAAGGCAGTCAGCATTGAGGAGATCCTTACACTTTTCGTGACACTTGACTCCACACTCCGTGCAGCGAACTCCCTGTCTTGCGATGCCCCAGAGCAACCCCTCGCACTCATAGCAGTACGTGGGGGATGTTGCCGTCCACAGGACAAAGTTGTGTGGTGTTGTACTTGAGATGGGGTAGATTAACGCCTGCAGGGTCTTCTTGTACACGTGCATCTTCTACATGGCACACTCAAGGGGTTAGTACTAGCAGACGCAACGAAATTGCGATCGGGAAGAATGGAAAAGGGATAGATAGTAAGGTGACATAAATGAAGAATAGATGCATGATCATGTCGTAAGAAATTATAGAGGAATATAAAAGAGTAAATGAAAACAGTATTTTGGGAAGAGAAAGAAAAAAGAAATAATATTCCTTTTGTATAAGAAAGAAGAACGAAAAGAAAAGAAGATAAAGTATCGTTCTTTTCGGACCGTTCCTACAATTTCTAGTTAAAGTGACAATTAGTGCTACCAACGGTTAAGTTGCAAAATTGTTCTTACCACTTTTGGTTGGATCTAACTGGAAGTTCAATCTGTTGATCGCATCGCTTCTAACCTTCAGTTTAATTCTTAACTAATGGATAATAAACTATCACTTTAACTAGAGGTGGTAGGATCGGGCCTGAAAGGAGTAAATGAAGAAAACTATAGGGAATGATAAAGGTAAATCAAGAAATGATCCTTATTTAAGAAAGAAATATGTACCTAATTAAACATTTAGACGAATTATTCATAATTTTCTAAAAGAGAACAATTAAAATAAAAAATAACTTCAAATGTATAGTAATAACAGAAATAGGCAAAGAACCAGAAGAAAATAGGAGAAGAATATATTATTTTGAAAGAGCATGTACAAAAAAATTATAATAAACTATTTGCTCCAAAAAAGAGTAACAGTAGGAAAATAATGTTACGATATACGAGCCCAAACCAATAATATTTCCGCCGGTTTACATTTTCAACAAACAAATTATAAAACCTACGTAAATGTTGAGAAATTTCTATAAATTGCTTTCGACTAGTTTAAAATTTAGATTTTAAAGTTACAAAAACTGAAAATATTATTCAAGTATTCCGCCATTATGGTTACATATCTTTTATTAATAATACCCGCTTAGATTTTATTAGGCATTGCATACCTAATGGCCGGTTTCATAAACATCAAATAAATGTCTAAATAGTTTATTCGTCGAATATGAGAAAAATATTGCATTGAAATCACAATACATATGACGGTATTTATTCCAGCTGTCATTTTTATGCAATATTTTTCACTTATTCGACGAATAAGCTATTAGAAGATTTATTTAATGTTCGTGAACCGGGCGTAAGCAAATTTTTATGTGAGTGTTGTCCCATATGTCTTGCAAGGTAGGTTTTACTGTAAGTACCGGATTTTTACGAATTTATTTTCCCTTGTGTCAAAAGTAACGGGTCTCGGTAAAAGCTAAGTCCGGCCTAGAAGATGACCCTTAAAATGCCGGTTGAACTATTATCACCCGTCATTTACATCACAGTTTTTTATGTCTATATTTGAAGTAGCCGAAAGAATTTTGTAGAAATATCTAATCATTTGTGTAAGTTTTATAATTTGTTAAAAATGTAAACCGGCCGAAATATTATGGGTTTGGGCTCGTAAAACGGAATACATTACATTTAGACCAAAATAACATTGCTTGTGCTTTCGTAGGACCTAGGCACACTTGATCAGAATTTGGACAATATAAAATCTAAAATTGAACAAAAAAAAAACTGAGTCAGCAGGAAAGTATTACTATAACTCTAAAAATAATAATTGGTTTACCACGTTTATGCTTTTTGTCATACGAGCTCAGGCTCATAATAGATCGGTCGGTTTACATTTTCTGCAAAAAAATTATAAAACTACGCAAATGGTGAGAAATTTCTACAAATTTCTTCCGATTAGTTTAATATTTTAAACTCACAAAAACTGTATATCCTACAATCTCTGTACATTCTTCTGTTAGAGCAGTGTTTCTCACCCTCTTTGTAGCTGCGAGACACTTTTCAGAAGTCTAAAATTTTGCGACACACTAAAAGTGTCATAAGTACAAATACTATTGTATAGTTTAAAAATATATCTGGAAACAGTAAAAACTAATACCCTTTTTATTTGTGTTACGTAAGTTTAATAACCGTTATACATAACAAAATTATGATTTTTAAAGAAACATACAGAAATATAAATTTAGTTAATCGCATATGCGACGGTTGTGATTGATGTTAAGAACAAAGTTTTTTTGTGCGGGGACTTATCGATGCCCGGCTTATTCTTACTTCTTCTACTGATTTTAATCGTTACTTATATTTTCTTGTTTAATTTTATTCAAGGCCGAAAATCCTGCTTCGGTAATAATACCTATGCTAGAGAAATCTACAGAATAAAAAGAAACCCAAGAAATGCTATTATTATTTATCAACAAAACTACCAGCAACAAAGTAGGGTTATAAGTTAGAAGTACCTTTACAAAACCAACAAAAAAATGGCGCCTGAATTGAAGCAGGAAACGGCTGAATTTAAATTCGATATTTTAAAAATAATTTATAATTTATTAGAAGACAATTAGAAAATTTCTCAGCGACACATTTGAGGTTTCATCGCAATACATCACTGTGTCGCGACACAGGTTGAGCAACACGGCGATAGATGATAAATCTGGACTAGAAATTGATCCTTTAAATGCCGGTCCAACTATTGTCACCCGTCATTTGATCCATAGTGTTTATTTAAAGTAGGCCAAAGAGTTTTTTAGAAATATCTCACCATTTGTATAGATTTTATAATTTATGTGAAATACGTGGCGATCAAATTATGTTCTAATAAAAGAATAAGTTTCATGAGCCCAATTTCTAATATTTACAAAAAAGAAGAGGACGAATAATTTAAGAATATAAGTACATGATACTTAATGCAACCAAGTTATTAATTATCTAAGTATACCAGATAAAGTAAATAAAAAAGCGAGGAAACTATTCTGATGAAAGTATTAAAAAATTCAAATCTTCTAAATTCTAGAAGTTAGCAATTTTATAAACCTTTACCCATATTGCATTGAGGCTAATGATGAAAGTTGCATTTCCACTTACAGGAAAAATGAGGTAAATATCCTGGTGGAGTCTGTTTTACATCAGAGTAAGTTTGTTACGAGTAAAGCAACCAAAGTAATCAACAGACGCTATTACCACGACGGCTCGTATCTAGGTAACTCTGTCGAGGTCTCCAGACGGGAACAGCAAATGGGAACGTGGAAATTCCCGACGACAAATCGATTGAAAGGGAAATTTGTAAGAAGGAAATGAGGGAGAAACTTAAAAGAAGAAAAGAAGTATGAAAGCGACATAAGTTTTTAAAAAGTTATTTAAAAAACTATTACTCGAATTCTGTAACAAAGTTACTAACTATTAGCAACATGGTTGTAGGAAATAACCAATAATAATTGGAAACACCACATATACATTTGTTTTTACTAGTTACAATATTTAGCAATGTTGCTAATACTTACCAACTTTTTACAGAATTGGGGTGATTGTCTGCCCTAATTATTTTTCAGCAAACTAGTTATATTTGTTTAGAAAAAACTGCATCTAATAATATGCGTTTTTGTTTATTATCTCTGACAGAGTAGTCAGATTTGTGTAGTGACGTCATCAGAAGGTTTAGATAGTCCAGAGTGTTTGTGAAATATATGAACGAATAAGAGCATTTCATAATGGGAATTTCAAAATTAGAACTTTTATTTAACGATTTCATGTTTGATATCAACAGTTAACTATTAAATTATCATGACTATTTCAAATAAATGTAAGGAAATATTACCTTTAATTGTAAATAAATGAATTTTTATTCAACTTAGACCTTTTAAACTGTCATTATTAAGTCCATAGCAACAACTATAAGTAACTGTTTATTAGCTAGTGAATTGAAAAAAATTAACTCACTCTGCAACAAATAATGCATTTAAAATAACATCAGGGACGAAAATAACACTTTCATCAGTCTTCATTCATTATTTTTCATGACAAAAATGACAAAAAATAAAGCTTGTTTTAAATTTATAAACGACTTGACGTCTATCAATGACGATTGTCATGCAGAGCATACTAATTGATTAGTTTTTCGTTTTATCAAAATTAAATATTATAATGGTTTGTATTTTTATTTTGTCAAAATTGAATAAAACATTGTATAAACTACGTGAGTTAAGAATGTTTATCACATTAAAGAAGATAGCAATGATGAAGTAAAAGAAATAATTTTGAAAGAAATTATAGATGAACCTGCTAAAAGAAATGAAGTGAAGCGAATTAAAATTTATAATAATATAGAAAAATTGTTTCAATTTATAATTTGGACGGTAATTATAATATTGCAGATTTTAAATTCCATTTCCGTTTAACCCTATGGATTTATCAGACCGAACGCAGATAGATGTATTCTAAAACAATAAACGCACGCTTACGACCTTTCTAAGTTCTCCGAGACAATAAACAAAATATATAATTCAGAATAGGAAAAATCGTAGAAATTTAACTGTTATTAAGGAAATCAGTGGTGCCATGTAATAATAAATAAAAGCGCATACTGGCAGCTACTCCATTTGTTTGACATTTTGTATTTGACGTTAGTTAAGTTTGTTTTAAAAAACACCTAAAATAATTAATCTTTGGTGCTGTATTATGGTTGCTGTTTATTATTTTATGTATCGAAAAAATTTGAATAAGAATGTGCTAAGCCCAATTTTTTTGCTGTAATTAGGTAGAATTAAAAAATAACTAATAACAATAAACCAGTAAAATACACAGAATTTTGATGTTATAGAATAACTCATTTTATTTTTATTTTCATTTAATTTTTATTTTATTCTTATTTGAAGGCTTTGCATACATCATTCAAAAAAATGGCATTTTCCACACTTGCCATGTAATAATATTACATTACTGCATAATTAATACTCAATAATGAACATGATAATGAATAATAGAGATAAAGAAAAGGACAAAAGGGAAACTGTTAATTCTGAATAAAGCAGGTCAAATAAAAGAATATTTAAAAATGTCGAAAAAAGGTGAAAATTCTGGAAAGGATGACATCGCAATTTCGATGCATAATTCGAAATATGAGAATATGTATTTCATTACAAAGCATTAAGACTGCGAGAAGAAAAGAAAGACAGTCACATGCAAAAGGCAGATCGTGAAACATGCTTAAGAAAAAGAGAAAAAACTACAAACCAAATGGACTTAACCCAAAAGTTGCCTATATTATTCTCCCTTTTATTCTTATCCTAGCCCTATGTGAAAAGCTTAGCTATGCTTTAAATGTGCTACAAACAAAACATAATACTGACTCCATCTTTGAAAGGGTTTTGTTGAGCCTTCAATCCATCATTGACCAAGGCTATACCACAGTATGTCGGGCATAATTCAAACAATTAGTTACAGGGTTTTTATGCCCCGTGCTTAATTAAAAGCTCGTTAAGGCCCTCCGCCAGTTACAAAGTTCTCGTGAGCACAACTTGCGTGATGGTTTTGATCAGAGAATGCCATGGTGCATTCCTTGTTTGTTTAATAGTTGCCTGACGCTGAAATGGTTTAATTTCATTACCATTAAGATAGTAATTACCATAAAAACTCAAACAATTTAATGCTATCATGAAAGAATTACTTTCAAAAGTAATGACTAGGTTTATGTTTTTATAGGCATATAATTTATTCTAGTATCAAAGTATCGAATCCGTTGTAAACTAGAGTATTATTTGTCACAGTTTATGCGTGGCTAGGATCTTTTTCAAGTTCAAAATATTTTGAATCTTTTTAATCCTTTCAATATTAGGTGATCTTTAAATTGGTTTTTGAACGATCGTTTTTTTAAATGTTTACCGATAGGGTTTCCAAGGCAGTAGGTTTTATTTACAAATTACTGATTGGTAAATGATTGTAATTACTTACCGATCAGGAGGCGAGACGATAAGTAAATAAAAATAACGATCAAAGCTTATTTTAAAAATGACAAGATTTGTTTTAATATGTCAAAACAATTTTAAAATCTTATTTTTTAAAATTTTGTACATTGATCGTGCAAAAAATGTAAGCATAGCGGTCAGTAAGTGCTTTTCTACTTGTATTTGATGTATTCATCCTCATCATCCTCAACAGGTACAAAGCACTTACTACCTTTAATACTTAAATAACTGTTAGTTGTTGAAAATGAGACGCTTAGTGTAATTTTTTGAACAAGATATTTATCATTATAAAAATTCGAAATTTTACTTAACTTTTTATAACAAGTCTTGTACAATCTTTTACGTAAGGATAAGCTTTCTATTAAGTAAAATAATTTTATCTATTTTTCCAGGGATGTAAGGTAAAAGCACCGGAAGTTGACATGCACTAGTAGTTGACACTTTGAGTTTAAATTAAAATAAAGAAATTTTACTATTTTAACATTGCTTTTGCTGTTAATATACTGGTATAACCATCTGTGTTGAAAATGTGCAATGGTTAATATCAAAATAATCAAATTGTACAAAAGTTTCATTGTACAGTAGGAGTTTTTTGTGTCCGAATTATGTACATTCTTAAGAATATAAGTTTATAAATATGTTGTAATAAATCTTTAATAGTACTTTCTTCAAATTATTCTGTTTTAGAAATTTTTTATTAGTTGACACCCATTGGTAATTACTAATACAGGACATTTATTTAAAAAAAATATTATAATATTTCCACTATTTGATTTCCCATAAATGCAGCTACATGTATATTTTACATAAAAACCTGTATATTGTCGAGGTTGAAGAAAAAGAAAAGAAACAAAAAATCACGAAAATGCAAAAAAAACAATTACTGAATTACTGCCACAACCGCATGCATACTGCAGTGATAAACAAGTGAAATGTGAATTCCAAAATTCTGTGGCCTCTAATGTGTGAGTCACGTACTGGAGTAAGTGACTTCGGGAAACATTAAATACACCTACTGAAAATTTGATAACTGACAAATGTCATCTACTAATGCATTTTATTTCTCATTGTGATAATTAATTTTGATTGTTATTTTTATAGGCATATATATTACTTCCAAAGATGACAATAAATGCGAATAATTGCTTGTATTTTTGCTAAACATTAAACTATGTTTTTAAAGAAAAATATTGCACATTTTCATTTCTTAAAGAGTCAACTATCGATGCTTTTATTTTAATCTATTTCCATTAAAATATTAAGCATACTGTGTTTTTGATTTAACTAAAATTATTTTTTCGGGCTGGTTCAAAAACCTTCATTATTTAAATTGGGTATAAGCCTGACTCGAAATCGAGCCTAATCGATTGTATCCGTATTTATTCAACTATTTTATCATTATTTTTCTGTATCATAGTTCTCCAGTAGTATCTTCCTCTTTTGGAGTTATAACAAGAATTTTCTAGAAACTTATTTTTTTAAATTTAATCGCCAAATGCGTTAAGAATCTAATGCCTAGTTCCATTAATGTAACTTAAATTTTGTGCATTCCTTATAGACAATATTGCATCGTAATGAAATAAATGAATTATTATGCGCTTGTGTCAAAATTTGGATTTTCATTTTTTTGCTTAAGGGTTGCTCAAAATTTAAGCGTTTTTGGTGCAACATGATGTGAATTTTAGATCACCTAATAAATTCTGCCATAGCCAATAAAAATTTATTCTGTTTATTTTTTATCATCCAGATGGTTATCCATCCAGACATAAACCGTGCTCACCTTTGCTTGACTCTATTGATCATTTTAGAGTCATTCGTGATTTATCAACAAAATATAAAACTATGAAATAATATCAATATTAAAAACACTATTCTTGGTTTCAAGTAATAATTAAAAATATATTCTATTGGCAGATGATATAAGAACATATGAAATAATACTGTATGCAAAATATCTGTAATGCGATGAAATATACTATCAATGCCCTATTTAACAATCATTACATAGCTACTGAAATTAACGTAAATTTATACGAAAATTATCGAAGTTATGAGTTCTAAAACACGTATAATTTGTACATAAATTAAAACTGTTCTCGACGTAAAATTTGTTGAACCGCAAAATTATTACACTGAAATTTAAATTATTATAGGATATTAAACTAACCTTCATTTGATGTCATAGAAATAAAATTAATTATACAAAAATGCAAATTTTGTTCAAACACAAATTTTAATTAAAATTTTGTGTACGAAAAATGAAATAAAAATATATTTGTTTTTACAACTAAAAAAGGAAATATTTACAGGTGACACCATCAAATGAAGGGGGGATTTATTTCGCTATTTTCGGATATTTCAAATTGTTTCAACCAATGAACAAACAGCAAATGAAATTAATTTGAACAATGAAACCTTTATATTGCAATAATCTCATACATTATATTTTTTTGACGATTATAACAAATATTGAACACCTTAGCTGTATTCTTTTTGGCATATTTTTGCTCAATTGATAAGTGATTTGAGATGAATTGAATTGAGATAAAAAAACAAATTTTAACATTTTTTTAAATAATATAAAATGTATTTTCTTAAAGTTTTGTAATTCTCAATAATTAACTTTTTCATAAGTAACAAAATTACTAACTTAAATTAAATAAAAAGGCGCAACTTTCTACGCACACCTAGCATTGGGTTTTGCACGACATTTACATTAATTTCTTAGATTTCACACTGAGAAAATCCGAAATTAAGGGAAATGATGGTTTTTCTACTGACAATATTGTAGATGTCCCTAATAATATCAGATATAAACAAAAAGCCAAATTCGCAGATAAGGTGTTGGTATGATGCGCTATTTCCACAAGGGGTGTATTCAGGATTTATGTGGGCCGAGTGAAGAACACGCTGGGGACGATTTAATTTTCTGGCCAAACCTTGCTTCCTGTCACTATATAAGACAAACTCAAAATTTGCTAACAGGCCAAAACGTATCATTTGTCCCGTGAAACGACAACCCCATTAACCTTTCCCAGGTTCGTCCGATAGAATATTTTTGGCATCTTTTATCTCGAAAAATTTACAATGGAAATTGGGAAGCTCAAAGTGAGGACGAACTTTAACAAGAGGTGTAAGCCGAGTGAGGTGAAGCCCTGGATAGTTAAAAGCACATCGGTAATTGTCTAACAAAATTAGTTAATTTTATTAAAAAAGAACACGCTGGGGACGATTTTTCTTCTGGCCAGACCTTGCGTCCTGTCACTATGCAAGATAAACACAAAATTAGCTAACAGAGCACAACGTATCATATGTTCCACGAAACACAATCCCCATAATCTTCACTAAGTTTGTCCCATAAACTATTTTTCGGTTCTATTACCTCGAAAAATTTACAATGGAATAGATGTTAAAAATTACTCGAAAGTTCAGTCAAACAGCATTTATTCTTAATACCAAAATTTCGTTGCACCCTTGCACCTTCTTCAAGGTAGTAAATTGATACAATTCATGTACACAAAATACATTCGTACAAAACATTCATTTAATTTATTAAAAATCGTACCATAAAATTCAATGTATTTTGTGTACATGAATTGTAACAATTTGTAAGATCTTACTACCCTGAAGATGGTGCAAGGATGCACCGAAACGTTGGTAGTAAGAATAAATGATGTTTGACTGAACTTTCGAGTAATCCACATCACAGTCGAGAATTTTTCCCACAGTTTACAATCACCTAATGCTAGGTGTCCGCAGAAAGTTGTGCCTTGTGAGAAAACATGGCCCTGTTTAAGTTCATAATTTCAATGCTTATGAAACAGTTAATTATTAAGTATTAAAAAACTTTAAGTAAATCCAATTTTTATTACAAAGTACTCAGTAACCGTTCGGCGTAGGACAAAAAGAACAACAATTTACTGAGTTTATCTGAAGTGAGCTAAGACGAATTGATATTTTAACCTAAAAGTTTTACAAAAACAAGTTACTAGAAACATTATTTCTCTCGACGTACATCATGTATTAGAATTTTTTTTTGTCTTGGTATGACTATCCCTCAAATAATTTTCGACCTGTATATTATTTGATTCAATAGTTCAAATGATGTTGAAATTTTTTATGAGAAAGTTGAAACAATTTGAAAGGTACAAGTAAAAAAAGAGCTAAGTCGCTTATTGATCATTTGAAAAAAAAGGTTTTTAAAAACTCTATTCTATGTTCTCAGCACATCTAACAGACAATAACAGACCTATTCGTATACGAGTACAGCAATATATTGTAGTTGTTTCGTTTCTAGAAAATGTAGTGTGAGCTCTTTCTTTTCCTGTACCCTTCGTCTATGTCTACGAAATATCACATCACTGTAAACTGAATAATGGTTACATATATACATAAGACTTCTGTTCTATCTAGTAGCAAAATAAAAGTCCTGCGTGGTAGTTTGAGCTCTATCAATCACCTCGTCGCCTGAAATTCGGCTACTCTACGGAAGCGAAGAACGGTGATGAAATAAACCACTAAATGATCGGCAGCAAATAATAGTTATTCTAACATACTTACATCAATATTCCCATCTACTTCGCTGAAAGGGTGCTTTTAAAAAGAACAGAATCGAATCAAATTCAAACGAAACAAATAATGTTCTAAGCAATTTTGTTCTAAGCGCGCTCAAAAACGGACTGCAAAAGTAGATGGAATAAAGATGCCCGAATGTGTGTAAGACGGAAACTATATAGGACGGGCGTTACGCGAAATCCAACTCAAAAACTCTAACACGAAATTAAATCGGTCGCTATGGCTACGAATGTTTTTATTTGTCGCACAAAATAAACAAAACACATTATATTTATTCACTGTTTTACACGGTGTTCTTTTAAAAAGGAAACAGAGTTGAATTATAGTGAACATGATTAGGCAGAAGACTCACGTCATCAACCTGAAAAAACCTTATAAAATGAAATATAACTTGTGTTGGGTGTTATTTATTAGAAGAAGAAAAAAGTACTAGTATTAAGTAATGTGCATATTAATGATATTTACAATTATTTCTAAGTCAATCGTTATTCCTTTTACGGAATATAAAATTATTTGAAATAATTGTAGTTTATTTTCGTACCATACGTTGGCACTACTGAGAATGACTGTTGTGTCAAATAATTTTATATTCCGTACAAGGAATAAGGACTTAGAAATAATTGTAAATTTATTAACATATACGTTATATAAGTTTTATTTCTTTCTATAAGGTTTTTTTCAGGATGATGACATGAGTCTTCTGCCTAATCATTTTCACCATAGTAACAATGTTATTAACTTTGTATAAATAATTATTTTGATACAGTACCGTTATAAAATTGCCAAGAAACGAAAAATTGATAATACAGGCAGGGCCAGTACAAGAATCTCTGACGTCTAGTTTAACAAAAAAAGTTTCATTCAAATATTATTTGTTCCATAATACTTTACAGAATAACCATACATAATTGGTTAAGATAATAAAATTCTTAATTTTAATGCCAAAGTTGTTGAATTTACGCTATTGATTACTGAGGAAACAATATTATACAGATTCTTTTTCTAAGATAGGTAAAAAAGTGGGGGTTTCCAATGTAAATTTTTGGTGACCAAAGCTTTATGCCTCGGCCTACAAAGTGCTACTTTAAACTCTATAATTTATAATGCTTTTAGAGTACCCCAAAAAATATGGTACAAGTAATATTTGAAAAAAACTACGTCAGATTATCGGGTTCATCCTGTATAATATTAATTATGTAATGTAGTTTAAAAATGTGACTGTGTAGCAGTATGTCATTTTGTGTTCATTATTCCTTTCATTTTTCTAAAGATTTTTGACGCTCAAATTTAAAAAATATTTTTTTGTATACCTAGGAACTAATAGGTATTTATTATACGAGATGATCAAGAGATACTTTATCGACAAGTGGAAGGTGTTAGTTCACGATCAAAAGCGATTATTCGTACTAAAAAAATACTTTGGTGCTGAGATATACATTATATTTTTCCAAAATCGGCACAACGTCACTCCGCGAAGTTAGCCAAAATACTAGCTAAAGTAAAACTTTACAGACTCATGTCAAAATTTAACTTGACTGTCATTCAAGGTGAGTATGTAAAGTTAAATTTTGACGTAAGAGTCTGTAATGTTTTACTTTAGCTAATAATTTGGCTAACTTCGCTGAATGATATCGTGTACTTTAGTGTCGATTTCAGAAAAAAATAATTAGGCAAGGTATAAATGTTTCTGTTACACGAGGCTGTTGAGTCCAGCAATAAAACTACAAATATTGTAATTGTCACAAAGCGGCATATTGCTCACTGCTTGCTTTATAACATTATGGATGCTATGTACAGTAAAATAAACTTACTGTTCCTTTAACATATGCTATTTTTGTTTGAAATAATTTCTTATGAAAATGTAATGTAGTACTAAAGATTGTTTCAAATAAAAATAACATTTATATTAAAGGAATAGTAAGATTATTTTACTATACAGAGTATGTAGACCAGGTAGAACTACCACGCAATGCATGTCTTCATTTCAATGGAGCGGCGCAAATAATGACCTGTTGGCATCCAATGATAATATAAGCAGTGAAATATATGTATGTCGTTTTGTCATAATTACGATATTTATATTTTTCTTGATGGACCCGACGGAGTCATCGTAATAACTAGAGGTAAATTTCTCGATTGTGGTGGAAAGTAAATTACACGAAATCTCAATAAAACAACATTTCAGGGCCTCTATTTTGTAACTAGAAAGCGATAACGTATACAAATTCAATATGGCGAGCCCGCTATCTTTATTTTATTCACGCATTCTATTGAATTGTGTAAAATCATCTATCCGTCTTGAAATTTCAAATTTATCACGCAGTTTTACTTATAAAATTTACCGATATATGCTCTCAATTTCTTCCGATGGTAATCCATCCTTAAATTTTGAATATTCTATCTTTTCATAATTTACTCACAATAAAATACAAGAAATAAATGAGCCATCCTGTTAAAAATATTATTAATAATCTTCGTCAAATGATCTCATTTTTCAAATAATATTGAAAGACGATGACTGAATGAATTTTTTGATAAATGTCACTGATAATCCCATTCTATAGTAGAATACGCTATTCGAGTGCTCCAGACCTCTCAAATTGCTTATTCAGTGCAAAATGGGTGCATTTAGCATTGTGAGGAGTTCGTATTCTATCTGAAATAGTATTCGTTATCGCTTTCTAGTTACAAAATAGGAACCCAGTATAAACTCTTTCTATATAAAACTATAAGTGTTAAGTTTTTTTAAAATGAATTCTGGATAATTGAGTTTTCGAAAATATCTCTTAAATGAAGTGTTTCCAAAAGAATTTTTTTGAGATTAATTGTGTAATTTTCCATACAAGAACAACCAATGTCTAAGTAATTGTAAAATTACCAATGTCATGTCATAAAACAACAAAATACTTATTCAATAATAGTCAATTAACATTAATACTGCAGGCACTTCCAGTAATATTCACAATTATTTATCTTTACCTGTCTTAATATTGCGAAATGTTGACATTGGTTGTACTTTTATAAAGCCACGGAAATGTTCTATAGAATACATTTTTGATTTGAAATCCATAAATTGCATTATATTGGAGTTTTAAAATCTGAAAGAATATCTCTTGACAGTTATGTCATAAAGTTTTCTTTTATATTTTAGTTTAAATCCAAATGATGATCGAAAAAAAGGAAATGTAATGAATGAAACGGATTTGTGAAATATGTTGGATTTTAAAAGTTAGAAAAGTATATGGATTAAAGTGTGACGTGTTTTTGAGGGTTTAATAAAAAAAACAGATTATGTAATAAATTTAGCTGTTGTTTTAAACGAAAAATAAACATATATCAAAAATTCTTTCTTATTATGGCAAAGAATATTGAATTGTAATATCCGAAACAGTGAATAAATAAATAGATGAAATTTCCTTTGCGTGTGTACTTTGATGTTAGTACTGTCATTTGTTATAGTGGATTTATTTCGTGTTTTGCTCGAGTGAGCTGAAATTTCGACAGAAACGAAGTCCCTGGTGCTCTGTTTTATATAAAATCCTCATCGTTTGTGGCCCTGGTGAGTCCTGGTTGTTAATGTGGAAAATAATTCATTAAACACTAGTCAAAATATCCAAAAAAGTTAAAATAAATAAATAACAAAACCCTTTCAAAAATGCTCAAAGAAATACCAAAAATATTTTCATTGGAGGACCTCAATAAATAAAAATTAGTTTAGGTCATATTTATTTTTTATCAAAAACTTAATTATTACTATTTAGTTGACTAAAATTGGAGCATTAAAATTCTAAATAATTTATAGACAACTGATTTAAAAATGAAATTATTATATTTTTCAAGCAATATAGACACATTACCATTAAATTAAAAACAATTGAAGAATAGTCTCTATTTATCAGACTATTGTTCTTAAGGTTAATTTTTAATTAAATATAAGTTCAAATTAAAAAAAAAATATCAATTGACAATACTGTTGTTTTTTAAATGGCAGTGGGTTTTATTAATACACCTAAAAGTTTCGGCAGCCTGACTGATGATAATATTTGCAAATCAAGAACATAAACGAAACATATAACCCATTAAATAGAGAATAAGGACAATTTTTCAAATCCCACTTCTGAAACATTTTTTTTTTAATATAAAGAAATAGCTAAGTATAACGGTTTCCCGGTTAAAACTATCGATAAATTAGTTCATAAATTTAAAAATCGCCAATCCGTTTCTGATTATACAACGTTAACATTATGTAATAATAAAAATACTAATAAGTATGTAACACCACCCATACGACAACACTTCCAAAACTTTAAATAAATATTTTAAAAATCAAAATATAACCGTTACTTAACTTCAAATCAAGTAATACCATTAATTTTATATTCGGTAACCCTAAAGATAAAATAAATATTAACAAAAAATCCGGTATTTATAAAATTAGTTGTAATGATTGTAATACAATTTACATCGGTCAAAGACAAATTGACATTCGGTTTAAAGAACATTTTTATCATCTAAAAACTGGTAATCCGGAAAAATCTAGCGTAGTTTAACATATAATCATTAATAATCAGAAAATTAATAATTCTAATATTAAACTTTCAAACATTATAATTTATCTCTGACTTCTTCCGTTATGAATTAACCGGTTATTTTGTATATTTCTCTAAAAACTACATCTTTAAGCTAACCTAACGCACAAAAGACACGCTTAGAAAACTTGAGCCGAGTTTTGTACGTTAGGATATTTTAGGTGTATTGATAAATCCCGGTTGCTGGGATCGAAGCCATTGTCTTGTAAATATGACCTTAATTTTAAAGAACTTTTCTTAATAACAGTTTTGTATATTGATAAAAGAATTTTACTTGAATTGAGAACATAAACATTCTCATTTTGACCATTTTGTATTATAGAAATTATATATGTTCTTGTTTAGTATTCTTAAGAACAAAAAAAGAATGTATTTTATATAGGTCGCGAGCCGACACGTAATTCGAGCGACCTTGAAGTGCTTGAAATCAGCTGATTTGTGTGCGCATGTAACTTTGACAACTACAATGTCACTTTGACAAGAACAACGTCACTTTGACAGGAACAATGTCACTTTAGCAAGAACATATTTTGATTTTGAAATGCTAAAAAGTTATTATTTTACAATTTTCTGGTAGTAAAGCACATGAAATTAAAAATAATCACTTTTTAACAGTTCAAAATCAAAATATGTCAAAATATTGTTCTTGTCAAAGTGGTATGGGCACACAAATCAGTTGATACCCAGCACTTCAAGGTCGCTCGAGTCACGTGTCTGCTCGCGGCCTATAAACTATAATATTTTTTTTGAGAAAGAATCTTTCCCAGCTGCACTGCGGTCACTTAAATTTTAAATTAGGTTTAAATAAAAAAAATGACAGCAATATTCAATTCATTATTTGAAATTTCGTCAACTTAAGAAATACTCAAAATTTAAGTGTCAGCAGTGCAACATAAGTCGTTCCACAAGTATTTATACTTAATATTGTACTATTAGATAGATAGGGACCATATGGAATAGTTTTGTGATAGTGCGCCTTTATTGCTTGTATCTCTATCTTGATTTTTTTAGCTTGGGTTGAACACATAGAGAAATAAAGTACAATACAAAACAAGAAAACATACAAAAAGGTGTTGAGTATCTTGAAAACGAGTACAAACAGTTAGAGAAGTATGTACTAGAGAAAATGTAAAAAGTGTCCAAGTGTTGGCAGTTCAGAACAAAAAGAAGCAACATCTACGATCCAAACAGTAATAGGAAAAGAATAAGCATACGACAAAGTCAATCATAACAGACGAAAAACCAATTCTTCAACGACAAATCCAGAGAAATTTATACTCAAGATCTTCTTACCAGTTCCTCATCATTTAGTGTAGCTCGGGGAACTGCTGACGTTAGGCCAGCGTTGCGTTTTGTTGCAGCCATCGTCTAAACAGAAGAAACAACATTTAGAAATTTATTCTCACACAAAAACAAATCAACTCTGTGCAATATGGTACAATGGCATTTGTACAAAGCTGTAGCCAGTCGCAAGCACTTGCATGACTCGTCACATTTTAATGCTTGGAATAATAGTGTCTTAACTCTCAACAAAAAAGTTTATTTTCTGGTTGTATGATATTAGCATTAGCAGGATAGAGTAGATATTACCATGAAATAGATGACGCTGCCGTTTCTGGTCCACAAATATTAGAGAGGTATAATATGTACCTATACCAAGTACTGAAAGTGTTTCCTTGTCGAACCAAAACGAAAGTTTGTGTTTGACAAAGTACTTTTAACACGTGTTATACGCACTATTTTTTCTACTCCTGAAAGATAAAAAGGAAATAAAGAATATATTTTTTTAAATTTATTTATTATCAATTTATGACAACAAATATTGGTAACATTCATAAATAAAATTTATTGCTAGGATACCGAAGAGTGCTGCAAAGAGTCGCTTTCAACATGAAAAACAAACCAGAAAATTGTATTTTTAGAGCAGGAGTAGAAAAATTTAGCCTCATCCGACTTGAAGGTCTTGGATTTGCTTCGGTTGCAAATTTTTGATTTGACCAAAAAATAATAAATTTTATAACCATCGTACGCAAATAATTATTTAATTACAACAAAATATGAATTAGACTAAAGAAAATTTGATTATAATAATAATTGACAGGCACGATGATCGACTATTCTAGGAGTTTTTCACCCAATCAACAATAATCACTAATCTATAAATTTGTGAAACATCTTTTTTTTTCGTTCACTTTATATTATAGAGCTTTTATATTAACACATAATAATTAACTGTTTCATAACCAACAAAATCATGAGAGTCGTGTTCCACAAGGCGCAACTTTCTGAGGATACCTAGCATTAACTTTTAGACGACATTTACATAGATTTTTCGAAATTTTCTGTATATTCTGCATCAAAGTTCCTCCTCCTTTTGGGATTCCCATCCTCCATCATAAATTTTTAGAGATAAAGGAGCCCAAAATTTTCTATAAGACAACCTTGGGGATGGTTTCGCGGTCTGTTAACTTATTTTAAATTAGTCTTGGATCGACGCAGGGTCTGGCCAGAACATGAAATCATCTCAAACGTCGTGATCTTCATTGTAACAGAAATTAAAAACTACTATTTAGCTATGAAAATAATATATTAAAAAATATTTTTTCCAGAAAATCGCTTATTTGGACTTGGCTGAAGATTTTACTTCTTAAGGATTTTTTTATGTTTAGAATAATCGTGAATTTAGGTGTCCCGCGCTGGAAAATTTATTTTATCTTAAAAAACGGGGAGTCCCGCAAAAATCGGGACACCTGACTACGCTGGTACTTGTCCAGTAGTTAGGGCCTATATGGAATGTGGATCACAAAATCGAACCCTTACAAAATATACCTATCTAATGAAATTAAGACACTATTATTCCACGCAGCGAATATTCAACAAGATTAATTGCTGTTATCTTAATCCTTTATCAAAAGTTTTCCAAACATACAATCCACTTGACGTGATTTTCATTAACTTTTTTTTCGTTTTTTTTTTTTTTTCATTAAAGGTTGAAAAGTTTCAGATGACAAACTGTAAAAAAGTTAGAGGAATGTGGTATATCGATCTACTTAACTCTAAACTTTAAGTTGATAACCACAACTAATGTTGAAAAAAGTTTCAATGTCTGCTTCCGACAATTCAAAACAATTTATTTGGGTTTAAAATAACACTTCATTGAAAAGATATTTAAGAGTAAAATTTGAATGTTTTTTGATTAGCAAACTAATTAAACATCTTTCGGAAATATAAATATTTTCCTGACGAAATTAAATTAATTTACTACGATTTGAAACCATAAACAATATGTTCTATGAGATATTTTTTTCGCACGTGTGAAAATTTAGGAAACGAGCCCGGCGACTAAATGAGTCCTTTATACTAATTTTTATATTTTGCGTCTTTTATATATTAATAGTTATTTACATAATCAGTTATAAAAGAGTGAATTTGATGAACACAATATTTGCCAAAACGAGCGAAGCGAGTTTTGCTAATTATATGAGTAAAGCAATATCACTTTTTCATGACGTATTATGTATAATATTTTATTTAAATTCGCTTAATAATTTAAAAATACATGAAATGTCAGGTTTTTCTATGACAAAATCAATTTACCAAAGCGTTGTCGTGAAAATAAATATTTTTTTTTTTGATTTAATGCTTATGTCACTACATACGTGTTAATGACGTAGGCTACGAATGAACATTTCAATGTTTTTCATTATGTCAAAAATTAAATGGAAAATGTATTTTAAGATCAATTTAAACTGCCGTAGATAAAATATTGAAAGATACATATTTGATATAGCCTCATAATGAAACTTGCGTGATTAATGCACTCGGTTCATCGCCTCGTAATTTAAAATTTATAAGGATACAAGTTTGATATATCGTTCATAATGAAACGCATGTGATGTTAAATCACGAGGCGATGAGCCGAGTTTTTTAATCACGCATGTTTCATTATGAGGCTATATCAAATGTGTATCCTTCAATATTTTATCTACGACAGTTTAATTGATCTTAAAATACATTTTTTATATAATTTTTGACATAATGAGAAACATTGAAATGTTCATTCGTAGCCTACCTTATTAAATCACTGATAATGACATTCAAATTGGGGTAGTAATTAGATATTAGCGCACTGTCGTAGATAAGGAATATTACACAACTGATAATAAAAAAGCAAGAATATATCAATTATGATATCTTTAATATTAATTTACGAATTATTGCTCATATTTAATTCGTCTACATAAGAAGGAAGATCTATGTATACCGGTTACAGAACTATTTTCAATGATATAACAAATGCAATTTATGAATTATTGACTCACAATTAATTCCACTACATCAGAAAGAAGATCTATATCGGTTTCAAAAGACCTTCAGAACTCATTTTCAATTATATACGTATGCACAGACATAAGCATTAAATTTTAAAAAAAATAATTTTTTCACGGCAACGCTTTGGTAAATTGATTTTGAAATATGTAAATTGAGCTGTCATAGAAAAAACCTTGAATTTTGTATTTTCTTAATTATTTTAGCGGAATTAGATAAAATTTTGTACATAATATGTTATGAAAACATGATATTGTTTGACTCATATAATTTGCAAAACTCGCTTCGCTCATTTTGGAAAACGTTATATTCATCAAACAATAGGTTTGTTCATAGAACGATTTGAAACCGTCAGCAACCGTCAGAGGCATGCGCAGTTGCATAAAAGCGTTCGCAGAGTCACAAATTTCCAACTCTAATTATTAGTTCAATGTTCATAGAAACTTTCTGACTGGTTGCTGATCGGTTGCCAACTATCAGAATAATTTCCAACTCGGTCGGAAATTTTAAATTTGAGGCATGCGCACTTACACTGTTTTGACAATACATTTGTATTTGTTTTGATTAAAGGTTTTGATTTCATTTAATGTTTGGTTATATACTTACAAATAAATTAAATTAGTGAAATAAATATTTTACGTTAAGTAAATCCTTGTAAATTAATAAATAAAATAATAAAAGACTGACTCACTGACAAGTGTCACTACAGTGATCGATAATATCGATATATTTACTACCAAAATTAAGCAGAGACATTTATTATTCATTTTAAAAAGTTAAGTGACATAATGCTGTTCACAGAAGAATTCAAACAGTTTGATTTGCAACCAGTTTGAAACCACGCATGCGCACTCAAACTCAAACTCTAACCGTTGGAAATATGTTCTATGAACAAACCTAATATCACTCTTTTCATAACCGATTATGTAAATAACTATTACACCTTATTATTAGATAAAATATTTTTTTTAAAACTGCTATATTAAACCGACTTGATTTAGGGAAATTTCTATGTGTATTATTGTCGTAGGTTACATTACATTTATTCAATTATTTAAAACTTCATGTCAATTTTGATGTATGTCTTAAGTAAAAGTCATCTAGTACCAACCGTTGCATATCGATATGAAGGCTCTTTCGATACGCAATTGGGCTTCGCAATGACTTCATTATGAACGCAAAATATAAAAATAGTATTTTGGTTTGTTCTGCTACCCCTCAATATTGTACGTTGTTGAGTCGCAAAAATGCCCATTTTTACTGAAAGTTAATTTTATTGTATAAATAACAGCAAGTAATAGTTTTATTCAAATTTTAAAACAAAACCACTGTTTGTATATTTGTTTCGCACCGTATTTTGAACGAAGATTTATTATAATGTATCCAAATATCATATCTGTTTTTGCTGAACTATTTCATTTACTATTATTTTATTATAAATTTATAAGACTATGCTATTTCTACATTAGTTATGTTCACATGTTATATAATATTAAAATTTATATAATAATACTCATAAAATAATAAATAATTCATGTATATACATAATGTGATATTAACTAGTATTAACTAGTAGTAATCATATGCACATTTGTACATGAATAACTTAGTACGCATATGAATAAGAATAATAATAATAATACTATATCTTCTAATAATTATAATAATAATGATAACGCTATAAATGTGTTCATTTTAAATAAATAATTAACTAGGAATCCACGCTGCTATTACCAAAAGAGACAATCCCAATTCTGTAAGAAAGATGCTAAGTTTTAACAATATTGCTAAAGAAATTAGCCAATAGAAACATATGTAAAGCCTGTCATTTTCATATTTTAGCCCATGTTTGCAAGTATTATTGATTATTTGCTATAGCAATGTTGCTAAAAGTTAGCAACTTTGTTACAGAATTGGTGTGAATATTATATTTTACATCAAGGGAGAGAATAATATAATTTTTGTCTAGATGCAAATTGAACAAACCCTGGAAGGAACAATATTCTCTCCTGAGATGTATTGAATTTAATACATTTTTCACTCGAGAGTAGAAATATTATAAAAATCCAAATTTTTAAGAAATAAAAGCTTGTGCCAAATTCGATTGTCATCTTCGAAAATTCAATGAATTTAAAATATTTGTAGCCTTTGAAATTCACTTTTTGACAACACAGACTTTTGTTATAAACAAAGTTTTATTTATTGAAATTTCATTTAGAATTGAGTTCTACATAATTTTTTTTCTAAAATGGAACTCCAAGAATGCAGCGAAGAACCCTCGAAAGAATTCCAAGATAAAAATAAATTCTGGTTTTTTCTTTGAATTATTGTACTCTATTGTATTTTACCTATTATTTTACATAAATTAGACAACTGTTAGTATAAACTCTTTAGGGTTTATGTTCGACATATTTTCTTCCAAGAGGTAAATGTTTATTATAATTTTGACATTAGATATTGTGCATAATGTACTCTGCACTATATCTATTTTTTGTCATTTTGAAATGTCAAATTAAAAAAAAAAAATATTTGAAACCATTCAAAGTAGTGTTTCTCAACTTTTTCCTCATATCGGAACGGTTAAATTTCAGATAATTTTACATGGACTGGTTATTATATGCTACTATTAAATTATGTTTATTTTGTAATAGTAACATTTACTACATAAATATGTCAGTAGGTATCCCTGTATTTGAATTGGATACAGATTTTATCATATATAATATCATAAGTGGTAATTATTTTCCGGAAAAAATTTCAGCTTGTTAACGAAAGCTGGTTGCCTAGCAATTTATCCAGTGGCATTGACAAAAAATCATGAGCTGCCAAGCGAGTGATTTTTGATCAATGTCACGAGATAAATTAGCAAAAGGCACGAGTAAAGCAATCGGAAAATTTTGCCAAGATAAAATTTAACCGCGAATGGTATTCGGATGACTATTTCCAAAACAAAAATCAAGTAATAATTTAGTATTTTGACAAAAATCTTTAAATTTAAAATTTGTTTTTAGGTGTTATGTTTAAGATTGCTTTTTCAATGTTCTGGACAGATTCTTGTCTGAATCGACTAATTATTAATAAAAACTGAAAAGACTGAAAATATACGCACTTTGACAGGTATATAAACAACATATTTCTAGGTAGGTACTCTTGAAACCCTAGAAACGTCAAAATATTTTCGCTTATTAAAACTCACTTGTAAAAATACATCAACTCAATCAAATCAATATTGGGTTTCAAATTTGTCAAACTAGAACAAATGAATCTGCGGACAGGCGGTTTCTTAATTTGTTTTTTTTATGATCGAATTTGCCGAAAAACTGTTTAAATATTCTCTTTATTGCAAAATTTATTAATGGCAGATTTCACCAACATCAAATAAATCTTCGAATAGCTTATTCGTCGAATAAGATAAAAATATCGCATCGAATCCATAACACAAATGACTGTATTTATTCTAGCTGTCATATTTTGATGCGACATTTTTCAGTTATTCGACGAATCAGCTATTCGAAGATTGTATTGTATTTTATTCATCTTTAATTTTAAATTACCCAACTTTTATCTAGTACATATAGTAGCTTCAGATAACTATTTAACTGTTACGCGTAATTAAAGTTAGTACGTCAGATATTCTTCTGCGGACTGGTAATTTTTTTTTCGCCAATCGGCGGTTGAGAAATGCTGAGTTAAAGAAAAATTGGATAAAATTTTGTATGGCACACGTGTGTTAATTACATAAGTCACTTGAGAAAATAACTTCACTCAGCTAACTAACACTTTTCTCTCATGACTTATTTGTAATATAATACTCTATTTGTAGTATTAAACGTTATTATGTCAAAATAAAATAAAAATATTTTATGTAGTAAACGAGTAGAACCTACAACTATGTTCATATAACATTTTTCATTCGAAATGACCTCCCAACAAACTGTAAGTTTGATACAAATCACCCTGTATATAGAAATAGAGCAGCAAAATATTTTTGGATACTATAATTGAAGGAGACAAGATTTAATAAATTCAGAATTAATTTGGTTTTCAAATTAAATTAAAAATTGTTTTTCGCCTTCGTTCAAAATACGTCATTTTATCACTTGCCGTCGTCCCTGAAAAGATGAAAAATCTTGAAAGCAAGCAATTAACGCCTCGAACTAATTATAATAATCTGGAAAGAAGAAAGTCTTAAGCCGTGGCATGCGCAGAATCCTGAAAGTCCATGCTTCGTCCCCGAGCGACGAAATTAATTCTCCATGGGTGATTAATCCTCCAACACATCCAAGATAGATGGATTGAAGTTTCGATATATTAAAACCCTACCATTAATTTCGTCGCTCGGGACTTCATTATTGTAATTAATAGTTAGAAGAATTTTTGAGAAGTATTTACAAAACGTGGATAATTAATAATCCACAATTTTCAGAGCATGATGATGGCAATTATAGCTGTGCTAAAGAAGAAGAAGAGTTAAAGAAAATGAAAGAAGATACACACATATATTAGCAAACTTTTACCGTTTGCAGAACAGAATATTTCAAATTAATCATATATTTGCTGCTTGATATATTGTATTATTATTTGCTTAAAACAGTACTATTGACTGTATATTTGTAATACATTAATTACGAGTATAATAAATAAAAGTTTGCTAATTACTGCGTTGTAAAAAGATGAAACAGTTTAAGAAGATATTAATGATACATTTAAATACCTATACACTAATCAGTTCATAAAATCCAAGCATATATGTAGCACCTAATGCTAAAACATTTCATTAAAGAACAGAGTATAACATAGAAGATAGCAGAAGAGTAGAAATATGAAGAACATGTATAGCTAGTAAAATTTTCAGTATAAAGTAGAACAATATAACAATAAAGTAAAACATGTATACTTAAAAAATACATAGAGTAGAAGTAGAAAGAAACAAAACACTGAAATATGTGTTAAAGAAATAAAATGTGATAACTATGAAAAAAGAATGATATTAAAAATTATTTAGAAGTTTAGAGAAATTGTATTATATAACATACACCTAGCTAAAACACCAAACGAAGAAGAAGCCAAGTGTTCCAAAAGTCAATATATGAGTAGGTACATATGATATTTTAATAATGTATACATATGTATGTTAAATTAAGCATAATTTAAGCGAGAATATATTATTACTCTAAAAAATTGTTATAATTTACGAGATATATTATGAATACTTAACAGGGTGATTAAGAAAAACCTTGACATAGGCGTCTAACATTATTTAACAAACAGTATTTGGTAGTTAATTCGATGTTAATTTTTTCATATAAATCAACAAAGGTGTAAATTAAAAGATTTTAGCACTAACAATGAGCCGGTTTCATATTTTTAAAAAGTATTTTAATTGAAAGTTTATGCAATATTTTTCATAATAAAAAAATAATGATTTATTATTTTCGTAAATAAGTAAATAAAAATATTGGCGCCAGAAATAGTCATGAAAAACAACCGCGCACTCCAATGACGTCGGAGTACATATCAACACGTGACTTTTTGAAAATAATACACAAATTTCAATAATTTATTGTAAAATATCGAATGGATATTTCGTGATATTTTCAAATTTGAGGCTCTTCAAAGAACCAAATCTTTTAAAATTTTGTACTTAGAAGTCATATGAAAATTCTTGCAACAACCCTATTCAAATAGTTACTTTAGCCACGACTGTCAAATAATATACCCATAATTCAACCGGTTTTTTTTCTTATCAAATAATGTCCTTCGTTACTGTTGATAATTGAATAATATTGACAGTTCCATAAAATAATATTATTCAGTCGTTATGTCAAATTTAAATTTTACCTTTTGAGTACAAACAAATTACTTTTAATAAGTATTTTTTTCCACATTAAACACCAAAATTACACCAGTTTTCTCATTTTTCATAGATTTATTTTCTTCTTAAGCTTAAAATGTAGCGGAATAGTCAGTTTAAATTTTCTGCTAAATATCAAATCACTTCATAATTTAGTTACAACAACCTAGTGATCAACGCTAACTATGTTTTTGTTTCTAAATATTTTTTTTTCTAAAATTTGTTAGGTTATTTCTGATTTTATAATAGTACAGTATGTTATTATTTGACAGTTGTGGAAAAAGTATAGTATTCGCATGTAATGGCTATTACTCATTCTCATGAGTAATAGTATACATTATAAGCTCATTGAATAATATACTGTTATAAATTCATTGCCTGGTTCACTAACAATTTATAAAATTTAAGTAATGCCTATGTACCCAATGTGTACTACGAGTACATAGGCATTAACTTAAGTAGGGATCTGTTTCCCAATGCCCAAATTGCTAAGCATCTCCTAACGTTTCTTAACTTTCACAAAAATAACTAATATTTCGATGCCTAAGTAAATAATTACTAGTAAGACATTGCTAATTTTTTTAAATCCAAAATTGCATAATTATCAGTTTAGGTAGTTTTTAAATATAGCAATTTTTTAGCTAGGCAACTATTTACAAATCATTAGTGAAATCGGCCATGTACAAAACATCCCATAAAGTTTAACAGGAGACATAATGAATATATATATATATTCGATGTTAAACGCTTATGTCACCGTTTCTAATATTGTGTCTGTGTATATCAAATAGACATTTTGCCAATTTATTATTCATTGTTCTATTCACTAATTATGACGACTTTAGGAACACTCTCTAGTTCTTGAAATGTATATCCTCAATTGTTTTCAACATCCTCTCTTTCAATACACTTTCCAATTTTATTTCTCGTTTTCTTTTCCAACAATAACATCAACATAATTGTTTTGACCGCTGAGCTCTGGAGAAAATAACTCGCTTTTCTGTATTATCCCCAAAGGAAAAGAAAGGACACTGCAGGACATGCAGTCCGCGACTGCAGCGCCAATGTGGGGCATGCAAAATCCAGGATAATTAAACGTCCAGCAAATGGGGGTCCTGCGAGAAAGCTTAGTGGAATGTGGACTAGAATTCAGTAGGAATTTTCGCAAGATTTGAAATTTCACAACGAACAATTTGCTGATAGAAACGAAACATGATGAAAATATTTTAAGGTTATCTATTGTGTTCTGAAGTGACCTCTTTAGACAAAGACAACAAGCTCGAAGAGAGTATTACCATGACTTCTTAGATAAAATTTTAAACAATATGTAAATGATGTTGAATATTTTTGTGTCTCGATATTATTACTTTTACCTTCCGTCACCTTTAAGGTAAGGAAAGCATTGTCTTTGGTCAAAAAAATCGATGGTGAGTTTTTAATGAATGAGCACGTTTTCAGATCCCTAGAATACGAATTTACAAGTTTTGCGATAATGTTTGTATGTGCGTGCGCGTGTTTGTGTGTATGTGTGACGATCGTTTTGGCTGCGCTATTCCAATACTACAATTCCAAAAATTATAATTTTTTCGTATTTCTTATTCTTACATATAAATGAAGACTTGATTAGATTTTGGTTACAATTGAACAACCGGAAGTACCTTAATATGAAGCTTTTAACTGTTTTTCTTGAAAAACAGTTAAATGTAGTTTTTTGATATTTAATGTTGTTATAAATATTAAAGAATATTTTATTCTCTATACGATTTGATTGCATTATTTTATTCATATTCAATGTATTTAGAGATAAAAATTTATAAAGAAATTAATTTTCATAAATCTTGTAATCTTTGCTGTATGTGTGTATGTGAAATAATTTACTGAAAACACAAGAAACTTTTAGTGTAGAGTTGATATAAAATATATAGAAATGACGGAAGGTACTGTACTGGTCACAACAGATTTTTTTCGAATTTATCATCAGCTGACAAATCATTATTAAAACGAGAATGATCTCTCATACAATTTTCAAATATCACGGCAAAAAATACAAATGTCAAATCGGATTAGAATAATACTTTGAGCTTGTTATCTTCTTCTAAAGACATGTAGTACTGTAGCTTATTCATTCTGAGAAATTTAACTCTGGTGACCATGTATTTTATGTTTTTTATTTTTACACTTCAAGAACTATTTATTAAGCAACATTAACATTCCAGTGCATCTCACCATCAACATCTATAACACTAACAAAACAAGTACATCAACATCAACATCAACATCAATATTAACAAGAATAAAACAACAAGCAAGTGCAAGAACTAGAGTCTTTCGAAACAACGGAAGGAAGTAGAGTCAGTACCTTGAGCACCTGATGGACGAAGGTGAAGCCCGCGATTCAAATCAAACAGAGAACAAATAACACATACAAGTTAGTACGAGTAATACCTTGCAGAATTCACATAGGGACGTACATTTATTAGGAAGGAACATGTATCGTTTAATACTAGCATTGATAACTCAGTGGGAGCATATGACGCTGTACGACCCATTTTTTTACTGATATGGATTGCCGAACAAAAAAAAAACATTCCAATAATATACAGGCTGCCTTTTTATCAGTTGCCGACTGATATAATAGAAAACACAGAATACATTTTACTAGACACTTCGTGTTAGTAATTTTCTCACGAGCACATGAGAAACAAATTGTTCCCACAATCCACATGATTACCTAGGTACGAAAATTGACAGTATCGTTCATGTATCAGAAAAATTGTAACGCACTAGTGTGTTAATATAATACACAGGAGTGTTACCAACTAGCCGGTAATTTGGGTTTGACTTTTCAATGTATGAAAATAAATAATATCAATGATAATCTGCAAATTTAACCCTTTTTCTTTACAATAATAATTATGGTTGGTAATACTGCCAAAATCGACTGTCAGTTCCGTTTAACTTTGAGTTATTTGACATTTGATTTGAGGTTAGAGTCGTTAATACGATTATACAATAAAACTTTTTTGTAGAGACAACGTGAATGTGATTATCACAAAAATGGATTTCAGTGACAGCGATTCGTTTATGGAATGTATACCACCGGGTGTCGTGCAGGTAATAACTAATTTTGAGGTTAAAATATATTAATTGTGCTGTTTCTTGTGGCCGTGAGAAAAATAGTGTACAACACTCGCTAGATTTCACGCTTGTTATGAAATGATCCTCTTTCTTAGCTCATTGTGTAAATAACTATTACGTAACAAAATATGAAAGTCATACTTTACTGGGCGAGCAAGTATATTTCAGGTTGAGCTGCAGTCGAGATTTGGAAGCTTGTAAGACCAGAAAAGATCTTTCAGGTCATGTTGAGTACATTATTAATTTTTTTATTGCGAGGAAATGGGAAGTACCTAAATAAATAAACAACTAATCGCCATAACTTTCCCATCCCTTATTGACAATTTTCCGAGCTAGGTCAGTAAAGAAGGAATTTCCGGTCTATAAAGTGATCAGAAACAACGTGCTTTCTGTGTGATCGTAAAAAAATATTAGTACTTTAAATCGAATAATCACAGTAGATAAGAGCAAAACAAAATATTATAAACTAAGTTATTTATGAAAAGTAGCATGGGTTGCCCATTCATAAATTTTCAGACAGGAACAGATAAAATGGGCACCCTGTATATTTTAAATTTATATAAAGGTGTTAAATTAGCAAACAATTTCTATTTTACGAGCAAAAAAAAAATCTATCAATGGTTCTCAAAATATGGGATACAAGTTTCTTATTTTAAATGGGAACCTTCTTTTTTTATTCTCTTATTTGATTCACTATTTTTTTTTCTGAATTCAACGATATACCATATACATATGCCATGACGTAATATTACAAAATACTTGAGAAAAATGCAAATGAAAATAAAGGCTGATTTAATTTAAATCTGATTGTAATAAGAGTGCTTTGAAGAAAATAAATGAATATTTTGTTTGATGTTAATTGTAGTTTAATGTCAAAACAAATATTTCGTATACTTTCTGTGATAAAATGAATTTTATTCGCGAAGATTTAAATTAAATCAACATCATTTTCATTTGCACTTTTCTCAAATATTTATAATATTAGGGTGTAATATAATTATGTATATCGTTAAATTAAGAAAAATATTGAATGGTATAAGTGAATAAAAAATAGTAGGTTCCTATTCAAAATAAGTAAGTTGTATCCCATATTTTGAGAATCATTAGTAGAAACATATTTTTTCGTAATTCCATACCGTTACTATGATTTAACAGAACTAAACACCTAAGTGAAAAGGATGTATAACGGACGCACGAACGAAAAACAAAAGCAAAATGGCGTCTAAAACGACCGACGTCCGTTATTATAATGGCCGCTGGCCGTTAAGGTTTCTAACAGTCGCCTGCAAATAAGGATAAAGTATTTCTAAAACAAAAATCACAGTATCGCCACACGGCCGATATGCAAATAACGGACGAGGTTGAAGTTTATATACCGAGGCGTTAGCCGACGTTAATAATCAGCCGATATGACTCATATCAGCCTAATGACGTTAATAACTATTTTGCTCATGGCAATAGCCTAGTAAAATAGATTTTGTTTGCTAATTTCGTAGCTCTTATAGTTTTCGAAGATAGCAAAAGTGGACAAAATAAAATAAACAACCTGTATACTCTCAAATGTATGCAACTGACAGATAGATGCCACCGTAAAATACCGACTCAAATTGGTAGACAATATTAAAATGAATTTATAAAATACTTGATCAATAAACCAAGTTGAATGTTTATTTATGTAATATTCTGGATAATACAATATTTATATTACATTAAAATTTGGAATAATAGTTATATTATATACAAAGGAACATAATACACTTGCCAATATTAATAAATATGTAGATTTAAAATAACATAGTAGTGTTCGAAATTTGAATAGCCCGCGGAAAAGACAGCTGCTACAAGCAGGTACACGTTAACGGCCATACTGCACGTGTGATTGCAATGGTCTGCAGAGAAGAGTTGAAGAAACTGTTGTGTTTGTGATAAATTAGAGATATTAACACTGTAAATTCAATATATTGTGTTATTAATTTATATTATTACTATTTCTATCAATATGCTTGTTCCAAGTAATTCTAACTGTATATTACACGTTCCATTCACGTGTAAAGGCTATTGTTTCTCATGTGAAAGAAAATATTGTGTTTTGCCGACATTTCGAATAATACAGAGAGTAATTTAAATTCAAAGCTGAGTTACCAATACCGAAGGGACAAAAGGAAGAAAGTTCACACAAAACAAACAAATAAGTTTCATTATACGAGGAGAAATATTCAGGAACCTTTCCCGAGAAAATATGAAACTTATTGGATTCTAAAACATCGGAGGAAAGCACCAAAAACACATTAAAATACGAAATACGCACAATCCTCCAATAAGTTTTCAATAAAATAAATACAAACGGTAGGAAACAAAGAAGGATACAATCATGGAAACCGGAGACAATGTACATCAAACAAATAACAGAACGTCATTTGAGACGATGGCACATAAAATAAACATTGATATGACAAAAACAATCACAAATATTATTATAAGGATACCACACCACAGTTTAACCAACCACATGTTTAGAAGTTATACGCCAATAAAAATGATGAATTCGTAAGATGATAAAGCAATGGGCAAAGAAAAATATAGGACACATTATGAAAAATTAGTTACATATAGAGAAAAACAAATAATATTCTTCTGGTAGCTTATGCAATATTTTGATGTCCTGAAAAGCAATAAAATATTAAATTGTATACGAATATCCTACAGGGAAATTGCTTGGTTTAAATAAGTTTAGAAAAATATTATCCATTGATAAAGCGTAGTGTTTAAAATTAAATGAGGCTTTGCGTATTAATATGTTGATAAACATATGACCAAAAAAGATATTATTAATTACTAATTATGGAATTTTGAATATTTATATATTAGATCAAATTTTGAGCCATTACATTAATTAACAATTCAAATTATTAGCAAATATAGTGAAAATCAAAATTCTATGCATATATTTATCAGATAATGATATGCATATTATAAAATATCCAATTTACAGACCAAACAAATTATATTGTTTAACTAATTACGCGAATATTTTGACTAATATCTATTCAACAGACTAAATAATTACACGGCAAAATACCCTTTATAAATCCGAATATTTATGGTTGCAATTTTTTCCACTATTCTGGTATAAACAAATAAAAATCTACAATCGTCTCTAAATACGCAAAACCAAAATAACTATACTTTTGATTTTCTGCATATTTTGGATAATCTAGTCCAAGTTAAGAGTTACATAATATCGTTCTATATTGTGTGGTGTAGCAAATACCCAATGCAGTTTCCCTGTGGACTCTGGAGGTAATTGTGAGGATAAATCAGGATTTACTACAGAGAAACATGGAGAGAAGCGGAACTGAAAACCATATATTATTAGCAAAAGTTATTTTAATTTGAAAAAATAGTAATGTTTTGGACGTATAGTTTCTGGTATGAAATGCAATGTGAATTTATTGAATTAACGTTAAAAACTGCCCAGCTGTGAGTTTAACATTCAACAGATTCATATATTAGATAAAAGGTTTGTAGTACCTAGATGATAATATTTTTCATATTGAAATTAAGATAACAATTCTAATGATATATTGAATATTTGCACACTTGAGCACTTAAATATTTTATATAAAGATTTTGGAATAATTTTCAATAAGACGTCAGAAATTTTGTAACTCACGTATGTAGCAAAAGTTTTGAGAAAAAGTTATACCTATTATAACAAATAGAAAGATTTTTTATTGAAACGTTAACATAAGGGGTTGTTCTTATAAACTAGGGCGATAAGAAATCTAATTTTGCTACACTGATAGGGGACCATTATTTTCAATGTGATGCAGTTTTTTAATTCTCGGATCGTCAGAAATATTCTTGTCTGTACTTGTTGTTCGTTTTGGTATTTCCTAACACTTTTCTGCTAAGAAATGCCCAAAAGTCTTTAATAAGTAGCGCCTGAGAAACATTTGAGGGATTATACTCTCTCTGTGTTCTATAAAATGTTGGACCCTTAATGTTCTGCAGCATCTGTTAAGCTGGGCCGCTGTCTATTTGGTTACATTATTTCTTTTTCGAAATTTTATATCATTTCTGACCAAAATTCTGCTTAAAATTCGTTGAGTTAATTTGTGTGATGACGTTCTAACTTTGTCTTAAGTACTTTGAATAAGTCTGAATAGTTCGGTAAATAATCGTCTGTCCAATATTTTGATCCCCAAAAACCTTAACTATTTCACGTGTCGGCTATCTGTCCAATTAACCTGCAGTTAGAGTTGCGTATTTCAAGTTTGTATGGCATCTTTCAAAACTTTTTCTGGCATTTTTAATATGGCATATTACAGAACAACTATTATGTATTTATTATGTTCAGTGACAACTACATTAGTCTTTATTTAGCAATAAAGTTTAGGGCGTAATTTTTTTTCAAAACTTTTGTTACATACGTTAGTTATAAAGAAATATCAGAATTTGAAATGCAACAGTGATACGTAAGCATATGAAAAAGTGTTCCAACGAAGTACAAACCAAAATCTGGTATTATTTCACATTTGAAAGTTGCAAGAATAAAAAATTCCAATATTTAGATTCAGTGACCCACGTACTCGTATATTTAAGTAGTGAAATAAAATGGTTCCCTAATTGGGACATTCTCGTGCAAGGCGCGTTACTTAGGACACCAATGTGTCCAGTGATTTATTTAATTACGAAATTATTTTTGGAAAAGGTTAAATATGGACTCTAATAAGAAAGAAAAAAAGTTTACATTATTGGAACAGACAACTTCCAACATATATATTCCAGTAAATCCTTCAGTTTCACTCTTGTGGAAAAGGAAAAGGATTGACAAATTGCAGGGACAAATCGGGGAAACTTCAGCTATGAAAAATATCTCTGGAGAAAATTTCTCCGTGACTTACCAAGTCGGAGACGAGAGGTATGGACTTCCTCCTCGGCCGGATATCCGGCATGCTGTCGATGTTGCTGTAGAACGGGTTGTCGCTGGGGTGCCTGTAACAACATACTCATTTACAATCCTTAACTCGCTTACAATTAGCTGAGGTCAACAAGGAATTAGAACAAAGATTTGGGAACGTTTACCGATTACAAATTCAGTTACAGAATGATAGTACAGGTAGTGTAGTTGGAAAGTACAAAGTAGGGCAGATGAAAATAAATCTGTAGATGAAATGAAAGGAGTTTCTGGAATTCAGCCACATTTATTACTTCTGTCTCGACAGTTTCGACCTCACATGGGTCTTCTTCGGAAGACGAAAGATAATATAAATGTAATGTATATAATATTTATGTGTATTAAACACAAATATTATGTACAGTAGTACAGTAAATTTATATCAATTTTCACCTCCTGAAAAAGTCCCATGTGGGGTCGAAACTGTCGAGACTGAAGTAATAAATATGACTGAATCTCAGAAACTGATTCATTTCATCACCTACCCAGCCACGAAACAACCCATAACCCATAAATCTGTAGATTTGTAAATATATTACTAATTAATCTGATTTTGGGTAAATATGTGGATGATAAACTAAAAAACATTTCCATTGTAGAAAAATTGAAGAAGTTTGCCTTAATTATAAAATCTATTCCAAAAAAATTCATACAAATATTTATGCCCGGTTTTTCAGTCACGGTTTAAACCAGAAATTTGGTTTAAATTGTTTTTCAGTCTGGTTTAAACCATGAATTCAGCTCAAATTAGACATGGATTTGAGCCGCCAACATATCTAGTACCCTTTTCACAGTAGATGTTTACGATAGGATGTTTAAATGAGGCGGTCTTTGAGATTTAAATTTGCGTCTTAAAGTGCGGTCACGTGGTACTCGCTGCCAACATAGAGCTGATAACTATAACTGCCATAGTATTAAAGGTTATTTTTTTTACATTTATTTATTTATTCGTCTCTAATTTGGTATAAAATAAGTATGTACATGTAAAATAAAAAAATCTGATGTGACCAACACAATACCTCCCTCCATTTACCTATGGGGTATAATTTTTATATTACTTTAAAAATTTATCCATAGAATATACAGAAAAAGTATTAAAGTAAACCTGTATAAAATGGAATAATCTTTAATTTTTATAATAACAAATTGCGAAAAAAATATATTTAAAGGTATATTTTGAAGAAAAACTATCTCGAGCTTGAAGTAAACTGCCATTTCCGTTTATCCGATTGCCACCAAAATCTAATGGCTTCTTTCCATATTAGAATAAGGTAGAAATACATGGTTTCAAAACTTTCTGAATGATAGTATTTGAGTTAGAGCGTAAAGAGGATCCACACCCACAGACATCATCGTGAAAATGTTAAAAATGGATTCTATGGACCTTAAAACGTGGTCATTTACCAAAATCTCGATATGCAATTTTTAGCACGATCCTTATACCTCCCTTACCAGGGGCAGCGGGAGGTAAAAAAACACAAGCATTGTCATTTCCTTGTAAATCTTCGCGGCAAGGAATATAATATATATATATATATCAATATTTCTTGTATATATCTGCTACTTGTTTAGAGGAATGATACTCGTAGACCTTCCACTTGGTAGTTGCAGAATTCACTAGTGGTTAAAGTTAGCTCACTATTTTTGACAGTTGTCATTATCATCACTAAATTTTGATACCAAATTTTATATTGAAAACTGATAATATCAATAGCTAGCGATTTAAATATCTAGTGTGAATGTCAACCAATCTTTAAGGTCATACATCTGTAAGTTCAAGTATCTTAGAGCTAGTGTGAAAAAGGCGTAGCTTAAGTATTGAATTTTTGGTTCAGTGGAATGTTTTGACAGTAATTTTATAGTTCATTTATTTATTTGGCCATTTTTGGTTGATATATTGATTTCTTGTCATATATATTGACATTACAATAAGGTATTAAATTAGAAACATAACAGTATGAATGAAGATTTTTTTAATTTTATTGAATACCTTGGCCAAGATAGGATACTAAAAATAATACGACGTAGAATTATTCGGTTTGTGATGGGATTGTTTTTCTACGAGCCCAACCCCAAATGTATTCGTTCCCTTTGAAATAAATATATTAACAGCAATAAAAAATAATTTTTTAGGTTACAATAATTAAGACTATATTTGGGCATTTTTTATTTTATGTATTAATAAAGTGTACTGGATTTAAATACAAAGTTATTAACTAAACTTCTCATCTAAACAATAATCTACGGCCAATATATGGCAAAAGACAAGTCCCAAAATTTTTAGTTCTATCAGTATATAATATAATATTTATGTTAGTATTATCTATATAACTGACAATATACTCAATTAATTGCCATCTTAAATTTTATTACGTTAATAAAAATTATTTGCGAATTATTAAAGACAAAAATATTTGTTACATACAGACAATGGTGATTTGCAAATAAATTATTATTAAACCTAAGAAATTTTATTATAAGCAATGTATTGAAGTTCTATACACTCTATTAATACTCGTACACCATATCAAAATTGGATGAATTGGAGTAATAATCATAGCATCCAGAAGTTTATTTATTCTTGTTTTTAATATAAATGTAGGTGGTACTTTAATAAATAAATATCACTTTGCAAATAATTTCATTAAAAAAATAAAATTTAATATAGTAATTAATTGAATATATTGTCAGTGTCCTTTACTCTCAGTTTTATAAATAATACTAACATAAATATTGTAATATTTACTGTTGGAACTAAAAAAAATAGTACGTGTCTGTTTTGCCCGTACATTATTGTTATAATGATAAATATTTAGGTAATAACATTATATTTAAATCCAGTACACTTTATTAATACATAAAATAAAAAATTGCCCAAATATAGTCTTAACTATTGTAATCTAAAAATTAATTTCTTCTTGTTGTTAATATATTTTTTTCAGAGGGTACAAATACATTTGGGGTTGGGCTCGTATATTATGATATTTGATTTAAGTTGAAATGAACTAGTTCAAATATAGACATAAAATAGTACAGTACAGGATCAAGTTTAAGGTTTAACCGAGCTGCAGTTTAAACCACCACTGAAAAACGGGGCATTTGATATAATAGGACATTCCAAGAATATACAGACATTGTAATTATAACGCCAAAAAATAGATAAATCTAAGCAAAAATAAAATTTTGCCATTCAATCGATTGTGTTATGTAGTGCTGGAAGATGCAAATGACACCACAACACTGTTCTGGACGGAAACTCCCTTTTTAATGATTTTAACAAAACATTTACAAATATGTGTTTGTGTTTTCCTCATTTACTAAAGTTTTTCTGTAAGCAGAAATTTGTGAAATACATTCTGTAGGATTATTTACAGTCAAAATTTGGAAGAACTTTAAACTATTTACTCGAGTCGTCCAGTTCATACAACATAAATTTTGGCCCAATTTTGCGGAATACATAATTATTGAAATATTCTGAGGATTCTACCGACAAGGAGTCTAAAGAAGCAATATTTGTAGCATTTTCAAAAGATATAGAACTGATGAATCTAAAAGAGGGTCCACCACCATTATTTTATACGAACAACAACACGCATCGACAATATTTTAAGATGATTACAAAAATAACAACTGAACAATGTAAAGCAGCTAGTACTCGTTATAAGAGGATTATAGAATATGTTCGTCAAATATTAGAAAAGAAAATTGTTTTTTAAACCTTCATAAAAAATAAGAATGAAATTGGTGGTAGGTAATGTGCTGGTAATATCCATTCTTTCTTAACTGTCTTATCAGAGATCACCTTAAGCTAGGGTCAGGCTCCCTTATAATCTAGTACAAGAAGAATTGTGGCTACTTTTTTGCAGCTGTGTAATTCGTTTAGGAAATGTCAAAGTGTCAAGAAGATCGATTATGGCTATCAGTTTACCATGCGCCTTCTTTTTTTTTATCTAAATTACCTGTTTCAATATTTTAAACTTTCTATCAAACGTCAATACCTCATATTCTATGCATTAATGATCGTAAAATATTTTTAAAATTGTCTGTGGAATATTAATTTCCTCGAACGATACATTGTACAGGATATTACGATAATCAGAATCTGATTTTCATTTATTGTTTTTTTTTATTCCCTTGATGTATGGAATAAAGGAAACAAAATATACACAATTCATAATTCAAGGTAAAATATTGAAAAAAATAAATGTATAAATACATCCTCAGATTTTTCGGATAAAGAATTTAATGAATAGTTTAAACTTTATTATTAGCAAAGGCCCGTACAAGTATGGGTAAATAATTTTTGGGCGCCAGTCTGTCCACAGCAACGATAATACCATAAAGTGTAGTGAGTTGAAATGAAATACAGTGATGGGAAGTGAAAATGTGTAATAATTAATAAAAGTATATCAAGGAATTATTAAGGACCTAGCCGAAATAAGGAATTTAGATTAAGATCCTATCAAATAACATAGGATACGATAGGATTCATTTCCAGACGGTAAATCGAAATTAGATAATAGACCAAAGGAACACACTTTACCTTAACATAAGATGATTGAATGATCGACATTAAATTGAACTACATAATAATTAAACACAACATTAAATTTAATATTGTAGGTACATTTTATCTACAGTCCTTTTAAGGACTTTTTCGCTTTCGGATATTAATTGTCTTTTCAGGTTTACTATCTAATTGTCATAGCATCAACAATACGGAATCAAATCAGCAATAATGCAAAACCGGAGCAATGCACCAAAAATGCAATAAGGAATGAGAACAACAATTCTGAAATAAAACTGGAAACTATGCTTCATCATATAGATGTCAAAGGACAACTTTAAAATGAAGGTCATCGAGGATATGGAATTCAACTAGATATCTTTTAAATTCGCATCCATTTTTAAGGTCTATAATTAGAAAGTTAAAGGAAAAGTAGCGATGTCACGTTAAAAAAGTCATTCCATATACATTTCCATTTTAAAAGTTGAAGACTCTACTGGACGTTAAACATTTTTTTATGTTTTATGTTTGTTTGTTGATTAGTGTGCTCTCTCTCTCTCTCTCTCTCTCTCTCTCTCTCTAGTCCGTGCCGTGTCGTACGCAGGGTCGGCTGCTAGTGTGTGTGTCCAAAAAACTTCTGGCTTGGTAGGCCTGACGTATTAAGGATTCAGTACTACGGGGTAGTTGGCTCGGCCAGAGTGTCAAGTCAAGTCAAGACAATCGGTCCACAGCAACTCACAGGGCTGACTGAAAATCCATGGAAGTGATGTAATAAAAAAAATCTGATGTGGCCAGCACAATACCTTCCGTCAATCCTGTGTATGATGTACAAATTACAAATTCCATACATAAATTTTCTTGCAAAAGATTCTATATTTCCAGTAAAATTATTTCATAAACAAACTATGCTAATTGCACTTTACACTGACATCTTCTTCTTTAGCTTTTCCCATTCGTTAGGGGTTGCAATTTTTTATTTGCTTCTTCCACTCATTTCTGTTTTGCGTGTCGTTTTCATTCAGTTCCTTTTCTATCAAGTTTTCCGCAATACAGTCCTTCCATCTTATCTTTGGTCTTCCTCTGTTTCTTCAACCTTCTATTACTAAGCTATTCATTCTTCTTCCAATGTATTCTTCATCTCTCCACATGGTATGTTCAAACCAATGTAATCGTCTCTGTCATATCTTTCTAGAAACTTCTAACACTAGAGTTATTTCCATTATTCTTTCATTCCTTACCGTATCTTTCCGCGGCTTTATCTGAATATATTAGCAGTTTCCATGGTTAGCATAGTTGGCTGTTTAATGAAATTTAATATTTTTATAATTCTTATATATATATATATATATATATATATATATATATATATATATATATATATATACAGGGTGTTAATAAAAAAACTTTACACACTTTAGCAGGTGATAGTAGAGATGAAAACAAGAAAAAAATTCTAATACACTTAGGTCCAATACTCATTGGTTTTTAGAAAATTTATGTATGAAATTTGTACATAATACACAGGATTGACGGAAGGTATTGTGCTGGCCACATCAGATTTAACAACTAAGGACTCTAGGTGTTTACGATGAAGTGCGTGAGTCTCTTCGACGACGGCTGCAACTTTGTTTACAATTGATCGTAAACACCTAGAGTCCTTAGTTGTTAAATCTGATGTGGCCAGCACAATACCTTCCGTCAATCCTGTGTATTATGTACAAATTTCATACATAAATTTTTGAAAAACCAATGAGTATTGGACCTAAGTGTATTAGAATTTTTTTCTTGTTTTCATTTCTACTATCACCTGCTAAAGTGTGTAAAGTTTTTTTATTAACACCCTGTATATATATATTGAATATGAAGTATAAAATGTAGTCAAATCGTATAGAGAATTATATATTCTTTAAGTTTTAAAAATATTTAACTGAGTTTTTTAAGAAAAACTGTTAAAATCTTCAAATGAGGGTACTTCCGGTTGACCAATTATTACCAAAATCTAATCACCTCTTCTTCTGTATGCAAACTTGAGGAATACGAAAAAAATATAATTTTAGGAATCGTGGTATTGATGTTATGCGATCTGAAACTTTTGTCACATACGCAGGCACACATACATGCATACAGACACACATCATTGTAAAAATGGTAAAATCGTATTATACGGACCCTAAAACGTGCTTATTCACTAAAAACATCATTGAGTTTTTTGACTAAAGACAATACCTTTCATACCTAAAGGTGACGGAAGGTAAAAGCATAAGCGTACCGACCTAACCTTTGCAATGCACTTGTACAAAAGGACAATCAAGGGTTAAAGCAGTTATTAAGTTTCTGGAAGAAGGATTCGTTTTAAAATCATTTTGAGATGATTTATTTTTCTGCTCCACATATTTTCTTATCAACAAATAACAATTCCCAACAAATAACATCTCTGAACCTTGAAATTTTCTCTTTCGAGCAAAAGAAAACATGTAATAAAAAACAAAACATAATATTAAATCAAAGGATCACTTGGAAAAATAAAAGAATTTTATGTAAAACCAACCATCTGAAATTCTGGTCAGCGTAGGCGTTGTCCTTGACATGGAATAGCTCGAGAAAGTTTCTCAATGGGGGCTGATTCTGTTTTACGATGGTTATAATGATACACGCATACAATAACATTACGGACGGAAGCTAAAAATACAAAACACTTCCATTGGCTGTTAATGGATCTACAAGAATAGGAAGCGAATAAAAGTTAGCGAAAGAATGACATAAACATATAATTTGGCACATGGAAACCTTGTTATCGTGATTTAGAATAGAGGTACGCAATCTATTTCTTTTCGCGACCCCTTTTCATTAACAAAATTTCTATGCGAACCCTAATTTTTTTATTTTCCGTCATGTATAGAAGGAAGGTATTATTTTTAGTCAAAAAATTCGATGGTGAGTTTTTAATGAATACGCACGTTAGGGTCCCTGGAATCCGAATTTATTGTTTTTATGATGATGTCTGCATGTGCGTGTGTATGTGTGTGTGTGTGTGTGTGTGTGTGCGTGTGTGTGTGTGGCGAAAATTTCTCCTGCGATAACTCCAATACTACAATTACAAAAATTATAATTCCTTCATATTCTCCTTTTCTTCGTCAGTATGAAGAGTTGATTAGATTTTGGATACGATTGGTTAACCGAAAGTATGTATCTTAATTTGAAGATTTTAACTGTTTTTTCTTGAACGCTATTAAATATCATTTTTTGACATTTCATGTTATAAATATTGAAGAATATTTTATTCTCTATTCGATTAAATTATATTTTTTCTTGATATTCAATGAATTTAGAGAAAGAATTATAAAGAAATATCTTCCACCCTATACTGCTAAAAGCTGCACCATAAAAACGGAATATTTAAATAATAATTGAAAGATATCAGTGTCAAATAAAATTTACATAATATCTTTTGCGATATGATTTTACTGGAAATATAAAAATGAAAAATAATATAATGTGGCGAAAACAAATTACACAAGGTAATACAACAGATTATAGCTACAAGCCAAATCAGAAGATTATTATGTTATAGTTATAATGCTATATGTTTTTATTTTTTACTTCTTATTTTTAAAAACATACTGTTTTTTTAGGTGTAGTTCAATTCCGTTCAGTACGAAGTAAGATTAGTTAAGTTTTCCCCTAAAAAGAAAACGTTCATAGAATTCATAAATTTCTAGGGAATTTTGCGACCTCTATAAATTCTTCTGCGAACCCCAGAGGGGTTGCGAACCTCTGATTTAGAATACATATGCAACAAAAGATGAGTGATTGTAATTTTTGTTTTAGTTATAGAAAAACTAATTGTAAGCGCTTTCATTTGAAGAAGTTTTATCTAAAATAATTCATAAATGATTGACAGATAAAACACTGCTAGTCAACTGCTCGCTAATCTGTTGTCCATGCTATCAGCCTTTGGATTTTTATTTTTGCGAGCATATTTTATTATCCACACTATATGAAAATTTATTATTTGACCCGGCTTGATCGTTTACAAATATTTTATTTCCTCGTAAAAATTTCAATTAAATTTAACTATCAATTTATCATATTAAATTTTTGGAAACATAAATTTTTAGTGTGAGCATTAAAGCCACATTATATTGGCAATAATGAATTTTAAGCCATTAACAGTTTCCCGTAACGGGGTCTCTTACACTAAGATAGGATATTTCCTTTGATTCTCAGGGGGATGTTATTTGATACCGAGTCTCGCTGATAATAAATATGATTAAGGTGCTTCAGCGTTCGATTTGTGAGGAAAACTTTAGTGAAAGTTGCGTAACTTTTCAGAGAAGCGTAAGCACCTCAGGGGAAATAGTTCCTAAAGTGAATAAATAAGTATGTCATCATGCATTTTACCCATGGAAAATATGCATGTTCACGTATATTTAATTCGTACTTTATGTAGTAAGTAAAGAAATCAGAGAGAATCGAACAAAACAGTGATAATTATTCGCTACTCTCCATTATTAAAACTAAACTACTCAAACGTGAGTATCAAAAAAAAAAAAAAACTTTTGGTAGCGAATCACTACTTATATTTATGTCTATTAATAATTCCACGAAAAGGAATAGATTTAAATAAAAATCGTCAAGTCTGGTTCTGCAAATAAAGGGTTTTTCATTAAGAGCGACGCATTTTGACATCGAGGTTATTTTGATTCCACTAACATTTGTGTTTGTCAAAGTCTACCATTTAATTATGGAGCAATACACGCTTTCACAACGATAGCAGATTATTCAGATTTATTACGAAAAACTTTGTTCAGTCGCGGCAACTTTACTTGCGCTAACAGCAATTTTCGATCGCTATAATCCGCCAACTCGAACCACTATTGAGATTGGTGCCGAAATTCAAGTCAACATCAAGTCTCCGTAATGTCCCTACGCCAATTAGACGAAGAAATGCATGGAGCGAAGAAAATATTGCTGCTGTACGAAAGTACGTCAGGCCAGACAAAAATGTATCGATTCCTCGTCGTGCTCAACAATAGGGCTCTCGAAATCTACTGGCGAATTTTGCGGAAAGATCCTGGTCTACGTCCTTAAAGGATTCTTTGACACAAGAACTTCAGCATTGCAACAATTTAAAATTCATCCAGATTTTCACGAAAAAGTAATCTTCAGCGATGAGGCTTACTTCTGGCAAATGGTTTTATTAACAAACACAACTGCCATATTATATGGTCTGAAAATTATCCAAAAGAAATTTATCAAAAGACATTACATCTTCTGAAGTTAACTGTTTGGTGCGTATTTTTTGCTGGAGGCGTCATAGGGCCTTGTTTCTTTTTTGTTGATGCTGGAAATTCAGTTACGGTGAATGAAATTCGTTATATTGACCAATTTTTTGTGACTCGAACTGAATGCTATCGACTTGGCAGGTAAGTAGTTCCAGCAAGATGATGCCACTAGCCACACTGACAATGCAACGATGACTTTATTGAGAGAAAAGTTTGGTAAGTGGATTATTTCAAGAAATGGACCAGTCAATTGGCCATCTCGGTCATGCGACTTAACACCCTTGACTCTTTATTGTGGGGCTATGTTAAGCCGCTCGTTTATAGTAATAAACCAGCAACAATAGATGCTTTGAGGATAAACACTGAACGCTTAATTGTACAAATTTGAGCCGGTTTGTGTTTAAAAGTCATGGAAAATGGGTTCAACAAATTAATTCATGCAGACGCAATCGTCGAGGACATTTCAACGATGTGTTTCACATATGATGACATGTAATATATCAAAACAGAAATAAACTTGACATCTATCAAAGTCTTTGTTTTATTCAGAATTAAAAATGCGTTGCTTTTAATGAAAAACCCTTTATAAATATGGACACAAAAATGTAAAATCGTCAATATGCCATGTTTCCGTTAGTCGTCAAGTACATTTTGCAAACGTCCAGTTAAAAAAATTAACACATTTATAAAATAATAAATATGATGTGACCAACACAGTACCTCCCGCCATTTACCTATGAGATATAATTTTTATATTACTTCATAAATTTATCCATACAATATATAGAAAAAGTATTAAAGCAAACTTGTAGAAAATGGAATAATCTTTAATTTTTATGATAACAGATTGAGAAAAAAATACATTTAAAGGTATTTTTTGAAGAAAAACTATCTAGAGCTTCAAGTAAACTGCCATTTCCGGTTATCCGATTGCCACCAAAATCTAATCAGTTCTTTCCATATTAGAATAAGGTTGAAATACATGGTTTCAAAACTTTGTGAATGATAGTATTTGAGTTAGAGCGTAAAGAGGATCCACACACACACACACATTCATACATACATACATACATACATACACACAGACATCATCGTGAAAATGTTAAAAATGAGGATCTTAAAACGTGGTCATTTACCAAAATCTCGATATGCGATTTTTAGCACGATCCCTATACCTCCCTTACCAATGGTAGCGGGAGGTAATAATGTAAAGGAACCATTTCTTAAGTGATACAAGCGAGGATACAGCCCTTTGCAACTGCGCGGCAACTACAGATGTTCATAATGCCACATGGGTCCTGGTATATGTTCAAATCGAGCGAAATCAATTGTGGGAGGTTGGTTTGACTTTATACCGATATTTAAGATCGATTTTGAGAACTACTGCTCACCGACGTCAAAAAGTGGCGTGGGTTAACCAACGACTCTTTGAAGCACCTCCTTGAGAACATGTCTTGTTCACGAATGAGTCCAGGTTCTGTATTTATAAAAGTAACCGCCGCCGAAGAGTGTCCAGAAGTACAGGGCAATGGTAATTTCCACAGTTTATCCAACCGGTGATCTCATGCGAAGGTGGAAGTGTAATGGTGTGAAGCGATATATGTTTAGGCTGGTGTACCCACCTACATATGTAGAGTTACTGGTCAATTTATTTGTTTATTCGTGTCGAACTAATTCATACAGTTACACAAGTACGAACATAATATGTAATACTAATAGCAAAAAGTGAAAAAGTCGCTAATGTATCTTTATATATCAGCTAAATTTTTTTCCAATAATACGAAGAGCCTAATAAACAATGAATAGATTCTACTAACAACATTTAAAATTATAGTCTTATACCAAAATTGTGTAAACTAAAAATTCACAAATGCATCAATGACATTTATAAATATTTATTGCGCAATATTATAGTGCGAATATGGTACGGCCAGTCGTAACTTTACTAAATCTCAATATTTTATCTTTTTGGATGTTAATGCTCGTCCGCACTGAACGAGAATAGTTCTGCAGACCCTCGATGAGCTCTATATTAACCACCTTGCCTTTCCACCATTATCTTCAGACCTAAATCCGATAGAACTTGGTTTGCAGTAACACCATTGTTTCAAGTGCTGTGTGGCAGGTCGCATCGTCTTGTTGGAAAAACATGTCCTCCACATCAATTACATCCAATTCGGGCCACAAAAACTCCGTTAACATTTCGCGATACCGCACACCATTATCAGTTAGCGCATTTCGAGTCGCATTTTCAAAGCCCAATCACTCCGCCAGCCCAAAATGCACACCAAACAGTTACTTGCGGTGGATGCATTGGTTGTTTGAGTATCACACGAGGATTTTCAGCACCCTAAATCCGACAGTTTTGCTTATTTACGTATCCGTCGAGTTGTAAATGTGCCTCATCTGAAAAAATGATTTTCTTCGAAAAATCCGCATTAATTTGATGATGTTCCAACACCCAATCAGCAAATCAACGGCGCTGCGCATGGTCCCTTGGCTTGACATCTTGCACGAATTGAACCTTGTACGTGTGCAAATGTAGATCTTTTACCAAAATTGGTTGCATAGTGCTTCTGGAAATGTTTAATTCTTGAACACGATGCCGAATGGAAGTTCCTGGATTCTCGGCCACAGATTTCCTTACTGTGGCTATATTTTCGAGTGACCGACAAAGACGACGACGAACAATGATCTTCTCATCCATCAGCGTAAATTTGGTCTCAAATTTTGTAATTAAACGCCTCATTGTCGGTCATTATTGCGACCGAAAACTTGACGTAATTGGCGAACTGTTTTTGCAAAATTTTCACCATTTTTGTAATGTGTTTTTATAATAATTAAACGTTGTTCGTTTGAATACTTCTCCATATTCTTAAAACGCGTGGTCTGTACGTGACAACTTTAAAAAAAAACCTTACAACTCGTGTTAACAAAATGGCGGCAAATTTAAATTCGGCGCTCTAGTTGGGACATTCACTATATAGGATATGCTCTAAAGACAGTTAAATAATCAGACCCTGTACCCTACAACCCTAAGATAGCTTGAAAATGTGTTGCCTCGCCTCTACTTTGGGATCAAATATCGCAACAATAAATTGACAACTATATTTTGAGTATGCAAGCAAGATGCCGATCAATTGTACATGCTCGAGGTGACGCTACATTTTACTAAAGACAGAAAATGCATCAAAGTTACTACGGTAGAAACAACTGAAAACTTAAATCTGTATATTCATTTTTAACGGGGATAAAGAATTTAGTTTAAATTCTTTGTTCAAAAACTTGATATTTGATTAGTTTTATATTGTTTTCTACTGAAAAATATATGCTTCCTTTTTTAATATTCCTATTCACTTTTGAGTAGTTTAGTTAATCATTCCCGATTTCTGTCGGGTCATTAGCCTAATAGTTCCCGTCATCCCCTGTGAAGGATGAACGCATTACTGGCAGCTGGCTCCGAGATCCATTGGTGGTCTGGTCCCCCCGAATGACCAGTCGATCGTCGGGTCCAGCGGTGGATTCATCAACGTCCTACCCTTCGCGCAAGATATTTTATATTGATTCCGATTCAACTCCGACAGGATAGGATTTTACGGATTACGGATGGAGTTAATGATACGCAGATGAGAGATAAATTTACGAATTAAAAATCGGATTCGACAAATGACAGGAAGAGATATTAACGAGTTTGAATTTAGAGATGATTACGTTTGAATCGTTTTAATAGTTAGTGTTTTCGTACTAACAGAAAATATTGTATAATAGTCTAAGTGGTTAGGAATTAAATGTACAAGGGTCGTCCTAAAGTTAAAGATACAAGGGCTCTCAAAAATCGAAAAAAGAAATTATTCTTATTACATGATGGTCTCAACTATTTTTACTTCCGTCACCTATAGGTAAGGAAGGTATTGTCTTTGGTCAAAAAATTCGGTGGTGAGTTTTCATTGAATAAGCACGTTTTAGGGTCTTTACAATACGATTTTACTATTTTTACGATGATGTCTATATGTGTGTGTGTGTGTGTGTGTTCGTATGTGCGTGTGTGTGTGTGTGTGTATGTGTGTGTATTTGTGTATGTGTGTGTGTGTGTGTGTGTATGTGACCGCTTTTTCGTGCACGATATTTCCAATACTAGAATTCGAAAAATTACCGTTCTTGCGTATTCCTCTTCCTTACAACCATATTCAGACATGTTTAGATTTTGGTTATAATTGGTCAACCGGAAGTACCCTCATTTGAAGATTTTAACAGTTTTTCTTGAAAAACTCAGTTAACTGTTATTATAACTTAAAGAATATATTATTCTCTGTACGATTTGATTGCATTTTATATTTCATATTCAACAGATATAGAGTTAAAGAATAATAAAGATAAAAAATTCGTATAAATTTCATAATTCAGCCAGCTATGCTAACATAACCATGGAAACTGCTAATATATTCAGGTAATTCAAATTGACAGATGTCAGTATCAATAAAAAGCAAGTAATTGAATGAAAAAATAAGGGAAGTAATTCTAGTGTTAGAAGTTTTTAGATATAATAGAGACGATTACATTGGTTTGAACATGTCATGAGGAGAGATGAATAAATTAATAGAAGGTGGAAGAAACAGGAAGACCAAATATAGGAAAAAAGGAACTGAATGAGGACGACACGCAAAACAAAAATTAGTGGAAGAAGAAAATAAAAAATAGCAACCCCCTAACGAATGGGAAAACTAAAGAAGAAGAAGATGTCAGTGTCAAGTGCAATTTGCATAGTTTGTTTATGAAATAACTTTACTAGAAGTATAGGATCTTTTGCAAAAAAATATGTATAGGGCGCGTGCAGTGACATGACTTTGCTGCCTTTGGCAAGCAGATATGGGGACCCGTATCAAAATAACAGCAATTAATTATGTCCATAACTGACAAGTGTCATAATTTTTCATTCAAAATTTCATGATTTTCTTATTTCATGTGATTTGTTTGTTATCAGGAGTATGGAATTCCGTTGCCGAGAAAGGGAATCATAAAATACCAAAAATTTAGAATCTTTTGCAAGAAAATTTATGTATGGAATTTGTAATCCTTTGTCAATCCTGTGTATTATGTATACACAGGATTGACGGAAGGTATTGTGCTGGCCACATCAGATTTTTCTAAATAGTCCCCGTTATTTTCATTCACGAGATTTTTGATGCTAGTGCCGAACAAGGTTGCTGCCTGCTCCCTTATCAAACGTTCCACTTCCTCTTTACTTTATTTTCGTCTTTAAACTTTTTTCCTATCAGATTCTTATGTAAATGAAGTAAGAGATGGAAATCAGACTGTACCAGATCGGGGTTATGTGGCGGATGCTCCACAACATCCCATCCAAAATAGTCCAGTAAAGCATTGGTGATTTGCGCTGTGTGAGGCTGTGAGGACATGTGTTATCGTGAAGCAGACACACGCCGCGAGACAACATTTCCTGCCTTCGATTTTGAATCGTCCTTCAACGTTTCTTTAGGATTTAACAGTAGTGATCCGCATTCTCAGCTGACCCATGCTGAAAACGTATGATCGAGCGGAAAAGTGAAGGAGATGCTTCATTACAAACGGCTGCTACTGGCAAATTGTTAGCCCTAGAGTTGCTGGACCACTCGTTTGAAAAGGGAGGAGTCTATCTACACGACAGTGGTGCCAACTTTTCTAAACAAAATTTCCCCAGGCCACCAGTTCTTTTTTGTGTTTAATTTTTGGACGCCCCTCGTATTATATTAAAGTGCCATGATGATAAATAGTAGCTTAACACGGACGTACAAAGATTGTAAGTAAACAAAAAAACTAAGTGTTCATTGGAAATTCATAATAGCAAGGAGCTGATAAATAATGAAATAACCGAATTCACGATCACGTACTTAGTAACAGAAGGGGATTATTTTCATAAAAGCAGTGAATGAAATAATAATGAGGTACCTTTATCCGAAATCAATAGACGAATTTAGAGTTACAAAACCAAAATGCCTTTTAACGTGAATACCAATGCAAAAAACCAGCGCATCCCAAAACAATAATACATTACTGTACACAAAAATATACAACAATGCTCTTGAAATCAGAATATTACACTATATTGTTGATGGCATTTCTTTAAAAATGATTTTTATAATACAGATCGTAATTAGAGATTATATTACGCACATAATAAATACTTGTTTGTTGGAAGGAGTTACTCCAGATGTCTAGAAACTAACTTTATTAAAATCAATAGTTAAACAATTTATGTTCTACATTCGACGACCTGAGGCCCATAAGTATATAAACCTTACTATTTAAAGTACGGGAAACAGTAGTTTCTGATCAAATTATGGAATACGTAATTAAAAATATTTTTTTTCCGAAGAGCCAATCTGGATTTCGACCAGGTTATAGCACAAATACATGCCTTTTGAACATCGTAGATAAATTAATAAATAATTTTGATAAATCAATATCCCGCAGCAGTTATTCACTGGTTTAAAAGTTACTTCGAAGGTAGATACTTTTCGGTCTGAATGTCGTCGGTTCTCTACATCTACTTTTCCTCTAAAACGATGTATTCCTCAATTCCTATTGTTTTTGGTTTATGTTGCTGATATGCTGTCCGTTTTCAGTTTGAGTATTATACACTCATATGTAGATGACACCTCAATTGTTGCGTCCATTAGTCTTAATAATGTCGCTATACAGTGTAACATTGTTAAAAAAGAGTTTGATTCGTTATGTACTTATTGACAAGGATCTCAAGTTCAGAGAACATGTAAATAAAAAATTAATTGCTGTTAGACTAACACTGAAACAGTTGTACCAGTTCCGGCATGGTTTAAAATCCTAATGTAAAGTTGCGAATTATAAATTCGTTAGTTTTATCTGTACTAGATTATTGTTCGTGTGTATATGTTCCTATTCTCACACAATCAGATAAGAATATAATATTATTAATTCAAAATTCATGTTGAAGGTTTATTTATAATGTACGTAAATACGAACATATCTCGCAGTATAGGTCATTAGGTAAAATAAGGGATATGAAGACTAAAACTAAAATTTCCTACCATTGCACGGTACATAAACTAAGACTACTGTATATTTATTGGACAAATTAATACTCAAAAGACTATAACTACTCTTTACGTATCAAGAACTTGCATATTGTTCCCTCTTTTGTTAAAGCAAAATTTAAAGGGTCATTATCGTTTTTTTTTGGCACCCACATAATATAATGAAATACCAATATCAATGAGATCTTTATGGTTTGAAACTTCAAAAAATCAATAAAACTCATGTATTAATAACAGTTTAATTTAATTGTACTCGTATTACATAAAATTCTATAAATATTTTATACTTACAAAAATTATATTATTACCGTAAAATATACAATATCAACTAAAATTAACAATAAACAGAAAATAGTTTCGATACCGATTGGGTTTTAAACTAAATTAAATTACCTATAACATACAAATCAGAATAGTTCGGTCACTTATAAATTTTGCTCAAAGTAGGCGTGTATAATTCAACTGTTGACAAAGCAACTGGTACTTTGTTAAATCAACAAAGTTTACTGTAAGTGATAAGATTTTACAACAAATGGCTCGTGGTAAGCCATATAATCAAGATTTAAGACCATCCATAATTAATGCCCATATGAACGGCATTTCGGTACGAAAAATTTCGATTTCATATTCGGTCCCGCGATTAACAATACAGGGTAATATTAATTTGTTTAAAAAAAATTGAAATTTTATGGAAAGAAAAAAAAACTGGTTGTCCACTGTCAACTTCTAATACTGATCATCGAGCTTTAAGGAAAATTGTGAAACAAAATCGCCGATCAAATGCTCGAGGTATTACCGTACAATGGCGGAAATGATCGGAAAATAAATTACGGTATCTAGCACTATAAGGAAAATTAAAAAAATCGGACATAAGTTTTATAAGGTATTTTTTTATGATTTCTCTGTTAAAAAGGATTATGAGTAATTTGTATGTTTGATATAGGCTAAGAATCACAAAAATTTAACTCAAGAACAATGGCATCGCGTTAATTGAAGTGATGAGTCCAAATTTGAATTTTGCCTGAGAGATTATAGAAAACACGTATTGCGTACTTTTTACGACACATATCAGACAGACTGTTTGGTTAAAAAAGTGGAATTTCCTGCAAGCGTTATGGTTCAAAGTTATACGTCTATGGGGGGGGGGGGGGGGGGGGGTGAGCAAGCTATATTTTATAAATGGCGCTGTTAAAGCTGATAAAGATATACTTAAAGATGTTTTTTACCAGTCCGTCGAAGGGGGCTATGTTTTTCAGCAGGACGGTGCCCCATGTCTTTCGGCAAAAACCATTATACTTCGCTTGAAAATCATAATGTTCTAACTCTAGAGTGAGTAACTTTGGGATAAAATAAAAAAGGAGCTGCATGAGATTCCGGCCTCCACAGTAAACGAATTAAAAGTAAACTTGCAATAAGTATGGGATAATATTAAACCTCATGAGTGTGCAAAGTTAGTTGATGCAACACCTAACAGAATTAAAGCCAGTATAGTCAATAAAGGAGGCGCAACACAATATTAAAATAGTGGCCGAACTATTCTGATTCGTGCGTTAAAGTTAATTTAATTTAGTTTAAAACCTAATTGTTATCGAAACTATTTTGTTTTTGTTCTTAATTTAAGCTGATATTGTATGCTTTATGGTAATAGTATAATTTTTGTAGAAATAAAATATTTATTGAGTTTTTTGTAATATATGAAATGTCATTAAGGTAGTGTATTATGTCGGACGAACTATTATGATTTTGGGCTCGTATATTAATTTCTACTTTTGTTTAATTCTTTGTTTTACTCATTTACTAATAAATGTTGGCATATTATTTACTCTTGTTTTGTAATATGATTGGTTAGGTGAAGAACAGCCTTTGGGTGAACCTCGCCTTTGTCCGTATTAATGAAGATTTATTATCATATAATCTGTAACTCTTTCGTCAATAATAAAAAGCTAACTATTGTGCCTAAAACAATATCATTGAAACATTGGAACTCATTTGTTTTTACGAGACAGGAAACAAACAAAAGTTCGTCTGAAGTAGACGAAAGAACACTAAAGAGGAAGTAGCATAAAAGAAAAAAAGTTTTGGGGCAGCTGTAGTAATGCACCCTCTTTAAAATTACAATGCGGCTTAAACAGCTCATACACATTAAACCTAAAAGCCTTCCGAAGTCTAATGAAAAATTTCACAGCGTGTTGCAAACCCGCAGGAAGCACAAAGTTCTCCGCAGTGGAAATCGCGGCAGAAAATTAACGAAAAAAGAATGTTGTCGGTTAGTAGTCGTGTACGACACATTTATCTGGAGAATGATTTATGGAACTTCTTCGGGACGAGTTTTCCTCTCGACGAATCATGTTTTTGTGACGATTATGAAATCGTAAAGGAATATCTCGTGATGAGAGGATTCTTTTCATGTTTGCAAGTAAGATTAAATTGGGTTGCCGCCTTAAAGTAATTCTAGACCTTGGAGCTTTAAGTCTTTTCATTACTTGTAATGGAAATGAGTTCAGAATTAACTACCGTTCTAGAAACAAATTTCCGAAGAAGAGAATAATGGTGTGAGTTTCCACACTATAACACAAAAGGTCCGCCCAAGTTTTTTTCTTCATATTATTAAAAAATTTAAAGAGAGATCAGGAACGAAATCCCTAATCTTATGTAGAGTGGTGGACAGAAAAAAATAGGACGGTATTTTTTTTTCTAGTGTAAACTGATCTTTGGCATATTATAGCGCTGGGCAATTTGTCTGATCGGCATTCCTTCTTCCGCTTTAACAATTACCGAACACTTCACAATATCGCTAATTCGAGGCATTTTTTTTACTTCGATTCGACAATTCAATTTTTAGCAATTCAAAGTGACAATTGTCATAATTGTAAAGCCAAATTCAATCGACTAAATCTTATAGAAGAAAGTTTACTTGATTTTTTGACTTGTCTAATTTTTTTCTGTCCACCACTGTACCTATTCTTTAATTTATAACTATAATGCTAAGAAACGAAAACCATTCGTGAACGACTTGTCTTAAGGCAAGGACACATTGTTTTGTTGCGATACCACACCACGCCATCCGACATGAAGCGTTAGATGTACTCTGTGTGCACATGCCATCCGATACCATGCTATGTTACTTTTCAAACAAAATTCAGGAATCATGGCAACTACTAATTCCTCTGATTAATGAGATCAATAAATAGAATGTGCAGCAGTTTTATTAGTTTTAGAAGAGAGAGAGAGAAAAGAGAAAAAAAATATAAGGGGGAAACTTATAAATTTAGAACGACACTTTCATGGAATTTCTTCCTAGGCTTCTCCTCTCATATTCTGGTCTTTGTAGCGCTTGCTTTTCATATTATAAAGACATTCATGCTTCCGAACCAACTCAATTAACAGGATTTCGTCAATTTTTGCCGTTATTTTATGCATGATTCCACTTTCGCGTGTACACTGACACATCACACTACATGATTCGACGCGCCGTGACGAAAATCTGGCAAGTGGGGATTCGTATCACGTCGGATGGCGTCGCATCACATTCGATAAGATCGCAACAGAATAGTATGCACACAATATAATATAAATATACATAAAAATACATGGTGTAGCATCAGAACAATGTGTCCCTATATTTATTCTTTAAGTTTTTTGTGGAACGTAGGTGAACGAAACTTTCGTTCTCCAACTAAATTCGTTAGCATTGTTTAATTTCCTTATTCTGTAAAGTTATACATTAAACGTTTATCAAAGACAATTTCGTACAAACTATTCGTTTATGAACTAGTGCTCATATAACTGTCGTTGGAACACGAAAATATAAAATATGATTAATTCAATGGATGAAGCTGTTGGCACTCGGTGAAAAATTGGAAATTATTAAATGAAACACTCGGTTTCGTTTTACAAATAAAGAATAAAAGAAACTTGATTGTATAATTTCGTCAGTTACGGCATCTTCAACTGATTACGACAAACACATAAATTTATACATTTACAGGTAGTCAATTACAGGGAAATTAAGGTCGGGGGGGGGGTAAAGGGGGGAAAGCCCGAAATCACACAATCCAAGAACGGATGGTTCATCATTAATGTAAGCCCTTGTGAATGTGTTTGTTGATTTCAAAGGATTCTAGGAAAGTTAATCTTGGGCCTTTCCTCTCTTTATGTAGAACACTTAAATTATTTTGATGACATGTATGTTGGTTTTCTAATAAATGTTTTGCCAGATTTGAGTTGTATTTGTTGTTTTTGAAAGAAGACATATGTTCCTTAAATGTAATGCGGAAATTTCTACCTGTTTGTCCTATGTAAGCAAAATTACAATTCGAACATACTATTTTGTATACCCCCGAATAGCACAGTGGATCTTTATTAACAAATTTGTTGCTAACAGGCATGTTTCTGAGAGTGCATTTGTTATAAAACCCAGCAGCAATGTTATATATTTTTAATTCATTGGCTAGACTATGGCTGACGCCGTGAAGATAGTGTAGTTTTTTGTAAATTTTTCACTATTGTCTACTCTAATCACGGGATAAAAAAGATTTAATGATTTCTTTCGTTTTTGGTGATATAACTTGTAGATAATATCACTACTGTAACCGTTTGAGAGAGCTATGTCTATAATAATGTTTAATTCTTTGTTATGGTCAATGGAATCCATGTGGATTCGTAAGAGGCGGTCTAAGTAGCTATGGAACACGGAAAGTTTTATATTTGTCAGATGGTTTGAGCTAGCTGGAATAATTATATCACTAAAGGTCTCTTTACGGTAAATATTGAATTTGAATTTGTGGTTTAATTAATTAATGTACGTATTAATGTTCACAAGGGCGTACCATTAATTAATGAACAGTTAGATCTTGTTGACCATCCGTTCTTGGATTGTGTGATCTCGGACTTTTCTCCCTTAACACCCCCCCAGTCATTAATTTCCCTGTAATTGACTACCTGTAAACGTATAAATTTATGTGTTTGTTGCAACCATCCTCAGTTCATCTGAAGATGCCGTAACTGGCGACATTGTACAATAAAGTTTATTTTATACTTTATTTGTGAAACGAAACTGAGTGTTTTATTTAATAATAAAATATGATCACAATTTGAGGAAAATGGAAGAAAACGATATTTTAAACATAATATTAAATGAATTACAAATATGGTAAGAAGGTATTCAATATTTTTGAAATAATAATGGATACGTAGGTTACTTTCGAGAATTTTTCAAACACGAAAATAATCTGTGGTAATGAGATAACTACGAGACACTAGTAATCTTACTAGTATCAATTTCCTAAATATCTTGCGCACGATTTATTTTTGCAAATGAATCATTTCTTAGAAGATGGTATCCCATATGGTGGTTTAAGTTATTTTTTAATATAATTTTTTAACTGAACCAATTAAATTTTTTGTTACGTTTTAGTATATCCTTTAGTTGCATTTTTATTCTCAACGCAGTTACAAGAAATATATCGGCAAAGACAGACATTGTTTTTTATCTCAGGCTTCAGTAAGTCGTTGTTTACGGCAAGTAACTGATATAATTTTTCAATTTTTTTTACAAAGATACATAAAATATCCTCAAACTATTGAAGAAATCACAATTGTAAAAAAATAGTAGGTTCACAATAGTACTACAGCGTTAACCGTATAGTACAGAAATCCTAAAATCATTAACAGTTTCCGTTGAACAAAAGGATATCACGTAAACGACAAAATTACAGAATATGATTTTTGCAACGCACGTTTCAAAAATATTAGATCGTTAACGATTTCGTTCATGAGCAAAAACTTAGAGAATAAGTAAATTACCCGTCAAGAATTGAGCAAGAATATTCCAAAAAGAAATACGGAAAAGTATAGCCCAGTTGCTAAGTCACTGGTACCAAATAAAGATAATTTTCTATAAAGATCTGTAGCGGCTTGGGTTTAAATTTTCATGTTAGTTGATTATGTCATAGATGTTTTGAACATATAAGTAAGAATACTACCGTATTTAAGGCAACTTTAAATCGTAGTATAAAGAACTGAAAGAACTCGTCCTCATATGGCTAAAAATATATTCTTAAGGGTTGTGCGTCTTTAAAAACGGTTTTCAATTTTCAGCTAAATATGTTTTATAAAAAGGTTAAAGTTCACGTTAAACTACTTGTCATGAGCTGTTATAATGCGTATATAAGAATATTACACGAGAACGACAAATAATATTTATTTGCATAATCGTAAAAATAGATATTGACATATAGAGAATTATGAAGCACAAGGGACAGAATGTTATCCTGAAATTTATAGACACTGAACACAATTTTTCAGTTATATATCATATGAAATATAAATTATCCATGCATTTAGTAAATGGCAGATTTAGTACTAATTAGTGTCCTAAACACATAAATTTATAATGAGATACTAGATGAAATAACATTAATATGTACAAATATTATAATAAAATCAATTTATCTTTAGATTAAACATAAATACGTTTTCAACAATTTATAAAACCTACGCAAATGGCGAGATATTTTTGCAAATTTCTTTCGATTAGTTTAAAATATAGATTTTAAACTTACAAAAACTGAATGTTATATCAGTATTCCACCAACTATTAGATCGCACCTAAGTTTTCGGAATTTTTTTGAAAAGACGATACTGTGGTTTAAGGAAAATTTAATTAACATAGTTAAAGTCTCGGTAAAAAATAAATTTGGACTAGAAGATGATCCTCTAAATGCCGGTCGACTTATTATCATCCGTCATTTGGCCTACAGTTTTTATATACAGGATGTAACAGGTAAAAGAGCTACCTGAAATAATTTCTATATAATTGAAGATATAATAAAATACTATAAGGCAATCTTATAGAAGACCAAGGGGACATTCGTTTAGAGAAAAAATATTTTTTAAACCAGTGGTTCTCAAGTAACAATACAAAGCTATACTTTTTAAATGGGATAATATATATTTTTCAGGCTCATTAGATGGAGTATTTTTTTGAATTCAGCCATGTAATTAGATTTTTTTATAGTAAAATAATTACATCGAACAGTACAACACTTTTTAAAATTATACAAAGTATTTATTTGTAAGTTCATAACATAATAAATATAAATTTTAACTGTAACCTAAATTTTCCACAACTGATGTCGAAATGTCAAATGTCAAAATAAATTAAATTTCAAATGTATATTGAATCAGTCAGTGTTACCAACCATGATATATTAATATTTCTTTCAATAATAAATTTGGAATAAAAGTAACGAAATAGGAAAAATAGTATGAAAAACACACGTATTACAATGAACATTTGTAATACTCGTACTCTGCGTTACTCGCCTACGGCTGGATTTCGCAAACTGTACTCGTATAATAAGGATCATTGTCACACTTGTCTTTCAATATATTATTTAATAAAATTATAAATAGTGTTCTATTTGACTTCTATCCTAAATAATTCAAATTGACAAATAGCAGTTTTTGCTTCTCAAACATAGTGTACTGAAAAATGACAATGAAATCAAATTTATTTAAATTTAAATTGAATTTGTTTCAATATTTTTGTTATGTAAGGATATAAAATGATTACATGGTTGAATTCAGAAAAAATATTCCATTGAATGAACTGAAAAATTATATACTATTAAAAAAATATAACTATGTGTTGTAACTTGAGAAACACTGGTTCAAAAAATATTTTTTTCTCTAATATGATGTTCCCTTTGGTCTTCTATAATATATTATAGTATTTTTTTGTATCTTTAATAATATAGAAATTATTTGAGGTAGCTCGTTTAGATGTTATAACATGTATATATAAAATAGTTGAAAGAATTTTTTAGAAATTTCTCAAAATTTGTGCAGGTGTTGTAATTTGTAGAAAGCGTGGGTCTTATTATTAATATGCTATTATGAATTTGTAAAATAGAAAAGTAAGAATTAACTCACCCATTGGCCCTCCCAGCAGAGTCTCCCCCCATTCCTCCGCCATTCTGAAAAAAATAAAATAAAAAAACCATAAATAGAAACCCAACAACTACGAGCCCAAAAGGGCCCGTGTCCAAAACAAAAGACATAACAGTTTATATTTAAACATAGAAACAATAGAAACAAAACCATGATAACATGAATATACATAATCTTCGTACAGTGTCTTATTTTCACTACTTAAAGCTGCTAACAGTAACAATACTGGATGAGTATATTGCAGAACTACCATGAGCATCAATGTTGAAATACTGTGACCGCTAATTATCAGATTTGAATATTCATTCTTTGCTTTACATTTGTGGTACCGTGTTTAGTGCATATTCAAATGTGATAAATCTTATTTGTAGAGGATACCGGCGTTAGTAATGTTTATTTAGGCCTAACTGGAGAAACTATTAACTCATCTTTATTTAGGAACTAGCTTAGCAATATTTTGGGGTTATATATCGTATTAATACTGCGCATTATTTAACCATTTTAGCAAAGTTTTTACAAATTTATTTATTTATATATACTTACATTTAGTATGTAAAAATAATACACTTTTATATTGACTTTAAATTATTTTTATTATTGTTCTGGAATTCTTATGAATGTAAGAATGATGATGATATGATATACAAAAGGACATGTATGTTTATACTGCGACTAGCATCACAGTATCAAATTGCTCATTAGTATTTTCAATATACGGAATAAAAATAAATTATTTGTAAATAATTATTTTGTTATATGATATGAATGACATGATATGGAATTATAAAATGTGGAAATAAATATGTATTTATCGTTGCAGTTTAAATTTATACAATTTCAAATTTGTAATAATTGGACCATTATTTTTTTGTATATATACTTAAAATGAAGCCAATTTTTATAACTATGTTCATATTTTATGGATAATTTTGAAATCTGTGTTGGAAAAAGGGTTGCCAAATTTTTGTCTCCCTAAAATAAGGTTCTTGATGACTGGTGAAGTGGAAGAATGCTTTCAGTCACCAAAAACAAAATCGCTTCAAATTTATGCGGAAAGAAAATGCAGATATTTTACATCATAGATGGAAATATTTATTATCAAAAATTATTTATTTTTATTTACAACAATAGGACATTTGATAATGAATGTATGTCGGATCTAGGGCACATAGTAATTGTACGACTGCCCTGTTGAAAGTAGGTAGGACTTTTGGCAACCCTAGTTTGAGATGACAGGAGAAGAATCCGTCAAAAGAAAAATGAGCAGTTTATTAAAGATTGCTTGAAACCTAAACGAAAAGTTAAATTCCCAGCCGTAGTTATGGAATGGGGTTGCATGTCTGCAAAGGGAGTGAGCAATAATCACTTTGTCGATTATTTTATAAATATGAATAAATAAAGAGATTAGAAGTAAAGAGATAAAATTTATTTATATTTGTTTATACCAAATTGGCTCCAAGAACTTGTAGATAAGCTATTTTTTGTAAAATTATTGCTGCTGTTCGCAACTCGAGTCCACCTTTTCTGAAATCCAGGATTTGTTTAAAAATCTGCGATTGCAGTATCTTCACATGTTTTTTATTATTCGGTATATGGTTGTTCTTTCGAATCCTTCCTATTTAAAATGCCGAATACATTCTAAATTTTATTCTTATGATAGTATCATTACTAGTTGTTCATACAACTCTTTTTGTAAAACATTCGTAACTAGTCTTTTCATTCTACACAGTAAAAATACTAGCAAAAATAGTTTAGGGTGACAAATACGAACACTATCGAAGAAACTTGATTTTACTCAGACGTTAAATTTTTTTCGCACACCATTAAATTTGTCTCTTTACTTCTGATACAGTCCCTGGAATAGATATTTCCAATACCACCTTTATTGTCCATATTTTGTCTGCGTACTTCTTATGGGGAGCATATTTTTCAGCAGCAAAAGTACGAATTAAATTGTAACAAATAATATTGCGATATTGGATTCGCTATAATCTAATACCTATCTGTTTCCAGTGAAGACAATACGAAGAAGATTAGACAAAGAGTTCAGCACATCGAAATTAGGACGAACTTTTTCATCCCGAAATTTTACGAGGGGGGGGGATAATACCGCTCAAATAGGCAATCGCGCTCACAGAGAATATGGAATTTAAAATAAGTAGAGGATGTGTATTATTTTTGATGGGCGGTGTGTTCCCGTAAACAAATGAAGTACGGGTGGGGTCCTTCAGTGGGGATGTGTAGGGGACATTTATGCGTATTCGTGGTTTTTTTCCCGGTCGCAGAATGCGTGCATCGCTGGCAATCAACCTATGAGTGAGTACGTGTAGTGAATGCTTGTTGGATTATTGCGAAATGACGGAACAACTTGAGCAGCGATATTACATAAAAAAGCTTGGCTAAACCCAAGTTGAAACCATTCGCAAAATTCAACAGGCTTTCGGAGACGATGCCATGAGCATCGCACGAATAAAGGAATGGTACAACCATTTCAAAGATGGCTGTATATCAGAAGACAGCGAATTACGTCCTGGTAAGTCCTCAACAAGCCGAAATGACACTGTTATTGACCAAGTAATGACTTTCGTCTTGCAAGGCTGACTTATTACTGACATAGAACTTGCAAACGAGGTGAGGGTAAGCACTAGATCGGCACATTTAATTTTGACCGATAAGCGAACACTTAGCAGCTCCGTCACAATAATACATCAGCCCATTCTTCACATTTGGTTCAAAATTTCTTGGCCAAACAACATTTTCATCATTCGTCAGGCTACTCACTCGACAAGGCTCCATGTGATATTGGGCTGAAAATTCCGCAGACAGGTACCCGATTTGAATCAAAAGAAGACATGCAAAATGCGACAGCCCGAACAAACACCATTTCACAAGAAGCCTTCCAGAAATGTTTCCAACAATGGCGGGACTGCTGGGAAAAATGTGTGCATTACCAAGGAGACTACTTTGAAGGGGATTAAGGTTCGAGACCTCGAATACCGACCAAAGGTTCGATACTTTTTCAACAGATCTCGTATTGTTAATGATTATTCGTAAAACAAGAAGATAGCTGCAAAAATGACTTTATTTTAAGAAAATTTGGGAAAAAAAATACTGGTCCAACAATTATGAATGTGGGCTTGTAAATAAATGATTAAAAGCTGTAAAATATGAGAATAGAAGCAACGCGTTCAGTGTGCACTAACGCCGGTCCTTTTTAAGTGAAAATTCGCACAATTTAATGGACGCTGTGATCTACTCACTCTAGTCTAGTTAGGCTGCTACGTCAATCGACAAACGTAAAGCAAAATGACACACATGGTTACATATAAGTTTATCCTATTAGGGTACAATAAGATGTCACACGAAACAAGTGCAGTTGAAACGATGAGAATAGTAATAGTGAAAGGAGTTATCGTATATCATTTAATTGACATCGTTCATTATATCTGTTTAGCAAAGTAACAAATTACAAAACACATGTAAATTTTATCATAGGCTTGTGCAAGTAATACTCTCTGTCGGTATATCTAAGTTGATACTATCTAGTCAGTTCGATTAGGAGTGGTCTTGATTGAGTCTAACACAAGCGTAATTGGGTTACAAAGTAACTGCACTTCAAAATACATTGGATTGGTTGGTACATCTAGAGCTTACTTAAGATTTGTAGGTTACATAGGCTTACAATTACGGCCGGCAACAGTGCAGAGTCAAACCACATCTATATTGACTGCGGGTGAAACTAATAGACGTTTAGGTTTTCACGTGAATTTCGTAAAATTTTTGCATCATTGACATCATACTACTACTACTTACTTTCTCTTTTTCTGTACTTGCTACTGGTTCTTGGCTTTTCTCTTTTTCTTCCGCCTTTCTCTCCTTCAACGCTTTAAGCAACTTCCATTTGCTGCTTAATGGTCCCGCATCTTTACCTAGTTCTTCTTTAGGTCCTGACGCACAACTACTATTATCTATTTTAATTTTTGGTAAGGCTGGTAACGTAGCAGTTGTAGCTGTTTCTGTGGACCCCGATCGAATTGTGGCGGTTTCTTCGCTGTCCCATCTTTCAGAAACGGGCACGGAAACTTCACTGGATTGTACACTAACCGATCCTTCACGTCCGGAACTTCTTCTCGATCTTTCTTGTTCTTCAATGGCGATTTCTGCTTCATCGTATTCGTCCATACTTTGATTTCCTGGACTGTCTGGGCCGGAAGTTTCGCCGGAAGAGCCACCATCTCCTCGGAGTGAAGATCTTGGGGATTTTTCTAATTCTTCAACTGGAGACATTTCCCATCCATGGTATTCGGTTATTTTTTCGAATATAGCAGCCGGATCGTTATCATTTCTGTATCTCATTTTTTGTTTTTCTCGACGTTTTGCAGATTCGAGTGCTTGTTTTTTGTTTTCTTCTTCGGACATTACACCTTCAAGGGGTTTAGCCTTCATTCTTAATTCTCGTAAAACAAATGACATTCTTTCTTTTACATCTTCGTCAGGCTCATAACTTTCAGGTTCGTAACATGAAGCTTCGTAACTTTCAAGTTCTTCTTCTATTTCAGGTTCTTCTTCCAATATTTCTTCAATTTCTGCTTCAAGTTGTGACTGGCGTTCCATTTCTTCTAATTTTCTTAATTCATAACAGTACCATTCGTCTTCACTGTCTATGCTATCTTCAGTACTTTGTCTTCTCGAAGAAACTCTAGATCCACTGCGCCATGAATGTGTGCTTCTTACATCGTCTTCCATATCTCTTCCAGGAATTTCCAAGCTTTGTTGATGCCTTGGAAGGAATCTGCTGACATGCCCCTTTAGACTAGCTGTGGATGGACTTCCTTCAGATATTGGATGTTCTTCACTGTGACTATGTACTATTTTGTTGTTGGGTTCTCTTTCTTGAAGTTGATGACCGTTTGGAATTGGAATAGGTATAGTTTCAATTTCTGGCTCTGGCTTATGTTCAATGACTTCATCATATTCGACAATGTTGTCGGATTTTTGCGCGAGGTCTTCTAGGGCCGTCTGATCATCAGATACGGAGGAAGACTGGCGCTGACGGTACTTTCCTAACGCTCTCGAGACTGCAAACTCCATGGAGGCTCCACCTAGAGCTACCGGAGGGAAGGATCTACTTGTTTCACTTGTAGCGGAGTCATCACTCTTTTCAGACGGTGCTGAATTTCTTTTAATGTCTCCAACTGTAGCAAAAAGGTTACTTGACGCGCTGCCAGTACTTCTACCAGATATTTCTTCATCTGCTGGCATATTGTCTGACAGATCTGTGTCCTGTTCGGATTTTGATCCATTCTCAGTAACTGGGAGAAGTTGTTGACTGATACTGGAAGGAACAGCGGCTACAGGGGCTTGCTGAGTTGGTTGTGGTGGTATATACTGCATTTGTTGACTGTTTTCTTGCATACTTGATTTTCTTGATTTAGGTTTACTTGATGTTACTTTAGCAAACAAATTTTCTGGTGGTGTGTCGGAGAAAACACTGTCTTCACTTCTGTCATCTTCGGATAATGGAGCACTAACTCTTCCGCTAGTAGACCATTCGTTTTCGGATTGTTCTGGGTCTGATAAAGATATTGTATGTTGGTGATGACCACCGGTTCTTCGTTTTGCTTTCTGGATGATACCAGAAACGGTAGACACTAATGCATTTTTCTTTTTCTTTCGTAATGCACCTATTGAAAATTTTCCTTTCGAACTGCCACTTCTACTACTTGAACTATCATCTAAATCTTCTCTCTGGACGCCAGTCGGTAATGAATGCGATCGATGTCTTTTCGTTAAATGTAAGTCAGGAAGCCAATGACTCACTGATGTCATGGCAGATTTAAGTGTATTGCCGCGTTTCATTTTCTTGCCTCCTTTTTCTTCAACTTTGCCTTCTTTTAAGTCTTGAGATATGGAAAGATATCCTGATTGGGATACAATTACACCACTAGGATCATAAAACTGATCAGGTCGTTGTTGTTGTTGTTGCTGCTGCTGCTGTTGTTGCTGAATAATATATTCAGGTACATTTCTATTTCGTAAATCGAGTTCTAAATATGGTATGTCTGGTCGTTGATTCCAAGATCGTATTTGGTCTTCTCGAGGAATTCCATCTATATGTTGGAATGACTGAGAGTTTTGCATCTCCTGCATCTGTTGCATCTGCTGTATTTGTTGCATTTGATGCATCTGCTGAATTTGTTGCATCTGCTGCATTTGCATTTGTTGCATCTGTATCTGTTGTTGATTTTGGTAAATCGGTTGATTTTGAAATTGTTTTTGCATTTCTTGCTGGTGGTATCGTCTAGGATCTATATATTGAGCCTGATTAAAACCACCATCTGCACATTCTCCTTCTGAATATTTGGGAGGTTCAGGCGGACAATTCAACCACGTTGCTGGATCATTATAATCCGCTCGTGGTAAATTCGAAACTGCTGATTCATAACGAGTTGATGTAGGGTAATAAGAAAGGGCATCTGTAATGTTTCCAGTAGGGAACATTGTTCTATACATGGCTGTTTTGTATCCTTCGTGGTTGGCAAGGCCTTCACTTGTAGACGACGACGTGGAAAAAGCTCTAGTGAGTGTCTTCTTCCCGCTGGTCTGCACAGTGGAGATCGTAGGCGCTGTGCCGTGTATCGTTGTGTGTGCGTGGTACTCTGGTTCAGGTGGGTACCTCGGACTAGGAGGTGCGTTGTGCATTTCGTTGTTCTCGTAAGGCTCTATCAAATCCGGGTAGTTTATAGTTTGCGGAATATAATCCGCACTATTACTCGTGTACACAGAAGTGTACGCTTCTTGGCGATTACTACCAGCGACTGAATATATTGCTGGTGGTTGTTCGTACCTATAGGCATATTCTCTCGGTTGTTGTTGTTTGGGTTGTTCATGTGGTTGTTTAGATCTTCTTCTTGGACTGACATTAATATCTGAAGCTGGAGCTGGAGCAGGTACAAAGTTGCCATATCCTTCGGAGGATTGCAGGCTACAAGGAGATTTGACGGTAGTAAAGGCGGAAAGATGATGGCCACCAGGAAGTATAGCATTACACACAGGAACTTGTAGAGGACCACGCATAAAAGAATCAACATCGCTTTCAGTAAAAGGTCGCGTGTCGACTGGAAAAACCGGAGTGGGATGGACTTGTTGAGGAGGCATGGGGGAAATAGGCCGGCCGAGGGCAAGCTGTTGCTGACTTTTCATGTCGTTGATGTAGGCCTGTTTACCGTTCTTCGGCGAACCTGGCGACTTCTCCAAGCTGGACCAGCCACTCATGGAGGACAGGCCAGAATCAGACTTGGCTGCAACTATGTTGGAGGCGTTGGACTTGTGTTTGGGCGAGGTCCGCGGAGACTTGGGCGAGTGAGGCGTACGCGGACTTAACCTGCCATGCTGAGTTTGATCCTGACTATTAATTGACGTTGACTGTGGTGCAGGTGCACCGAGGAAGACTGGACTCGGGCCCCTCTGAGGGCCCGGGAGAATACTGCTCTCAGGCATGAGGAAGGTCTCGCAGTGGTCCTGTGGCGCTGGTGGCGGCGGAGAAGGTGATTGGGAGGGACTCGAACGCGCATCTCGCATGTCGGGCTCCGATCCAATATATCCATCTTTTCGTGTCCGCACACTACACACTGAAGGCGTCGGAGATTTTGCCGACGCTTCTACATTATACACAGATGGTGACCCACACTGAACTTGTTCATACGAAGCAGCCATCAACTGATTCAATTCCGAGTTACTGGAATATTTTCCACTGTATGAATCAATATCGAAAGCATTTTTCGAGGAGTGAATTTTTGCGGATTTGTTCGCGGCAGATTCGTTCACCTCGGCATTCATGACTGCTGCACTGTAAGCTAAACGGCCAGTGACAGTTGTGTACGGCGCACTACACGTGGTGATGTCCGTATGCCGTCGCCGCGGTGAAGTGGGTGTACGGAATCCCGCAGCTAATGTTTCAGCTACTTCGATATCTGTCCCCGCACAACTATCTGCTATGGACAGCCTGGAGTTGGAGCGTTTGGAGAGGGTAGAGTTGGATAGTGATGTGGGAACATTCACATTGGACAGTAGAATTAGTTCCTCGAGTCCCCGGGGAGCACTTGAGAAGCTCCAGTTGTCAGGGTCAGCATACATCTGCTTAAGCTGCTCATCGATTATACTCGTATCCTCCGCCAGTGCTTTGGCTTCAATCTCGCTGGAATTTTCTTGCAACCGGCTCTGCAATTCTTTTAAATTCAACGAGTCTTGCTGCAATTTGGACGTTAATCTATCTAATTCGTGTAATTTCTCAAGCGCCATGTGATCAATGGAGGAAATGCGCGAGAGTTGAGCAAGGTCCTGCTCGCTCACACACGGCGAGTTGCCACGATAGTCTTTATAGTCGAGTGCACTGAATACTTCTTGCGTCTCGTCGGACATAGCAGCGGCTTCCAGTTCTTTGATTTCATCTTTCTTCATGCCGTTGTCCTCACCGTCCTCGGCTTCCTCCCAAATCATACCGAGTTGAGAAGGTGGGCGCGAGGATACTTCTCCGCATACTAAATCTTCGCGGTATGCCTGGTTCAGGCTCCTGTAGAATGCCTCGTCAGGTACATGCATCTCGTCCATTCCCATCTCCAGTTGAAGGCTGGTGATCATGGATGCTGCAGCATTGGCAGACCTGGTTACATCTATACCCTCCTCTAACCCTTCCTCCACGGTTCCATTACCTAAAATTTCCCGAATTACTTCCAACTGTCCGAGGCGGTTGTCGATGGATGTGCGCAATCCATCCTCGATGGACAAACCTGTAGCACCTTCTCTACCGCCGGTAGTGTAGAAATCGAGCAGTTGGGAGATGACGCTTTGCTGCTCATACAGCAAGCCTTCTAGCTTCTCCAGGCGTTCCCACATCTTGATGTACTCCTGGGAGAGGAGGTCGAGCGCGCGCCACGCGTACTTCAGCTCGGTTTCAAGGATGTTGAGACGCGTGCCTAGGCGCTCCATGTAGTCTTGGATCACGTAGTCCATGTTGGGGTCGTAGCCCGGCGAGCTGGCCAGCCCTAGAGCGGGCGCCAGCGACGTCTGGCTATTCTTCACGGGATCCATCACGACTCTGTTCTCTTTAACACTGATACGCGCACATCACATGTATAATAAACCTCTGAAAGCGTCAACAATAAATACAACATTTCTGATGATATGTCACTTGTCTGCGAATGAAAGCACGTTAGAGGCGATATGTGTGAGGTGGAAGAGAGCGACTTCGCTGCACGGATGCATGGCTGGGGTGGTTGCTATGCTATGCTATACTGCTGGTTGTAGAATTGGGCGGCGCACGGCCTGCCCGGCCATGGCTGCACTCATCACTCTGTCAGTCCATCACACACTGCACCATATTCTTCCTCGATCCATTTTCTCATGCTGAACACCTGAAAAGAATAAATCACCTTCGTTTTCCTTCTCACACTTGTATATTTCACCACCGGTATGACATTTTGACCTGTAATTCTTGTTACCCGAAAAACGCATCAGAAAATAATGTAATTACTATATGGATTCATGTGGAACATTTCGTCGCGTAACCTAATGAATTATGTATAGACAATAAAATAAAAGTTTTCTACTATTATGGTAATTATGTTGTTTGTTTATGCATGCGAAAATAATTTACATAAATGTCGTACTGAATTTGTCTGTTCACTAGTCTGATTCAATTACCCAAAATTGGTCTTGAATTTGTTTTACATTATATATTTTTGGCTAAAATCTATTTCCTAGATTATAGTATGAAAAAAGTATGTAAACACACACTCGTGGTAAAAAGAACCAGACACTTGAAAAGTTTTCTATCGACTTAATTTTTAATTTAATAATCAAATAGCTAATTTCAACATGGCTTCTTTAGATTTAAAAATCTGATGTGGCCAGCAGAAAGTTTCTAGCAAAAGATAGTAGCTGCTTCCATGATTAGCATAACCGGCTGCTGTATGAAATTTAATTTCTTTATAATTTTTTTAATTGTATATCCATTTAATATGAAGTATTAAAATGCAATTAAATCGTATAGACAAAAAATATTGTTCATATTTTTAATGACATTAAATATGAGAAAATAATATTTAACAGCGTTTTTTCAAAAAAAACTCTTAAAATCTTTAAATGAAGGTACTTCCGGTTGATCAATATTATTCAAAATCTAATCACGTCTGCATATGAATGTAAAGAAAAGAAATACGTAAAAATCGTAATTTTTAGAATTGTAGTATTGGAGTTGTCGCGGCCGAAATTATCGTCGCACACACACTCACACACACGCATACAAACACACATACGGACATTATCGTAAAAATAGTAAATCGTATTTTAAAGACCATAAAACATATTTAATCATTAAAAACTCACTACCGACCAAAGGAAATACCTTCCTTACCTAAAGGTGACGGAAGGTAAAAAAATATTAATTGTTTTGTTTTCGTAAAAACGAAGTTTTAAAACTAGAAATAGCTCTTGAATGAATCTGTGTGAAATGAAACTATTGCATTGATCGTTATTTAAGTACTTGTTAAAGCACTTGTAGAATGTGTGACGTTTAAATTGTATATTATTATTTGTTACTAAGTACAGTAAAAAAAAAAAAATTGTCCGATCAAGGTCATTTGTATCATGAACGAATTAACAAACTGGCATACATTTATTTTTCTTATTTGCAGACTACAAGCGTGTGCAACAAGGATGGATACAACACGCTTGTCTTCATATTCATATTGTTTCGACTTAGTTAGGACATTTCATTTTAAAATGATGCTCGTCATTGATAATACTTTCGCTATAACTTAAGTTTATTTATTAATTCAGATATATTACCTTGATTCATAGCCGTACGAATAACGTGATTTTCTGTCAGTGTCACTGAAACGACATTGTGTCAGTATCTTATTTTTCACATATTTAGTTTTACATTTGCTAATAAACTTACCAGTTTTCTTAGTTTTGAATTTTGCATGCTTTTACTGTAACATATATTTTTATAATAATAAAATAATTGTAGTATCTTATTTACTCTCATAAAAACTAAGTAAACGACACTACTAAATTTGACAAAGTGGGCGGAACTAAAATCTTAATTCATGTAATTTGTAAATGACCTTGATCGGACATCTATAAAAAAAAACTGTATAATAAAAGGATACTTAATTAGAAGTATAAACCTGTTTAAGATTTTTGCTATACTAGCAGTTTTTCAAAGTAAATAATACTCGTGTAATCAGTTACATCTTTCGACTATTTGTTAATGAGAATCAAGAGCTTCCCAGCAAACTTTTGAAAATGTATCATTCACAGCTTCCCTGCTTATTCTGCACGCGTTGTCTTCTTCTTGTTGTGGTCTAGAAAGTTAATTTTACTTTAAATTCTGTCCTCGTCATGATTTTTCTTTTATCTTTTTCGTCTCGCAATAAACAAGAAAGTGTCGTCTACACCTGGCGGTATGCAAATCAAGGGCTGAGTTAAGTAAACGTAGTCGCAGACCCTCATTTCAGCCCTAGTTCTAAGATAAATGGTTTCATTAAATATAACTAGAGTGGCATCTTTTTACAATTCAGCATATGGTTTATTAATTACACGGCTAGAGAGATGTAACAATATGTAGATATTGATATGTTAGGGTACGAACACGTAGAAAGATTGTTGCCGGTTGCAAGCGCTAGTTTACCAGCGCTTACAAGCGAGAATAAATATCTCCATAGTTTCAAATATGTTCGCACACAAAGGACGCTTAGCTGAACTTGTCGGTACTTGTAACCAACGCCAACAAGCGCCGACCAGAAAACAAGAATGTTTGAAACATTCTTTTCCAGCGCTTAATACGCTTGCAATCGTCTAGAAGTAGGGAGCTCCGTTGAGTTTAATTTAATATATTCTTTTTATTAATATGAGTGGGGTTATTGATATCGAACAACTTATATCCATGGTGTACGAAAGGAGGGCCATTTGGGATAAACAAATAAAAGAACATTCCAATAGGAAAATTAAAATCTTTCTTCAGGAAGAATTGGTTGTTTATGCCAATTGGACCAATCTCGTCTTATACTTCCTTCTATTTCATTTAAGATGTAAAGAAACGTATTTAATTCCATCCTCCTGTAGTTGAAAAACCTTTCTGGATCTTGTTTTAGTTGAGGAAAAAGGTGATGAAATCCCGTCGCTTTCGATTAATTTCATATACTCCAACATTCCTTTTACGTTTTTTTTAAATCAATATTTTCCAGTAAAAACAGTTCCTCTTCATTCGACGACATCTTCAGTAAATTGGTTCTAGAACTGATCTGTACCTTGTGCGAAGGAACAGCTAAATAAATATGCCGGCTTTGCTGGCGCTAATATCAAGCTCTCTTTGTGTGCACTACCAGCGTAAACAAGCGCCGAAAACAAGCGCTGACAAGTACAAGCAACAAGCGCGCCGATTTACCAGCGTTCTACATGTGCGTACCCTTAGTTTAACAATAAAACTTTTTTTTGGCACGAAATGGTTATCATTTCTTTTGTAACATGTGCCAGATAAGTTTTCGGAAAAAAATTGAATGGACGATACTATGGTTTAAGGAGAGTATATTGAATCTGCTTATTATTACAACAATTCACATAGCTTAAACTTTAACATTTATATTTACTAAAGAGTTAGTGGCCTATTTACTTATATACGACGAAGTTTAGTTCAGCCTAGTCCCATGAGTCTTTGGCGGGTTTTAAAATTTATTTTGCGTACATTTTCCAGCGCCATACTTGTTTCCATTTTGGGGCTCCTACACATTATCGTACACCTTTCTTATAAGTAACGTCTAAAAAGTTTCAATAGGTCTCGCTAGAGGTACGTTAATAGGATTGTTTTTGCGGAGTATATGGTATTGCCGCCAAACACTGTGTTGTGCGTTGTTATTCGGGCAAAGTGCGTGAAGCTGGGTCAGACCAAAACTTAATATTTTCGTTTAAATGATGTAAATTAATGAAATCAATTAACATCGGCTGTCAATTTTGTGTATAAACCTCTTCGAAATTGCTGCGCACAACATTATTTTATCTGAAAACTTGCTTTCAATTTAAATTTTACATTGATACTATTTGGGCGTTACTTACAAGAAAGATATACAATAATCTGTAGGAGCCCCAAAATGAAAACATTTAAAGAGATGGATTTTTCATAAGGTAAACAAAACAAATTTTAAAACTCGCCAAAGACTCATGGGGCAAGTCAGAACTAAACTTCGCCGTCTAGAAGAAAACGGGCCACTAGCTCTATATTAACATAAATGTTAAAATTTAGGCAATGTTAATTATTTTATTAATAAGCAGTTTTAATATACTTTCCTTAAACCACAGTATCGCCCATACATTTTTTTTCCGAAATCTTATGTTGCATATGTTATTCGTTACTCTTCTCCTATTTTTATAAGTTGGTCAAAATTTCACGCGACGCAATACAGACCTATTTCTGTTTGTATATAAAGTACAAATACTTTATTCTACTATATGGAACAGAGAATATGACGCCCTAATTCCAAGCTTTCCAGTTTCCGAGTGCTTGTTACTCAGTCTCCGTCAGAGTAACTGATGCCCTAATAATCATCTATAGTGCAATTCGAACCACCCCGTCTTCGCTCGACCCAGTCGGTGTCCAAACCTTACTTCAGGAAACTAATTAAGGTATTATCGTGGCCGCGTGCCTCAGTGTCTGGTCACGAATCTGGGAAACCGGGTTTGATCCCGACCGACGCCAAATATTTCAAATTTTAAGTGGCACAAAATTGACCCCTGTGATGCACTCTATATGCCAGCAATGAGTGTCCGTAAGGTGACGCCTGGTAAACGCCCACACGTTACAAATATGTCTTCATCAATACGGAAATCTGTGAATAAAGTAAATTGGCACATCCAGCAATGGGTAATATTCCGTGATGATATACTTATTTTCATTTATCGTTTATAATTTTAGTTATCCCCTTTTGACTAGTTTTTATCTAAATTAAGGACACTGAATATTTTATCGCCAGAAGGCCACATTTGACTATTTTTCTTGTTGAATGGATGTGAAAAGTTCGATTTAATTCTGAAGCAAGGACAGCTTTCTACAACTTTACCACAACAAAATTTGTATGTAATGTAATGTATGTATATTGTGTTAGATAGGGACAATATGTGATTGGAATAGTGTTAAAATTTATCCTTGTGGCGAATCTCCATTAACAATGTGGTGACAGTGGTTTGATAGCCGAAAACCACGCTTTCAGACATATCCACTTCAGCGACACACTGTTATTTCTCGCTGCTTCTAAATACAATTATCGTTCGACAGAAAAGGTAACATTTCTAATTTTGATCCTTCCGACAATGCACAAGTTTGTAAGTGTTCTATTATAACTAAACGACAAAAACAAACTTTCTCCAGATTCATTATTTCCAGGGAAATTTTGCAGCGCGTTTCAGAAATGAGCTTAAATACTTATAAAAGTTGAACTAATTCTGCCACGTGCCATAAAGCATAAGTAGGCGCATGAAGTAGCACATCTGTGCGAGAGCACGGGAAATTATTGTCCCTTTAGTTTTCCCTACAACATGCGTTGATTGTATTTCACTCGTGATGAACCTTAACAAGAATATTATTCTAAATTTGTGCCAAGGGCGCAATTCTCCAAAAAATGAGATATCAGTGAGATTTGACAGAAGTGAGAAAAGCGTCACGTGACATGTCACGTAGTGACAATTTTTCTTTAAATCTTGAAATAATTTTGTCATCTTACTACTTTACATTTTTTCTCACTACGTGAAAATTATTTCCCCACCTGTTTGGGCGTGAGAATCAATGTCACTCGTTAATTTTAAATAGATATTTGACTTAATAATAAATTATAATAATTAATAATCCAAATAAAATAACACATATCATGGTTGAGGAAAGTTAAGTAGCTGCTGCTTTAATATGTTTGGAAAACACAAATGACCTTTCGGGCCAAATTTTCGTAAAATTATTTCGGCTGAATAAAAATAAAGGTTAAACAAAAAGAATGCAATGCCGTGCTATCAATGTAAAAAATCAATCACTTCTGTCAAATATCTCACTTGCTAAATCACAGCGATTTAGATATGTCAAAAATATGTCATTTTGTTTCCGGAATTAAAAAATCTGATGTGACCAATACAATACCTCCCGCCATTTACCTATGGGGTATAATTTTTATATTACTTTATAAATTTATCCATAGAATATACAGAAAAAGTAATAAAGCAAACCTGTAGAAAATGGAATAATCTTTCATTTTTATGATAACAAATTGCGAAAAAAATACATTTAAAGGTATTTTTTGAAGAAAACTATCTTGAGCTTCAAGTAAACTGCCATTTTCGGTTATCCGATTGCCACCAAAATCTAATGGCTTCTTTCCATATTAGAATAAGGTAGAAATACATGGTTTCAAAACTTTCTGAATGATAGTATTTGAGTTAAAGCGTAAAGAGGATCCACACCCACACACACACATACACACATACACACAGACATCATCGTGAAAATGTTAAAAATGGATTCTAGGGACTTTAAAACGTGGTCATTTACCAAAATCTCGATATGCGATTTTTAGCACGATCCCTATACCTCCCTTACTAGGGGTAGCGGGAGGTAAAAAGTGAAAAATTAGAAAATGAGATGAGAGTGGGATGAAATTTTATGTCACCTTGTGGGAAAATTCTCAGTTTTCAAGAATCGGTATCCTGGAACATACTGCGAATATAACTTTAGCGCGTTTGTTCTGGTTTAGCAGTAAAAGTGAAACAAGATCTAATGTAACAATGATGATATGTAGGTTATAAAAAATTGTATTGCATTTTTAAAAATTCTCTACATTGCAATAAATTTTCAACTCCAAAATTTAATCTCCGGCGAAGAACAATATATGGCCCTAGGGAGTTTTATCTAAACTGTATTTTACCAAGCCGAATTTCCACGGATCACTTTGAATAATCTTCGTGGATGAATCATCAGTGAATTCATTTTTTGGTAACACGTCTCATTAAAAGTGAAATAATCAGCTCATTCCAAAATGGCAGAAAGTAATATTGCAGTGCGGGTTGGAATTCAAATTATTTTTTATAATTTGTTAGATGAATGTGGAAATTTTGGGGAGAGAAAGAAGAATAGGATAATGAGACGTTGGCGGACAAAACCATGGATACTTCGAAGAAATATTTTAGAAGCATATGTAGGTCCAGGGGCGCCGACATGTGGGGTCAACGGGACGCGTGCCCCTACCACAATTTTGTAATATTAATAACATTTAAAATATTTTGCAGTTATTCCAATGGTTATATTTTGCAGTGGATTCCGGTTTTACTATGTACATAGGTGGGCTCCAAATATAGATTTTTATTTTACGATTTATTTAATAAAACGTTTTATAAAATAAAAATAAAATCATAAAAAACAAACCAGGCGGGATTTGAACTCGTGAATAATTATTATGAATTTTACATCCCAACAACTCGACTACTGAATGCGTTTCCATGTTTTCAATAAATTATAAGTAATAATTTTCAATACTTTTGTAAATAGTTCAATCATAAGCCTTTAAATTATGAATATTTAGATACTATTCGATGTCAAATTAAATAACCTTTTTAACCATATAAAAAACTATCACATACGGGATAGATGATATTTAAGAAAACGCTGTTTTCCTATGTTAAACCCTTGTCACGGTTTCTAGTGTTCACCCTGTATGTTTGTATGTGTGTGTCCCTGCCACTCACAAGATTTTAGAAACTTGGTGCGCCTGTGTATGTCTGCCAAACAATACTATAGAAACTGTAGAAATATATTTGCTATATAATTTCTGCACGAACAACAGTGAACGGTGGCAGTTTTAGGGACGAAGTGAGCATGCGTGGCATAAGGATAAGATTGACCAAAAGTAGAACTTCATTCACTGTTCATCCCATATGATCACAGTCTATGATTTATTGGATGAATCATCCATGATGGTCATTCAAAGTAACCCGTGGAAATTCGGCTTTAAGTACTTTTTTTTCCAAGTACAATACATTTAATAAAAATAAAAAAAAATCTGTTGTGGCCAGCACAATACCTCTCGCCACATTAATTTTTGGTTACATAAGTATAGTATTTAACATTTCTTGTATGTCTACACTTTACACCAAAAAATGTAGTTACACCTATTGTTTATACAGTAGAGACTCTTTAATCCGTAATCCGATCATTGGGTAAAAAACGAGTAATCCGAACAAAAAGTTTTTAATCGGAACTGCAGGATAAAATTTCTCCGAAAACAACAGTAAGTACTCCAAGATTGCAATTGGTAGATACATACATTGTTTATTAAATAATAATATATTTTACTTCAGCGACTGGCGATCAAAGCCGGAATGAACGCCTGAAAACAAACAAATATTTACGATATTTTTCAAAATTAATTATATATTATTCAACAGGACGCTTACATCCCAATTAAAGAATAATATTACATCGCAATGTGAACAGGTAATGTAAATACATATAGAAGAAAAAAATTGCAAATAAAAAAATAAGATAATAATTGTTTTTACCTTCCGTCACCTCTAGGTAAGGGAGGTATTGTCTTTGGTCAAAAAATTCGGTGGTGAGTTTTCATTGAATAAGCACGTTTTAGGGTCTTTACAATACGATTTTACTATTTTTACGATGATGTCTGTATGTGTGTGTGTGTGTTCGTATGTGCGTGTGTGTGTGTGTATGTGTGTATGTGTGTATGTGTGTGTGTGTATGTGACCGGCTTTCATGCACGATATCTCCAATACTAGAATTCCAAAAATTACAATTCTTGCATATTCCTCTTCCTTACAACCATATGCAGACTTGATTAGATTTTGGTTATAATTGGTCAACCGGAAGTACCCTCATTTGAAAATTTTAACAGTTTTTCTTGAAAAACTCAGTTAAATGTTATTATAACTTAAAGAATATATTATTCTCTATACGATTTGATTGCATTTTATATTTCATATTCAACAGATATAGAGTTAAAGAAGAATAAAGATAATAAATTTGATATAAATTTCATAATTCAGCCAGCTATGCTAACTTAACCATGGAAACTGCTAATATATTCAGGTAATTCAAATTGACAGATGTCAGTATCTATAAAACGTAAATTAATGAAAGAATAAGGGAAATAACTCTAATGTTTCTAGAATGATGGAATTTGTACATAATATACAGGATTGACGAAAGATATTGTGCTGGCTACATCAGATTTTAATGATCTGGATCTCTTAATGTTTACGAAACTGGTATTATTTTATATTGACATATTCCTTTAATAATTTAATACTTATTTTAGTTCGTTTTCACTACCTGATTGTCAGATTCGTGGACAGCATATCTTCTAGGATGAGAGTGAAGATAACTTTGATTGTAGACAATTCCGTTTCACGAAAATATGTACATATAAAATGTGGCTAACTAATGAAGAATTCTTTAAAAAAATATATTATAGTCTATTCAGAACTTTTAGGTTATGACTTTGACTTTCTAGTGGATTGTGGATTGACCGCATCCTAACAGGGGTAGCAGTACGTGCTACTCAGCCGAAATATTCTTGTACGTTAGTGTACACTTTTTCTTTAATTGACGCATTATTATGATAATGAGAATTTTCTTAAATTACAGATTAAAGAATATGATTCTAATGCAAAACTTTGGAAATTCACTTCTAATATCTTATCTTTGGATTCGTATTACCTGTTTATATTGATGGTACTCATAACGTGTTCAAGTGTAATATCAAATTTGGCATGTGCAATTTTTAAATTGCAAACATTAAAAGTTTATAAAGGAATATATACAAAAATTCAAATGCAATCCTAATATTTTTGACCTTTTTGCTGTTATCTACTGTATACCCAAGTCTTCCTTAAGAAAAGGTTGAGAATATCATAAATAATTTTGTGACCGTGTCAAATAGATTATAATGAAAACGGTTCAGAAGTTCGAAACCACAAAACAATAACGTTCAAAAATTACTAATTGTAAGATATCTGTGTGAACTACAATTTACGTAATATATTCGTGATATAATTTTACTGGATATACATAATCTTTTAAAAGAGACTTTCTGTATGTATGAGATTTATATAAAATATATAAAAATGGCGGAAGGTCATGTGCTGGCCACATCAGATTTTTTTTTCTTAATATCAGCGTTATGTGTTGTCTTAAGTACTATAATAAATGTTACAAAATTTTCTAAATTGACGTTACTTACAGTTATCCATACAAATTCAGTAATCCGAACAAATCGTTAATCCGATCACCCCGTTACATTTAGCATATCGGATTAAGGGGTCCCTACTGTGCTTAGATTTTTTAATTTAAAATTCATTCCATGAAGAAATTTTGGCCTACTCTTCTAATTTTTCGAGATGTTTCCAATTTATTGTCGGAATTGACAGTATTTCTGAAGAGTATATGTAATATACCTATAATTTTAAATATTTAACTATTAATACAATATGAAATAATATAATGTATGTACTTCCCAAAAAAGTCTTCAGTAATGTCTCTGGATTTTTGACACTGATATTTATCTGTCAGTATCAAATATTTTAATTTTTCAATTGGTTTCCATGACATTATTTGGGTTGTGAGATTTATTATAACAGATTATTTTATAAATTATATTTCTTTATCTTTAAATCTATAAAAGATATAACAAAATATTTATATGTATCAGATAGAGAATTTAATGATCTTTAATACTTGCAACTTTTCCTAGTAATATCCGATTGAGAAATACGTAGTTAAACAGATATTAAGTATTATAGTTTTTGAGAAATCGCCCTTCCAACATCAACATACACATACACCCCCCCCACACACACGCACACAGACGTCATCGAAAAATTGTTAAAATCGGATTATAGGGACCTTAAAACGTGCTTGTTCATTAAAATCTGGATATGCGATTTTTAGCATGAATCCAATGATGATTACATGAGGTCTCGTGGCCGTGTGCCTGAATGCCTGGTTGCGAATCTGGGGAACCGGGTTCGATCTCTACCGACGCAAAAATTATTTCGAATATCAAATTGCACAAAATTGACCCCTGTGGTGCACGCACCATGCCAGCAAGGAGTGCCCGTGGGTGCAGATTGGCACACTCAGCAATTGGTAATATGCCGTGATGATATATTTATACTTATTTATTTTAAATGATCTTATTGGATGTGAGAAAAATGGTTAACAGTGAAAAATGTGCCATTTCGGGACACAAATTTAAAAAATCTGTTGTGGCCAGCACAATACCTCTCGCCATTCATTATATGTTGCATAGGGCGCGAGCAGTTATGTGACTTGGCAAGCAGATATGGGGGCCCGTGTCAGAATGACAGCTAGTAATGTCATGACTGCTCGTGCCCTATAAGTAACGAATTTAACATTTCTTGTTCACACAAATAATTGAAATTGTATCTCTTCTTTCGTTCTATGAGAAATTTTTTCCTACTATTCTAATATGTTCAAAATTCTTCAAATTCATTGACGGTATTAGCGATATTTCTTAAGGATATATGTAATATTAACATACCTATAATTTAAATACATATTTAATTAATAATACAATAATATATATTAAATATACTCGTACCTCCCAGAAAAATTCTCCAGTAATGTTATTAAAACTGCTGATTTTTGACATTGACATTTTGCATTTATCTGCCAATTAAAAACATTTAAATATCTCAACTCAATTTTCAAAAAAATAATATTTAGATTTTTTTTAGAAACTACCACTTCCAGTTGTCCAATTGTTACCAGAACCTATTCAACTCTTCCCATTACTGTTAGATTGACGAATCCATCCGTTGTTACACAGATCTTTAGACTTATAGAATTTGAGAAATCTTACCTCCAACAACTTCACACACACACACACACACACACACACACACACACACACACACACACACACAGACAGACAGACATCATCGTAAAAATGTTATAATCGGATCCTAGGGACCTTAAAACGTGCTTATTCACTAAAATCTGGATATGAGATTTTTAGCATGAACCCAATACCTAACTTAGCGAGAATATTAGGCACAAACTATACAAGTTATAACGGAAAATGACATATTTTAAAACCGAGTTTCATACATGTACTTAAAAAAATCGGTAAGCTTAATAAAAAAATGCCTTATCATTGTGAACAAAAAATTAATAAATGTAAATTTTGTAATAAAACAGTTACTGACAGATGACCTACTTTCATAAAATTAATGCTATATTATTGATTATTTATGCAAATTTAATTTTTAAACATTATTATCTTTTATTTAGCTGTTTTTCTCCCTTTTCCTTATTTTTACCTTCCGTCACCTCTAGGTATGGGCCGTATTGTCTTTGGTCAAAAAATTCGGTGATGAGTTTTCAATGAATAAGCACATTTTCGGGTCCCTACAATACGATTTTACTATTTTTACGATGATGTCTGTATGGCTGTGTGTGTGTGTTCGTGTGTGTGTGTGTGTGTGTGCGTGTGTGTGTGTGTGCGTGTGTATGTGTGTACGTGTGTGTGTGTGTGCGTGTGTATGTGTGTGCGTGTGTATGTGTGTACGTGTGTGTATGTGTGTTACTATAATTTTGGCCGCGATATCTCCAATACTAGAATTCCAAAAATTATAATTTTTACGTATTCCTCTTCTTTACATCCATATGCAGCCTTGGTTACATTTTTGTTATATTTGGTACCCTCATTTGAAGATTTTAACAGTTTTTCTTGAAAAACCCTCCTAAATATTATATTTTAACATTTAATGTTATTATAAATATTAAAGAATATTCAATGCAATTCACATGAAATTTTTTCACTTGTTTTATGCATTCTCTGTACAATGGACTTAGAATTGAAATTGCTTTGAGATTCCGACTGATAAAGTCCACCACACTACACAGTACAAATATAATGGCCCGTATTACGAACGAACTTTTGTAAGAAAAGCGCTTTTATTATAAAAGTGCGCTTGTAATACGACCAATGTCATTTACAAAATCTGCAAATAAAAAGAAAATTGGCACACTCAGAAATGGGTAATATGCCGTGATGATATATTGTTGTTCGAGAGATAATTACAATTAAAACTAATCGGAACCAAATCATGATAATCATGGTTCAAATTTAATTAACGTTGTTAAAATTCCACAAATTCTACACATGTTCAAATTTTAATTAATATGTAGTTGATAGTACATTTTACATTCCGCCTTAATTTTAAATAAAATTGTTGTTTTGGACGAGGTAAATACTTCCGCCAAATAGTTTCCCTTTATAAACTATGCAGAGTGTGGTTTTGTTAACTATGCATCGAGGTACTCATAGATCAATGTAACAAGGAATAATAAACTCTTTCGCGTTGCGAGAGTAGATACAGGTACATTCGTCCTGGAAATCTCTGTCATACAGGATTTATTCTTACAAAATTAACGTTTCAGTACAATACATAGTAAATATTTCAATAATTTTGACAATGGTTTATGAGACTATTGTAATTGATAATTCCCTCAGTGAATGCAGCTTGACATCAGAGGAAAGTCAATAACTTCGCAAGAACAATGGTTCAATATTTCATGAATGATAAGCACAACAAGCCTGTTTAAGTTTAAAATATTCGATACGCATCGTATCCTTCTCGTTGCCATGTTATGCTCACTTAACACTGGGGATTCTAAGGTACCCAACAGGAAGAAATTTTACCTAAGATGCTAACAACCCTAAATAAAAATATTTCGGGATGCCGGAACGAAATAAGAATATTAAACAATATCAAAACAAAACAACTAAAGAGTTGGTGAACTAAAACTTTTTTGCAAGAAGTTTATAGGTCTTAAAATAGATGAAGGTCATCAGCACAATATCTCTCACCATTTCCATTGTAAGTTATATACCTAAGAAAATTGTACAAGTTTGTAAAATAATTTGATAGTTGACGAATAAATAGTAACACATGCACAAAATAGTTATTTGTGTATTAAGAGCGTAAAGTGATATTTTGTCACTTAAAAAAGCGACAATGACACTTTATGCTCGTAACACACACATTTATTCTACGTTCGCTCTATACAGGCTGTTATATTTTAATGGACCCAGCAAATATCTCGCTTATTTATTAAGTTAGTACAGTTATACAGCAACATGTAAGCTACTTGATGACGCATGTACATTCATGATATCACTTCCGGTTTATTAGTAATTAATATCAACTTTGAAATTTCAAATGGAACATACTATAATTTTTTACAAATTTGAAAAGTACATCAAATTTGCTTTACAATCATGTAAAATAATCCATATGTTACCTACATTATTAAAAAGTAAAATGGCGGGCACTTTTTTATACACCTAGTCGAAAAGAGAATAGTGAGCCATGACTATGGCTTGAAATAAAACAATTAATTAAAACAATTGTAACACGGTAAAAATATTATTTCGTTTAATAATAATAGTTACAATTGTTGTAGTTCTTTGTTTTATTTCAAGCCACAGTCATAGCTCACTATTTTCTTTTCGACTTGGTGTATAAAAAAGTGCCCGCCATTTTACTTTTTAATAAAGTAACATATGGATTATTTTACATGATTGTAAAGCAAATTTGATGTACTTTTCAAATTTGTAAAAAAATATAGTATGTTCCATTTGATATTTCAAAGTTGATATTAATTACTAATAAAGCGGAAGTGGTATCATGAATGTACATCCGCCATCAAGTAGCTTACATGTTGCTGTATAAATCATGTTATATGAAAGAAATTACTAACTTAATAAATAAGCGAGATATTTGCTGGGTCCACTAAAATATAACAGCCTGTATATCGATATTTCTAAAAAATCTGACAAGCATGAAGAAACAAAAAAAATATCTAATATAATTTTGAGCTCAGGAATTAATATTAAAAATTGTCAAAAGTGTAAAATCTATTTTAATAATAAATTTTTATGCGAGCGAGCGGAAATGAAAAACATCTACTTGATGACAAATGATAGCGTAAATGTTTATTTTTCATAGCACTCTTAGAGTAAAAAAAAAATGCTCATCATTTTCACAAAATTACTACTTGTCTGCTTCACATTTGAAGCCGTTTAATATTTAGAATATAAAACATAATTATCTCCTAATTTGTATCCAAGTTCGCGGAAGACTCATCAAGGCAGCAATCAAAATCTGTTTCTTTCTTACGGCTGGTCTGGCGAATAATTGTAGATTTTAAACTGGATATTAAAAACGCTTGTTAAAGTTAATGAATCTCTGTAATTAAAGCTTCACCCTCGCTATTCACTTGTTTACAACGGCGTCTTTCAAGATCGGACTTCGTCGTAGCAAGCCATGAATAAAAGAAAAAATAAAATGCATTTATTTTCGCGTAATTGTAGTCTGCAAATTTTTTACGAACATTTACTAAAAATACAGTAAATTAAAAAGAATTAGTTGCGATGAAACTTTTATTAAAGTATTATTGCATTGTTTTCAAAATACTAAAAAATTCAAAAGCAATTACCGTTTTGTAAATTTTATTTTACAAAACAAAACAGATAGATTCTTTTTTAATTTTACACCAACTGTTTCCGAGTTTACCGTGAAATTAATTTTCAAACCACGAGAGGTAAACTAGAGCAAAAATTAAAAATAAAAGAGAATTATATTTTACTGGTATATATTATCACAAGGCTTTTTATTTACCATGTAGTAACTTTTAATATTGTTTTCAAAATTTCCATTGTGAGGTTAACTTTATACATTAGAGTTTACCTTAAAGGGAAAATAAATGTAAGGAAATTTAATTAAAAAATATTTTCTCAAGTACATATTACATGCGGCAAAATTAATTATGAAAATTTGAGAACTTTTTATGAAGTGAAAGTAGAAAAGTTAAAATAACTATATAATACTCATAATATAAATAAAAAAAAAAAAATCTGGCACAACTGAAGCTTTTGAAATATACTACGGACCGAAAAATAAAGTATCAGTCACTATGGCTTACATCCGTGGTCCGTGGTAAAACAAAATAAAATCGTAAAGAGAATAAAATTGACTGCGTTTCTTCGAAAAATACTGTTAAGAACTTCAAATAACGGTACCTCCGGTTTACTAGGTATACTCAAAATCTAATCAACTCTTCATATGGCCGTATAAACGAAAAATATGGAAAAACATATAATTTTTGGAATTGTAGTATAGAAGTTATCGAAGGAGAAATATTTGTCACACATATACATACATACATCGTAAAAATAGTAAAATCGTATTCTAGGGATTCTAAAATGTGCTTCTTCATTAAAAACTAACCAGCGAATTTTTTAACCCAACACAATTTCCTTCCCTAAAAGTGACGGAAGGTAAAATTAGCCAAAAATAAATAATAAAATATTGTAAATAAAATTATTGGACTTGGAGTGAATTTTTAACTAAAACGAAATTTTGTGTAGAATGGTGACATAAAATATACAATTATATTTACTATATAATTTATTTGGGGTCGCGTGGCCCTGCATCTGAGTGTCTAGTTCTGGTTGCAAATGGGAACCCGGGTTCAATCCCGACGAACGCCAAAATTATTTCGAATTTTAAATGGTATAAAAGTTACTCCTGTAGTGCACTCTTCACGCAAGTACATAATAAGTGCCGGTGTGGCGACGCCTAGTATACGCCTGCACTGAACGAATATGTCACCATAATTACTGATATTTGCCTACAAAGCAGATTGGCACACCTATCAATGTTAATATATTATGTTAATATATTTTGTTTTTGAAAAATCTGATGTGGCCAGCACATTACATGTACATTGTGCAAATTCCACACAGAAAGTTTTTTTTACAAAGAATTCCATTTTCCAGTACATTACCTTTCGTCAGTTTTATGTATTTTGTACAAATTCCATATATTCCGTATGTTAATTGCACTTGACACTGACATCTTTCAATTAGAATTTTCTTAATACAGTAGCTATTTGCATGGGTATAGCATAGCTGACTGCTTCATGCAATTTAATTCTTTTAATTTTTTTTAACTCTATATCCACTGAATATGATGTATAAAATATAATCAATTCGTATAGAGAATAAAATATTCTTTAATATGTATAATAATAGCATTAAATGGAAAAAAAAGATATTTGACAGCGTTTGTTCAAGGAAAACTGTTAAAACCATCAAATGAGTTTACTTTCGGTTGACCAATTATAACCAAAATCTAATCATTTTTGCATATGGATGTAAGGGAGAGGAATAGGTAGAATTTTTTGGAATTCCAGTATATACATAACACACGCACACACACATACAGACATCATCGTAAAATCGTGTCGTAGGGTTCGTAAAACGTGCTAATTCATTGAAAACTCACCACCTAATTTTTTGACCAAAGACAATTCTTAACTAAAGGTGACGGAAGGTAAAAAGTGTATCTTATTTATATATTTTACTTTAACATGAAATTTTGTAATTTTTCGTGTTATGATGATAATCGCAGTGTGTCTACTCATGTAAAAAATCAAGCAGTTTGTATCGGAAACCTAAATAGCTAATGTTTACTGAAATTTAAAAAAAAATCTTACATCTCAAACGTTTTAAATAAACAGAGTTTGTATATGTGCTGAAGGGTATCCATTTAAAGGTAGTCAGCCCGAAAGCACACGTGGATCAAGCGATATCCAAAATTTGCTTTTAGATATTTTTCCGTTGAGCTATGATGATGTATGGTGACTTTTCAGCTTGAAGTCGAATTGTTACGGTTTTAAACGGCATACATATCGAAGATTTATGTAAATAAACGTGTCAAAGGTTTAAAATTGAAATAGTATTTCCCAAGCAGATGTATTCTCGCATAAAAGCTGGATAACGGATCATCTGAATACATACATGTTCAAAAAGATATGTAAAAAGAAATTGTTATGCGAGTTGTACAAGTTGATATTCTAATCCTATCACTTTAGACTTTAGATAAATATAAATAAATATTATCACGACTCATTGCCGGGTGTGCCAAACTGCTTTGTTACAGATATCTGTAATAATGATGACATATTCGGACACGAACACTCATTACTGGCGAAGAGAGTGCACCACAGGGGTCCCTAGATTCGCGACCAGATACTTAGGCACACAACTACAAAATTTAGATGAAAAATCTATATGTAACATGAAAAATACTATATTGGTTTCATTCTATCATGTTGCACTTATTAAACTAATTACGTTAGTCGCGCGGTTTACATACGTAGACCACGCATCTTTAAACAGTAATAATTCAAATATTATTATTTGCGCACGTGTGGTTCTCGGTAGCTGTTAACTATACGTCCTTATATAACTTTAGCATGCTAAATGCACTTTATAATAGTATTTTGAATTTTTGCAATTTAAATACCAGTACCTAGTCTACCGTTGTAGACCGCGCAATTAATCGTGTTATATTTTATATTGTTATCGGGATTTGTGTATAAAGCAGATTGACACACCCAGCAATGGTTAAAATGCCGTGATGAAATATTTATTTACTTTTTATTTATCGAGATTTTCTATTTTTGTTACTATTAAATATTAAATTTCTTTGTGCGTTTAGTATTATTGTTAATTATAGACGTAGACATATAGAATTGAAAAGGTCGTACCTTTCTACCTTCACCACATAAGCCAAATGTTATATTTACCATATTAAAAAATCTTTACATATATACTGCGTGAAACGCGGCAATTATTCATGTAAATATCAAAATATGAGCACCGCATGTTTCAATAAGTAAAAATATGTCTAATTTGCTTGTAAATTTTTTGTTAGAATTTGTTGTAATTTTCCATTTTAATTTTTTCTATTTAATTGTTATATATATATAACATATTTGACATGAATAACATTTATTTAGCATACTTAAAAAACGTATCTTATACATGTACTGCCATATTATTTTGCAGTCATTCAGAATGTAAATATTACAGTATAAATTTTATGTTATATGAAAGAAAAAACTTCAGAGAAACTTAATATTAATGTGTCATGAAATATTTTTTAAACATACCGTGAGTATTTTTTTTAACATGAAACATGGGATTTGTCATATCAATGGTTGCGACTTGATATTTGATTGACAGCAATGTATTTGTCTGTCTTATTTAAAATGAAACATAGGGAACGAATTTGACATTTGTTTACTTCTCTGTCAGTGTTATAAAAAAAAATCCAACGTGAAATACAATGATATATACTGTGGAAGAGAAAGTGCAAATTATTAAGTGCTACTATGCAGATTTTAATCCAAGTTTGAGGTAAGTTCATTTTCATTTTAAATGAGACAGGCAAATACATTGCTGTCAATCAAATGTCCAGTTTTAACCATAGATATTACAAATATAATGTTTCATGTTAAAATTACGGTATTAAAAATAAATGTTTAAACGGTTTACATTGGTTGGCAAGACCAAACTCGTCACAGAAGTTTGCGTGACTAATGGAGGTTTAAATAACCTTAAATGCAACCCCTTAGGAACAAACACATGTCAAATGCATGTGAGTTAACTCCTGACTTGAAGTGAAAGTTTGGACCTTGTGAAGTTTAAGCCGACGTCCAACCCGCGGGGTCAATTTTTTTGTTGTAAATGACTACCTGGAAATACCTCTGCAACAATTTTAAGTGTGTAAACGTAAATTATACGAAATCGATAATAACTTCTTTCAGATGATATTGAAAAATATGCAAAGTTTAGCGTATTTCCGATAAAGCAGCCATGTTTTTTTAAAGAAACTAAGAATGGAAATGTCAAAAGTCAATGCCTGAAAAACCGGCACAGCTGTTCTTATTTTCTTATAGCAACAGATGGAACTTATTGTATGCCAGGAGTTGATAGTTTTTATAAGCTCAACTTTCAGAAGCCAACTTCCAAACTTCATTTCTCAAAAGCACTTTTACAGTTTCATACCAAAATGCACTCTATGCTAATTTGACGCCCTTAAATATTGAAAATGTAATACATCATTTACTGTTTGCTAATTTGTTGCAAAGTGCTTGCAAAAACCAACAAGACAGCAATTAAAAACTATTAGATGAAAAAATAAACAGAATTGCAGTCCAATTTTTCTTTCATTTTCATTTCACACAGTCGTTTATTTCACATAAAATTAAAAACTATTTTTTTTTACGAAAGAATATATTTACACCTGGTTTGGAGAAAGCTTGTTTAGATTTAACTCATTGTTAAATTATCAAAATTTATTTGGTTTTAAGTAAATAAAATACATGACTAATCAACAATATATTCTTCTTCATTGTTTAAGATTGCCTTCCAATAATCTGATAGTTTTTTGAATTCCACGTTTGAAAATTAAAAAGTCGTCAAGCCAATTTTGAATCGCAGCATCGTTATTAAAAGAGATTCCTAGTGGGTTGTTTGTTAGGGAGCGAAATAGATGAAAATCCATAAACGGCACAAATAGTTCTAGCTGCATCCGATGTCTTAGTTATTCTGTTAAACTAAAACAAAAGGATATGTCGAAAATGCTCATTTTTACCTTTAGGTAAGGAAGGTATTATTTTTGGTCAAAACATTCCCTAGAAAACGATTTTACTATTTTTAGGATGATGTATGTATATATGTATGTATGTGTATGTGTGTGTGTATGTGTGTGTATAACAAAAAATTCTCCTCCGGTAACTCCAATATTACAATTCGAAAAATTAGAATTCTTTCCTATTCCTCTTTTGCACGTCCATATGAAGAGTTGATTAGATTTTGGTTAACCGGAAGTACCCTAGTTTTAATATTTTAACAGTTTTTCTTGAAAAAACACTAAATACCATTTTTAGACATTTTCTATTATAATTATTGAAGAATATTTTATAATCTATTCGATTTAATTACGTTATTTTCTTCATATTCAATGAATTTAGAGATAAAAAATTATAAATAAATATCTTGCACCCATGTTGCTAAAAGCTGCATCATGGAAACAGAATATTCATATATTACTAATTGACAGATGTCAGATGTCAGTGTCAAATAAAATATACATAATATCTTTGTGATCTGACTTATTTTTTTTAAATAATTTAATGTGGCAAAAACAAATCACGTAAGGTAATACAACATATAATACTATATATTTTTTTATTTTCCATTTCTTATTAAAAAAAAAACATACCATTCTTTTTAGGAGTAGTACAGTATAATGCGAGATAAGATTAGTTTATTTCTAAAAAGAAAGGGCCCATAGAATAGTTTGCCAAAATTTCTGTGTGGAATTTGTACAAAATATGTAGAATTGACGAAAAGTAATTTGCTGGCCACATCATATTTTTTTCTAAATGACACACATTTTCTTTTGAAAATAGTTTCAACAATTTTCGTACAAATTTGCAAATTCAAATATACAATTGTGCCCGAGAAACTAAAAGCACTACGAACTTCTAAGCATAAATCCAATAATTAGATACGCAGATGAAATACACGATTTTTTTGCAGGAATGTCAAATGTTTTCAACATAAATATTTGCGTAATGGAATATTTTCCTTCATTATGTACCACGTACATCTGACCTTTCAAATATCTCTTCATTAATTAAACCTGAAACTACCTACGCAAGGATCGACATAATATTGATGGTAATCATTCTCAAACAAAATTACTTTTTCTTTTTGTAATCTAATCCAATTTCGATTGCAGTACCAAATTTCGTCTGTGGCTTTAGCAGCGGCGTTTCTGGTGGCAAGAGCACATTAGTTCTTATAAAACGACAGTAGTTTGATCGTACATTTCCGAACAATGGTTCTGGAGTCCGAAAACCAGATACCCCTGATAATCATAGTGCGCCGTGGATTGTCGGTGAACATTGTGCAATCTTACAGAATGGATTTTCGAGAAGTTGTAGAAGCATTAAAGAAAGATTAGTTTGGAAAGGTTAGGGTTAAATAAAAATATGATTATGTCGCGCTATTTGTATTGTAGCTATGTATTTCATCTTTCTTCCACGGTAACTAAATATTTAAGTGGTTTTCCGTCGACCGTTTATTAATAGGCTATCTTAATGTATAGAAAATCATTCATTAATGACCCCTATTAATGCATGATTTTTTATTAATAAACGATTTATTGGGTGCGTTCACCACATGGAACACAGCATATATTGCTAACGCTAAGTTGTAGTAAAAAGGTAGTCAGAATTAAAAATCATGCTTTTGACACTTACTAGCTAGGTATATATTCACGTAGCATACCTTTAAAATGAATTTGAAAGAATAAAATTCCTCAAATAACATAAAAAACCGCTTGTGTCGTCTCGGATTAAGTAAACTGAACGCACCCACTGAAAACAATTGATGACAAAACTTATTGATTTTCTGACGTAAAATTTGACGTTCGGTCAACCATTACTAACCTAAAAAAATTTGTCATGGAATAAAATTAGATTTTCCATTTAAGTAAGATACGGTCAACGAAAAATTATTGTAACTAACACGTGTGTTAATTGGCGATTAATGATCTCAACAATTAACGCGTTCGCTACGCTCATGCGTTAAAATGTCTCGATCATTAATCGCCCTCATTAACACACTTGATAGTTAAATAACTATTACGACATTTGTTTACTATTTCTCCTTAACGACGGAATTTAATAAATATTTAACTTACATTTCTAGAGCAAAAATAATATCAAAGGCGATATTGATACGAAAACGTTTTGCTTGTTTAATCAATTTTTCTGGAAATTTGTTTATATAGGCTTTATGCAGAAGAGGGTAGAAATGTTAATTTATATTTTTGTAATTAAAATATATTTGCAATTATAGATTTTAAATTTTTTTGAAATTGGCCAATTTCAGAGAATCTGACACGCTTGAAGAGTGTTACAATATAACCTGTATTTTCTCAATTTTGTTAATCATCAAAATTCGAAGTTTAAATAGTTATTTAGCGATAATAAATGATTTGAATATACAGGGTGTAATACCAAAACCGACCACTGGCATTATTTTCTTTATTATTGTATTATTACAAAAAAATACTATAGAACAAAGTTGTAGGAGACCAAGGGAGACATCTCATTAGAGAAGAGAATATTTTTTTAAACCAGTGGTTCTCAATTTGCGACACAAAGTTATATTTTTTCAAATAGGTTAATACATATATTTATGCCTATTCGATAGAGTATTTTTTTCTAAATTTAACCATGAAATTATTTTATATCCTTACATAATATAAATATTGAGAAAAATTTAATTGAAATTTAAAGAAATTTAATTTTTATTATTATTTTTCAGTAGGCTATGAATGAAAAACAATTGAGCTTAAATTAAAATGAAACAAATATTTGTTAAAAACGTTATAAACAGTGTTCTATTTGATTTATATCCTAAATAATACAAAATGGCAAATAGTAGTTTTTGTTTTTCATAATAGCCTACTGAAAAACGACTAGAAAAATCAAATTTACTTAAATTTCAATCGCATTTTTTTCAATAGTTTTATTATGTAAGAATATAAAATTGATACATGGTTGAATTCAGAATAAAATACGCTATCGAATAGGCATAAAAATATGTATAATCCTATTTGAAAAAATATAACTTTGTGTCGCAAATTGAGAACCACTGGTTTAAAAAAATATTTTCTTCCAAAATGGAATGTCCCCCTTGGTCTTCTACAATTTTGTTCTATAGTATTTTTTTGTAACTATAATAATAAAGAAAATAATGGCGGTGGTCGGTTTTGGGTGTTACATCCTGTATACGATATACGTAAAATGGATGAAATATACCTCCTTTTATTGTCCCAAACTGTTGCAATAATAATTGTCGGCAATCTTAGAAACAGCGTCTTTGCAATAGCAAAATGCACAATATAATACCAAGAATTAACAAAATTACCAACACGCAATTAAACACAAATTATCGACGCGAAAATCACCTTAATCACATGATTCACAGAATGACATGAATATTCAAATAATTCAAATATTTTAAAATGATATTTGTTACCGCGGTTACAATACCGTTTCTATTTAATTTTTTGCCGTTGGTTGGATATAGATAGCATATATCCCGCTGGAACAGCAACGATAATGAGATAGCGAATAAAAGTCTCATATATGCCATATGTGTACGACAAAGATGTAATTCTTGTATCATAAATTGATGATGTGGGGATCAACTCGGAGATACAGAGTGTACTTCCATTCTACTGCAAAATATGTAAATCAAATTATTATATGCTTTATTTCTTCTTCTGAATCTCAAAATTTGACTTATTTTGTTTACACATTCCAAATATCCGGAGTATGTATTCCATCAATATTCACGGCATCGCTGTAAACATAACATAACAGTGCCACTTCCCCTACTCTATATTTGGGATAAGAGGTTCGGGACTTGGGACACCAGGGTCCTCTGGGACCGAATCAGGTGTGTTCAATTTAAGAAATATTGGGGATCTCACTTGAGCTGAGCTGAATCGCTCACCTCAGGCCGATAAGGGAAGTGGATGTGGACCTTTCTAGCAGTGTCCTGGATAAAGAGGAAACCGGGAATTATTCAGTGAAAGTGGAAATGGGAACTTGTAAGGGAAACAAGACTACTCGTAATTATTTTTAACTAGGTTTTGATGTAGAATGTGAAAATTTTGTAAATTTGAGAATGAGTGATTTGGATAAGAACCAACAAGATTCTTTCAGTATAGATAATAATTTGACATTGTGCACTATTAATTTTGATTAAAATATCACTAATGGTGTGATTTAAACTGTTTATATAAAATGCCCGTTTTTAGAATCTCATCATTGAGATCTATTGCTTGTCTTAAGAAATACAACGTTGGTTAAACTTGAGTAAAAAAAATTCCATTAGCAGACCTTTTTACCTTCCGTCACCTATAGGTAAGGAAGGTATTGTCTTTGGTCAAAAAATTCGGTGGTGAGTTTTCATTGAATAAGCACGTTTTAGGGTCTTTACAATACGATTTTACTATTTTTACGATGATGTCTTTATGTGTGTGTGTGTGTGTGTGTGTGTGTGTGTGTGTGTTCGTATGTGCGTGTGTGTGTTCGTATGTGCGTGTGTGTGTATGTGTGTGTGTGTGTATGTGTGTGTGTGTGTATGTGACCGCTTTTTCGTGCACGATATCTCCAATACTAGAATTCCAAAAATTACAATTCTTGCGTATTCCTCTTCCTTACAACCATATGCAGACATGTTTAGATTTTGGTTATAATTGGTCAACCGGAAGTACCCTCATTTGAAGATTTTAACAGTTTTTCTTGAAAAACTGAGTTAAATGTTATTATAACTTAAAGAATATATTATTCTCTATACGATTTGATTGCATTTTATATTTGTTATTCAACAGATATAGAGTTAAAGAAGAATAAAGATAATAAATTTGATATAAATTTCATAATTCAGCCAGCTATGCTAACTTAACCATGGAAACTGCTAATATATTCAGGTAATTCAAATTGACAGATGTCAGTATCAATAAAATGTAAATCAATGAAAGAAAAAGGGAAGTAACTCTAGTGTTAGAAGTTTCTAGATATAAGAGAGACGATTACATTGGTTTGAACATGTTATGAGGAGAGATGAATATATTAATAGAAGGTGGAAGAAACATAGGAATACCAAATATAAGATGAAAAGACTGTATTGCAGAAGACTTGAGAGAAAAGGAACTGAATGAGAACGACACGGAAAACAAAAATGAGTGGAAGAAGAAAATAAAAAATAGCGACCCCCTAACGAATGGGAAAATCTAAAGAAGATGTCAGTGTCTAGTGCAATTTGCATAGTTTGTTTATGAAATAACTTTACTGGAAATATAGGATCTTTTGCAAGAAAATTTATGTATGGGGCCGCGTGCAGTAACATGATTTGCTGACTTTGGCAAGCAGATATGGGGACCTGTGTCAAAATGACAGCAATTAATTATGTTCATAACTGACAAGTGTTATAATTTTTCATTCAAAATTTCATAATTTTCTTATTTCATGTGGTTTGTTTGTTATCATGAGTATGGAATTCAGTTGCCGAGAAAGAGAATCACATAATACCAAAAATTTAGAATCTTTCGCAACAAAATTTATCTATGGAATTTGTACATAATACACAGGATTGACGGAAGGTATTGTGCTGGCCACATCAGATTTTTAAATATGTATTTATTTTTCTAGAACCATGCATAGAACATTAAATAAATACCAAATTCAAATTTTGCTGATTTTTCTTTTTACAAATAACTTGTTTATCGTTTATCTAGTGTAAAAAGTGTTCAAGATATGTGTAAAACTCGCTTCAGAAGGTGTTTTCCAGGCGAAATACCTCATTTTAGAGCGTTCTAAAGTAACTTTTTTTTTAGTAAAATAGGTACTTTAGCTGATTCATACAAAAGTTTCGTTTGGGACTGAAATGTTCAAATCAGATGTACAAACTGTTCTTCAAAACATGTTTAAAACTCACATAAGGTATTTTGTAAGCGAAATACATCGTTTTAAAGTGTTTCGCTAAAAAAGGCACTCTAACTGATTGTCAGAGTGCACTCAAGGTACCACAACCAACTTGTACCTATATGTACACTTAGTTACAAGAACTTTCACCTCTTTAGAGTATTCTTTCGAATTTAGATGCTCAAATTTAGCTTTCCAACAGTTAATTATCTATAATCATATGTCTCAAACAGTAAAAATATAACAATTGTTAAATGTATAGGCCGCAATCAGCTGATTGTATACGCATGTCACTTTGACAAGAGTAGTGTTTTGACTCCATGAAAAAGGTAAAATAATAACGTTTTAGCAGTTCAAAAAAAAGTCAATACATTGTACAAACATCATATCTCTTGTTATCGTACCAAAGCAACACTCTTTACAAACAATACAAATACGAAAAAGTTATTGATGTTCTAATATCTATTTTAATATTAACCGCGTTAAAATTTGATTAAACCAAATGAAGCTCATCGCAAATTTTGCTTCTATTGTAACGGCAACAATTAATTCTCGTGAATAACGTCTGGGTCCGCCTTCGGTTGATTCGTAGGAATCTCAACTGCGGTACATCGGAGGTACGAGTAAATCCAGGACCGCCGCTGTAAACTGTGAATAACCAGAGCACGAACCTTGTGACCTCGATACCATCGGATTATCCGTGCGGTTTCGCACACACCAGGATTTAGGAAGGAGTAATCATCCTATATTGTCCTACATGGAAAGGGTGGTGACATGTTATGAATTTGAGGTCGTTTACAATCAAAACGATGATTAGGGATCAAAGAAAGTGTTTTCAAATTCATGGCCGGTTAAAAACCATTAATTTTGATATACCTACATTATATGTAGTAACCCTCCATAAATGTGGGTACGCTTGCTGTATTTGTACGTAATTAATATACTCAAATGTTTTCTTTCGAACGATTTACTCAAGCAACAAATGAACCAATGTGCAAGTCAAAGCTTTTTTTGAAGCTTACTCACTAAATAAAATCTCGCTCATCACATGTGAGTTCAAAAGACGATAAGGATGTGCCTGGTCGCGAATCTAGAGAATCGGGTTTGATCCCGACCGACGCCAAATATTTCGAATTTTAAAATGACACAAAAATTGACTCCTGTGGTGCACTCTCCACGCCATTAATGATTGACCGTGGGGTGACGTCGTAAAAAGCAGATTGACACACCCAGCAATGGGTAATATGCCGTGATGATATATTTATTTATATTTATTAATTATTTAGCTTAGAAAATACAACTAACTAAAATAACTTTACCCTCTTATAAACTAAGTTAAATAACATAATCTGCACAAAAATCCGTCGCTAATTTATTTTTGATAGTCCAGTTAATATTATCATTCTCCTTTTTAAAGTGTCGAAGTGTATTTTTAATTCTTTATATAAAATTTCGTATGTTGATTCAATTTATGTTCTGTCGGATCATGAATGTCTTGTATATAAAAATAACTTTTATTTCCTGAAAAATCACTATCATCAATGATGAAATAGAATTCGGCATCGATAGTTACAAAATTCTTATTCCAAGGCTATGATTTATTAACAATTGCATTTTGCTATACTTTGGTACAGATTTTCTGTTTCTTAATATTATATTTCTTTCTTATAATATACATGTTTACGTACTTATGTGAAATTTTAAATTCTGCCTAATTTTCTAAATATTGTTTATCTTTTCTAATAGGTTCCGTCTGAAGCTTCTTTTTTCTGTATTCATCCATTTTCCTTGCTTTTCTACAATTACCTTTGACTCTTTGTAGTGATTATCTGCTGTCAACTCTTTTAATTATATCATACATAGTCTGTCGTGGTATTCTCATTAGAACAAAATGATTTTTCCTATAATCTTTGTTTTAAATAAAAATCGACAATGACTCGCCTTCGATCATTTTCTTTCATGAGATTTATTTAATTTTTTGTAAACAACAAAAAAGGAAAATGATATTATTGTTGGTATTAGACTAATGTAAACTTCAAACCAAATTAAAGTTGCTCCACATATTAGTACGTCTTAAAGAATATTAATAAGAATTAAACTTGGGGCAGATTTTTTGTTAACACATACTTATTTGTTGTGAAAAAATATTTGTTGTTGCACAACAGTAAGAAAATGCGAGGATTTCATCATCATTTTATATTTTTACTATTTTCTTGATTAACAAATTTTTCTGCATCAAAAATGCACATGCAGCCCTTTTTAATAGTTTTTCATTGATATTATTAATGTCTGAGAAAAATGCTAAAATACATGTCAATGATACGAAATACGTACGCTAACAATTACAAATTATTTCCTGAACAGAGTTATGACATACGTTGTTTTATAAACAGATTCTATGAGTTGTGTGAAAAAAAAACTACTTCAATTACGTATGTCGTTAAGAATCATACACTTTTTATTGCGCAATGGCATTCTTATGTGTAGAATATGTATTCAAAATCTGTTGAAAAACAGTACACATCTCATTAAATTCGTCTATAGAAATAATAATGAATCCCTTCTGTCATATTATGTTCCCTCATTACGCTTTCATCCTTTCAAGGACATTTCCATGTTTTAATTTTCATTGTCCCCTAAATTTAGTACAAAGAAATACAGAATGTTAAGAAACAAGTGTAACTCCATATATAGGACATAGAGAAAATATCAAAATAAGTCGAAAAGTTTTATACAATATGTGTCCAGAAATGAACTGTTTCGCAGAAAAAGGTTATTCCGTATTAGTAGTGAAGAAGCACTAACAATTTTATCCTTTTTATTTACAAAAGTGCCCATACAATAGGACAAAATTCCAATAACAGTACAGTAAAGTTATAATAAATTATACAAAAAAAATCTTGTTACAGACAACAAATATGGTGAAAATTAGCTAACATGGAAAAAGAAAAATAAACTCATAAAGAGGTAGATAAATGAGTGAAGCTATTTTTTATAAACTTCTTAAATAAATACAAAGTGAATCTAAATATATCGGGTATATCGAAGAAGCATAATAAATTATGATAACAACACAATAGGCGATTTAACGGGGAAAACATTGCAAAATTAGTCTTATATATTTTTACAGAAAAAATATCAGATGAACGAGTAGAATATGAGGGTACACGTAAAGATATTTTACTCATGAGAGTTGGACTATCAATATGACCATTTATAATTTTATAAAGAAAAATTAAGTCCAGAATCTCTCTACGTTTTTGTAAGGGGGTGAAATAAATTAAATTATTCGGAAATTTAGACTTCAGTGCAGGAATAAATTTACGCTGAATACCCTCAAGTCTATTCACATATATTTAATAATGTGGAGACCAACATACAACAACAAATTCCAGTTGAGATCTGACAAAAGTGTAGTATAAATGAACGAGAGTAGTGGGATTTTTAAAATTTGATCCAACTTCCAATATAAATCCAAGCATTTTATATGCCTTTTTAATTACGTTGTCAATATGTACATCATAAATTAATTTTTCTCAATATCTAGTAGTTAAGAAGTTATTTGAAAATTAAATATTGATCAAGGTCGCCACAACATTTTACTTAGTACAGTTATATGATCTTTTTCTGTGAAAAACAAAAGCACATCTAAAATGACCTCTCAAAGATAAACAAAAAGTCTCATTTAATCAAAAAATTTCGACTTATTTTGACTCCTTCTCTATATCCTATAAATGTGTTATACTCCTTTCTTAACACCCTGTATACTATACATATTTAAACAAACACAAACCCAGCTGAAATTTCCAAAATATCAGCCGTACCGTATTCAGACCTCACGTATCCCACGGGCGCAACAAACATCAAAAATAATTTGAATAAAAGTTTCACGCACAAAACCTAACGATCGCCATTCAACAGATGTGTCATACGCATGGAGTTTTGTCGGAGATAAAACCTCACACAGAATGGGATGGGAATTTTACAGCTCGCACTCAAATTACACGTAAAAAAGTTTTGTTGTTCGATAGTTCGTTTCGAACGGAAATAATTAGTTTGCCAACATTTTTTCCGACCCTTTTTTGATTACTACATAGTGCTTGATGTGTTTGCTATTTTACTATACTACTAACACAATTATTATTCAACATATTTCTGTATTTTATCTATAAAAAATCTAATGTGGCCAATAAACCTTCTGTCAATTCTATATATTTCATATAAATTACTCACAGAGAAGGTAGTTTCTTGCAAATGATTCTATATTTTCAGTAAAATTATTTCACGAACTACACAAATTGTACTGACATCTGTCATTTAATTATATTTCCTATTTCCATGGTGATCTTGTAGCAGCATAAGTTGTAAAATTTATGAAAATAAATTTCTTTATTATTTTTTATCTCCAAATACATTGAACATGAAAAAAAAATCAATTAATCGTAAAGAGAATAAAATATTCTTTTTCCTATAGCTGCTGTTAAAGTGTGCTACTGATAATAGTAGATAAAGTAGCACTTTAACCGCAAGGGTAGGTAAAGCAGCATTTTAACAGAAAGGGTAGATAATACTATTGTATGTATCTAGGACGAAAAGTAAATCTTTAAGGTCCTTAAAGACACTTTTCGTCTGAGGTACATACATAATTTTATGTCATACTGGTTTTTAGTTATTAAATTATTAAAAGAAATATGCAGAAATGTTTAGCAATATGAGTTAAATTATCGATTCGCGAAAAATAATGAAACTTTTCGCTCGTCGATAAAATATAATTTTATCGTCTTGTATAAAAAATAACTATTAATACGTAAAACGTCAAAAAATGATATTTAACTGCGTTTTTTCGAAACAAACTGTTAAGAAATTCAAATAAGAGTACTTCCGGTTTACCAATTATAGTCCAAATTTGATTCACTTTTCATACGGGCGTACAAAAGGGGAATATGAAAGAATTATAATTTTTAATATGATATTATATTATAATATTAGAGTATCGAAGGAGAAATTTTTGTCACACAAAAACGACACACACACCTACATACATATCGTAAAAATAGTAAAATCCTATTGTAGGGACTCAAAAACGTGATTTTTCATTAAAAACTAACCATAGTATTTTTTGACCAAAGACTATACCTTCTTTACCTAAAGGTGACGGAAGGTAAAAATTCTAGGCAGAATATCGATGGTTTCCAGTTATACAAGTTTTGTTTCAACTTTAAAAAAATACTTTTAATTATTATTCATAGTGAATTTCGCATTATTTTGAACACAAATTGCAACAATTTTATTTTTGTAAAAAAAACTTCAATTTTTGTAATGCTTAATAATAAACTGTTTCATAAGCAACAAATTTATGAACTTAAGTTAAATAAAGACGGACGTGTTCCTCAAGGCGCACTTTCCACGGACACTTAGCATTGGGTTTTGGACGACATTTACATCGATATCTAGGACTTCACAGTAAGAAACTCCGAAATTAAGGGAAATGCTTGTTTTTATACTGACAATATTGCAGAGGTCGCAATAATGTCAGATATAAACAAAAAAACCACATTCGCAGATAAGGTATGGTGCGCTATTTCCACAACGGGTGTATTCAGGCATTATGTGGGTCAAGTGAGGTGAAGCCCTGGATACTTAAAGATACATTTATCAAAATTGGTTAATTTGATTGAAGATGAACATGCTGATGATTTTATCTTCCGGTCAAATCTTCTGTCGTGTTACTATGCAAGAGAAACTCAAAATTGGCTAACAGACCAAAATGTGCCATTTGTTCCGCGAAACAACAATCCCCCTAACCTTCCTCGTCCAAAAAAAAAATGTGAGCTTTTTATCCCGAAAAGTTTACGATGGGGTAAGAGACACCCAAAATCAGGAGGGATTTCAACACAGGATATACAGAAATTAGAAATGTCGAGGAATCGATGTAAATTTCGCCTAAACCCTATGTCTGCAGAAAGTTGCGCCTTGTGGAAGAACACGGCCCCCTTTATTTAATTTAAGTATATAATTTTGTTACTTATGAAAGAGTTAATTATTAAATATTACAAAACTTTAAGTAAATGCATTTTTTATTATAAAAAAATGTTGAAATTTGTACCAAAACTTATTGGTCATGCGTTATAGTACTGTCTAAAACTATAGTACAAGGAATAAAAATAGCTTCGGGAAAGTAAAAAGTCTTTAAATTTTATAAAAATATTTACAGGCAAAATTATTGATATCTTCGTGGGACACAAATTGTGGCCTTTTTGGGAAATGGAATCAAACTCGTGTAAATTAAAAAGAATGAATACAATATTTCATATAAAATTCATTTCCCCAGTTAATAAATTTCTACATGATGTATTCCACTCTTTTACTGCTTCCATTAAGCGTTAGAATTAATCCAATATATCATCCAACTCGTAGAAATAAATCGTTTTGCAAAAATATCTCTGAAAGGGAAAGTTCTATATTCAATGAAGCATACGTTCCATTTTCCGAAGCTTACTACCGGAAACCTATAGTGAAATGACAAATGCTTGACTACCCGGACCGGAAGGTGTGTGTCACTAAGGATCGGAAATGACATGTGGAAGCCACGGTGACAAGAAGGGAATTACTTATTCTTGATGAGAATATTAGAAAGGAGGCTACGGAATATAAAAGTCAAATTACTAGTAGGTGCATAAGTCTGCAATGAATGAAACGGCTACTCTCCAAAGGAAATAGAAAGATGAGAACATGATGAGTGTTAAGGAAACACCACACAAAGAAAAACCTAAAATATAAATATATCGCTTCATGGGCACTTATTGCGGTCGTGGAGAGTGCACCATAAGGATTACTTTTGTGCCATTTAAATTTCAAAATAATTTTGGCGTCGATCGGGATTAAACTCGGGTTACCAGATGAATAAAGGTCTTCAAAGGTGTACGTGGAAAATTTTAAAAATATCCTTCGGGAAGTATACGAAATCCATCTTAATGAACAATATTCCAGGTGGGAACCGACTAATGTCACAAATAATTGGTATAAGATGTTACAATTAAAAAAAAAATTATGCTGGAATTACACCCATAATGTTTCGGTCGATTTACATTTTCAACAAACAAATTATAAAAGCTATACAAATGGTGAGAAATTGCTACAATTTTTTTCGACTAGTATTTAAAATGTATATTTTAAACTTACCAAAACTGAATGATATTCAAGTATTCCGCCATTTAATATTGGGTTACATCTTCTTTATTAGCAATACTAGATTTAATTCTATTATGCATTGTATCCCTAATCGTTGAGAATTTCTTTTTGAGTATTGTCCCATATGCCTTTGGAAGGTAAGCTTTACTGTACGTATTGGATTTTTTCCATAGTGCCAAAAGAAAAAAGTATCGGTAGAAGCTAAGTATGGACTAGAAGATAACTCTTAAAATATTGGTTGAACTATTATCACCCATCATTTGGCCCACAGTTTTTTTTAAGCCTATATTTGGCACACCCAGCAATGGGTAATATGCCGTGATGAAATATTTATTTATTTTTATTTATTTATATTTAAAGTAACTGAAAGAATTTTGTAAAAATTTGTAACCATTTGTGTAGGTTTTATAATTTTTGTTGAAAATGTAAACCGGCCGAAATATAATTGAAATTTAAGACAATATCGATGGCACGTATTCCCACGTCTTGAAGTAGCACTACTTCCGAAAAATCGCTACTTCAACTGTCAAATGTCATCTGTAATATTAAAAATTAGAGATATAAAAATAAATTAAATTGTAAATAGCACTTATTTCAAATATTTGCAAAAATAAGAAAATCATTCTAGTCTATTTATAAAATAAAATTTAAAACATCAAAATAGCGTTACTTCGGTAGTAGCGCAACTTCAAGTGGTGATAACAGGGGCATAAATCTTTTTGAAGTAGGAGACAACCATTAATTGACAAAATAGTAGTTAGCAGTTACAAGTCATCTTTTAAAAATATTGGCCCTAAAATCGAGCTCTGTGGTATACCCGGTTTTTGTACAAAAATGCTCTGACAGACTATGTAAATTATGTGGAAGAGAGGAAGAAACGTTGGAACATATAAGACTATACTGCAAAGAACTAAAAAAGAATAAAATACAAAGAAAACATTTCTGGATGAAAAGGGTACGGGAAAAACGGATTTCAAAGGATACAAAAAAGAGGGATGCAGTAGAAAACACGAGAAATTTTTACTTAACACTATGAAAAATTATATGTTTGTAAATATTTCAATGTAAAGAGATTAAGCCACACGAAAAGAATAATGTTTAGTAAATAAATAAATACAACTCTGCAGTGAAGTCTGTAGTTCCCTGCGGTCCAGAGTGTGTGACAAAAAACTGTCGAGATATTTATGTATTTGTTAAGAGATAAATTCGATAAGGACATTCTTTGCTCTTGAAAGCTTCATTCGTCCCCACTTCACTGCTGACCTAGTTTTGTTCGGTTTGGACAGTTAAAAATGTTTGTACAACATATGAGAAACCCAAAAAGAATAAAACTTCTTATCCCATGCATACATTTTATAGTTTAAATTATCTGATACCATCAATATACGTACCAAAATATTAAAACTTTACAACTCATCGTTTTATATACTGAAGAATTTTCTCATCACCATAAAATTTTGCACTCAACTTTGATAACATATCATGCTTCTCCGGTATGGAGGTCCATTGTTGTGCTTTTAAAACAACAGGGATGTTATTTAATTAATCTAAGCGAGAGGGTTGTATTTACTTTCTCTTTGCGAGGGAAAAGGCTTCAGGCTGAAAACTCTCACTGCCGCTAGATGCTTTGAACTGATTGCTCGATGCTCGTTTGATTTTACGCTGCTAGTCTTTCACAATTGTTTTCAAGTCAACCAGATTTGTTTGAGAGATGGTTAACGATACACCTATTTAGGTGAGAAAAGTTTTTGCTTCAAATTCTTCAAGCACTTGATTTTATATCATCTTTTGATAATATTCAATTATTTTTCGTTTTTGAAAATAATTTTCTGAAAAAATGATAGATCTGGATGCTAACCAAAACCCGATATGGTTTCGTGTCATGAGGAATTCCCGGAATTTTTGGTAATTGCTTATTCGTTGGTGTCCCATGAGTGCCGCGTGGTCTGTATGTGGACGACTCTGTATGTTAATGGAAATCCGTCTCTTCGGAGGATTACAACTCTACTTTCATCAACGTTGCTTTTTCGGAATTTCCATCTGGTATGAAGCTGTTTGCAGCTCTTTGTCGAGAAACCAGTCGCTTCACTCTTGATTGCCATCGCCAATATATTCGAGTTTCATATTTCGAAAATCGTTTATATAGGTAGGTATTCAATGTTTTGACAATATATAATTTCTATTTAAATTAAATAGGTGTTTTTACCTTCCGTCACCTTTAGGTAAGGAAGGCATTGTCTTTGGTCAAATAATTCAATGATGAGTTTTTAGTGAATAAGCATGTTTTAGAGTCTATATAATACGATTTTACCATTTTTACGATGATGTCTGTATGTATGTAAGTGTGTGTGAGTGTGTGTGTCTGTGTCTGTGTGTGTGACAAAAGTTTCGGATCGCATAACTTCAATATCACGATTCCAAAAATTATATTTTTTTCGTATTCCTCAAGTTTACATCCAGAAGAACAGCTGATTAGATTTTTGTTATAATTGGTGAACCGGAAGTAGCCTCATTTGAAGATTTAACAATTAAATTTGATTTATTGACATTTAACGTTATTATATCTTAAAGAATATATTATTCTCTATCCGATTTGATTGCATTTTATACTTCATATTCAATAGATATAGAATTAAAGAATTTTAAAGAAATTAAATTTTATAAATCAGCCAGCTATGCTAAACATGGAAACTAGTAATATATTCATATAATTCAAATTAACAGATGTCAGTATAAATAAAAAGTAGATTAATGTGGCAGAGAAGAGAACGTTGATGTAGATGTTGGGGAAGACACGGAAAGATAGGTAAGGAAATAACTCTAGTGTTACAAGTTTCTAGAAAGATACAAGCGAGATGATTACATTGGTTTGAGAATATCATGAGGAGAAATGAAGAATGAATAGCATAATAGAAGGTTGAAGAAACAGAGGAAGGTAAGATGGAAGTACTGTATTGCGGATGACTTGAGAGAAAAGGAACTGAATGAGAACGACACGTAAAACAGAAATGAGTGGAAGAAGAAAATAAAAAATAGCAACCCCTAACGGATGGGGAAAGCTAAAGAAGAAGAAGAAGATGTTAGTGTCAAGTGCAATTTTCATTGTTTGGTTATGAAATAATTTTACTGGAAATTTAGAATCTTTTGCAAGAAAATTTATGTATGGAATTTATACATAATACACAGGATTGATGGAAGGTATTGTGCTGGCCACAACAGATTTTATTAAACTTTTCTCTAATTTCCAAAAAAAAATGTATTTTTTCATGGTTTCAATAAATATACACTTCTATTTGTGCAGATTATTTAATTATGTTATTATAGTATATATCCAAGAAAACGGTCCCCTAAAATAAGACATATTCTTTAATTTTTAGGGGGGTACAAATATACCCTTGACGGTAATCCATGTGTGCTTAACATTTTAAGAACAGTACGAAGAAGGTAAACTCTAAATACAGTGACTCTGGGGCCGTAGGACAAATCATTAGGATTTTCAGTAAAAATAAAATTGCCACCACCAAAACATTCTGATCTTCCTTAATGTAGTTCGCTTTGCTCTTCCCTTTTACTTACTCTCCTCATCCCATTACACGTTGCGGGAATCGTCGTTCGTGTTCATGGCACGCTCCCCAAGTCCTCAACTTCCGGGTTCTGCTGCCACGCTGTGCTTGTGCCTTTGCTATTGATCGCCAAACCCGCCACCATCGCCGGCAGCCAGCCCTTACCACACTGCCGCCTGACTTGACCTGACCCTGACAGTATCATCTCGGTCACCGAACCATTGCTCCCCGAAAAGGGACATGATAATGACGTGGACAGCAAAAAAAATATAAATAGTATTTAGATATTTATTTTGAAAGAGGTTATTTGGCATAGACTATGATAGAATAGTTGGAAACTATATTTTAATTCGATACAAAAAGTTTCTTGCAAAAGATTCTATATGTCCAGTATATTACCTTTCCTTTATTCTGTGTATTTTGTACAAATTCCACACACATAGTTTTTATAAAGATTCAATATTACCAGTAACATTGTAACACAAACGTACTATGTAAATTACATTTGACACTGACATCTGTCAATCAAAATTATCTTAATATAGTGGCTGTTTCCAAGATTACAGCATGGTTGGCTGATTTATGAAATTTAATTTCTTTATAATTGTTTAACTTTATATCCTATGAATATGAAGTATAAAATGCAATCAAACCGTATAGAGAATATTTATAATAACGTAAAATGTAGTAAAATGATATTTAACTGCGTTTTTTCAAGAAAAACTATTAAAATCTTCAAATGAGGGTACTTCCGGTTTACCAATTATAACCAAAATCTAATCAACTTGAGGAATACGAAAAAATTATAAATTTTGGAATTATGGTATTGAATTTATGCGATCCGAAACACACGTACATACAGACATCATCGTAAAAATAGTAAAATCGTATTCTAGAGACCCTAAAATGTGCTTATTCATTAAAAACTCACCACCGATTTTTTTTGTCAAAGACAATACTTTCCTTATATATAGGTGACAGAAGGTAAAAAAAAAATCTATAGTGGCCAGCACAATACATGTCGCCATTAGCATTTTATGTTATGTATTTTATTTAACATTTAACAAAAAAATTTAAATATATCTATTCTTTCATTCTATGGGAAAGTACCAAAATGTCAGAGTTCTTCCAATTCATTGTCGGGATTGACAGTATTTCTTATGGATAAATGTATCTTACCCACAATTTTAATTATTTAATTAATAAAAAATAAGAAATATTACATGTACTACCCAGAAAAAGTTTTCAGTAATGTCACTAAAACTATTGTTTCCTTGGTGTAATTTGGACTGTGTGATTTACTGCATCAGATTATTCTATAAATTTTATTCCTTATCTCTAACTCTATAAAAGATATAATAAAAAATAAAAATTATCAGATTTATAATTTATTGCAAATTTATGTTGTTACAAAAAATAATATTTAGATTTTTTTAAAGAAACTACTACTTTAGGTTGTCCATTTGCCACCAAAATCTTTTCATCTCTTTTCATTAATGTCAGATTGCAGAATATGTAGTTAAACGGTCCTAAGTCTTATAGTTTTTGAGGAAACGTCCTTCCAACATCCGTACACGCACACATCCGCATCCACAAACACACACACACACACATATACATACATACATACATTATTGTAAAAAAATTAAAATCAGATTCTTGGGACCTTAAAACGTGCTTAAATATTGACTATAATCTTGATGTGCGATTTTTAACATGAATCCAATACCTCTCTTAGCGAGAAGTAAAAATGAAACAAAATTTCTTGCATTATTTCTGCATTACAGTACATGCTGCGTCATTATAAATTGTGCATATAGAAGCTGGACAAAAAAGGAGAAACTGATAATAACAACTAAGCAAGAAATATATTTTCGTAATAAATGCAACATCTTCGCTAATGGTTGCAAATATTGTCTGAATTCCTAACAAAAGAAAAATGTACTGCATTTATTATCTAAAAAAAATCACAGCAGGCTCTTTGCTCTGACTATGCAATCAAGAGTGAAATTTTTCTTCCATTTAAATCAACATTTAATTATTTGCAGAGCTAATTGAAAATCATCCCCCGACCTTGCGCGGTAGAGATGAGGGCTCGATGAAAATAAACGAGCGAATAATTACATTGGGAAAATTAAAAAAGAATATAAATCTTTCAAATAACCCTTTTCATTGTGCAGGAAGATTTATTCTGCTGATGCAATATCTACGGATGAAAGTTTCTTCAAATTGAACTAATTTTATGTAAGCAATCAAGATGGATTTCAGGAATATTTTAGTTCTTATAAAATTTGTTCTTTCGCTAATCTTGCAAAAAGAGAAGGTTCCATTTACGTATTGTATATTACGATTAATTCATTTCACTTACTGTTCTAACGATCTTTAATATCCCTTGGAAATACTCCAAAAATAGAATATATTTCGATTGTCTTGACATTTGAATAATTTACTTTTGTTTTCAAATTTATTTTTATATTTTCCGAGAAAAGAACAAGGGTTAGTCATTTTTTACCTCTCGCTAAGAGAGGAATTGGATTCATGCAAAAAATCGCATATCCAGATTTTATTGAATAAGCACGTTTTAAGGTCCCTAAAATTCGATATTAACATTTTTGCGATGATGTCTGTGTGTGTGTGTATGTGTGTGCGTGTGTGTACGTGTGTGTGTATGTATGCGTGTACGTGGGATGTTGGAAGGACGACTACTCAAAAACTTTATATTTGTTTAACTACGTATTTCCCAATCGGACATTCATGGGAAGATCTGAAAAGGTTTTGGTAACAATTGGACAACCGAAAGTAGAAGATTCTTGAAAAAAATCATCTAAATATTATTTTTTGAAAAATTTTCTTGGTAATATTAAAGAAAATTAAATTCTCTATCTAATACATTTAAATATTTTATTATATATTCTATAGATTTAGAGATAAAAGAATTATAATTTATAAAATAATCTGTTGTAATAAATTTTACAACCGGAAGAATGCAATGGAAAATAGTTGAAAATTTAAATTGTAACTGACAGATAAATGTCAGTGTCAGAAATCCGGAGACATTACTGAAGACTTTTTCTGGGAAGTACATACATTATATTATTTCTTAATGTATTAATGGTTAAATATTTAATATTATAGGTATGTTATACATACCCTTCAGAAATACTGTTACTCCCGACAATGAATTGGAAACATCTCGAAAAATTAGAAGAGTAGAACAAAATTTCTTCATAGAATTAATTTAATTTTAAAAAATCTAAATATAAGGAATAGATATACGTAGAATTTTTGGTGTAGAGTGTAGGTATACAAGAAATGTTAAATAAATTAGGGCTCGGGCAGTCATGTGACTCTGTTGGCCTTGACAAGCAGATATGGGGGCCCATTCCTCATTCTAAATTTAGTGATTTTCCAATTCTATGTAGTTTATTTTCCTCGACAAGTAAATTCCACAATCCAGGTGACAAATTAACTACGTGAATTTAGAAAATTTTGAAATTTTTAAAGAAAAATTCTGACATTTGACATCTATGTACATAATTACTAATTATCATTCTGAAACGGGCCCCCACATCTGCTTGTCAAGGCCAACAATATAACATGACTGTTCGCGCCCTATACTTATGTAACCAAAAAAAGGAAGTGGCGAGAGGTATTGTACTTTTTACATCCATGAATTTTTATACGAGGGCTGTCCGAAAATTAAAAATACAAGGGTACTGCGGCATGAGAAAAAATTGTTTGGGAAAGTTGGCACCACTGTCGTATAGAGGTACTCCTCCCTTTCCTTTTCAAACGAGTGTTCCGACAGCACCCCACGGTCAGTAGCTGGGCAATGTAGTCAGAAAAATTGACTGTCGGGTCCAGCAGTAAAACTATAAATATTGTAATTATGATAACGCGACATGGTACAGAGTAATCTAGACTGATTGAAGGTTCCGCCTCGTTTTGATTTTTTGTTTGCCGCATTGTCGTGATAGTGAAATACGATTAAAAAATAGCATTGGCGTACATATTTCCACACATTTCCATTATTCTTCGCATTACGAAAATATGCTTCAAAAATAAACTTATGTTCTTCCGTAAACACCATTCTAACATAACATTTTGAATAAATAACAGATAAAAACAAACTGTATGTCAACGAATTCAAAATACCTAACGCCGCTGACTTTTTCAATTGTCGATAATATAGGTAACATAAATTGACATTGCCGGTGAATTTTTCTGTTGAACATAATTTTGATCATAAACACAACTTTTTCAAGTCACGTGACTTTCAATCATTCTGGATCACTCTGTATTTATACTTGCTATGAGTGCTCTGTATAGTAAAACAATCTTAGTGTTCCTTTAACATAAATGCTATTTTTGTTTGAAATGATGTTTGGAGCAGCAGTTTTTATTCCCATAAGATATTATTTCAAACAAAGATAGCATTTATTTTAAAGGAACAGTAAGATTATTTTACTATACACTGCAGCTAGAGGAACTACAATAAATGTCTTTTCAACAGAGCGGAGCAAATAATGGCCCGTTGGCATCCAATATTATAAAGCATACAGTAAGCGATATACCGCTTTGTTATAATTACGATATTTATAGTTTTATTTCTGGACCTGACGGAGTCAATATTCCTGACTATAGCAGCCGTTTATAAAAGAGCATCCTCTTCACTCTCCCGCCAGGTGCGAAATCCGCTCGATTATACCTTTTCTGCAACGACCACAAATTTACTAGACAAAACATGCCCTATACTTCGCTATTGTTTGTTATATTCTCGGCTGGATAGAAAGAGACAACTAAAGATAGAGATATATAAAGTATACTCTAAAGTTTGTCGAGAGATGTCTGTACGGTCATTATTAGTGATTTAACTATCAAGTGTGTTAATGAGAGGCGATTAATGATCGAGACATTTAATTGTGTGTTAATTGTTGAGATCATTAATCGCCAATTAACACACGTGTTAGTTACAATATTTTTTCGTTGACCGTATCTTACTTAAATGAAAAATCTAATTTTATTCCATGACAAATTTTTAGGTTAGTAATGGTTGACCGAACGTCAAATTTTACGTCAGAAAATCAATAAGTTTTGTCATCAATTGTTTTCAGTGGGTGCGTTCAGTTTACTTAATGCTAGACAACACAACCAGTTTTTTATGTTATTTGAGGAATTTTATTCTTTCAAATTCATTTTAAAGGTATGCTACGTGAATATACCTAGCTAATAAGTGTCACAAGCATAACTTTTAATTCTGTCTACCTTTTCGCTACAACTTAGCGTTAGCAATACATGCTGTGTTCCATGTGGTGAACGCACCCAATAAATCGTTTATTAATAAAAAATCATGCATTAATAGGGATTATTAATGAATGATTTTCTATATATTAAGATAGCCTATTAATAAACGGTTGACGGAAAAATATATTTGTAACATTTTGTTCCTTTGTTTGGATTTTGGCAGTTCTGTTTTGTTTGTTTTTTGTTTTTCGGTGTTATTATTCTATAAATATGCCTTTTTCAAGTAAGTATTGAAATAAGATGTGCATAATTCTAAAAATTCATTCATTTTGTACGGCAATTTACAGCAGGCATCTGATTTTGTTATAGACGTGTAAAGGGCTGCAGAAAAATGCATAAGACATGCAAAAGCAAACGGTAACATTTTAGAAATAATATGTATAAAAAACAATTAATTAATACTACCATGAGAAATTTACCTACGAGTGTTTTAGACTGTCTTTATAACCAAATTATGCTGGATTAGTATAAATAAATAAATAAATATATCATCACGGCATGTTACTCATTGCTGGGTGTGCCAATCTTCTTTGTGTACAGATTTCGGTAATGGTGATGACATATATGTACCGTGCGGGCGTTTACCAGGCATCACCGCATGGTCACTCATTGCTGATATGGAGAGGGCACCACAGAAGCCAATTTTGTGCCATTTCAAATTCGAAATATTTGGCGTTGGTCGGGATCGAACCCGGTTCTCGCCACCAGACACTCAGGCACGCGGCACGCGGCTATTAAATAAACATGGCATTCAATTATTCAATTTAATTTTAGACATTTATATCAAAATCCGGATTCACCATACAACGTAAATAAATTTAGAAAAAAATACAAATATAATAAGAAGCATTTATACAAAAATCATATTGTTTAAAATTAATAGAATAATAATAATAATAGTTTATCAACTGTAAAGCAAATAAATGCACAGTACGTCATTTAAAAATTCAAGTTACAATCGAAACAAACACATTGTATTTAAGAAATACGTTTCAAATACTCAGGTCAAACAATTTATTTGTGATCAAAAATGTTCATCTAATATATATTCCTCGATACTGTAACAAGCTTTTGTAATTAATTTTTGTGTTATTATAGATTTAATTTTTTTATTATGTAATTATCGAACATCGCTAGGAAGTTTGTTAAAAAGATGTAAATTTATAGTGTGTATTGTTGTTTTTTAACGAATGTTTTGCAGTGAGTAAATTGTTATTTCTATTATTATAATGATGATTATCTGCATGGGTTTTATAAGTGTGAATTTTTTTCTTTATATATACTAAACATTGTAGTATGTACTGAGAATAAATTGTAAGTATTTTATTTTCTTTGAAAAATTCTCTACCTGAATCCCTCCGGCCCGCCTCAGATATGATTCTAACAGCTTGTTTTTGAAGTAGAAAAATTCGTTCAGTATATGGTGATTGTCCCCAAACAATAAAATAAATAATTATACATACATAATTCTTTTTATCCTTTCCTAATATACGGCATATTACCCATTGCTGGGTGTGCCAATATACTTTGTACACAGATTTTGGTTATGATGATGACATATTTGTACTATGCAGGCATTTACCAGGCGTCGCCTCACGGGTACTCATTTTGTGCCATTTAAGATTTCAAATATTTGGCGTCGGTCGGAATCGAATCCGGTTCTCCATATTGGCGACCAGATAATTTAAGATAATTCGTGCTGATGCATATAGATCTTGTAAAATAAAGGTTAATAAGTAAATTTTACGTATCAATTGTCATTATGTAATAAAGTACATAAATTTTTACCTCCTATCTACAAACTCTAATAAATCCTCAGTTTTCATATTTTGCGCTTGCATCGGCTAATAATCAATTATTCTAGATATTAATTTTCTTCTGTAGTATTTCCGTAGGAAAAAAAACAGTTCTTGAAAGAATAATTGTAGCTATCTTTTTCCGATTAGAAATTCCAGAATTGTATCTTGCTCTGAAAAACTTCGTAATGATTTTAATGGAGTTCCAGATTATAACACTCTATGAGTATAACTCATTTGCCAATTGTAATTTCGTTACACGACTTCAATGTATCACGACATAGATAGGGTTTAAGTAAATATTCTGCCAAATATACGGTTCCATTGCTAGACTCAACAATTTGAACATTGGCTTATCGGATAAACCAATATTTACTGGCCGAGATCTTCATAATTCATGGATTTAGACCGGAGCAGTATTTTCGAATTCAATACATAACAAAAGAAAAAGAAATGGATGACCTAGATTTGAATTGATCCTGTTTAATTTATTATTTTATTGTTTTTACATTCAGGCAACGAACAATTATTAAGTTCTAAAAAATCCACTGTTGCTGAATTTTTACTGGTAATAGTTTCGTTTTTATTGTCCAACTATTCCCTTCCTTATTGTCATCGTCTTTCCGGCGCCCATTACAAAAAACAACAGCCAATCTAACTCTCGCAACATAATCACCTCCCCTAATAGCCAATTTTCTGTCCACTACTACACCATTATACCTCGATGTGCTGCTCAATTCTCCACTACACACGGTAGGGTTACTGCTGTGAAGCTATTAATGACCAGTGTAGCTCACTTGTAACCAATCAGAGACGGTGTAACGGAGCGAGAGAGGCGACATCGCCGGATGTGGAGCTAACTAGAGACAGGATACTAAGGGGATAAGGTGTAAGTGTGAGTTGTTCCGGAATAGAAAAAAATCTGTTGTGGCCAGCATAATACGTTCTGTCAGTTCTATGAATTTTGTACAAATTCCATACAAAAAGTTCCTTGCAAACGACTCTACATATATATTTCCAGTAAAATTATAATGCAAACATATTATCTAAATTGCACTTGACACTGACATCTGTCAATTAGAATTTTATTAATGGCTGCATTAAATTTTACGCTCTGAGCGCTCGATGCCGTTCGGTAATTACATTTGCGCGATCTTTTTGCTCAGCTCTACGTTCGGTTATTAGCTCACGGAGGGCACAGAGCCCAATCTGTTCGCTCGTTCTCTAATCATGGAGCATGTTGAGCAGTTGTCTGGCGCATGCGTATTTAATCGTAAATTTAAAATGTTTGTCGCCGGCAATGCAAACAGTGTCTATTCTATGAATGAATGTTATCATTTTCGTACATCTATCAAAAATGTTTGAAATGTATAAATTATTTTAGGAGACATTTTTCTACATAATTATCAGCTTTAAGTTGTCCATAATCAATTCCACGTTCTTAATCAGTATCATCAATAAAACGTTCATAACGCGCACACAGTACACATGTTAACAGCTCTTTATTATTTCCCGTTTTTATTTTGGCGCAAATTAATAACTGTCAAAATGGCAGCTAAACGCTTCTATCCGTTCGGTTATTAAAGCTACAGATCGGAAATCTCAGATGAATCTGTCACGTGATTAGATTGCTCAGAGTGCTCGACAGATTTAAATACCGAACGCACCCAGTATAGTAGCTGTTTCCATGGTTATAGCATAGCTGGCTGATTTATGAAATTTAATTTCTTTATATTTTATTAACTTTATACCCATTGAATGTGAAGTATAAAATGCAATCAAATCGTGTAAATAATAGAATATTCTTCAATATATGTAATAACTTTAAATGTCAAAAAATGATATTTAACAGCGTTTTTTCTAGAAAAACTTAAAATCTTTAAATGGGGATATTTCCGATTGATCAATTATAATCAAAATCTAATAAGCTCTTCATATGGATGTAGGGAAAAGAAAAGAAATACGAAAGAATTATAATTTTTAGAATTGTAGTGTTGGAGTTATCGTCTATGAAAGAATTGTCACACACACATCATCGTAAAAATAGTATAATCGTATTTTCGGGACCCTAAAATGTGCTTAGTCACTAAAAACTCACCATTGAATTTTTTGACCAAAGACAATACCTTCGTTACCTAAAGGAGGAAGTTGTTGACGAAAATATAGTCTTGAATAGAGAATTAAACTACTACTCTCGCCAATTATGAAATTTGTTCATCTTCTCCATATCCCTTATATTCGTAATCGGGTGAGGATATCCTTTCCTGAGGGTTAATTTTTAATCCACTCCTTCCATATATTCTTGTCCTTTGTCATATTTTTATTTTTTTCTAATTTTTACCTCCCGCTACCCTTGGTAGGGGAGGTATAGGGATCGTGCTAAAAATCGCAAATCGAGATTTTGGTAAATGACCACGTTTTAAGGTCCCTAGAATCCATTTTTAACATTTTCACAACGACGTGTGTGTGTGTGTGTGGATTCTGTATACGCTCTAACTCAAATACTATCATTCAGAAAGTTTTGAAACCATGTATTTCTACCTTATTATAATATGGAAAGAACTGGTTAGATTTTGGTGGCAATCGGATAACCGAAAATGGCAGTTTACTTGAAGCTCAAGATAGTTTTTCTTCAAAAAATACCTTTAAATGTATTTTTTTCTTAATTTGTTATTATAAAAATTAAAGATTATTCCATTTTCTACAATTTGCTTTATTACTTTTTCTCTGTATTGTATGGATAAATTTATAAAGTAATATAAAATTTATATACATAGGTAAATGGCGGGAGGTACTATGTTGGTCATATCAGATTTTTTTACCTTTTATTTCTGAGTTCTACTATTTTTTGCCATGTTTTCCTCGGTCTGTCTCTTCCCCTTTTTTGTTACTTTACTTCCACCTTCGTCTACTTTTCTTATTAGACTGTTTTGATCCATCCTTATTATGAGTCCATAACAGCATAGTTGCTACTGGTCTATCCTGGTTATTATATCTACAAGGTGCGGCAGAGCAACCTCCATAGTTTTAAATGGGAATTAAAAAATAAATAGCCGAGTTAAAAAAATATATTTTCACATCCCGAACTTACAACATGGGAAGTTTTCTCTCATGTGGTTTTGAAAATAATATCACCCAAGTGGTGTCCGTCATTGTACAAATTCTGTTGCAAGCGACTTGTGAAGTTTCACACCACTCTTTCGAAAATTTCGTGCAGTATATGGCGGATTCTGTGTGGATTGCCTCCTTTAGGGTTTGTAGGTTCCTCACCGTTGAGATTACTTAGCAGAAAGAAGTCGCACGGAGTTAAATTTGGCGAAAACGCGGGCCCAGAAATATCGCCTTTCTGAGAAATCAAACGCCCGGATAACATTTTCATTGATGCTTGCGCTGTGTGGGCCGTGGTTCCATCCTGCTGAAACCAAACATTCTCCAGGACACGTTCTTCAAGAACTGGGGCAAAAAATCTGGAGCAGGTTCACACACCCTCAGAATGATGGTAACTGCCGGATATCTCTGCGTCGATGTTTTCCGGTGTTCGAGCAGTTCATGGCTGTCCACGTCTTTTCCTGACAACAGATCCTGTTTCGCTAAAGTTTTTTTTACCGTAATCGATCTTTAATTTAAATATTCTAAAATGTTATTTTTCTTGCCTTTTTGTTAGTAAACTTGTCAATAATATTACCAAAGTCTATTTCATCACACTATACGTATTTTTTTTTCAGAACAGTTATCAATGGTACATGGTAACCGCATTTTATTGAACATTCCGGTTACTTGCGGTTATGTCAAACATGTAACTGCAGTGTGTAGGACGGTTATATGCCAAGTTACTTATAGTTATCTATCCTTATCTAGTGTATTGTTAACATTTTGGCAATTTCCGAAGCACTTTTCAGTTTTGTGCCCGTTTTTTTCAGCGTATTTTGTATTAGGTACAAGAATACGCTTTAAACATTCAATCAAATGTATTACACTACGAAGAAGATAAATATTTGACATTTTGAAAGAGTTATTTGTGAATAGTATAGCGCCAAATATAAAACTATGTAACTTGAGAAGTGTAAATATATTTTTTTGATGTGAAATATGTAATGGTGCGCCTATACGGGGGTAAGAACGACTCCTATGACACGACGGTCGTGCACGCTCGCCACTTTACTTGTGTGTATCGGTATATCGGCGTCGTTTCCTTTGTACTACACGCTCACCGCTTTAGTTAGGGTATTTCGGTATACGGGAGCGAATTTGAAAAAGCAGTGTTGTTTCGAGCAATCAATACTTCAACAAAATAAAATTTGATTTTTCACATCTGCCAGGCGTCCCGCGACGTTTCACTTTTTTAGCATTAAAAATTGTTTCTTATAAAGCAAATTTTATTACACAACGATAATATTTGGAATAATTGGCAATATAATTAATAAATAAATAGAAATCACATCATTAAATTTTATAGTTTGTAAATTAAGCAGATAATATTATTCGAGTAATAAAATGGCCGCATCCCAAAAAAGTGCTGCCCGGGACGGACCGTCCTTCCGCCTCCCGTTGCTATGCCGCTGCTTCTGCTGAACTGAATGATTCAGATTATTTTGGTTTATTTTGCGGGTGATTCAGCATCGGTAAAGGGGGATGTGAGCAAAGTTCCCTCTAATTTTTTTCAGCTGCGCGCACAAAAATCAGTTGTGGCCAAAAAAATTTATGTAAAAATCAATTTGTGCATTTTTTAAATCTTTATTATATACATACGTATCAATATACAATACATTCATATTATATATACATATTTAAACATTTTTCTTAACTTTTTATCTTCTGTCTTTCATAGAAATCCATTCTTTGTAAAGTTCATTTGTATTTACTATTTGACCATTGCCTAAATGTAATTTAATTCTTTCTAGTTTCATAATAGGAAATCCACGTTTGCATTCTACATAAACAAAAGTTGATGTATCGCTAATAGTCTTGAACAATCCTAGTTTAGTTTTCTCTAGAATTGTAAATTTTAATTATGAATATTCGTTCCATATTTTATCGATATCAACATTTTTATTTGCCATAAATTCTGAATATTTGTGAGAAAGCTGTATTATATTTTGCTTTCCAACATCAAAATTGTTTCCTGAATTTATAATAATTTCAAAATACCTGATTGTAGGTCCGCGGGAAATATTTTTTTCTGTACAATTTATTGCAATACCTCTAAAATTAATGCGTCCCCGCGCACTCGTGCACTTTAGAGGGAATTATGGGTACACTCAGTTCAGTTAGAATAAAAAGAACAACTTACTGAATTTTTCTGAAGTCAGCTGAGTTGAAATTTTGTCGGCCAAGAATATAATTATTGCGTAGAATACTTTGTGCCGCGATATAAGTGACCTCCAAAATGCATAAAATCCGATTCTCTTGCAAATTACACATAAGGCGATAATGTTAATTGAGTTAATTAGTAATTATAGCACTTATGTGCAATTGATATCTAATCCGCCACTATACAATTTAGCGTTCGATATAGGATTCAATCAGATAATTGATATATTATTAACATTGAAACAACAATGTATAACCTGGACTAATAACAATTCTAGTTATAATATTTGTCTAAAATTTACCGGCTAAACATTTCCTGACATTTCAGAAGGAAATCTAAGTATCTCCTGTGAGCTGATGATGTCCTAGTTTGAACAAAGGCGTGTTAATTAGCAAAATACGTGAAGTAGTAAATATTCGTCAGATGCTGAAGTGTGAAGAGCTGGCAGGTGCTTAGAAAGGATTACTAGTGAGAACTACTTAGCTCTCTAACTTTAAAGTATTGTTGAGAAGCTGCACAAGCACACAAAAGATGGGGGCATTTGTTTCCATAAAGAGGAAGAAGAAGTATTCTCTTTATGTCAGGAAGAAAATTATTCTAATGTTAGAAAATTTAAAATGATATCACGTTGTACTCACATATTCATATTAACCTTATGAAGGTGATTTTTAAGACGGATAATGGTGAAAGAATAGTTACAGTATATACACATCAACGGGAAAAATGTATAATTTTACTCCAGATACAACAAGGGAAAAATAACATTCATTTGTGCGGTATGTACGAGTCTAAATTCATAATAGTTCGGCAGGTTTAAACTTGTAACAAATTAGAAAACTTACACAAATACAAATTTCTACAAAAATCTTTCGGCTGCTTTAAATATAGATTTTAAAAAACCGTGGTCCAAATGACAGGTGATAATAGTTCGACTGGCATTTTAACAGTCATCTTTTATTCCAGACTTCGCTTCTACCAAGATCCTTTATTTTGGCACAATAAAAAACAACTTCGTAAAAATTCAGTTCGTACAATGCAAAACGTATGGCACAATACTCACAGAAAAATTTGCAAAGCTTAGGAATACAATATCAATTAAAGCTAGTATTACTATAGTCGCCGTAAAATAAATTTGGCCTGATGTTCAACTTTTTCCCTTCTCCACACCTTGTCCCTTACCCTTCGCTGTTGACGCTCCTTCATATCTTAGCATTTTCAACATTGCCATATTGAATTGATAACAGTGTAGAAATTTTCAGTCTATACTTATTTGACAAGTATATTAAAGGTGATGTAACCCAATATTCAATTACGGAATACTTGAATAATATATTCAGTTTTTGTAAGTTTAAAATCTATATTATTTTAAACTAGCCGTAAGAATTTTATAGAAATTTCTCACCATTTGCGTAGGTTTTATAATTTGTTGTTGAAAATGTAAACCGGCCGAAATATTATGGGTTTGGGGTCGTACTACATTTTACATTATCGGGAGTGACAGTTTAACAAATTTAAGAAATTAGTAGTTTTATGATAAATTCTTTTACAACACAGACTTCTCATGGCCATGAGTTCGATTCCGACTGACGTCAAAATTATTTTAAAATTTAAATGACACAAAAGTGATTCCTATTGTGCACTCTCCACGCCAGTAATGAATGCACGTGAGGTGACGGCTGATAAACGCCCACACATTACGAATATGTCATCATCATTACCGAAATCTGTGTAGAAAGCAGATTGGCACACCCAGCAAGAAAGCAACGGTATTAAATTTGATGTGTTCACATGTTAAAGAGTTGCTATATTTCATTATCTAATTTCGTTCTACCAGTTGCCGGTGAATCCTATCTCGTCCTATGTTATTTGCTAGTATCTTCACCTACTCTTCCTTCTTACAGCCAGGTCCTTATAATATTTTTAAATTATATTAGTGTAAAATTCAAAATTGATTCTAAATATATATTGAAGATATGATTACAATATCTTTCTTTTATAATTTAGTTAAAAATAAAAAAAGCGATAAAAGGTGTGAAGTTTCCGCTGGTTAAATTGTTCTGAATGTCACATCCTTGAATAGATCGCGAATTAATTATCCTAATAGCGATGTATACACGCAAACAGAACACACAATGAGCGCAAGAACTAGAATGCGAAGGAGGTGCGAAAATGTTCATTCGCAGTCCATGACAAGCGAATCCGATCAATGCCGAGATAGCAACACGAGACGAGGTCATTACAATATTAGACCTACATAAATTGAGAAGTAAACTATCCATTTATTTTCATTATGCCATCATTGAGGACTATATTTGATTAATTTACATTGAATACTATTCAAAATCCTTGGAAGACCGCCAAGGCTCCGCGAAAAGCATCTTTTTTATTGAAATTGTCTTCAAAGAAAAAAAGGTTTAAATTAATGAGTTTTTTTATATTCGAGTACAATGTTTTCTAATTTATATATATCATTTATGTCTATTAATTTATTGTGAGAAACAGTCTATTAATGAAAAAGGAGCTTTATTTCTTAACTAAATTAATTTTTAATTCCGTGAAATGTTTCTCTTAATCTTGAATGCCTTCATGTTTAATTTAATTATTAATTATATTTTGCAAAGCTCGTAGTAATACCTGAAAATAAAAGAAAAATAATAATCTTACAAAAATATTTTAGTTTTTATTCTGTGATTTTAAAATAGCAATTAAACACTATGAAAACCGAACATGTCTAAAATGACCAAACGTAATCTTTTCTAATCTATAAAAATGTGATGTGGCCAGCATAATACTTTGCGTCATTTCTATGTATATTATATAAATTCCACACAGAAAGTTTCTTGTATTTTCATATATAATACCAGTACTGACTAGAATTTTCGGCAATTTTTGCCGTCACGATCACGACTGCTTGTTGAGATGAAAATCGAAACTAGTGCTATAGCACGAGTGACGATTTTCTAAAGCAACAAGCAGGAGTGAGCTAGGCATAAATTACGGGTAAAATTCTAGTCACGGATGGTATTAGACTTGGCAATTCCTAAATATATATATATATATACATTTATTTAATTTTACTGAAATACTTGTCATTCAGAAAATTTTTGACAGACGTGTCTAAGCAACGCATAGTCGTGAAAATTATTTCACATATATGTATATATATATATATATATATATATATATATATATATATATATATATATATATTGTGTAAATTGTACTTGACGCAGCACAGATTACAAAATTTAATTAACTTCTTTATGAATTTTTATCTCTAAATACATTGAAAATACAGAAAATAATACAATCAAATCGTATAGAGAATAAAATATTCTTCAATATTTATAATAACATTAAATAACCAAAAATAACATTTAACTGTGTTTTTTTTAAGAAAAAACTGTTAAGAGCTTCCTATTAATGTATTTCCGGTTGTTCAATTGTAACCAAAATCTAATCAGGTCTTCATTTTCATAGAAGATTGAGGAATTCGAAAAAACATGTAATTTTTACATACCCATACACGCACACATACATACAGATATGAAAAAAAATAGTAAATTCGTATTCTAGGGACCTCACAAAGTCCTTATTCATTAAAAACAAACCACAAACAATACCTTCCTTACCTGAAGGTGACGGAAGGTAATAAATGAGAAAGAAAATAAAGTTTAAATATAGATGCTTTGTTGAATCAAATATAAAACTGTACTTAAGAATTGCCATGCTTTTGGTGATTTGCGCATGTTACAAATATTTCACTATACATTTAGTCATGTTCCTATATCTCCATTTTAGTTACAATTCCTAACCACAACTACTTTTCTGCAGTTTGCAGAGCTTGAATCATCACCATTTTCCTATTTCATTTCTTCCACGTTCGGGTACTTAATATCCCCGTAAAAAGTTGTGTAATATTCCGCAATGTTAACGTCCCCATAAGTCTCTGGTTCACCACATGTATCTCCCTTGTCTTTGTCCTATGATCTGCATTCAAGGCACGTGGACCTGTGCAGGTAAACCAGCCAAGTCTACGTGACGAACTGACGATACGAACATCGCGCGTTTAGTTGTAGAACTAACCTGCCAAATTGTAGATGAGGGAGGATGGTTCCCAATGGTATCGTCAGTTTTTTTGTTGATTGTTTTATAGTTTTTAATTTTTAGAGTTTTTACAAGACAAAGAATACTTTTTGCTAGAGTTGCTATAAAGATCAAATCAAGTGACAGATCAGAACTCAGAACAAAGTAATTAATAAGAAATACGTAGAAATGTCTATTATGAGTTTAACAATTTCGCTACCCATGCATTTTGGTACAACAGTTCGTGGTATCAAATTAAAATATATTATAGTAAAAAAATATTGGTCTAAAGTGGTACAGTATTACGCAAGCGCAGAACCACACATAAAATATGAATTTATTATAAACTTTACAGCACTGACTCTATATAATAAAGAAATCTGATGTGGCCAACACAATACCACCCGCCATTTAATTTTTATTAATTTAAATATATAACAACATATTTATATATGCTGGAAACTGTATTAAATTTCTTTCCATATAACTATTGCTCTATTTACTATTTTATTTTAAAACGTTACTATTATTAATTTGAAATGATTATTTTTTTGACAGTGACATTTTTCTGTCAGTTACATATATTTGAGATCTGAACTGAGTAATCAAGGAGTTGTGTTTAAAGCGCAAGCTCCGGGATTTAAATAATAGATTATTTTATAAATTTATCCATAAAATATACAGAAAAAATATTAATGCAAATATAAATCTGCCATTTCCGGTATCTGATTTACACCAAAATCTAATGGCTTCTTTCCATATTAGAATAAGTTAGAATTACAGAGTTTCAAAATTTTCTGCAAGATTTGACTTAAAACGTAAATAAGATCCACACACACGCGCACACACACACACACACACACACACACACACACACACACACACACACACACATAAACACAGACGCGCCATCGTGAAAATGTTAAAATTGGAATCTAGGACCCTAAACAGTGGTCATTTACGAAAATCTCGATATGCGATTTTTAGAACGATCCCCCTACCGCCCATACCAAGGGTAGCAGGGGGTAAAATGAGCAAAATGCAGTACTATTATTACAGTACAGTATACCATTTTATATTAGCCTTAGTATCGATACTTATTGTGTTATAGGTCATAGGTACTGCTATACAAAATCAAATTCCTACAATTCATTGACTTTGATTAAGTGATGCAATTTAATTAAACTAACTATTTGTCGTTATATAATATAGTTGTAACAAATAATGATTATAAAACATACTTGTGTGGAGTAGTTTGAAGCCTTTGTGTTTCAAATTTGTGTATAAACTTGTACTCGAAACTAACATCAAACTACTGCTACATGGTGATTAGTAATTCAGGCCTTTTATTTGTGCGCTTTGGTTTAATTTCGTAATTCAAACTGAACAATCAATTATATTCTTAGAATTTGGATGTTCGGACTCAAAATAAGACGATTTAACTAAACCTACGTATATCCGAAAGTGCATAGAATAACGAACGCTTTCTTCGATTTGAATGAAATTTGGTACGGCAATCCTTAAGGATATATTTAATCTTTTAAGATGGTATCTGTTATTGTTAGTGAACCACAAGTGTATGAAACTTGGGAGTCACGACCATGATTAGACCATAACTTTTTAATTGCAACGTCAATAACATAAAATAATTGCTTTTCAGAAAGATATATTTAATAATAAACTTTTCTGTATCTGCGTAAGTTGTCATCTGTATCAATTTAGACAGAAAAAAATAAAACAAAAATGACTGCGCCGTACAATTTTTAAAATAAATTTTATCTAACAGTCTATCCAAATGTCGAACAAATAATTTTTAATGACAGCAACAATTGTTTATGAGCTGTCAATCTTTTCAAGAAGTAAGCTAACATTATTTAATCGTCTTTATTATGGTAGTAAAATACTATAAGGCCGAACAAACGGATGTTACTAGTTTTAAAATGTTGGTAAGTAAATTTTTGACAACCCTTAAAAAATTGTTACTCTCATTAAAAATAACTTTGACATTTGAAAAGACTACTAGAAAAAAAAATATTTTAAAAATTACACTGCGCAGTTATTTTTTTTCTGTCTAAATCGTTACAGATATCACAATTTACTTGGAGACAGAAAAGTTTACTATTGAATATATCTTTCTGAAAAACAATAATTTTACGTTATTGACGTTGGCATTAAAAAAGTTATGGTCTAATCATGGTCGTCACACCCAAGTTTCATACACTAGTGGTTCACTAACAACAACATATTCTATTTTAAAAGATGAACTATATCCATGTGAATTGTCATACCAAATTTCATTCAATTGAATGAAGCATTTAGTTATTTTAAGCAAAATGAGTGCCCGTGAGGTGACGGCTGGTAAGCGCCCGTATGGTACAAATATTTCATCATTATCGATATCTGTGTACAAAGCAGATTGGCACACACAGCAGTGGGTAATATGCCGTGATGATATATTTATTTATTTATGCATGAATTAGTTTTAGAATGAGTTTACTGGTTATACGGTGCACTTTCGGATATAGGTAAGTTTAGTTAAATCGTCTTATTTTGGGTCAAGGAATCTGTGGTTAAAACATGTCCCCTTATTTTAAAGACAGCCTGTATTTAGTAAATTCTATGAGACTTCATAATATTTAAATAATTTTCAGAGATTGAATACTGTAGGTACCTACACATTTTTTATTTATTTTTAAAAAAAATATAAACTTTCTTTTGTCCATTCATTGCTCACTCAGATTCCTGTGACTATAAGAAAGAAAAACAATTAATACTTGCAGTACCTACGTAAAGAAACAATCTATGTGTAGTATTAACAGATGTTGCCCAAAGTGCAATAGGTGACACAGTAGATAATTATTATGTTGACGTAAGTATAAATTGTATATAAATCTTTAGTGTAGGTTGATCTGTAGCGCCAGTTATTAATTTGTCTAGTAATAATTAATTATTTAGTTACAAGTGACATTTCACTGCAGTGAATTAATTAAATTTTCCTGCAGTTGAATAGAGTTGTTAATTTATGGAGTCCAGGTGTTGAAAATAATACAATTAGTATTAGTTAAATCTCACTAAATACGTACGTTATCTGGCTTTTAATAACTATACGTAAAATGAAATACACTTTATCTACTGTACATATAAAAACTCATACATTTTGAGTTGAATAAAATTTTAATAGATACCTGTGTTTTTTTTCAATTCCACAAGTACCGCTGGCATCCTTTTTCAATATTTAGACTCTCTACTAGATCTGGTTAGAACCAAATTATCGCTACGAAATGTAAAATATTAGACTTCTAAAGATAATTCTCATATCTTGTGGAATTACGTTACTTAGCGAATTATTCGTTGTATTCCACCATGTGCCCATGTTACTAAAATTGACAGCCTGTGTTTGTCAAGCCGTGTCACACAGCGTTTATAATTGGATAAGTGAAATATTCATTTCCTTGATTACATTCCACACACAGCGGCTAATTATTAAATTAATCTTTCATTACGGTTCGCCAATGTGCATGGAAGGTTAATTCATGATTTAGCGAAATTAGAACATCTTTAATAATTAATTATGCTTTTATTTTAATTATAAATGACTTTGTACGCGAAGTGTAATTGTAGGTGACTTTCAACCTACTTTGAAACATTTTCTGAAGAATTCTCAAAGAGGAAATGTTCAAAGAAAAGCGGCGAAAGAAAGATAAAATTGAGTGAGGGATTGTTTGAAAACCCAAGGATAAATATATAAAGATAATGGCATAGGAGACCGTGTCAAGTTGTGAGTCCATAAATAATTCTGAATTTGATAGTGAGGTGGTTTTTTTTGAAAGTGCTTTTAGAAATGACAAACATTAAAAAATACCACCATCAATTAAAATTGTACCTTGGGTCTCGTGGCCATGTGCCTACGTGTCTGGTCACGAATCTGGGAAACCGGGTTCGTTTCCGACCTACGCTAAATTATTTAGAATGACGTGTAGCACGATTTTCTTTCTTTGCTTTATTCGAAAGAATAAAAAATAATTTTTTCCGTATTTTTTATTTTCTTTCGTATTACTCGTTATTCATGAGAAAATTGTCTCTGAAAATACAATATTTAAATTACCGCCTTTTCTGTCGCCTGATGACGTCAGAAAACTACTCACCAATGTGAGAGTAGTTCACATTTTCCGCCGACAGAATTTAAATGAGCGACAGCCGTGACAGCAGTCAATTATATACTCGCTATTAGTTCTATCCAAATTACTAATTTTTATATTTTGTAAAGACTCAAACGATGAAAGAAGAATGAAATGCTTGTTTGAAGTAAACATAAAACCATTAATAAAGTCAAAGTTTTATTCTGTAAAGATCGTTTTGCTGTATGGACAAATATTTTTATAATTAAATGAGAAATATTAACCATTGGCTGGTAAATCTTGGATATCACTGGCAGTGTAATTTGGCGCCAATTCCAACATTGTATATTTTTAAATTGCTATTCTGTATTATATACAGAAATTTGAACTCTACTATAGAAGGTACTTATTCGAACTTCAGAATAAAAATATGTGTTCAATTTTTTTGCAACACCTCTTTTTAAATGGCACAATGGTGACGTATGTGGCGCACTCTCCACGCCACCAATAAATGTCCGTGAGTTGACGCTTTGTAAACGCCCGTACGGTACGAATATGTAATTATCATTACCGATATATGTGTATAAAGCAGATTGGCACACCCAGCATATATTATATATATTATGCCGTAATATATTTATTTTTTATATTTTCACGGAAAGAATGTTTCATGCTCTGTTTTAATTGCAGTTAATCCTTTTTTCAAAATCATTAGTCAAAGATAATTATCAGGCTAATTTGTAATTAATCGAAACTTTATTAAATTTGGAGACATAAAAATTGAGAGTAATCCTTTTTTCTAATTTGATGACAGATTAAAGACCGATTTATCAATGTGATAAATTGTCAGTAAATTTAACTGATAGGTATACATTTACGTAAATATACCTAAGTACCAGTTAAATTTAGTAGCTACATGACGTAAAATTGATAATCTGATAATAAATATTACTATATGTGAAAGGAAAGAGTTTCTGGTATTCAGCCACATTTATTACTTCAGTCTCAACAGTTTCGACCCCGGTCTTCTTTAGGAGCGTATTTGAGAGTGATTACTGATAAAAATTCCATGTTGTGTGATGTGTCCGTGGGTGCTATCTTCCTGCTAGATAATGGAATAAGGGTTGTTTCTTGGGGTAGTTAATGAAATGAAAGTGTTTCTGGGATTCAGACTCATTTATTGCTTCAGTCTTGACAGTTTCGACTCCATGGGTCTTTTTTAGGAGCGTATGAGTGTGATTTTTGATAAAATTTCTAACAGGAAGATATCACCGACGGATACATCATACAACAAGGAAATTTTATCAGAAATCATACACACATACGCCCCTGAAGACGACCCATGTGGGGTCGAAACTATCGACACTAAATTAATAAATGTGGCGTAATCCCACAAACTCTTTCATTTCATCAACTATCGAGCCAAGAAATAACCCTTATTCCATTACTATATGTATTATTGAATAATGAATATTGAAAAATATTTTTATTTTATTTTGGTATCATAATAGTATATTAAAGAACGAATGTCATAATTGTCATTTTATTTTGTGAGAAGGAAGTTTGGGTAACGACGCGTAGCGGAGTTGCCCAAACCTTCGAACAAAATAATCGACAATTATGACATGAGTTCTTTATACTATTTTTTCTATTTTGCGCTTTTTATGATCTTTTTAAATAAAAAATCGTAAATTCAAAATTTAGGGAATTTTGTGTTAGTTGGTAATAATGTGACATTTGAAAATTCAATTGTTTGAATTTAAAATTGTCTCGTGTTGTGTACAATCAAATTCATATCAAATTAAAAATGAATACAGACGATTTTTGTGTACTCCACCTGAAATACGTGAAATTACGGAAAATACATTTTATAATTTCAAAAACAAACAATGAAAAAAGTCAGGTTATAACCAAAAAATGTAAAATTTTTACAAGTTACTTACATTTTATTGTATAAAATTAACTGAAAAGGATGTGAAAAGTGTAAAACTATATAATTATACACATCTTATATTTAAAACACTATTTTCTTATAAATAAACACTTAATTCTTGTTGACATTTCTCCTCCGCCGCCATTTTGCTTTTGCTTACACAACCTCTCGAACTAATTTACCGACAGAGTTCATAAATAAATAAAAATAAATTACCTATTTTAAATATCAACAATTAATAGTGTTTTGAACTATTTATGCCCTAAATATATATAAATAAAAACCTTAATTAGTATCGTTTATTCAGTAAGGTTTGACATTTGATATTTTTTGACATAACGTTTCAGCTATGCTACCAACTTTATAAAAATAAATTGTACTAGGCTGTTACAACACTCAAACGAGCTATTAACGAACTCCTTTGGGTGCTGTTATAGCTTTGTTACAGATGCAAAATAGAAAAATTTGTTTATTCGTTCTCGAAAGCGGGTGCAATTTGACTTTTATTGCATGAGGGCCTACAAAGTTGCCAGGCAACAGCTATTAAAATATATCAAAATCATGTTTTATGGATAAATGTCAGACAACAGAACAAATTCGATAAATCACATTTTTTGAACAATGCTACTCGCAAAACTTTTGTATTCTTTCTCGTACACGTCTTTTGACTTCCGTTGAACTAACGCCTTGTGCAACCTCAAAGTTCTTTGAAATAATCAATATATATCTTTTTCGTTTGACACTAAATTACAATTGTTTATAACAAATAATATAGCAACGCCAGCACAACGATAACGAATATACAAATATAACTATGGAATCTTTGAATTTCGAGAACGAAAATAAAATAAAAAGCTGTATGTACCACGGGCATAATCAAGATTATAGCACTCGGGAAATTAATTATGCCCCTAATACATAAATAACTATTTTTAATGTATTTCTATTAAATTTTATCTGTTTTTGCGAGAAATTTAACACTATTTCTTTAAAACGTAGTGAACAGTTGGGAAGGGGTTATTGTTTAATTCATTTCCCAACTAACTGGGTTCTTCTTTTATATGAATTTTTATTGACAAGCTCTTCTATAAATCAAAAACCACCTTTAAATATTGATTAAGGTATCAAAATCTTTAAGTAGATAATCCCCTACTTAGTTTTGTTATGGAAAACTACGTCAAAATCTATTTCACTTCATGTCCGCGGGTCGATACTAAAATGATGAATTATATATGAGACCAAATGTGGCTACAATGTCTGAAGCCACTTTCACGTCGCTGAAAATCCATCGCAGGCCGTTCACACAGCTAAAATGGCTCAGTACGGGTTTAGTTCAGCGTTGGTGGAGTCGGCCAATTGTTTTATGAATTATTCATACACACATGGTACGCTCGTTTGCGAATTTGTGCTAATTATCATGTGTAGATGGTAATGAAAATTTACGCATGGAAAATATAATAATTTTATACATTATTGTCGTTTTTGACAGTTAATAATCCTAATTATTATTTATATATGTCCTGGATAATACGAGCAATAATAGATATTTGAGAACAGTAAATATTTTTCAAGTGTACGACCCTAAACCCATAATATATCGGCCGGTTTACATTTTCAAGAAACTATGAAACCTATACAAATGGTTAGAAATTTCTCCAAAATTATTTCGGCTACTTTAAATATAGACTATAGTTCAATGGGTATTTTAAGGGTCACCTTCTAGTCCAGACTTCTTCTATCTAGACCCTTTACTTTTGGCACGATAAAAACAACTTTATAAAAATCCAGTGCATACAGTAAAATCTACAAAATACAAAATACAAAAAAAAAAAAATTGAAGGGCTTAGTAGAATGCTTAATAGAATTAAAGATGGTATTACTAGTAAAGATGTAACCCAATATTAAATGGCGGAATATTTTAATAACATATTCAGTTTTTATAAGTTTAAATCTATATTTTAAACTAGTCGAAAGAAATTTGTGGAAATTTCTCACCATTTGCGTAGCTTTTATAATATGTTTATTGAAAATGTAAACTGGCCGAAATATTATAGGTTTGGGCTCGTACGCCGACCGGAATCGATTCTGGACTATCTGAATGAAAATAGTTATTAACCGCATACAGAAAAGACGGTGTCATTATTCCAAGTAAGCATCAATATACATCAATTCCATTTAAAACTAGGTCACAATATATTCCAAAGCAATGTAGTATTAAAAAAAATTAAATTACAAATCATTTCAAGTTGATTACTTTCCCCTTTCTTCCATTGTGTTATTTTCCATTATCCTTTCATTCAATTTAAAAATCATTTACTTTGACAGCTCATTAAAAAATACCAGGTAGTCTTCGTTTTCTCATTTCCAAAGTTGTTTGAATTGCGTGCCTATTCAACATAGTTCAGAAATTTAGTGCGAATTTTATTTGCTTCAATGGAACTTAATTTAACCCTAACGATTTGAAGGATCTTAATAGAGAACAATAAACTTTGTTTAGAAGTTTAAGTAAGACAGGACTAGAATTTTACAGTACATTTACTGTTAGGTCGAGTAAATTATTTGGGAGAAACAGACCGTTAATATTATGCGTCAGCGATTTGGAAAGGAACTTCAATATTGTCTTTCGACGGATGATGATAAGAAAACAACAATTAACTTCTTAAATATTAACGAAAAATAATATGGTACTAAATTTGTATAAACTTTTTTCAACTGGATTAAAATATAGATTTCAAACTCACAAAAACAGAATATGTTATTATAATATAATAATAACAGTTTGAATTCTAATTTTTACAGAGATTCTATATTTCCAGTACAATACCTTTCGTATTATATATTTTTATATACGTATATTCCATGCAGAAAGTTTGTAGCAAAGGATTCTCCAGTAAAATTGTACTTGACACTGACAACTTTCAATTAGAATTTCCTTAATATAGTAGCTGTTTCCATGGTTATAGTATAGCTTGCTGCTTTATGAAATTTAATTTCTTTATAATTTTTAACTCTATACCCATTGAACATGAAGTTTCTATAAAATGTAATCAATTATTATAGAGAATTAAATATTCTTTAATATTTATAATAACATTAAATGTGTTTTCAAGAAAAACTATTAAAACGTAAAATTGTAGTTTTTGGAATTCTGGTATTGGAGTTATCGCGAATAAAATTATAGTCGCACACACACACACACATACAGACAACGTCATTAGGCTCATATAAAGCAAATGACAGACGCGGCTGAACTTTGTAAACCGAGGCGATAGCCGAGGTTTATAATGAGCCGAGTCCATTATTTGCATATTGGCCGTGTGGCGTTCAAAACTTTTCGTAATACCATACAGCTCTTCACGATACTGTGATGTCTTTTAGAAATACTTTACCCTTAATAGCAGGCGCCTGTTATAAACCATAACGCCCGCCGGCCGTTATGGACATATCTCACGTTCGTTTTTCGTTCGTGTGTCCGTTATAATCCTTAACGGCCGGCGTCCGTTATAGATCCCTTTACACTTGTTTATTTCTGTTAAATCATAGTAACGATATGATATTATGACAAAAATAGTAAAATCGTATTGTAGGGTCTAAAGATAATACCTTCCTTGCATATAGGTGACAAAAGGTAAAAACTAGAAATCGGTAGTTCACGGACAGCATATTGAAAAATAACAGTAAGCTCAACTTAAAAGCGGTACGTTTTCATTGTTAGAACCTCGTATGTAAATTGGTTTGAATATTTACAATGTTCCTTTAGTTTTTGATTTTTCATTCTAATTTTGTTTAGACTTCCACGTATCCATTGACATATCTTTTTATTTGTCTTATACAAAAACGCTTCCATACTTTTATAAATTTCGTTACAGATCTTAACCCGAAAGCTTTTTATTATTGTAGGCCATACTTGACGGCTTCGTCCATCCGTCCACCTTCCATTCTTATATGATGGCAAAACATTGTAGAGTATCCTCAAGCGCTGTCCATAACCATCCAGGACTATGTCTTCCGTAGAGCGAGCAGGTACATTAGGAGAGTTCTCGTTTCTCAGCAACTTTCTTTGTTTAAATTGCGTGTGGTGAGGCCCACAAACCAACGGAATTTATCTTGGGAACCGAGGGAACACGCACACAACAAACACAGAAACCGCGAGTTTTGTTTTGACGGAGAGAAATCAAATTTACAACCGGCGAAATAAGGACTTTGTCCACAATCTTAGAAGAAAAGTTATAAGATGTGAATCTATGTATGTGTAACCATGAAGATTAAACTTGAAATTTAAAGCGTATCTGTCCGAATTTTGAAAATTCCATCTTTTTACGATTTTCTTCATTATTTGCATATTTTCAGATCTGTAAAACTTACAGTTTTGACCATAATATTGCCATAAAAGAGCTACAGGAATTATGCTAAAAATCAGATTATGTGAGGGCTGTGTAAAAATAATCCGACCTTCAATTTTCCGGCGCAAAATAATGACGGTAGTGAAGAGGGATTCCTTCATACAACGACGAAATATAACTAGACAAAACTTCATTTGGTTTGTTCTGATTTCGGTTGGCCAGACAGAGACAACTAAAGACAGAGATATGTTTAGTCTCGTTTGAGCATTTCTCACTGGAGGCGCAAGTGTTTTTAATATATTCTTTGGAGATAAAAAATAAAATTACTAAATTATGATTAAAACCAACAAACGAATTATAATCCAACATATTTGAAGTCGATTAATTCAGTATCTATCTAGCTTAGTAATTAAGATATCGGAATAAAAAAACTTCTTATTCATGTTACATTGGTTACAATAACTTTCGGTTCTAATTTTAAAATAAATATCTAAAATTAAATTTAATAATTGTGGACCGTGATTGTTCAGAGGGTCTTGATCAAGCATATAATCCTGCAAAGGTGTCAAAATATCTTATAGAAAATTTCTGCCTTTCCATATTTGGAGCCAAATAGTGAACTGCTAGTGGATCTCGTCACTTACAAAATGTATTTAAAAATGCTTTCTCGTAGCACGAATAGGTCTGAAAAGGGTTATAGACTATTTAGAATACTATGTGAAAGAAAAAGAAAAGAAATTTAGTGTAACTTTATAAGAAGAACTGATTTGTCGGTGGTGAGGTTAGTTTGTTTTCGTACATATTTATTGTTTGGCAAAGTCAATAATTTTGTAATTATAATACATAATAATATAAATTTTTACGTTGAATTTTTTTATTTTTATAACGATAAACCTATTTTTCATGTCTTGGCGCTTAAATTTTGACTTTAACAGTGGGTGGCATCTAGTGAGAAATGCTCGAAACAGACTAAATATATCTTTATCTTTAGTTGTTTCTTTCTGGCCAGCCGAAATCAAAACATTCAGTGAGGAGGGATGTTTTGTCTAGTTATATTTCGTCGTTCCCTTCATACCATGCCTGAGTTTTCGCTTCGCCATCGGGTTCGTCATTCGCTACTTAGTAGCTGTTTTGTGAGATGTTATTCCAAGTGTAAGCGTCACGTTAAGAACTGCGCAAACTTGCAACCAAACCCAACTTTTGAACACACTACATCACTCACAAACATCCGCTAATGGGACTGCGGCCTTCGATATCGCTAATAATTGGGCATAACATCATAACTCAGGTAAATCTAAGACCCGCACGGTCTCGTTGCTATCACTGGAGATCCATATGATTACCATTGCATTCATAACAGGTCCGCATGGCTTCGAGAGATCCGCATGATCTCGTATCATGATCGCATTAGGTCCGCATGACCTCGAGAGATCCGCATGATCTCGTATCGTGATCGTATTAGGTCCGCATGATCTCGAGAGATCCGCATGATCTCGTAGCGTGACCGCATTAGGTCGTACATTAATTTTATAACATAAAGGTGACAAATATCAATATCGTCTTCACTTACTAAAAGAAAATAGTGATTACTCACCCTAGACGCCGACTTGTAATATCCTTACACACAGTACATGACAAAGGTTATCATCGACTGCCTGCTAAAAATCGTCATACAAGTTTGTATAACCACCAACGCAAATTAATTATATGGTATTGTATAATAACAAACGCAAATTAGTTGTATTTTATAAGTTTATTTAATTCACCCAATAATATATAAAAATAATAACCCAGTCATGTAATCCCTAATACAAATGACTGAACGTGTTGAGGGTATACGCTTCATCAAGTTTTGTCAAAAGCTTGGTGACCCTCAAAGCGAGACAATTAGTAATATTTGGAGACAATGCTATAGGGAGAATACAAATAAAGGATCCCGATTTGATACTAGAGAAGAGATAATGCGGAACGCGACGGCATTCCAAAAGAAGGTTTCTAGAGGTGTTTCCAGCAGTGGAAGGATCGGTGGACTAAATGTGTGGAGGCGCAAGAGGCCTAATTTGAAAAGGATTAAGGTTCCAATTTCGTTAAGTACACGATATTTTTTTTCCCAATCATAGGTCGGATTTTTTTTAGACAAGTCTCGTATATGTATTTATAAAATAACCTGTCAGGGAAATCAGTTAAAAAATTCTACAAATTATTGGTTTAAAAACGTACTTTGATAAATTTACTGTAGTTTATACTATAAAGTTTAAATGCATTTTCGCTGTTGGTATAAAATTTAATGGATAACCGTTTGGAGTTCAACTGTTTCCCCTATTAAAATGTCAAATGAGGCGTTTAGTTTGCCGAATAGATTAACTATAAATTGAACTTTAAAATATTTTAACGAGCAAAATTTAGAATTAAAGCTAAAAGTTTTACGTTTTATGTATAATATTCACGAATAATTATTATAAATACTTCTCGCCACTGAAAGTAAGGGAGAGTAGAGGAGATCGTACTAAAAATCGCACATCGATATTTTCAAATCTGGTATTTCCTACTCTATTGTTATATAGAGAGAACCCATTATATTTTGGTTTCAATCGGATTGTCGCTTTACTTATGCTCTAAATAGTTTTTCTAAGAAAAATAGTCTTGGATATAAATTTTTCGTGATTTATGTTTTCATAATATAGGTACTCTTAAATGTTTATTAATATTATGGTTAGATTTATAAAATAATCTATTTTATAAATTCCAGAATCTATGCTTTAATAGTTATTTACGTATTAAGGACATAATTATAGCGAGTGAATGTTTAAAGCTTGACCCGTAGCGTAGAGCTTCTAATTTCCCGACAACTTTAATCCTGATTATGCGCGTCATACATACATTTTATTTTGGTTCTTAAAATTGAAAGATTCACTAGGTAGGTATAAAATTGTATGTTATATTTAAACATTCTACGGGTTATTTGTCTATATACATAGTTAAATATAAATATATTATGTATATTGTAGTGGAGAAAACACCACAAGAATTATTTTAACAACATATAAAACAGCATTTATATGTTATATTCATTATAATTAAACATTCTGAGCCTAGCACTATAATTTTTTGTTTCTTGTTGACAGCACCAACGTTGTGAAATTCGTTATTTTTATAAATATATTTAATAAAATAAAATATTAATTAAATCGTAAAATTATGTCAGGGCATTGCATTATTTTCTATCAATTTATATATATATATATATATATATATATATATATATATATATATATATATATATATATATACGTATCACGGAAAGTGAAACATAGGCGTTTATCATGGGAAATCAGTTTTTCCGTGCGCATTGCTCCCCTAATTATTATACACAAAAAGTTTCAAATGGATGTTGTAAAGCGAAAATTTCTACATTCGAATCAATAAAAAAAATTCATTTTGGCTACTTCATAACTGCAAAAATAAAATTTGAAAATTCACGGAATTACAATTTAATAGTATTAGCCATGGAATTAAAAACAAGGGACGAACAAAAGCGTAACGTTCTATACGTCAAATTATTAGTATTAATTTTGACAATCATTATTCTGACACTGACGTAATATATATTAGAAATAATTTTGTGAAAAATCAAATGACCTCGCCAAATTGAGTTTTCAAAAAAAATGTACTTCTAAGTTATATATTGTATTCACGTCATTACCGTGAACGTTTCATTATATATACAGGGTGGTGACCGGCACAGCCGAACATAAGACTTCAATTTAAATTAACAGATAATTGTTAACTGGAATAGAAATTAGAAATAGTACCTAATAAAAATAAATTAGCCTAACACGAAATAAACCGTTAGACATTTGTTATTTATTGTCGGAACCATTGATTTTTCCTTCCAAGCTGCTCGGTGTGCAGGGGGTAATAATGACGAGTGCGAAATTTCTGAGACTTGTACATAATATTAAAATATATTATTTATAAAATTCTAACAAGTACATGATTATTATTATAAAAACTGAATGTGCACGCAATATATTATTTAATGTGATTCAAAATCCCACCCCTCATTATTTTCCCTTCAACCCGAGCAGCTTGGAACAAAAATGAGCTGCGTCGCTACTGTATAATTCTCTATACTGTGGGAGGTTAATCAGTTTTTTTATAATAAAAGCATTTGAAGTAGGCTGCGACTACTACATAAACGTTTCGGTTAGTACTTGCATAGGTTAGGTTAGATACTAGAAAATATAATGCACCAAAGAAAGCAAAAAGATACATTTTTAATATATCGGCTATAAATTTTTAAACGAGAAGAAATATTTTATGGGTTTAAATGTTGAATAATTCATTCTTCGGGAATAAGAATTACAGAATCAAAATTCAATATGATAAAATATATTCCAAGTCACTGAATTTTAAATCTATTATTACCTCCACGTATCCTAGTGCCTGTATAGCTCAGTGTTTTTATTGTACTTGCACATTATTCTTATTCTGTAAAAGATTGAGGCAAAATTATTATTTGCAACAATAAAAGAAAAATAAAAGGACAGTAAAGTACCAGGTTTCCATCAGACACTGCGCAATATGTTATACATTGTGTGAAATGACAAAGGTCATAGAAAAAATCACAGCGTTACGTGGAAAGCTGGTACAGGTCTTCACAGTTTGCGGACAAATTGTGAGGACCAGGCAGCTTCGCAGCTCCGGGTATTCCGGACCTCACATGAACAGCCCGGAAGTCCGGGATCAGAGGTGAAGGCATGCACCGCTACACTGCACGGACAAATAAACAATAAAGTGGGTGTAGATGTTGCACAAAATAATGGGTGGTAGCATGAATAGTGATTAGGAGATGACTAGGGAGGAGATGACTCGCAGTGTTAATTGAAGTATTTTTCAAAAAAAAAAATCATAATCGGTTGACAGACTTAAAACACTGCTAATCATCTCCTCCTTAGTCATCTTCTAATCACCATTCATGCTAACATCCAATGTATTTATGTTTGAATCAGTTAATTTTTTCATAATGTGCACTCTAGCTTTTCTTTTCTAAGCGAGAAATTGAACAATGCGGATCATAAATGCTATATACCTTCTGAAGGGACAAGAATAATTGAAAGGTTTTTCATAAAAACAGAACAAAATAAAAATTTAAAATTTTCGGGAAACAAAAAATCTTTTCATTTCAAAATTGGTCAAGACGTTCACTTTGGAATTTAATTTTGTCGATTAATAAGTTATTAAGACTTGCTCTGTTTTGTACAAATGTATGCGATGAAAAGGAAACATCGATAAAAAAAAATTTCCAAAAAATCTCGGACTAGATAAAATAGTACAGACTATACAAAGAAGCGAAAATATTCCACAGATAAATATACGTCATTTATGCCGACTTTTTAAAGGCGTTCACTACTTTTAGTCACACTATACTGTTCTATAAATATAAAAAAATCAGTTGTTCTGTAAAATTACATAACCTTTGTGAGTCTTGTCTGACGAATAGATTTCGGTATGTTTATTGTAATGGTTATACATCAAAAAAAATTATTGCTAACTGTGGTGTGCCTCAGGGCTTAAGTCCATTACTATTTTTTTTATTTACAAACAATAATTCCAATATAATTTACCATTTCCATTTCCTGATTTCTGCGGATAATTTACAAATTATTTAGATCTATAGTCAACTTAGATGATTGTAAATTATTGCAGCATGATCTTAATTCCATTTGTCAATGATTACATTTTACATTTTAACGTAAACAAGTGTCAAGTTCTAATCTTTTCTAAAAAATCTATATCACTTAGTTATGATTAATCCATGAATGGTGTAGTTTTATCTCATACCACAAATATAAAATATTTAGACTATTTCTAGACACAAAATTAACTCTAGTTTGCCATGAAGAATATATATTAAATTCATGTTATAAATTACTTTGCTTCTTTCTACGTTCAATTTCGGGTTTTCATGCTACATTGCTTTATTCATGATTTAATTATAAGTAAATTAGATTATTGTTGTTATATAGTACCCATCACAATAATATATAATAAATGCAATTGAAGGTATATAATTTTTTTTTGCAAAAATATTGGGCCGCTTGTTAATAAATATTTTAAAAATATAAAATTTAGTGACTTAAAACTAACTCTTAACTCCAGCTCGTTTATATCGCATGTTAAAGTGACTACAAGATAATTAGCGTTTTCCACTGCTGTTAATCGAGGACAGTAAAAAAATTTGCGGACGACTTACTATAATAATAATAAAACGCTCAAGATCTTGAAGCAAATCAAAAAACAAACAGTTTTTAGAAGTTTTGAGTGTAGTAGTATATATTTTTAATAATTTTTTTTTTTAACAAAATTGAGGTTAATCCATAGCCTTAACCGTTTATCTCCCAAAATTTCAAGTAGGTTAGTTAACTCAACCCATTATTTTAGTTATTTCACTCAGCGCTAAACTAGTGTGTTTATCTCGCACGTTTAACCTGCTTTACTCAAGCGGGTTAGCATTTAAGTGGATAAACTAGTGCGAGATAAACGTAGTCATTGATTGTGATTCACTGGCGATGCTTGACTTTTTTGTTAATATGTGCCATACTAGATGTAATAATACTTTCAGCCCTTCTTTGTCACGTACCAACTACCACTACACTTTTTCAATCAGAGAGGTAGGGGTCCATAAAGAAAAATCAAAAATCTCTACATCCAAAGCACACCCGCTATTCAGCCACTAATCAGCTCAGAAACGACTTAAATCTAGGAAAAGTTTCCTCCACAAACAAGATCTTACCGAACCACCTCACGCATATGGCATACAAGAGCGGAAAATCAAAGTCAAAACTGGATAACCTCATGCGAGAACTTCCGCCCAGGAAAGGAGGAATACTGGGCAACATGGAAAACCCTTAGTAGACTCCGATCGAGTGTTGCAAGTACAAGAGTAAAAATGCAGAAATGGGGCTTGCCTCATGAAACAACCAGATGTGAATGCAGCTAAGAACAGACCAATGACCATCTATTTGAATGTATGAAGTGGTCAGCAACGCAATATGAAAGATCTGGTACATGCAAAATAAAATGCCCTGGACGAGGCCAAATATTAGTCTAAAATAATTTGAATTTATACCTTTTCATAATTAATATATCTATATCATTGTTAACTAATTAATTAAATTTTAAATTATAAATTAATTTAAATAATAATGAATTTTTTTATGCTCTGTATGCTTCTGACACGATAAATAAATAATCAGATCTATATGTCGCTGTTATATACTGCTTGTTCTGAGATAGATTTTCGTCTTAATATTAGGGATTTTAAGGTCAAATTATTTACTACGATTTAGTTTTTCTGTACGTATATTATTATTACTGTATGTAGTTATTGTTATTATAAGCTCTTTTCTTTTTATTTCAAATTGTATTATTCTGTAATTGGGACATTGTCCTGTTGAATAATAAATAAATTAAATACTAGAGAGTTGTTCACAAGAAAAAAGAAAATGACACATTAAACAAACATTACAGAATACAACACAATTTATCGAGCCATATAACCGAGAAACAAAGGTTATTCAAAAAGAATAAAAAGTAATAACGATCATTAGACAAGCAGTACTTAAACACAATCAAAAGTGTTATGAAGAAACGGGGACATACGAAAAGAACTAGCAACGAAACCGATAGTAGACTTTATTGAGAAAAGACAAGTGAGTTGGTGGAAACATCTTGCAAAGATGGCCGACAAAACGACAAAAGATCTGTGAAGGTTTGGACAGCCAAAATATTCATAAGAGAATAGAAATGACAAGAAATGCCAAGAAAATATTGAGATGGGATTGAACTACAATCGATATAAAAACGTAAAGAAAGACAAGCATCGGACAGCTATTGAATTGTCATGAATAATGTCATAGTACCTTATTAGTGTAGGTGATGATCCAATATCATAGTATAGAGAGGAAAATTTTGTGGAGCAAGAAGCACTAAATATAATCAAGTGTAACTTACGAAAACTTGCCGTCGTTCAAGCAAGTTAAATAAAGTTGTATTACTAATTTTGACTACGAAATATACCCTCCACAAAATTGTAAAATAAAAGTTGAAAGAAGAATTTGTACAAGACTTTTTGTTTAGGCTAGTCGATATTTCTTCTTTCCGAAATGTTTTTTTCCATAAAACTTACAAATAGCATTCTATACCCTAGCGTGTATCTTGATTCTTGAATGTTTGTAGAAGTTCCATCGAACATTTTTTTGCTGGTGATCAATTCACGTATCACAAGCTGTTAATGTCCCCTGTGAGATTTCGCTTCCCAATAAAACGAAACGAAAGTGAAGACAGTTTACATAGAGCTCGGTGCTCCACATACGGAACTCACCTTTTGCAATACGGAGACGTGACTGCCATGCTTACAAAGAATCATTTCAAGTTTTTTTTATTTAACTTCGTTTACCAACTGCGGATGTTTCTAGTTTATTTCATTATTATTACGGTTGAAACACTGGCTGGAATTTAATTACGAATGAAAAGAATGCATGAAATGTAGTAAAACTGTAAAAGAATGAGAAAACTACAAATAAAAAGTTCGTAATTAAAAACTTTAAAATAATTAAAATGAAAGAGGGAGATGCTCTTTCTATTATTGCAGAAGTGGAATAATAAAATCTGAAATTGAATTGTAATAGAAAGAATAAGCTTTTTATTCCGTCCATAAATTTACAAACCATAACATTTACTCCAAGTCTGGTCTGGATGATTGAAAATCTAAATAATTAAAAAAAATGTTTTTTACCTCTCGCTAAAGCTCCCTTCCCACGGCCCGTTATATTGCGGGCCGCGTCGGGCCAGCTCGCACCAACACGCCGTGGGAAGGGTACCATCCGTGGCGGCGCGGCCTGACCTGTGCGGGCGCGCCCGATCCGCTGGAAGTCGGTAATTTCAAAGGCGCGAACCGGCGCGACGTGAGCGCGCGCGTGGCGGCCCGTGATGGCGCGGATTGTTGCTGGTGAGCGTGTCATTTCTTGTTCATTTCATTTCATTCGTACCTTCGTGTTGTCATACGTCAATATGCAGTGGTCGAACGAGGCTATTTTTGAGTTTTTGACTTTATATGAAAACGAACCAGCTTTATGGAATACAGAAAAAGCAGAGCATAAAAATAGAAACGACGTGCACGATGCGTGGACTCGAATAAAAAGTAAATTAGAAGGTGGTAACGTCCCAATCAAAGAAATAAAAAAGAAAAGGGACAACTTAATGTCAACTTATAGGAAGTTACGAAGTAGAATTAAAGAATCTAAGAAGACGGGCAGTGGTGCAGATGAAATTTTTAAGCCTGATTGGCCATTTTATAATATCATGTCCACATTTTTATTGAATGATGACATCCACCAGCGTCTTTTCTTCTTTTTTTCTTTGTTCAGTAAATGGTGTCCACTGAATAATACAAAAGCGGCTGCAGCAACAGCAATGCTTTCTTCTAGCGACATTTTGGAATAGTTCTTCAAACCAAACTAAGCATCATGCCTCGGGCCCACACGCGTCATGGGAAGAGTTCGGCGCGGGCTCGCCTGCGGCGCGTGCTCGCCCGCACAAATCGACGCGGCGCGGCGCGGCGCGGCCCGTGAAATCACACGCCCTGGGAAGCCACCTTAAGAGAGGTATTGGATTCATGCTAAAAATCGCATATCCAGATTTTAATGAATAAGCACGTTTTAAGGTCCCTACAATCCGATTTTAATATTTTTACGATTATGACTGCGTGTGTGGATGTATGCGCATGTGTATGTGTGTGTATGTGTGTGGGACGTTGGAAGGATGATTACTCAAAAACTATAAGACTTAATATTTGTTTAGCTACGTATTTCCCAATCGACATTAATGGGAAGAGCTAGAAAGGTTTTGGTAACAATCGGAAGTAGCAGATTCTTAAAAAAAATCTAATAAATATTTTTTTTTAAATGTTTGTAATTGACAGATAAATGCAAAATGTCAGTGTCAAAAATCGGATTCCTTTGGGAAGTACGAGTACATTTAATATATTAATATATATATATATATATATATATATATATATATATATATATATATATATATATATATATATATTATTGCATTATTAATTAAATATGCATTTAAATTATGTGTAGGACAAAATTTCTCACAGAACGAAAGAAGAGATACAATTTAAATATTTGTGTGTACAAGAAAAGTTAAATTCGTTACTTATATGGCGCGAACATTATTACTAACTGTCATTTTGACACGGGCCCCCATATCTGCTTGCTAAGGCCAACAAAGTCACATAACTGCTCGCACCCTATGCAACACAAAATGAAAAAGGCGAGAGGTATTGTGCTGGCCACAACAGATTTTTTAAATTTATCTAAATACATCAAAATGTTCTTACTACAATTCGCTCCCGTTCTATATTCAGGCTGTGGCTTAAAAACTGTTAACCAAAATTTATTTTTGGATAATGAAACAACATAATTTCAAGTTTTAAATAATGCAGTTTTAAACAAAACATCTTGAAAGTGGTAGTCACTGTTCTCTATGCACTGATGCAACCGATTTTTGAAGCTCCTCTTTGCACGTTCCAACATTTGGGCTATTTCCTGCCAAATAAGATTCTTCAATTGAAGCAGGGTTGTAAGGCGGTGATTGTAAACCTCTGCCTTGAGATATCCCCATAAAAAATTACGTGAAGCGAGGAGCTTCAGAAATCGGTTACATCAGTGCATAAAGAACGGTGGCTACCAATTTCAAAATGCTTTGTTTAAAACTTTATGATTGAAAACAATGTTTTTTCATTATCCGAAAATAAAATTTATTTTAAATCGTCGCTAAGGTCACAAACATCGGTCCTAAAGTAATCCATTATACGACAATTTTATACAAATGCAGTGTTGCCAACCTTATTATAATTATTGTACATGTAAGATTAGTTGGACAGGTGTACAAAGTACAATAGTAAATTTGTACGTAAAATGACAATAATATGCACAAGAACGAACTAAATAATTCCGTTAAAAATAAATATTCCTTTTATTTTGACAATTTTTTTATTTCAAATAAAATTTTATATGCACCTCGAGACTGAAGGTCCTAGGCAAATAAATTCCTCATTCATGATAAAAAATACAACTTCCGTGCCTTGATACGTAAATAACTATTGTCTCTATCAGCAATACTTTTCATTTTATTCGCCTTAAAAAAGTTTCTAGATCCCTGCCTGTACATATTAAAATATTGGTAAAACCCACTAAATTTATTTTAAAATCAAGTTCCAAAAGTAGGTTCTCGTTTTCTTTAATAAAGATCCATCGTATTCACTTTCGTATTACATTTAAGCCTACCTATTTTTCTAAACGCCACTAAATCCTTTATTTTTAATTTGTGAGTCGTATTTGTTGCTATTTATTAATCAGGGCCTTGTTGTTTCTAGAAATTAGTGAAACAATTTTTCGGTGATTCTGAAAATTTTACTAAAGGTGCGCGGCTTCGCTGGCGGCAGTAATGGCCAGCAGCTACGGTTTGACCGTACTGCCAGGGTGGTTTCGTTGAACGCGGTCGGCAGTCGTCAGTTGCAATTTACACTTCATGGAAAATGGATTCTGATTTACTTCTTTGCTTTATGCTCGAGGAAGCAGAGGAGGATAACATTTTACAAAATATTGCAAGAAGAGCAGAGCCGTCTGATTTTTTCCAAACCAGAGAATATGAATGATTTTTTTCTTTGTTAATAAATAGTCGACTAAAAACGAATGATTTAAAATTTAGACAATTTTTTTATTAATTGTGGGTGATTTCTCGACTTTGATGTGGATTAGGTGTTAACAATTACTCGAAAGTTCAGTCAAACATAATTTATTCTTACTATATCAACGTTTTGGTGCACCCTTTTACCTTCTTCAGGGTCTACAACAATTATTTTGTATGTATTACATTTTTGTTGTATAATGGTTGTACACCCTGAAGAAGGTGCAAGGGTGCACCGAAACGTTGGTATAGTAAGAATAAATGCTGTTTGACTGAACTTTCGAGTAATTGTTAACACCTTTTTTCTTAATATTTCATCTTTTTATCAGTAAATTTGGGCGTCATTTTTAACGTATCAGCGTGGCCCCGGTCAGACTGCTCTTAATGCGGTCGGGACGCATCAGCTCCGCGGTTGACAGTATTCGGTTTGAACCGCACTGCGCCAACGAAACCAAACATATATAACAGCGCTAAAGCAGTCCAGCACTGCCGATCGCGGCCGCTGGCAATGGCAGCGAAGTCATACCTTAAAATGGATGTAAGGGGTTTTGATTCAAGAGAATTTATCTGTACATTGAGGAAATATATCAGGTATCACCTCACGAGCTTTCAAAGCTGCCGTGGAAAGAGAACCACAGAAATCAATTTTATACTACTTGAAAATTGAAAATAATTTCATGTTTCCAGTTTGAATTGCAACCAGTAAAACTTATGTGATATATAGAATAAATTCAGAGCAAGTGATAAAAACTTGACCTATATTTCGGGTGTTAAATTTGAGAATCTCCGCCGATGTCCCGGCATATGTTACAACATCTGAAGCGCCTGAAAGAGTGTCATGATACAAAATTGATTTTATTCTAACTCACAAATCTCAATAGAGTAAACGGAATAAATTAAATTCGCCGTTTGAAAGAACTTGCATGACAAATCAAAATCCATCTGCATCACCCTTGATGTTAATTTAAAAATGCTGTGAAACGCTCCAATCAATTTTGCTGTCTGTGCAATTTGAGTGAAATGTGATTTTTGCCGAACCTGTCATTCTGTATCCACAGCTTCACGATGGAATTCAAGTACAAATTGGTCTTTTTTGCTTCTTTCATCTCAGAGAACTGTTTTCACACAATGACACAACTCACGAGACAGACAAAAAGGGGAAAAACATTCATTAGCTGGGTACCATTAGTTTTTTCAGGAATTTTCTTTGGGGGACTAGTTAACATCTGAAGACTCATATTTCTCAAGAATTCCTTTTCTTCTGATGGTTCACTGAACATTTACTTTCTTTCATGTTATTTGAACAATAATATTTGTATTCGTTCAACGATTGGTTTGTATAGTACAAAATGTTTTTACACAGATGATAAAATAAATTATTCCTTATTACTATTCAAGGTAGAGATGTTTGGAATACATAGCAGTTTGCTCCAGTGGTTTAATTCGCATCTAACAGACATATCAATGATTTGGAGAGGTGAAATAATGGACATTCAGTCCTTGGTTAAAATATTATTTATTTAACACAATACCGACGTTTCGGTCTCAATTAGACCATCCTCAGGGTTATATTTCTGATCTCCATTATTTCACCTCTCCAAATCATCATTAACAGTCGATTAAAACTTATTGCAGACATATCAATGTGTTGCCATTAATGGTTTTACATCTAATTACGTTCATGTTACTTCTGGAGTTTCTCAAGGATCCCATCTAGAATCACTTCTCTTTATCATTTTTGTCAATGATGCTATAAAATGTTTCATTCATCCTAAATTCATTATGTATGCAGACAACAAGAAGATCTATAAAGTATTTCTTCTCTTCATGATGCGCTAGGTTTACAAGCGGATATCGATAGGCTATGTTCATATCTAACGTATAGAGATTTAATTTTTAATACAAATAAATGATCTACTATTACTTTTACAAGAAATATAAATATAATTCAGTATGATTTCTACATCTCTGGTAATCCCCTTATTAGAGTAACTCAAATGAAAGATTTTGGTGTTGTACTTACATTCTAGGTTACTATACGATATACAAATTGAATGTATAGTAGAAAAGGCTTACAAAATGTTAGGGTTCATTCTGACAATTGGGAAGCTATTCAGTAATCGCAATCTATTTGTATATTTATATTATACCCTAGTTAGTTCTCAGCTTGAATTCGCGTCCATTTGCAATTTATATAAACAGGATTGAGCGAATTCAACGTCAAATAATATCATTTATTAATTTCCCTGTAACAACTTACAACTTCTTTCGTTCCAGCATAGGAGAATAATTCCAGATTTGGCATTCTTATATAAGATTTTAAACAACTACAGTAGAACCCCGGTTAACCGAAATAAAGGGGCGCAGCCGTTTCGGATAACGATTTTTTTCGGTTAACCCATTAACATCTAAAAATAGCCTACATATGTACTAAAATGGGTGTGTAGGGGAAATGAATTATTTTGAAACAATGTACATTACATAATATTTATATGTAGTTACAGTTGTTAGATACAGTACAGTATGTACATAAGTTTTCAACTTCTTTTATAGCAGCTAATTTATCCGCAATAGAAATCACAACACGCTTCCACTTAGATGCCATCTCAAAACAATACGTAAAGACACAAAAAAACCTATGTTCCACTCTACTATTCATTTGCGAGCCCCGTGCGAGCTCCCCGTCGCTACAGCCCGCCTGTGGAATGAAGGAGCCGGACAGTAAGTGGGGTTACATAATCATTTGTGGAACTGATAAGTATACGTGGAATTGTTTCGGTTAACCCGGGTTTCGGTTGACCCGAGTTCGGTTAACCGGGGTTCTACTGTATTTGATAGCCCAAATCTTGTAAAGTTTCACATAAAAGTATCAAATCGTGTAACTTATAAATAAATAAATATACATTCAAAAATGTTAACGATTGAAGCATAATTACGAATATTTTTTTGTGAGAAATTGGTGTACATTTGACGAGAAGTGCCAATAAACTCTTAATACTCGTATATTCCACTTTACATTACGAGAAAATAAAATATAAAACATCCCCATGTCATCAATAAAAAGAAAACTAAAAACTACCTCCAGATGTAATTGCATAGGGAAGATACTTGATGCTTCCAACGTGTGGTCTAATTGAATTCAGTATGATTACTTGTCAGCCAACACGATTCTGAATAGTAAGCACTTTTTAAACCTGCTGAATGCAAGCAGACAATTATAGAAAGAGCAACTTCAAAATAATTGGCGTCGCCGGAACAATAACTCTGCCAGGGAGTAGAGCAAGTTTTCAATGCGAACATGTCATTAAATTGTAATGCATACTGAGTTTCGCTACGATATTTACATTTCGAAACTCCAACGAAAACCCTGAATTGAAAATAAGCTTTATTCGTATACAGTCAAATATAAGAGAAATTTAAAATTACGATCGCTCAGATTATGAGACATGTCTTTTCTTTTTGGAAATAAGTCTAAAGAACAACCGTGCTTTATAAGTTTTATGCAGGAAATATGCAACAATTTTTTTATTTAAAAGGCAAAATACTTAGCATTATTTATTTTATGAAAGTGATTGGATGTAAAGTATTCTCTAAAGAATTGTCTGTCTGTGGGGTAATGTTTTGTGAACGCTTTTTACGTTAACCTTTAGACCGAAACCAATAAAAAAGAATGATTGAATTTCAAGTAAAGAAGCCAAGCAATACCATGAATTTCAAGCAGATTGGTTGTATTTTCACAGTCTGAAAAATTTATTGGGTTTACTTCCAAACAATCCTCCAGAGATATCTGAAATATGAAATGATTTTTTTTTATGTAATCATATACTTTATAATGCTGGTCAATATATAAAAAATTTTCACACACCTATATGTATACCATTTAAGTCCAAACATGTTCAGTGCTATAGCAAAATAAATAGTTACCTCGTTTAGAAGCATACCAAAGTTGGTTTTCTCCATATATATAAAATTACCATATACATCCAAATAATCTAACATTTTTTTGCCATATTTTGATCTGTTTTTGTAAAATGGAGTTTAATTTCAGTTCGTCCATAGTATGTAGTACCATTATGATCTTTAATGCAAATCGCAAGTAGAATTGCGAAGAATTCCAAGTTTGTACATCATTTTTCCGAAACAGTAATAATAGGTATATTCTCATGGTTTCAATTTTTTACAACCAAACATTGGAAAAACATGTTTTATACTTGTTGTAAGCGCTAACTACAACTTATTATGACTAGATGGTCTGGTTAGTAAGTGTACTGATCTACTGGTCCAACCCTTATGCGTGCACAACAATCGCGCAGAAAATACTCAGTAGTTCTAATATATTTAGTTCTAAAAAGATTTTTGTAAATTAAAAGTAAATATCAAGACAAGCTTTGATTGTTATTTTAAGAGACAGGCCTAAATAACTATAAGTATATATGCAAATTAAATTGTAGTGCTCAAATGTTATTAACTGTTTCAATTTTAATAATTAATAACAAATACTATTTAGTATAAATAAGTACTTTAGCAAATGTAAAACAATACATAATTGAGTTAAAAAAAAAATATTTCCACCCTAAAAAGGTTAAGTAAATATGGTTATTACTAAAATAGTTTCAAGTAAATTAAATTCTGTCCTATCCACTAATGGATGAAATATTGTGAATATATTTTGTTGTAATTTTTATTTATTTTGCCGTTTGTTAATGTGACGAAGACAGAAAAAGTCTTCTCTTTTCTACATTTACAAAAAAGTTTTGTCAATTTGATAAATAATCATTCATGTACTTTTTGTCCCATTTATCCCTAAACCAAATTAATGTATGGATTAACCCTCCAATTAAAAACTGGTAATAAAAAACAAATACTACCAACCCATCAAACTAATAATCCCTGGGGTAGTAATCCCGTGACATATGATAATAAAACAGCGAGTGCGACGGACTTCAACACGTATATGAAGCATGCATTTGCAAAGTACCCTTGATGTTTTGAACATAGCGAAACTTATTCAATGCGCATTGGAGTTTTACAGCGCGTGGAGGACAATAATGTTTCAGCTATGATGTAGTAGACCTGTTATATTTCAAAAGCACGTTTTAAAGTCGTTAGTGCACATCTGGAGCACATGAATACAAAACTCAACCGAGATGAGAAATATATGGAGATATAGATGTTACATTGGTGATTATGTTTTCAAAAATAAAAATCCATTATATAGAATACATACATAAAATCACACGTGTCCCACTTAGTGGGTTCGCACAATCCCGAAAACAATAAGAACAACATCAACATCATACAACAAATCCTTACTCTTAAACATAAAGTGATCGATTTTCGGTAGCGAAATACCGCATCCGGATCACAATAATAGGAAACAATCATCCTTCGCCACACATTCCTATCTAAACAGACTTCTTTCGCCTCGGTCACACTCATAATCGCATTCAAACATGCCCTTCTTCTCTTCATACTTGGAAACTTTCTCTCTTTAAGCACCCTACTAACAACATCCATCCACTTACACACTGGTCGGCCACGCAATCGAAAACCCTTAACTTCACCAAGATATATACGCTTAACAAGCCGTTCATTCACCATTCTCTACACATGCGCAAACCATCTCAAATGACTCACACCAACTCTCTTAATCACATTGTTCCTAACCATACATTCTTCATACACCAAAATATACTCACGCGATCCCGTCTTACATACCCACATACACCACGTAAATACCTCATTTCCACGGCAGTAATAATATAACTTTTAAAAAGCTCAAGTGAAAATAATTGTGCTGGAGCAAAAGATTTTTTGAATAAAATTGAAAATAACATTTTGGAGAACATTTAACATTTATACTTAATTTTGTTAACGACAAGCACATGAACAATGGACCGTTTTGTACAGTATATCATCAATCCTGTAATAGAGGCAGATTCCAGCTCCCCGTCAAAGGATTCTACTGATGAAGAATCAAAAGAGAAATTGCAAAAAACTTGTAGTTGATAAATTTGTGTGAAGCTTCAGTACCATAATTCTACACGAAAGAAAATACCGACAAAATATTAAAACGCGTAAAGTATTATTTTTCGAATAAAATTAAAAATAACATTTCGGAAGACATTTGTTTTTAATTTTGGTAACAGCAAGCACATTGGATATTTTTGTAGAGTATATCATCAATGCTGCAAAAAAAACACAGATTCCAGTCCCCTTAGACGATTCTACTAACAAATAATCAAAAAAATCAACATCTGAACAAATTTCAAAAAATATGCAATTGATAAATTTGGAAAATGGCCCACCATCATTATTTTACACCATGGATAATACGGATAGACAGAATACACTAAAATACTCACTGATGACTCTGATTCCAGTTCTCTATCAGAGTTACACAAGTTTTTAGTCTTATAGAATTTGGGAAATCGTACCTCCAACATCCAAACACACACACATCCACACACACACACACTTACATCATCGTAAAAATGTTATAATCGAATTCTAAACGTGCTTATTCATTCAAATCTGGATATGCGATTTTTAGCATGATTCCAATACCTCTCTTGTTGTCAGTTGATAAATTTGAGTGATTATTTTACATCTAGACAAAAGAAAATACTCAGCGACAGAATATTAAAATACTAATAAAAATATAACAGAAGACTTAGAGTCCAGTTCTCCATCAGACGATTCTACAGATGAAGAATCAAAATAATCAGTAATAATATAACAAGAGAGTGAGAATAAATTGAAAATAATTTGACAGATCTTTCGAAACCATTTGGCAATAGCCACTCAAGCCCTTCGGGCTTTCGTGACTATTGCCTGGCAACAAGTTTGAGAAAGAAACTGGAGAATTATTTTCTAATTTATCGAACTCTCGAATTATATTTAATTAGATTATTTTTTGATCTACAAATTTGTTTCAAACGGTAAGACACAACTGTCATGTTATTGTGACGCCATCTACTGTCGTTATTAATTAGCTTCATTCATTTACCCAGTACAGTTGGTAAGTCTGTTTTGACAACTAGAACAGAATTATTTTGACAAGGCCAAATGCCAAATAATTATAAATAATCAGGATTTGATTTATACATATTTATGAAGAAATTAAATACATGACATCTGTCAACAAAAACAAAAGCTACAGAGATTATTCCCGGGAATAATCTCTAGAGCTTTATTCTCAGTATAATAATGACAGGATTGGTTAAAACATTAACACGTGACAAAAAAAGAAACATTTCATTGGTTTAAAGAAATGTCAAAAAATAATCAGTACCTAGAAGAAATTTCAAAAGAAATGCAGTTGACGAATTTGCGGGAAGGTCCACAAACATTATTCTACACAAATGAAAATACTCAGCGACAGATTATTAAAATGCCCATTAAAATATTCACAGAAGACTCAGATTCCACTTCTTCATCGAAGGATTCTATGGCACACTAACATTGCTAACAAAAATATTTAGATACAGAAGTTCCCAGAAACCGAGTGTCTGAACCACGATCAATGTTCCACGTAAGTTATAAAATTAAGTAATCCAGTTTTGAAACTGGAGTCCTTATCTTTCTTTATAAGAAATTGAATTCTTCGGGCCCATGAGTACCCAAAAGTATTTGTGGCCTACTTTACTGCGCGGTTATAAATGTATGTCCCGCAAATACCAGAAAAAACAATATCGTACATTCCTATTTTGTACAATCATGATTTCAATATTAATACTGGGTAACACGGAGATACTACAGTGGTACAGTTCAACCCTCCAGACTCAGAGATTGTGGTTTCGAATCCGGGACAGGTCAGAATTTTTTCTCGACTGGCCTTGATCGGCATCTATTCCTATTACCTTTCCAAGTTGGGATACAATTTGGAAACCACAAAACTATCCGGCACGGGATAATAGTTGTAATAAGGACTTGCATCGGGTGGCATCTAAACAATGAACATCAAATTAACAACAACAAATTAATAAATCATTCTAAATTATAAAATAATACTTGATTTGTTCCTAGAACAGCTGCTATTTCCAAATTTAACTGAAAGTCTAGTCATTTATTTATCATCCTATTCCATGCGTGGTTATCTTAATAAAACATTTAACATATTTGAGGTTAGGACCTACAATACATTGTTCGTTCGACATGCCTAACCTATTATTTCCCCTGCATTTAATATCAAGTTGGTATTAGGTACCAAATTAATTTAGATATGTTAAAGGTTAATAATAATGTCAATCAATACACTGTATTATAATTATACGCACAATACAATGTGTTTATTTTAAGTACCATTGTTAATGTTCTATTATTTTTTGAAAAAAAGACATTTAATTATTTTAAGTACAATGTGGTGTTCGTTAGGAATTGGAATATTGTGTACGTTATAATTTTTAATAACATAATAACATGATTTTCGTTTCTAATTACCTTGGATAATAATTTTCTATTAGTTAGTTATTGTAATATATACTCGAACGAATGGGTTAATATGATTAGTATTTTCTTTAAATATTTTTATTCTGTAACAGGTACAATTAATTCTGCAATGGGATCTGTAATGACACTTCAGAATGACGTCAGCATTAGACATTATTTCAACATATGCGCATCGAGTTATATGTCACTTTTACTTAGTTTGACGGATATACAACGTTCATTTTTTTGAAATAATCGCATACCAGATTTATTTTTAGATTTTGTTTACTCGGTTGCCAAAAACAAATTAAAAAATTGAGACAAAAAATTAAGGATTTATGTTAAGGCATCAAACCCTACAGAAAATCTACTAACAATAATAGATATATAACTGCATTTTTGGCAACATAAATTACCTTCGTTCATTTTTACCTCTCGCTAAGATAGGTATTGGATTCATGCTAAAAATCGCATATCCAGATTTTATTGAATAAGCACGATTTAAGGTCCATAGAATCCGATTTTAACATTTTTACAATGATGTCTGTGTGTGTGTATGTGTGTGTGTGTGTGTGTGTGTGTATGTGTGTGTGTGTGAGAGAGGTTGTTGGAGACACGATTTCTCAAATTCTATAAGACTAAAGACCTGTTTGACTACGGATTCCTCAATCTAACATTAATGAGGAGAGTTGAATAGGTTTTGGTACCAATTGGAAAACCGGAAGTAGTAGTATCTTAAAAAAAATTCTAAATATATTTTTTTTGATTTTTTTATTATTAGTATTAAAGAACGTAAAATTCTCTATTCAAAACATTTTAAAATTTTATTATATCTTCTATATATTGAGATAAAAAAGCAATATATAAAATAATTTGTTGTAATAAATTTCAGAGCCTAAACAACTCCATAGTAACCATCAGATGTTTGTAAATGACAAAAAAATATCAGTGTCAAAAAACCAACAGTAGTTCATAAACCTATTTGGGCGGTATTGGCAGCTCAATTCTAAAAGTTGACCTTAAGTCTATTTTAACTAAACAGATGCCAGTGGATAAGAACCGATTCAAAATTTGCCATAGTACGAATATGCTTTTATGCAAATTTTAGCTGAAATTAAATTAAATTTGCAACATAGTAGCAAACGTCAAATTACACTTTTACGTTAAATGAAGAAGTTTAACTGACATTATTGAAGAATTTTTCAGAGATATTGGTAAGTTTACTATTTCATGTTGTATAACAATAATAACAATGAAATATTTAAAATTATAGCTATATATGCCCATCAGAAATCCCGTCAAGTAATTGGAAGAAATTCGAATATTTAGAAATGTAGGAGAAAACTTCCTCGAAAAATAAATTTAAAATTATAAAAATAATCTAATCATAAAGAAAAGACATGAGATATTTATAGGGCGCGAGCAGTCATGTGACTTTGTTGGACTTGACAAGCAATAATGGGGGCCCGAGTTAGAATGACAGCTAGTAATTATGTACATAGATGTCAAGTGTCAATTTTCCATCCCAAATTTCATGATATTCCAATTCCATGTGGTTTATTTTCCTCGACAAGTAAATTCCACATTCCTAGTGACAAATTAACCACGACATTTGACATTTATGTAAATAATTACTGTCAATTTGACAAGTGCCTCCATATTTGCCTGTCTAGGCCAAGTATCACAAACTAACTACGTGAATTTAGAAAATCTTGAATAAAACAAAACAAAAGTGGCGAGAGGTATTGTGCTGGCCAAAACAATTTTTTTTTAATAAAGAGATTAACAAAATTTCCTTTAAACAAAAAAAAATTAAAATTGAATTAAACCATATTAAAGAAATAGCTAAATTTAAAAACCGCCAATCCATTTCTAATTTTACACGTTAACTTCATCTAATAATAAAAATAATAAATAGATAACACTACCGCACTACAACGTTTCCAAAAGTTTAAACAAAAGTTTTAAAAGTCAAAATTTAACCATAATTTACATATCAAATAATACCGTTAAATCTTTATTGGGTAACCCAAAAGATAAAATAGATATTGACAAAAAATCCTGTATTTATAAAATTAGTTGTAATGATTGTAATAAAGTTTAGATCTGTCAAATTAAAAGACAAATTAACACTCGGTTTAAAGACCATTTTTATTATCTAAAAAAAATTCTAATGTTACACTTTTGAAACATTAATTATGATAAATATTTACATAATAGTTTAATCATAAATAAATTTAAAAACTCCAAACTACTCGATTTAATATAAACTTAAAATTCTATTTGTTATATAATCCTAGTTCTCTCCCTTGTTTCCCAGAGTTGTCAGGATCTCGGCATGTTTGATTTTTTTCTAATTTTGTACTACTGATGATGAGAACTTAGAACTTACTCGTAGTTTTGGAAATACGAGGGTCGTTCAATAAGTAAAGAGACAAATTCTATAATTTTAAAACTATTCAATGAATGTGTACAATCTTTTCAGGGGTGTTAGTTGGCAACCTTGGGATATGCTCTGATCAGCTGTTTCATCATTTTATGCCAACATAACCTCAAAATTTTCAGTTCACCATGGCAAGTCCACTAGAAGATTGCATCTTAGAAGAGCAGCGCTCAGTCATTAGATTTTTAGTCGCAGAAGGTGTAAAACCAAGTGAATTTTTTTCTAGAATGTTAATACAGTACGGTAAAAGTTGTATGAACTGTGCGAATTTTTACAAGTGGGTTGATCGGTTTAAAAGTGGCCGAACAAGTGTAGGTGATGAACCCCGATGTGGACGTCCAGTGGAAGTTTTTGGTCCCTCGTTGGAATCGAGGATTGACGGACTTATTCGTGATAACAGAAGAATTACTATTGAAATGATAGCTGAGGAAGTTCAAGTAAGTGTTGGAACTGTTCACAATGCCATTCAGAACAATTTAAAGTACAGAAAAACGTGTGCCAGATGCACGATAACGCCCGCCCTCATACAGCCCAGCTAATCCGTGATAAGCTTCAAGAATTGGGTTGGGAGGTCTTACCTCATCCTGCCTACAGTCCCGACCTCGCCCCATCTGATTTTTACCTGTTTGGACCACTCAAAGACACCCTACGTGGAAAAAGATTTGCTAACAATGAGGAAGTTAAGGAAGCGGTGCAAAAGTGGCTTCGGGGTAAATCGAAAGAATTCTTCGCCAGGGGAATTAGGAAGCTGCAAGAAAGATGGGACAAGTGCATAACTGTGGGGGGTGATTATGTTGAAAAATAGCCTTAATTTTGAAAGATTGAAATAAACCGTTTTTGAGCTATAGCCATTTGTCTCTTTACTTATTGAATGACCCTCGTACATATTTAGTTTTTACTAAAATTTGTTTTAAAGTTAAGTGGAAATTTTATTTTTTATAATTTAACCTTAGACTCCTATTATTAATTATTATATATATTATAATATTTATCTATTAATTTTGAAAGCAGTCATACCACCTCCAGAATACGAAAAGCGCGAAAAACTATGGGTGGTAGCATGAATGGTGAATAGTAGATGACTAGGGAGGAGATGATTAGCAGTGTTTTAACTCTGTTAATCATTTATGGATTATTTTCTAGAAAAATACTTCAAATAGAAGTTACGTACAATTATTTTTTCTATAACTATTATTTGAAGTATTTTTCTCTGAAATAAACAAACTATAAATTATTGACAGAGTTAAAACACTGCTAGTCGTCTCCTAATCATCATTCATGCTACCACCCAATGTGTTTATAGACCTTATTAACGTGATTTTAGTGTGTTTATAAAGACACCGAAATAGAAAAATAAAATTATGCGCCATTTCAAGTCTTGAATACATATATCATACACCTAATTTTGTTCAATTTCTTTGCTGTCTACTTAATTTTACAGAAAGCAATTTCTTTTTTCTTTCTTTTGTAAATCCTCTTCGTGTTTCTCCTACATTGTTAGTATCCATATCGAAAACTAGCAACAAAATACCCTAGTATTCTTTCATTCTGTTTTATCGCCTGCCATAAAGCTTTTTCATCAAACAAGAAGATTATCGCGCCATTTTCAAGAAAAATATCTTTCACTCATGTTGGGAAGCTCGGGTGGGTTTTTGTTTACTGCCATTTCATTTTATTACTGATGACAAGAGAAACAATATTGTCACTGCTCGATGTTCTGTTGTCCATGCTGACAACAGCTACTAGATATTATGATATTAAATTGCTTCACGGCGATGGAGATTACAAACAATAGATGCAATTAATGAGATGGTTTTAAAAAAGTAAAATAAAGAAATAGTAAAGAAGAACAAGGAAACAATTTTCTAAATTGATGGATTAGAACGGTATGTAAAACTGTCCATGTGCTTTAATTTTTCTTTTTAATCATGTTATATTCCCTCATCCATTTTTATCGTGTCGAAAAGTTCATCTCCACTCAACAGTTATTGATTGTTTCCCGTCTATATTAAGAGTTCATAGCCAGTTCACAGTGTCAGTGAAAAATAAAATATGTCCTGTAAACACCGACCCCATTTTCATGTCAGCGCCTCTATAGGCTTACGGCGACTGTCGCGAACTGCATGATCACGCTTCGATTGATTCACTGCCTCCAGGGATCTATGCTACACCGGCAAAACAAACACGAATTTAATTAGAAGTAAAGATTGAGTATTTATCCATTATGATTTTTTGGGGGCATAGCATCAAATTTTATGAAGGTGAATCGAGAAGATAGAAGATTATTGTTTCGTGTGAAAGTGAAAATAAAATTTTACGAAGTTTGGCAACGATTTCTAGGCGAACCTAGAATTCAAAATGATATTTTACTTGCAATCAGTTTTGATTATACAGTCTACGAACGTTACAATAATTGCACTCTAATTCTACATAAAAATCTGATGTGGCTAACACCATATCTACCCCCCCCCCTTTAATTTTATTCATTTAAATACATACCTACATAATTTAATAATACTGGAAATTATATTAAGTTCCTTTCCATATAACTATTGTTCTATTAACTATTTTCTTTTTAAAACGTTACTACACACACTGGCAAAATTAGGGGAACGCCAAAAAAGTTATATAATTCAAAAAGTATGAAGCGTCTGTATTTAATTTTTGTGTTGGTAATTCTACTTGTACAATAATAATGACGAAATAACAGCTAAATACAGTCACCTACTAAAGATTGATTATCATTTATAGAGGTGTTAAATATTACTCGGGCTTTAGTTTTATTAAATATGGGTCTATATTTCATGTTCACTATAGATCAAGGGTTAACAATAATTTTTACTTCTGTTGTTTCAATTCTAAGTATTTAAAAAAGAAAAATAATTTAAACAATATAAAAAATATATTTTTAAGTAGTAATTAATAATAATTATTAGAAATAGTAATTTTCCATTTCCATTCCAAATATATAAAAATATATAGGGTGTCAATTTAAAATATGAAAGTTAATGTCACTTCCGGTCAAACAGGAAGCGCTACCATCATGCCAAATACCATGATTTGTTAATCCCTAAGCCTAGTTTAAAAATATTTAAAGAGAATTAGAAAATAATTATAAATAAAAAAGTTATTTTGAGTGGCCCGTGTTTCAGTGCCACTGTATATACAGGGTGTTAATTATAAAGCGAGCCATAGGCGCATGGAAAATGAGATTTTCCATGCGAAAATCTTCTGGTTTAATTTGAGACAAAAATGTTTCAAATAAATGTTGTAGGGAATTAAATTCTACACCTAAATCACTGATCAGATTTATTTTACATATTTACTGTATATATATATATATATATATATATATATATATATATATATATATATATATATATATATATATATATATATATATATACCGTGTGTTAATTAAAAACCTGGCCATAGGCGTTTAACATGTCAAATCAGTTTTTATTTTAGAAAAAATACTTCAAATAAATGTTGTAGAGAATTAAATTAGTAATAAGATTTTATTTTTGACATTTAGTAACCGAGAAAATAAATTTTAAAGTTTTTTGAACATTGGAGATTTATAGCGATAGTCATGCAATACAATTTGTCCACTATTTTATAATCTGAAGATTTTCTTCAAGAGAAAACTGTTCCCTACTTTCAAAGAAATATGTTATTGAACGAAAATCACACAACACAAACTTGTTTTGACAGTTAAGATGACAAATAATTGTTCGTAATTTTCTTTAAGTACACAAACACACAGACATCACCGTGAAAATGTTAAAATCGGATTCTACAGACCTTAAAACGTGATCATTTACCAAAATCTCGATATGCGATTTTTAGCACGATCCTTATACATCCCTTATCAAGGGTAGCGGGAGATTTAAATAAACTCATATAATCCTTTTTATTATACATCATAAATTTTTTAATATTATTTGCAAAAGTTCTTGCACATATAAATTTACTATCTATCTATAAAATACGAGATAGGAAGTGAAATTAAATAAGCAAATAGAACTATAGTATTCAATTTTACTACGAAATGCTGTCTCGCAATAGTATTCGGACAAATTCCACAGTTGTATTTTATTTATTTTTTACTGCCTCAAGTTACAATAAAATTATCTACATTAAAAACTTTGTGGGGCATTTCTACAAATTAATATTTAAATTTTGCAGTAAACCTCCAGAGTCTCAAATTGTGCCAATGAAAATTTCCACGAATGAAATCGTCATTGACGAAACTTCAGATCAAGGTAGTGTTATTCCGTACACCTTTTAACAATTCAGCTCGTTATGTTTGCGAAATTCATTAGCATAGAAATGTTATCAAAGTCGCTATCGTAACGGCATTACGGGACAGTAATGTCTTTGGGTCCAGGCTAATAATTTTCGTATTAACATCTAAACTTAGACAATAAGGTAAGATAATAGCCCAGAATGTCCTTTTGTTGGAAACTTGGGTCAGTTTCAATTTATTTCAGAAGCCTTAGTTATATTACAAACTAGAATTTGAAATACGTACTGTAGGTAATAGTACTAGTGATGATCAAGTTTTAAAATCATCTTGAGTTGTGAAACAAGTGAGTTACAAATTCAAAACATTGTGACATAGTTCCCTCGAATAATCTTCAAACGATTGATAATATTAACTAACAAATTGCAAAATTATTGAAAGCCTAAGGGTCGCTTAACAAGTACCTATCTCATATTCGATAAGTATGGGTTCAACAAAATTCTTCATTAGTAAATTCAGAGCAACTGATAATTAAAATAGGAGGGAGGGTCTTAGTTCCTACTTCTTTTATATTATACATAAATGATGTTTAATTATGTTAACAATGATTGCCTCATAACAGTTTTTGCAGATGATACATCAGTAGTTGTTTCTCATAAAGATCATAACAGTTTGGAAGAAAAATGTAATGAAATCATGCAAAATTTATTGAATTGGCTCAATAAAAATAGTCTATATATCAATGCTGCTAAAACATTTTTTTTACAATTTCATACCTTCCAAATAAAAATAATTAAAAACACAATATTGATTTATCAGTAAATAATGAACATATTTCTAAAAAGCAAAATACAAAATTTTTGGGATTGGTTGTTGAAGAAATCGTTAATTGGAAAACTCATTAATGTTGTTTCCTAGTTGAACTCAACGTGTTTTCATGTACATCTCTAATCATATTTAAATGTAGATGTACTGATGTATTATCATGCGGCATTTGGCTCTATACTGTGCAACGGCATTGAATTTTGGGGTTTACCAGTTTCAGCTCAAAAACTTTTCATCTTCCAGAAGAGATTGAATTGTTAATTTTTTTGTTTAAATCTAACAAGCATAGTCTAATTTATCGTACTGTATGATTAAATTATTTTTTATTTACATTTTTTGTTGTATAAAATTGTTTTAAAGTATATTTTTAAAATGTTGCAAAAACCAGACATGTTGTAACGTCACGTTTCGGAACTGCAAGTTCAGACTCATTTCATAAAGACTTGTCATTTGAACAATTTCTAAAAGAAAAAAATCTGTTGTAGCCAGCACAATACCTTCGGTCATTCCTGTGTATAATGTATAAATTCCATACATAATTTTTCTTACAAAAGATTCTAGATTTCCAGTAAAATTATTTCATAAACAAACTATTCAAATTGCACTTGACACTGACATCTACTTCTTGTTTAGCTTTTCCCATTCGTTAGGGGTCGCTATTTTTGCGTGTCGTTCTCATTCAGTTCATTTTCTCTCAAGTCTTTCGCAATACAGTCCTTCTTATCTTTGTTCTTCCTCTGTTTCTTCAACCTCCTATCACTAAACTATTCATTCTTGTTCCAATATAATTCTTCATTTCTCCTCATGACATGTTCAAACCAATGTAATCGTTTTTCTTGTATCTTTCTAGAAACTTGTAACACTAGAGTTATTTTCTTACCGTATCTTCCCCAACATCTACTTCAACATCCTCAACTCTGCCACATTAATTTACTTTTTATTGATACTGACATCTGTCAATTTGAATTATATGAATATATTAGTAGTTTCCATGTTTAGCATAGCTGGCTGAATTATGAAATTTAATTTCTTTAAAATTCTTTAACTCTGTATCTATTGAGTATGAAGTATAAAATGTAATCAAATCGTATAAAGAATAATATATTCTTTAAGTTATAATAACGTTAAATGTCAATAAATCAAAATTAACTGTTAAATCTTCAAATGAGGGTACTTCCGGTTCACCAATTATAACCAAAATCTAATCACTTGTTCTTCTGGATGTATACTTGAGGAATAAAAATTATAATTTTTGGAATCGTGGTATTGAAGTTATGGAATCCGGAACTTTTGTCACACACACACAGACACACACACATACATACATACAGACATCATCGTAAAAATGGTAAATTGTATTATAGTCCCCTAAAACATGCTTATTTATGAAAAACTTATTATTTTTTGACCAAATACAATATCTTCCTTACGTAAAGGTGACGGAAGGTAAAAATATATGGACTATAAATTGAAAATTACTTATCTAAGAATGCTAGAATATATTAATATAACAACATTCTTTTCATTTTTATAAATATAATTCGCATTTGGCCTGAAGTTATTCACGCGTCACATCAGCTATGCTTCTTTGTACAGATTTGATATTAGACGCTAGAAGTTTGTTTAGCTACAGAAACGCGCGCGAGGCATTGAATTAAATATATTTTCGCTAGTATTTTGGCACGATGGCACGAAACAACGTTTCACCAACATGTTTTCTTTCGTAAATTTCAGGTTATCTTTAAATATCACTTTAACGTTTATAACCTAGTGTGAAAATCAAAATGACCGTTGATATTGAAATGTATCGTCACTTGGCGAGGGACGAAGCGGGGAATTTCAGCCGCTTTTTGAAAATTGTCACTTTTAATTGCAATTTTCTCATTATTAAAGATTGATTTGAGGAAAAATAAAAAATACGGATCTATTATTTTTCATCACTCCATCGATTAAAGGTAAAATTGAAAAATCTGATGTGGCCAGCACAATACCTTCCGTCAATCCTGTGTATTATGTATAAATTCCATACATAAATTTTCTTGCAAAAGATTCTAAATTTCCAGTAAAATTAGTTCATAAACAAACTATGCAAATTGCACTCGACACTGACATCTTATTCTTCTTCTTATTTAGCTTTTCCCATTCGTTCGCTTTAACTCTATATCTATTGAATATGAAGTATAAAATGCAATCAAATCGTATAGAGAATAATATATTCTTTAAGTTGTAATAACGTTAAATGTCAATAAATCATATTTAACTGTTAAAATCTTCAAATGAGGCTACTTCAGGTTGACCAATTATAATCAAAATCTAATCACTTGTTCTTCTGGATGTAAACTTGAAGAATACGAAAAAATTATAATTTTTGGAATCGTGGTATTGAGGTTATGTGATCCGAAACTTTCGTCACACACACACACATACATCCATACAGACATCTTCATAAAATGGTAAAATCGTATTATAAAACATGCTTATTCGCTAAAAACTCATAATTGAATTTTTTGACCTTCTTTACCTAAAGGTGACGGAAGGTAAAATGTAAATGACACGCCATATTTTTTACTTTTATAATACACTCGTAATGCTTTTTTGCGTTCCTCTTCTTATTTTAAATCCGGGAACCGAAGAAGAATTAGTGCGACTAGCCAGGACTTAGAGTATATAAATTCGCATTTTTTGCATGAGCTGTTAGGGTTTATTTCTCCCAGAAGAATTCTTTTAAACAGCGACGAACTCCACTAAACTTTAATGTGAACTTGTTGTTTTGCAGAATAACTAGTAAACACAAAAATCTCTACAAAAATAAAACTCTAACATTGCACTTGCTTTCAACATTTTCAGATTAATAGAAATTTTTATGTGGGCGAGTTTACAAGACTTTAAAATTTTTAAAACCTTTGCGAAATAAAACTAGGAATACGACCGTTTTATAGAGTGCTTTAAAGTTTGGATATTTCAACCATGATTAAAATAATACTCAAAAATGAAATTGGAATGATTGTTATACAATGAAAATTAAAAGTTGTTTTCAATCCCAAAAGTAAAGATTCTCGGTAGATGATAAATCTGGACTACAAGATAACCCTTTTGATGTCGATCGAACTATTATCACTCGTAACTTGGTCCATATTTTTATTAAGGCAATATATAAATTAATCATCTATTTAAGTGTTACCAAACAGGACATAGAACTTGATGTAAACACATTGATTTTTAATGTCCACTATTACAAAATCGCCGACCACCGAAACAGCGCTTACGAAAAAAATCACATTGACCGCTTAAATGTTTCTCGAAGAATGACGCTTGGGCAGCAGATCCAAAAGAGCAGTGTTGCCATATCTAAAATCACTAACTATCGAAACACGCTATGAAAATTATCGAATTTGAAAAAAAATATGGTGTTTGTGGGAATTTTATTTTTCAGTCTTAACAATAAGTAATTCGTATAATAATTCCTGCTTTCCTAATTATTTTACGTAAAAAGTGTCAAATAAAGTTGCAGAGCATAAAATTCTGTATCTGAACCAATAAACAAAATTAATTTTGCATGCTTTGTAACGGCAGAAATTAGGTATAAAAATTTCGCAAATCACCCTAAAAATAGTGATATTCATGGAATTGAAACAAAAAATTAACATATGATAACAATTTATCTGTTAAGCTGGGTTAATTTATTTTTATGTGTAATTTCTATTCCAGTAAACACTATTTATTTAAAATGATATATAATGTTCACTTGAACAGAAATTATAAATTGTACCTAGCAAAAATAAATTAACCTATCATGACATATGAACGTTAACCATTGGTTAATTTGTTTCAATTCCATGGCTATCGCTATTTTTGGTGTGGTTTTCGACATGTATATTATCTATTTCTAAAATTAATGGTAGTATTTATAATTATGTGAAGAATTCTAAAATTACTCGTATGTTGTAATTATGGATTATGGGGCCCAATATTTTTGTATGGTAGCAGCTTAAAAAATATGTTGCCTTTTCGATAATTATGTCGCATCTGGCAACACGGCGAAAGAGTGTTTAGTAAAGACACCTAACGACAGAAGTCGGAACTACCGCCCTATCACTTGTCAGAATATTGTCGGATATTTTGGGTAGCGCTTCGTAATAGGATTCATAATTTGAAAAATCTATTGAAAATCTGTTCAATAAATTAAAACTGATTAGAACGCAATTTCTTGGCCAATTTATTTCTTGTTAATTTATTGCCTTATTATTTGCGAAAACTATAGGCTTATAATTTTCTGCATGAAATTCAAATGAATTATGAAATAATCACCATTTTAACAACGTAATCTTAATGAAACAATATATCAATCTTTGTTTACATCTTATCGGTGTAGTAATTTGATTTTCTCCGTGGTAAATTTACTGATTCTCACTCATTTCAGTGAAAAACAATATTAATTTTATTACATAATTGCAAGCAGTGGATAGGAAAATTGCGTGACAAGCATAATAAAAGAAATAATCTCCACGAACAAAAAACAAAACAATAACAAGTTATTTTTCATACTTATGATATGTTATTTTGACAGGATGTCAATATCATATATATTAATGGAATAGATATGAGGGTGACAAATTACTTTTTTATTACTACTTTTTTCCGTAACAGTTGTCACAGCTAGATATTTTTATTATGATTGTCAGGATTATATGTATTTGCAAATTGTTAATTAACTGTATTAAAAAGTTCGCATTATGTTGCTCGTTAAGCTCAGATAGTCTTTTAATTTCAGGGTTGTGCACCACGTTGGACTGATGTTTGTGGGTGGTAAATAATTTTCAAATTTTAATATAAAATCCGTTAATTAGTCTTCTATAACATATTAGTTTTTCAATTAAATGTCGGTTTGGACGTATAAGTAATAATTTAAAATGTTATGTTTATTTTGCCATATCCTATTATTCACGTGTTAAAAAGGCCAAATTTAATTGTAAATATTTCAGCTACTGCGTGGTCAATCGTTTTTAAATTAGGAGAGTAGGTGGACTATACTTCAGTTGATATACTTTAAATTTAAATTAATTCTGGGTAAAATGGTTCCACGATATAACTAACTTAAAGTCTTACTTAACGGGAAGGTGTCAGTGTGTTATTCTTAAATAGTATTCAGTCTCTCTGAATTTCCTCAAGATTCATATTTAGATCCACTGTTTATCTCGCTCTAAGAGAGGTATTGGATTCATGCTACAAATCGCAAATCCAGACTTCAATGAATAAGCACGTTTCAAGGTCCCTACAATTCGATTTTAATATTTTTACGATGATGTGTGTCTGTGTGTGTGTGTGTGTGTGTGTGTGTGTGTGTGTGTGTGTGTTTGTGTGTGTGTGTGTGTGTATGTGGATGTATGTGTGTATGTGTGAGGATGTTCGAAGGACGATTTCTCAAAAACTATAAGACTTAATTTCAGTTTAACTACGTATTTCCCAATCGGACATTAACGGGAAGAGTTGAAAAGGTTTTGGTAGCAATTGGATAACCGGAAGTAGCAGATTCTTAAAAAAAATCTTCTAAATATTATTTTTTGAAAATTTTTGTTCTTGCAAATATTAAAGCAGATTAGATATTTTATCTGATACATTTAAATATTTTATCATATCTTTTATTGATTTAGATATAAAAGAATATAATATATAAAATAATCTGTTGTATTAAACACACAACCCAAATAATGCCATGCAAACTAATTGAAAAATTAAAATGTTTGTAACTGACAGATAAATGTCAAGTGTCAGAAATTCGGAATCATTCCTGAAGACTTTTTCTGGGAAGTACATGCATATATTATTTAAAATTATAGGTATATTATATATACCCTTCAGAAATACTCTCAATCCCGACAATGAATTGGAAACATCTCGAAAAATTAGGAGAGTAGGACAAAATTTCTTCATAGAATGAATTTAAAATTTAATAATCTAAATATAAAGAATAGGTATTAATAGAATTTTTGGTGTAGATGTCTTCGGTCAAAAAATTCGATGGTGTTTTTAATGAATAAGCACGTTTTAGAGTCTCTATTATACAAATTTACTGTATTTACGATGATGTCTGTATGTGTGTGTGTATTACAAAAAATTATTATTCGATAACTCCAATACTACAATTCCAAAAATTATATTATTTTCGTATGCTTCTTCTGTACGTCCATATGGTGAGCTGATTAGATTTTGGTTATAATTAGTCAACCGGAAGTACTCTTAATTGAAGATTTTATCAGTTTTTCTCGAAAAAAAAACATATTAACACTACAGTGGTCGTGTGAATATTTATAACACGAGGAGTCGCGCCGGTCTCACAGACCGGGTGTTTCTAATTTCGATTTTTAACAATCACTATGGTGTCTGCAATCAACATAATGGTGTTTTGAAATTATAATATTATCTAAAAGTCCATCTAATCTAATACAAGAAATGTTAAATACAATAACAAAAACAAAAACGGAAGTGGTGAGAGGTATTGTGCTGGCCAAATCGAACAAAGTAATCCAATATTCACGATGCTTCGAATATACAGTATTGGTCATAAAGATAGTGTTATTGTTATTATGTAAAAGAGATAAATGCGGAAAAGTAACTTACTCGTATCTGCTTTTGCAATGTAACCCCAGAAATAATTATTACAAATGTATGCGATGTTTCCTGAGTTTATTCCTATTAATTCCATACCACATTCGCTAAACATACATGCTATATGATTTATGTCTTATTAGATTAACGTTTTGCTCGTGTTCTGCATATTGGTTTATTTAGCATGTTGATTTAATTGCAGCTTATACGAATACCGTTAGCTGGGAGTTAAGATTGTTTATGACGGATCCATCCTTGGCTTAACTTGGGCTTCTGGCTTTATTCAGACGAAAATGTTTATCGCAAATGCACTCGCAGCAGAGTCTATTATAACTTGTTGGATAGAGGAAGTTATAAATTTGTAATAATATGCTTGCAGACGAGATAGGATCAGAAATGAAATGATAAAAGAACAACTACAATGTAAGTCTGGATTGGACTTGAACGAGGAGAGACAGCTAGCTTAGTGGTAGGGCCACATGATTAGAATGAACGAACACAGACTGGTGAAATAAACATGGATGGCTAAAGTGGTGGAAAAAGGATACCGAGGAAGACCCAATAGCAACTAACGAAATTCGCACACGATGAAATATAGTTGTACCTGCCTACATAATATAAATATGTAGGTACATTTCATCGTGTGCGAATTTCGTTAGTTGCTATTGGGTCTTCCTCGGTGTTCTTTCTTCCACCACTTTCTTCATATATATACACAGGATGTAATAGCTAAACGAGCTACCTCAAATAATAATATTTTTTTTTGAGAAAAATTCGATTGAAATTTAAATAAACTTGGTTTTCATAGCCATTTTTCAGTAGGCTATGTACAAAAAATCTGATGTAACCAACACAGTACCTCCCGCCATTTACCTATGTATATAAATTTTATATTACTTTATAAATTTATCCATACAATATATAGAAAAAAAATTAAAGCAAACTTGTAGAAAATGGAATAATCTTTAATTTTTATAATAACAAATTGAGATAAAAATTACATTTAAAGGTATTTTTTGAAGAAAAACTATCTTGAGCTTCAAGTAAACTTCCATTTCCGATTATCCGATTGCCACCAAAATCTAATCAGTTCTTTCCATATTAGAATAAGGTAGAAATACATGGTTAGTATTTGAGTTAGAGCGTAAAGAGGATCCACACACACACAAACACACACACACACACACACACACACACACACACACACACACATACATACATACATACATACATACACACGGACATCATCGTGAAAATGTTAAAAATGGATTCTAGGTACCTAGACATCATCGCGAAAATGAATTCTAGAGACCTTAAAACGTGGTCATTTACCAAAATCTCGATATGCGATTTTTCGCACGATCCCTATACCTCCCTTACCAAGGGAAGCGGGAGGTAAAAATAAACACTGATTTTTGCCAATTTGAATTATTTACGATGGAAATCAAATAAAACACTATTTATTATTAACAAATATTTATGATCGTTTTAATTGAAGCTCAATTTTTCCATACGTAGCCTACTGAAAAATAGCTTTAAAAATCAAATTTATTTAAATTTCAATTGAATTTCTCTCAATATTTTTGCCATGTAAGGATATAAAATGATTATATGGTTAAATTCAGAAAATAAAATACCCTGTCGAATGGGCTTAAAAAATATATACCTCTCATTTTCTTCTCTTTTCAGATGTCCCCCTTTGTCTTCTATAAGATTGTCTTATAGTATTTTATTGTATCTTTAATAATATAGAAATTATTTTAGGTAGCTCGTTTAGCTATTACATCCTGTATATATACAGGATGGGGCACAGACAGCTCCCCAATTGTCCGCCTCTACTGCTCAGGCGCTGGTGGTAGTAACGGGGACCTAGTTGTGCCATTATGTACATTGCCATTCCAGTTGTCATTATGACGTGGAGTTTTGAGCATCGTGCATTCTTTATTGAGACTATTTGAATAATGCTAATTCTGCTAACACTACACAGCGGTTATTCCGTAAGTATTTCGGATTAGGTCGCCATGCAAAGGTTCCCGACAGGAAGACTATATCATCATGGCTTGCAAATTTCAGAACATCAGGTTCGGCTTTGAAAAGAAAACCGCCTGCTAGAATTCACTACGTACGAATGGGGAATTTTATTTGTCCATCTGTGCAGTGATGGCAGAGGCAGCATTTTTGAAATATGTCTTAATAACGAATGTGCGATGATCAAAACTCCACATCATAAGGACAACTGAAATGGCAAAGGAGGCTGTACATAACGACAAAACTAGACCCGCCACTACCCCCAGCGCCTGAGCAGTAGCGGCTCTCTCTGCCCCATCCTGTATATATACATAGATTTAATTCTTGTAATAAAGAAAGATTTAGCGTTTAGGGGTCATTTCGTTTGAAGCTTTGTTAATCAATTCATCTTCTGCAGAACAAAAGGCCATCTTGGGTTAATAAATAATTCTTTTGAACATTAATTGCTGGTGAATTGTTAACGCAACCACTCAAATTCATATCTCACTATCCGCTAGCAAGGTAGGTTATTAGATATTTATAGGGTCCGTAAATCCTATGGCGGCCATTTGCAGTTAGTTCCAGCGAGTTCCGCAAGGATGCCGACGTTGACTGCAGCTTTTCGCTACACACTCGTTTATGAATTTGTAATTAGTGCATCGTAATGAATATCTATGGCAACAGAGTGGCTAATGCACTATGGACGTAAATGTTACAGAGAATGATATTGCCCATTAAACGGAGCTATGCATTAAGAAGAAATTGCTAACATTAAATTTTTGCTAATTACAATTATTATACTTGCCGTCAAATAAGTAGACTGAAGATGTTTACATTGTTGTCAATTCAGTAAGTTATAAAAAACCGGCAACATCGCAGGGCAAGGGACAGGGTGCGTAGAAGGGAAAAAGTTGAGCATCAGATCATATATATTTGACGGAAACCATAGCCAATACTTCTTATTCGATGTCTGCTTTTGTAAAAATTATAATGCTTCTTCATGACAGAGATTTCAATTATTTGTTAACACGTTTAAAGTTGAAATGAGTTAATGAACAACACTCGCGCTACAGTTGTGAATTTTGATGTTATCATTATTTTCTCCTCTCTACTATCTTTTTCTTGTTGTGTTCTAACTATTGCATATTCTCTTCATTAAGTTGCAAGTCCGGAAGAAACAAAGTGTTCTAAAGAGTTTTTAACAGCATAATAAATCCCAGTACATTAAATTTAAGTATATAATTTCTCGCAGCATACATAAGGCATTAAGTCGTTACTTCCATACAGCTTGGATGAAGCTGGTAACGCCATCATGACATGTTGCATGTTGTATAAGAGTTACAGTGCACTAGGTCTCCAAGCGCATGTAAATTGCAAGTCTCTAGCACTAAATCCGATTAAACATTCAACTTACCAGAAATTCATACAAAGATGGAAGTTTGCTTTACACTTACAAGAATTAACCCACTAAAGAATATATCATAACATTCAGAGTAAGCCAATGAAAAGTACCATTTTAAACAAAGATAAATCTGTATGTGAATACTTCTAATGAATTGCTGAGACGGACAAACAACACATTTGATTTAGGAAGGTTTTACCTTCCGTAAGGAAGGTTTTACCTTCCGTAAGGAAGGTATTGTCTTCGGTCAAAAAAATCGATGGTGTTTTTAACGAATAAGCACGTTTTAGATACCCTATTATACAAATTTACTGTATTTACGATGATGTCTGTATGTGTGTGTGCGTGATAAAAATTTCTCCTTCGATAACTCCAAAACCACAATTTCAAAAATTATATTATTTTCGTATGCCTCTTCTGTACGTGCACATGGTGAGCTGATTAGATTTTGGTTGTAATTCGTCAACCGCAAGTACTCTTAATTGAAGTGTTTAACAGTTTTTCTCGAAAAAACGCATTTAACACTACAGTGGTCGTGCGAATATTTATAACACGAGGAGTCGCACCGGTCTCACAGACCGTGTGTTTCTAATTACGATTTTTAACAATCACCATAATGGTGTTTTGAAATTAGAATAATATCTAAGAGTCCATCTAATCTAATTTAAACATCCTTGATATAGTTTATATTACTGTTTTACTCAAAATACAAACTAAACGAATTTTCAATAAAATTATAGAAAATTTTAACTCAAAAAAAGGAAAATTAAATAGAAGTTAAGTTAAATTAAGATACACATAGATTTTAACAATTTTTTTTTATTTATTTTTTCTGAAACTTCCATAAATTTGAATTATAAATGTTTGAAAATTTGAGTTTTTTATTGTGTCATTTCCGCGAGATATGAATTTTTGAATTATGCTTAAAAATTTGAGTTGTATGGTACGTCAATTCGCTTCATGACGTAGAAAATGAAATCAGCGGTGTCTAGCGGTGAACTATGGAAAGACTACAGCTGTTAGTCGTTTGGTTTGGAGCGAGTAAGGGGAAGGGGATTGGTTTGTTTACAGTGTTGATGGTATTTTGTTTTAGATGACTTTCATTTGTTTTGTTATCCGTGGATTTTAGTTGTAACTATATTAAAATATTATTTAGTTAAGAATTTGGTTACTGTCATTCTTACAGCAAAATATCAAAACTAGCAAGAAACACAAACAAAGATCAGCTGAGAAAAAGAAAGCATCAATGGCGGGCGCACTGCTTCTTCTTTTTCCACAAGCAGACAAGTACGTCATTACATACGTCATAGAACGAATAGACGTCATACATCACGTGTAATATTTTTCGCGCTAAAATAAAACACATGGAAAATCATATAAAATAAAACAATTTTGAGTTTATTTATCAGAATTCGATCGTTTTTCAACCTAGTTAATAACATTATAATGTTTTTTATTTTAAATTTTACTACATTGGAATACCCCATTACAACAGATGTAAGTATTGCACCGATAACAGGAAAATTTATTTTTTCTATTCTCTTCCAAAGTTCTCTAAACACATAAATAATAAATAATATTTTATTTCCTATATGGTTTGACTGAATCTTTTCCTTCATATTCAATGCATATAAAGTTAAAAAATAATGAAGAAATTAAATTTCTAAATCAGCCAGCTATGCTATAACCATGGAAACTACTAAAATATTTAGATAATTCTAATTGGCACATGTCAGTGTCAAGTGCAATTTACATAGTTTGTTTCTGAAATAATTTTCCTGGAAATGTAGAATCTTTTGTAAGAAAAGTTAGGTAAGGATTGTGTACGTAATACATAGAATTGGCGGAAGGTCTTGTGCTGGCCACATCCGTTTTTTTGATATTACAACGATTTGGAACGCCAATAAAATATTCATTGAAATGATGTGGTACCACTATGCCAAAGAAATATGAGTACACAATTTTGAAGTAATTGGTTTTGAAGATGCTGCAATTTCCGAACTCATGCTGCGTTATGTAATGAAAAATGTGCGCTCTATATTTGAAGAATACATACGACGAAATGGGGGCATATGGAAGGCGAAGTACTCAGAATACAAGAAAATTGCCCATTTATTTCATCAGATATTATTTTTTTAAGGAAATAATGAATTACTGGATTGCAGTCAAAATATTTATTTAAAATTCGGCCTTTACCGGTTTCCGCATCTCCTGTGCCTTCTTCAGGAGATGCCGAAACCGGTAGAGGCCGAATTTTAAATAAATATTTTGACTGCAATCCAGTAATTCATTATTTCCATATACCCATCTAGCGAAGAAGCTTCATCATCCACATTATTTTTTTAAAATATCAAAGAAACAATAGTTTTGGTTTTAATTAAAATTTATTTTAAAAATTGTGTTCAATAAATTTCTATGTATATCTCCTTTAAACAATTTGTTAGGTTTTGAGTTTGTAAGTTCTTGAAATTGACATTCCTATTACACGTTTATTTATTGTTAGCAGTTTATTAGATGTCGTGCACTCGGAGCCAATTGCATACAGGTTGTTACTGCTATGTTCTGCTACTACGAGTAATGTACTCGTATATTAATTCTCGTTTTGAAGATATGGCCCTGCTCGCGTGTGTTTTAATGTCAAGATAAATGAGGGAATTATGCAATGACGGAAAATTCGTAAATTACGACTTGACGCTGCGTTTGACATTTATTGAATTATGCTAATTCCAGAGATGAATTGGAAATTTGTTTCATCAGATAGCTTAATATTCGACTTTGTTTTCAATTCCACTGCTATCCACTTTCATTTCCAATGCTCTTTCACTGTTTCATTTTACATTTTTATTCCATCGTAAAATTTTACTCTCTCTATAACTGAATATTCGAACTGTGTCGAAAAAGTAGGATAAATTTATGATAATTACGTGGTTATACAGCAAAAGCACATATGTAGGTGACACTTTTTCAAATAATTCAGGTGATAAATTTCACAATCAAATTTGAACCCAGCACAATTTCATGCTAGCTTAAAATGAAAAACGAAAATGTCAGTTTTATTTAGCCGTATTCATAGTAACTGAGAAAGACCTGGTTTAAACTCGATCTAGGTAGACTAGGTTTAAACTAGGTCTAACGTAGACCACCCTGGACCTATTCATAGTAATTTTTAGACTCAGTTTAAACCTAGTTTACATAGACCAAATTTAGTCCTTGTATCTATCTGGACATGATCTGCGATGAATATTAAGTAAGCTCCGACATACATATTCGAATATTTTCAAATGCCATTTAGTTATCAGTGTAAAAAGTAATACATAATTTTGTCTAAAATAAGAATAGTATGTTCCACAACAATAAGTGTAGAAGCGTGTAATTCATTTGTACATATTGAGAAAAAGTGGGAATATTATAAATTAAAATACGAAATTTTAATAAAAAATAATTTAGTAGAGTAGATGGAGTAGATTTTTTTTGTGTATAATATATCGTTTTGTAATTAAAGTAAATGCGGTTGCAAATATCGCGAGAAAGACAATGGTAACGGTAAATATGCATTTATTATTATAAAGATCTCTTTAGCCTCTCACTTAGTCAAGACTGCATTACAACTATTAGAAACTATAACTGTTCATCTGTATTTGTGTATTATTATTAATTGTCTATTAATTCCTTATGTATAAATCGCGAAAGCCTCTTATTGGGTAACTGTTGGCTTCCCAAATATTAATAAATAAATAAATAAATAAATAAATAAATAAATAAATAAATAAATAAATAAATAAATAAATAAATAAATAAATAAATAAATAAATAAATAAATAAATAAATAAATAAATAAATAAATAAATAAATAAATAAATAAATAAATAAATACATAAATAAATAAATAAATAAATAAATAAATAAATAAATAAATAAATAAATAAATAAATAAATAAATAAATAAATAAATAAATAAATAAATAAATAAATAAATAAATAAATAAATAAATAAATAAATATCCATCACAATTTTATTTTATTTTTTTGCAATCAATATTATTGAGCTGGCTATAGTACAATAGAATATTGAGCTTCTATAATTATTCAAAACTAGAAAATGTTTTTGATTACTCTTTCTCAAATGACTGGTTTTCAATGTTTTTGGAAAATTTTGGGTACATTTTCTACTATTTTGTGGGAATAATATTTTCTCTTCTATTATTAATTTTAATGAATTCTTCCCGGGCTAGTGCCCCGGTTGCCCGAGCCTTTCCGTACAGCTTTTGACAGTATATCAGAACGTTTAGTTATGAAACTGGTTGCAATATGCAGGACACGCGTGAAATTAAATAAAAATAATTCATTTATTCTTAAAATTTGTACCATTATTTTTTATATAAAGGTATTTAACACCTAAAAAAGTGAGGTTGGAAGAGTTCCCGTTCCAGAGCTTGTTGCAATTTTGTCTAAATAAATTCCCTACTTCGTTACATCTAGCATTATTTATTTCAGCATCATCTTCATCAACTGTATCTCTGTCTCTCATTATATTCTTTAAAATTAAATACACATTTTAATTTTCAATTATATGAAATTTTCATATGTACCTTCAATACTGATGTGTGCAAAAATATTTTGAATTTCCTGAATTTTATTAATTTAATATCAAACTTGACAATTATTAAAAATTTCATATATCTTACGAATTTGTTTTATAAAGCACTCTGTCTTCGTTACAATGACAGAACTTAGACCTAGTTTAAACTAGGGGTAGACGTGGTCTAAATTTTAGATTGAGTTTAACCTAGGTCTAAGTCAACGGTTGCTATGAATAACTGAAAAAAGTCTTAAGATGTACCTGTTTTAAACTACGTTAGAATTACTATGAATACGGCTTGTGTTTTGTAATTTCATTACGAATTGTATGATGTAACAATATGAGTATAATAATTTTTACAGGAGGTACTACGAGCTGCAAATACGGCTGTATATAACACTTAATGTGGACCTGATGCTAATATACAAGCTACCAAACCGAATTAAGCGAATTCACCATTTTCTTCTCCTTTTGAAGTAACCCGTTGAAAGAAACAAGTCCATCAGTGTTTGAAAGCCACCCAAATCGATTCAACCCAAGAAGCAATTTATTTGTACAAAACATATAAATACCCACAATTTTTATTTGCTCAATAAAACTTTATGTCGAATTCTGTTGATGGTATCAGTTAGAGTTAGAGTAAAATGCTATCAGAGGTGTGACATAAACCCGTTTAAATTTAATGTGTTCGTTCGGGGTTGTAAAGCGCATGAAACGTAGCAGTGGTTATGCCTTTATTTATTTTGTCACGCGGTGAGTGCAGTAGTTTATGCGTTTTCAAGTAGGTTTATTGCTGCACATAAACACTAACTACAATAGATTATTGCTGATTAGCAATAAGGTATTCTTCCAAAATAAATATTTTATACACTTCTGCAGATATTTAAAACTCAAAGTGCTTCCCACTAAATCCTCTCTTTTCTAAATAATCCTCACAGTTGTTTCTTTTTTTTTAAAAAAAACTTACTTCTCTCAAGATTGAGGAATCTTTCTAAGTGTTTCTTCTCCATCGCAATTATATCTAGGTAGACATTTTTATTTACTTGGCAGATGAAAATATCTCCGCAATAACTTCAATTTATTTCTTAAATAGAAAACGACAATAACAGCAATATCTTACCCCGGGACAATATCTACGTCTTGAACTAAGTCGATTCTTTTTATTTTTATTGAAGTAATTAACTTCCATTAGCTGCAGATGACAAGGTGACTATCGGATTTCGAACGAGGATAGTAACTAGACTTGCGATAAAGTCGAAGAATGAGGAGTTTATACCGTTTTCCATTTATGTAATCAGTGCACCCTAGCTGAGTTTTATGTGTTTCATTTCTACTTTTCAAGTGAACTGGACCTTACTGAGAGAGCACTGTCTTGCATTTACGGCTGGTCGTCCGCTGGAACCATATATTCGTCCGAATAGACGCCGCTTAACTTACAGTCGAATACGACAGGGGAAAATATTGCTACAGTAAAATTTTTGAAAGATGTCCGATCAAGATCGGCTACGAATTGTATGAATTCAGATTTTTGCTCCGCCCATTATGACAAATTCAGTAGTGTCGTTTGCTTAGTTTCTATGAGGGTACGTATGATACCACTATTATTTTATTATAAAAATATACATTACAGTAAAAACATTCAAAATTCAAAAATAAGTCAATTAGTAAGTTTATAAGCAAATGTAAAACAAAACATGTTAAAAATAAGATGACACAATGTCAGTGTCAGTGACTCTGACAGAAAATAACGTTATTCGTACGGCTATGAATCACGGTAATGTATCTGAATTAATAAATAAACTTACGTTACAGCGAAAGTATTATGAACGAGCATCGTTTTAAAGTGGAATGTTCTAACTTAGTCGAAACAATACGAATTTTTGAAAGACGTGTTATATCCATCCTTATCGCACACTCTTATAGCCTTTAAGAAAGAGATGAATGCTTATTTGTTAATTCGTTCATGATACAGATGACCTTGATCGGACATCTTTCAAAAATTTTACTGTACGTGTCTGCTGCATCCGATCTAGTCGGACAAATGCGACCAAATACAGTCGAGTTACAGACAGACCCCATTGAAATAGGATTAGTCAGACGTGTAGGTCAATCAAAACACTAATTGCTTTCCCAGATTGTGTTTGAATTCATTATTATACATTATGAATACTATAGTAATCGAAAAATGTTCTCTTGTTTCTCATCATTTCACGTAGGATGTAGGTGATGAAATTATTCTAACAGACTTCTTTTGCTTAATATGGGGGTTCATCCAGCTGTATTTTGCGCCTCACGAGATATGTACAGATTTTCAAGAAAGTACAAATCACTACCCATCACGTCTAGGCAACATCGAACTCTCTGTATATTTAACGAATGGCTACGATTTGTGTCGAGAGTGAAATAGAAAACTGTACCAGCGAAACAGAGAAATAACAGCTTATTATTTTGTATTTTACTATAATGTACCTGTGTTTAGGCAGTTGAATTAAGTGTTTGCGGTAGCGATTCTATATTTTTTAAAATGGGTAGAAAATGGTTTGTACCTTTGTGTACTAAGTACAATAATAAGAACATAATTAGTTTATTTTCCGTACATAAAGACATAATACTCTAGAGAAGTGGAGGAGATAAATTTCGGGAAAAGACATAATTTTATTCGTGAAAGACTGTGAAAAACAATTTTGCGAAGCAGATATTATGAGGACTTAGAGTGGTGGAATAAATACGGTAAGCAGTAATTATTTAATTGTTACAGTAAGGTGTAATGCGTGCAAAAAGTTTTTAAGGTTATGATTTATATCTTTCTTGTTTGTATACATGTTGGGTATTTGCAGAAAATATTTTAATGGAATATATTTATTCCGAAAAAGTGTATTACGAAACTATATTGTCAATAATGGAAAATTACAATCTTTCATGTACTAGTAAGGAACATAATCGTATTTTTTTTCATATTACACGAATTTATTATTATGAGAGTATGACAGCATTATTATGCAAAACAAAAAAAAAAAATCTGTTGTGGCCAGCACAATACCTCTCGCCACTGTCTTTTTTTGATTACATAAGTATAGGGCGCGAACAGTCATGTTTCATTGTTGGCCTTGACAAGCAGACGTGGGGGCCCGTTTCAGAATAATAATTATTAATTATGTACATAAATGTCAGAACTTTTCATTAAAAATTTCAAGATTTTCTAAATTCACGTAGTTAATTTGTCATCAGGAGTGTGGAATTTACTTGTCGAGGAAAATAAACCACATGGAATTGGAAAATCATTGAATTTAGAATGAGAAATTATGATATATGACATCTATATATATAATTACTAGCTATCATTCTGACATGGGCTCCCATATCTGCTTGTCAAGGCCAACAAAGTCACATGACTGCTCGCGCCCTAATGTATTTAACATTTCTTGTATACTTACACTCTACACCAAAAATTCTACTTATATCTATTCCATATATTTAGATTTTTTAAATTATTCCACATAATTAGATTCTATGAAGAAGTTTTGTCCTACCCTTGTTTCTCGAGATGATTCCAATTCATTGTCAGAAATAACAGTATATATGAAGGGTATGTGTAATATACCTATAAATATTTAACTAATAATGCATTTAGAAATAATATAATGTATGTACTTACCAGAAAAACTGTTCAGTAATGTCTCCGGATTTCTGACACTGACATTTATCTGTCAGTTACAAATAATTTAAATTATCAACTATTTTTCATGGCATTCTTTCGGCTGTCAAATTTATTACAACAGATTATTTTATATATTATACTTCTTTTATCTCTAAATCTATGGAATATATAATAAAATATTTAAATGTATCAGATAGAGAATTTAATTTTCTTTAATATTACCACGAAAAATTTTCAAAAAATAATATTTAGAATATTTTTTTTCAAGAATCTTCTACTTCCGGTCGTCCAATTATTACCAAAACCTTTTCAGATCTTCCCATGAATGTCCGATTGGGAAATACGTTGTTAAACAAATTTTAAGTCTTATAGTTTTTGAGTAACCGTCCTTCCAACATCCCCCACACACACACACATACACACACACACACACATCCACACACACACACACACACAGACATCATCGTAAAAATGTTAAAATCGGATTGTAAGGACCTTAAAACGTGCTTATTCAATAAAATCTGGATATGCGATTTTTAGCATGAATGCAATACCTCTCTTAGCGAGAGGTAAAAATATAAAATCTAAATCTAAAGAATACAAGAAAAATTTAATATTACTTTCCAACTAATTCTTTTGAAATCGTTATATATTTTTTTGTATATGTATTTATATTTTATAACTATTTATTTAATATAAAAATATATTGGAAAACTGAAAAATAATCGGACACGCAGTCTAGTGAAAATGATTTATTTCCTGGCCTACGTTTCAGCCCTTCATAAAAATATATTATTTTTATATTAAATAGATAGTTTATTTGTGTATTATTTGAATTTATATTCCCAAATATCCATAATATTACAGTGATATAGATAGTTTGTACTTATAGTCTGTCTCTCTCTAGCCACATTTCATAGCTATGAGTACGCGTGTTCGTTCCTATATATTACTTCGTACTATCCATGATTCAATTGGCGATATTAGCGATATTGACGGAACGACACTATTTTTGTCAGATGCGATTTGGCTGCAATAGAGAAAACGGAAGCGTGTATTTGTATACAAAAATTACGTGATGCTTAAGCAATGATGATTGGTCAAACTGCATCGCCATTGCGTACATTATATTCTTCGTAGTCAAAACAAAATCGTCAGGATGTACGATAACTGTTCTATCCTTAAAGTCGGTGGTAACATTCTGCATTTAGTGAAAATGCAATATTTAAATCAGCCCATATTGTATTTTTTAATACTATAAAATATAATATATGATTATTTTTATACTAATGGATAGAAAATTTCATGTTCTTTTCAAATAACATTGCGTGAAAATGGAACATCCAAAAGAAAACCTCCATTGCAGATTTACAGACATTTTAATTTAAAATGAACTTTTTTTGAAAATATTTTTCGTAATATTTAAAATAAACGAGTTATTAAACAGACTGATGTTGATATTAGTATTATTAAATACAGTATTATAGATAAGTTTATAAACATTATTTCCGTTTTGCAGAGATTTGCTTCCGTCTTATAGGAGATTCCTGTAGAAGTCGGAAACCTGCTCAAGCCGGAATGATATTTTGGTCCTTTACGATTCCGGTTTAGGCAGGTTTGACTATATAAATAGAAAACGCTATTAGGATTATAAGAATCAAGTTGCATTATTAATGTAAAATGTTGTTGATCTTTCTTTAAAATATCTGATTCAAGAATCTAATATCCATTTATCATTTTATCTTAGAAATTGTGTGTGGAATTTAAAATTAAATTTTTGAATAGCATCCTATCATCCTTAAAAATGTTAAAATGCTATGAAACTAAAAAGACAAATTTTATCTATGTTTTTGTTACCATCGGAAAAGATTTGTTGCCTTTAGTCGTCAAAGTTTAGAAGGAAAATAAAACTGAGATAACTTTTACTACTTACACTCAACCTACAAATGATAAGAATAATTACCCCGTTTCTGATAAGGGATTTACGGTAAAAACGAAAATGTTGACAATAGTAAAATAGAAATAAAATTATTTGAATAACACAGCAAAAACATGAAACTATGTTCTGGTTTATTGATTCTAATGAAATTATAGGTAATAAAATAAATATTACATATATTATGTGAGACAAATTAATTAGGCTAAGTAAGGTTATTCAGGATAATACATCCATAAATATGTATTTCCTAAGGAGTGAATAAATTTCCTTCTCTTTATTGTTTCAATGTTTATTGTTTTCACAAAACTGATTTAATTATATTTATAGTTAGGAAAACTTAATTCAATGTGGATAGAATTCACTTCAAATTCACTAACAAAATATGTTTTCAATAAACAGTTGAAAACAAAATACGAATGAATAAAACATTTGTTATTTTAAATGAAAGTTTTCATAATAACTACCTAAACTTACGAATTATTCCATTAGTATATAAGACATTACAACGATGATAAATGATCAGATTGCAAGATGATTTATGAAAAGATTCATGAATGACAATGAACCAGATACAATGTCAAAAAGAACTTGATGGACGATTCTTGTCATTCTCTTAATAGACATTATAACAAAACATATGTTTGAAATTTATCAACAATATAAGTAATCGTTTTGTATATATTTCTAGGTCAATTGAAATAAAAATAAATTATCACTAAATTCGGGACAACAGATGCAAATCATTTAGTGGGACAAACGGACAAAGAAGATAATGAAAAAATCTGATGTGGCCAGCATATTACCAACTATATCCAAAATCCAATCACGTCTGTATATGGATGTAAGAAAGAGGAATTCGTAAACTCGTAATATTTGGAAATGTAGTATTGGAGTTGTAATATTGAAGTTGTGTTGCAGTTACCGCGACCGAAATTATTGCCACACACAGACACACGCACGCGCACACACATCATCGTAAAAATAGTAAAATCGTATTCTAGGGACACTAAAACGTGCTTATTCATTAAAAACTCACTACCGAATTTTTTGATCAAAAACAATACCTTTCTTACCAAAAGGTGACGGAAGGTAAAAAGAAAAAAATCTGTTGTGGCCAGCACAATACCTCTCGCCACTTCCTTTTTTGGTTACATAAGTATAGGGCGCGAACAGTCATGTTACATTGTTGGCCTTGACAAGCAGATGTGGGGGCCCGTTTCAGAATGATAATTAGTCAGTATGTTTCATTCAGAATTTCAAGATTTTCAAAATACACGTAGTTAATTTGTCACCAGGAGTGTGGAATTTACTTGTCGAGGAAAATAAACCATATGGAATTGGAAAATCACTAAATTTAGAATGAGAAATTATGATACATCTATATACATAATTACTAGCTATCATTCTGACATGAGTCCCCATATCTGCTTGTCAAGGCGCCCTATTGTATTTAACATTTCTTGTATACCTACATTCTACACCAAAAATTGTACTTACATATATCTATTCCTTATATTTAGATTGTTTAATTTTAAATTCATTATATGAAGAAATTATGTCCTCTTCTAATTTTTCGAAATGTTTCCAATTCATTGTCAGGATTGACTGTATTTTTGAAGGATATATGTAATAGACCTATAATCTTAAATATTTAACTACTAATACATTAAGAAATAATATAATGTATATGTACTTCCCAGAAAAACTCTTTAGTAATATCTATGAATTTCTGACACTGACATTTATCTGTCAGTTACAAACAGTTCAACTGGTCAACTATTTTCCATGGCATCCTTTCGGCTGTAAAATTTATTATAACGTTATTTTATTTATTATATTTCTTTTATCTCTAAATCCATAGAATATATAATAAAATATTTAAATGTATCAGATAGAGAATTTAATTTTCTTTAATATTACCAAGAAAAATTTTCAAAAAATATTATGTAGAAGATTTTTTTTCAAGAATCTTCTACTTCCGGTTGTCCAATTGTTACCAAAACCTTTTCAGATCTTCCCATGAATGTCCGATTGGAAAATACGTAATTAAACAATTTTTAAGTCTTGTAGTTTTTGAGTAATCGTCCTTCCAACATCCTACATACATACACACACACACACACACACACACACATACATCCACACACACACACACACACACACACACACAGACATCATCGTAAAAATGTTAAAATCGGATTGTAGGGACCTTAAAACGTGCTTATTCAATAAAATATGGATATGTGATTTTTAGCATGAATGCAATACCTCTCTTAGCGAGAGGTAAAAATCTGTTGCGGCCAACACAATACCTCTCGCCACTTCCGTTTTTAGTTACATAAGTATAGGGCGCGAGCAGTCATGTGACATTGTTGGCCTTGACAAGAAGATGTGGGGGCCCGTTTCAGAATGATAATTAGTAATTATGTACATAGATGTCAAATTTCATGATTTTCAAAATTCACGTAGTTAATTTGTCACGAGGAGTGTGGAATTTACTTGTCGAGGAAAATAAACCACATGGAATTGGAAAATCATTAAATTTAGAATGAAAAATTATAATATTTGACAACTACGAGTATGTACATAATAACTAGTTATCATTCTGACACCGGCCTCCATATCTGCTTGCCAAGGCCAACAAAGTGACATGACTGCTCGTGCCCTATTGTATTTAACATTTCTTGTATACCTACACTCTACACCAAAAATTCTACTTACATCTATTCTTTATATTTAGATTTTTATTTTTAAATTCATTCTATGAAGAAATTTTGTCCTCTTCTAATTTTTCGAAATGTTTAATTCATTGTCGGGATTGACAGTATTTTTGAAGGGTATATGTAATATACCTATAATTTTAAATATTTAACTATTAATACAATAAGAAATAATATAATGTATATACTTCCCAGAAAAAATCTTCAGTAATGTCTCTGGATTTTTGACACTGACATTTATTTCTCAGTTACAAACATTTTAATTTTTCAACTGGTTTCCATGACATTATTTGGGCTGTGAGATTTATTACAACAGATTATTATATACCTTATATTTATTTATCTCTAAATCTATAAAAGATATAATAAAATATTTATATTTAATACAGGAACAAAAAAATTCAAAAAATAATATTTAGAAGACTTTTATTATGAATCTGCTACTCCCGGTTGTCCAATTATTACCAAAACCTTTTCAGCTTTTCCCAATAATGTCCGATTGAGAAATACGTAGTTAAACAAATATTAAGTATTATAGTGGATGATGAAGCTTCTTGACTGAATGGGTGTATTTATTAATTTCCATCATAAGTGTTATAGTTTTTGAGAAATCGTCCTTCCAACCTCTTCATACACGCACATACACATACAGTAATTTTTTTTAAAGATGTCCGATCAATGTCATTTGTATCATGAACGAATTAACAAATTGATATACATTTATCTCTTTCCTTTGCAAAGGCTATAAGTGTGTGCGATAAGGATGGATATAACACGCTTGTCTTTTAAAAATTCATATTGCTTCGACTAAGTTAAGACATTCCACTTTAAAACGATTCTCGTTGTTGATAATACTTTCGCTGTAACGTAAGTTTATTTATTAATTCAGATACATTAGCTTGATTCATAGCCGTACGAATAACGTTATTTTCTGTCAGTGTCACTGACACTGACATTGACATTGTGTCAGTTTCTTATTTTTCACATATTTGGTTTTACATTTACTAATAAACTTACCAGTTGACTAATTTTTGAATTTTGAATGCTTTTATTGTAACATATATTTTTATAATAATAAAATAACAGTAGTATCTAATGTACCCTTATGAAAACTAAGCAAGCGACTCTACTGAATTTGTCAGAATGGGCCTAGCAAAAATATGAATTCATACAATTCGTAGATGACCTTGATCGATCATCTTTCAAAATTTTTACTGTACATATACACATACACACACACACAGAGAGAGAGAGAGAGAGAGAGAGAGAGAGACAGACATCATCGTAAAAACCTTAAGATCGGATTGTAGCGACCTTAAAACGTGCTTATTCATTAAAATCTGGATATGCGATTTTTAGCATGAATCCAATACCTCTCTTAGCGAGCGGTAAAAAGGGACTTGTGTAAAATTAGGATTTCGAGAGAAGCATGCAACATTTTGCGGCAAAAATTTGGTGTTTTATTGAACCCATATTTTTGAACGGTATTGTGTAACAGTTATCATTTTGACAAAAGATGGTTTATATTTGCACGGATGTGTGTAATACGGTAAAAGCATTTTCACCAAATTTTTAATTTAACTCTTTGTTTAATAACTCGTACAATCCACCTGTATATTTGTTCTTGTTCTTCTGTTTATATAACTCTCATTGTGATAGCGCACACTGCTATTCCCTTCCCCACTTCCCCAGAGCACACAGGACAGAATGTTAGGACCCAGAGGGACTTGGGAAACCCGCCAGAAACCAGAATACAACGCACCGGAATACGTGAGGTACATGGCTCTCCATTTGTTACAGCTGTCACATGGTGGTGCTACGTTACCAAGTTGAAGGGAAGTAATGGAAGAGAACTGTGATAAGATTTAGGGAAGTCATTCAGATTTGAATCGGGCAAGAGATGAGAAATGAATCGAATATTGTATAACGTGGCAAAGTCGCCAATATGTATGAATGATTTGTATGATACATTTTAAAAGGGAAAGTTTCAGATAGTTGAAAAATTTGGAAAGGTGAGTGGATAAAGTGACACAACAAAATATGTAAGATTACCTATAGATAAATATTAGGTACTAAAAGCAACTATTTCTAAAGATTACATTACCTAATAACAGTTACAAATAAACAAGGTCAACGGATGTCAACAGTTTGCCTACCAGTATACGCTATTAAAGTTAGTCGACTTAATTTTTAAGCAAGTATACATGGTCAAATTGAATCAACTGTTTTTCTACCAGTGCTATTAAAATTAGTCGAACTAAATTTCAAACATAGTCAAATTTTTTGAGACCTAAATATGGTCAAATTGTGTCACTAATTTCTCTATTATTAAAGGTAGTCGAAATATTTCCTAAAAATGGGCACTTTGTTTGAAACAATAAACAACGTCAAAATGTCTGATCTGTCTACCAGCACTTAATATTAAAGTTAGTCGAACTAATTTTTAAACTTAGTTAAATTCTTTGAGACAAACACGGTCAAATTGTGTCACTAATTTCGCTATTATTAAAAGTAATCAAAATAATTTTAAAAAATGGACAATTTGTTTAAGACAATAAACATCGTCAAAATGTTTGATTTGCCTACCATCACTTAGTATTAAAGTTAGTCGAACTAATTTTTAAACGTAGTTAAATTGATTGTACAACACATGATCAAATTGTGTCACCAATTTCTCTCTTATTGAAGGTAGTCGAATTAATTTTTAAACATTGGCATTTTTACATCGTCAATTTTAAAATTTACAAAATATTGACTATGTTTAAAAATTAGTTCCACTAACTTTAAAAGTCTATGCTGGTAGAAAAACTGGTGATACAATTTTGACCTTGTTTATTACTATGTGCTTTCTACTTTTTAAACAGTCATTTTTTTTGAGACAATATACATGGTCAAACTGTTTATCATTTGTTTATCTTAAAGTTGGTCAAATTAAATTATTATTAAATTAAACATAGTTAAATTATTTGGGACAAATAAACATGGGCAAATTTAAAAAAGCTAATTTATTATCTCCTTTCATGTGTAAACGTTTTAGAAATCAATTCTTGATTTCGATTATTTTCGTAGCAGATAATATATTAAGTTTGAAGCCCGTTCATCTTTACAGAGTTACACAGCTTGTGAAATATTGGTTCGATTCTCTCCCAAAAGATTAAATGTAGAGTTTCGCTTGATGTAAAAAGATTTGTCTTCCACTGCGAAAGTATCGTATTAAACAAGAATCGAAAAATCTATTCGCTTGTAAAGTAAAAGTTTTGTACGAGTACTTCTGTACGCTAGCAGACACTGTGGAATTAAATATGAACTGTAGAACAAGATTGTTGCAAGCTGACATTGAAATGAAATTGCAAATTGCATAGCAGAACATCGAAGCTTATTATTATTTATTAAAATTGGATAGACATCAGTATTCATAGATACTTTTACGATGGCCATAAAAATGGAAAAATCTTACATAGAAGAAAATGATAACATTTCATGTTGCGGCCAGATAAATATTTTTTTAATCTTATAGTAGTCGCACACGATCTGTGAGACCGGCCACGAATATTATTCTGAATAATTCCTAACTTCACGGCTTAAATAACCTAAATACATTCCTAACTACTTTCCAGTGCTTATTTTCGTTTGTTTATGTTCAGTAGTATCGTGTATATGGTACATTCCGGTCTGACGCACCGGCGTGACTACTAGCGTACCATTTTTAACTTAGATCCTTTGACAAATTTGCCTAAAAAATCAAAATATCGATTGTAAGAAATATGTAAAATAGAAGCTACTGTACCACTATATAAAAATAAACAAGGTCAATGTGATTGAAAGAGAACAGCAAAACTTAATTTTCCTGTTATCCGTCCAATACTTACATTTACTTGCAGCATATCGCGGGCATCTATAATTGTATAGAAAATAGAGAAGAAAATGAATAGTTCAACTTATTAATCTATTTTTTATATCTCCGTGCATCTTAATATTTAAATTTAAGTTACTTTCCTATATTTCATAAAACTTTTTTTGGTAGTTTTGTTTTTATTGAAATGTCGTTATGTATTTTGTGTAATAAAGTAATAAAAACTACGTAAAGAATATTTAAATTTGATTAAATATTATTGTAATCTCAGAACACTATAATGGTGGTTCGGAATATTATAATGATTATTAAAATTAGGATCACCCGGTCTGGGAGACCGACGCGACAACTGTAGGGTTAAAGGCGGTACACAAACTTCAGAAACGGCAAGGAGGATGAGGTAAACGCAAAGGACCTCAAGGTTATAGAGGACGAGGAAGACAAGAATAATATAGAGTGAAAACAAAAAGGTCGTGAACGAGGAAAAAATGGAAGGACAACAAGGATGAGTAGGATGAGGAAAAGACAACAAGGATGAGAAAAACTAAGAGAAAATAAAGGACAAGGAGTCAGGAACACAGAGGATAAGGATTGTAGGACAGAAACGGCGTCAGGAGCGCGTAGATCGAGGACAACATAAATACGTAAAGGCGAGAGGACAAGAAGACATTACAGACGTCAAGGACAAAGGAAGTGCAGAGAACAGAGAAGGCGACGATGTTGGGAGGACAGAAAATATGTCAAGGACAAGGAAATTCGTCAAGGATGTGTAGAACAAGGATGACAAGAAAGACTTCAGAGCGCGGAATAGAAAGACAAGAAGTATGTGAAGCAAAAAGAGTAGGAGGAAAACAGAGGACGAGAATGGCGGGAGAACAAAAATGATTTGAAGGATGAGGAAAAAAAGAACGGCGAAGTGGACGATAAGGTCGGGGATGAGAAAATGATAGAAGGATGACAAATAAGTACGTGAAAATCAAGGAAGGAAAGGATGACGAGAAGGTCGTTAACACCGTGGGGGAAGAAATGGGCGAAGAGGACGAAGAAAACTGGGAAGCCATCAAGGATTTTACCTGAGTGTTAGCGTTAGGACGTAAGATATACTTTTCTGAAGGCGAAGCTTAGGGCAAAACTTGGCGTAGTCGAATGTTCGCTAGTCGTTATACTAAACAACTTTTCAACGTTTAATAATAGTAAATTTTGCTAAAATTAATTTCAATTTGTCCACAAACAACCACATATGTTTCGAGACTGTTTTATGATGAAAATTTTCAACACTGTTTATCTACCTGGCGTTTTGTTGAAACTACTAAACATTTCGTTCCATTTGAACACGAAATAAATGATATAATGACAGGTAGTTACCATCCACCAACATCGAGCTAAACATTGCGCTGAAATTACCAGAATCAACTGTCGATGTCATATTAAAACAGGAGCTATCGTCCGAATATTAATTCCGTGTAAAACATTATTGTATGATGGCGGCCACTCGTTTAATTCAAACGGGAAAACAAGTGCACAAAAACAAAGCCGCCTGTCCAGGTAGACTAAAATATATGCAGTTGACAACTTCCGTATTAATTTAAATTATTTATCAGTTGTTTAGTTAAGTGGAAAAGCGAATTAAAATTGAATTAATTGAGATGGATTTTCAGGGGAATGAATGGAATTTTCACAATGCTAAAGAAAGGTCACATATTTTGCTTTGGTCACCAGTCTTAATAGAGAATATTAAAAATACCTCCCGCAAAATATTTGGAATATATTTTCTTAGCTTTTATTAAACAAAATTAAAATGCCTTCGTAAGTCAGCAGTTCAGAGTGTGGATAAAACGTCGTGAATTTATTAAAAACTTCAGGAACTTACAGAGGTTGTTAGTTTGGGCAAATGCACAGTTTCATTATAATTTTAATGAAAATGAATGGTTTCGAACATGATCAAAATGATTTGATAAAAATGTCCCAATAAAAAAAAAACAGTAAGTTATTTTATTTCGCAAAAGTTAAGATTATAGATAAAATATAAATAAAAGGTTTACAATAGTTATTTATGTATCAAGGCACTGAAGTTTTACTTATATCACGAATGTGAAACTTCAGTGCTGACGAGAATATTAAATTTCATTTGAAATAGAAAAATCTAAAGTGACCAACACCATACCTCCCGCCATTTATTTTTTATTAATTTCAATACATACCATAGTGTTTCGTGGACGCGTGCCTGAGTGTCTGGTCGCGAAACTGGGGAACTGGATACGATCCTGACTAAAGCCAAATATTTCGAATTTTAAATGGCACAAAACTGACCCCTGCGATGCATTCTCGACGCCAGCAATGAGTGTCCGTGAGGTGACGCTTGGTAAACGCCTGTACGTTACAAATATGTCATCATCATTACAGATATCTGTGTACAAAGCAGATTTGCACACCCGGCCATTTAATATGTTGTGATGATATACGTCAGTCTAACACTCAATGTTGCTAATCTCTGACATGGAAGTTATTGTAAATAACACTCAAAATTATGTGTTTTATATCAAACTTCTTCATCGGAATTATTCAATTCGTTCTTCTTTACGTACAAATTTACAATTATATATAGTACACCTAATCAAATTATCTTACATGTACAATAATTATCATAAGGTTGTGAACACTACATTTTCATGAAATCGGCGTACAATGTATTACTTTACTGACGATTTCAGATAAAATTTGTTAAAAAATTTAATGAATGTTGTTTGAGGTAGTAGAATTTTTCAGTTTGACACGATAAAAGTTAAACCACTGAAACATATTAAAGGCTGGAACTCGTATACTTTACCTATACTGAAGACCTTTGAATGACAATTGCTGGAACATAGCCGAATAGTCGTATACACTCGGATTTAAAACCTATGTCATGGCCACTGAACGAAACGCACTAGAAGATGTAATTTTCGTGAACTCACGAATTGTCTCGATGTTTGCCGATTCCACCAGCAGCCGGCATTCAATAGGCCTTCACTATCATAGTAAATATGTGCATCCCAGTCAATAATGTATTTCAGTGAGTTAAACATTTAGTCTCACATCAAAATTAAGGCTACCGGGAACAGTCAATTCAAGTTTAGGGCCTATTCGAAAGCCTGATTACAGAGCACATCTTCAAATCCGCAAAAAATATCGTCCTTATAGGATTCGTTCTAATGACTTATCGTAAATATAGCGCCTTTTCAGGTTCGGAATAAAACATATTATTCAATAGAATCAGCGTTATCGTTATTTACGTTTAATTAAATTTTCATGAAACTCCCCCCCCCCCCTCATCTACCCCCCAAATGATTATTTACTTCCCTGGATTAGTAGGGAATACCGTTGTTTTGTCATCCGCTTGTAAACAAACATCTTCCTCAACAATTAAAGGTGTCACACAGGTATTGTCCTACCCTCTCTCATATACCCTCTCTGCTGATTCTCTCTGAAGCGCGAAAGATTGCTTCCGTTTATAGATCCAGGCCTCGTGGGCAGGAGAGACTGCGCGTTTGAATACGATTTCCATTCAGAGAGGAGAGAGAATAGCACATGATGGAGAAAACCCGGGGGAAATTCATTCGATATAAATTTGATATCTTATCTGCAATCAAATGTGGAGTTTGTTGTTTTACGTCAACTCTAAGACGAAGGATATTAGACAAGGTTTCATACTTAGCAAGGAAGTTTATGATAGGTTAAATTAAACTACACAGTTTAATACATATTTACATGAGAGGACATAATCAACGATGACGAGGAAGGTATTTCCAGGACTTTGTAATATTGAAATCGAGAAATATTTTTAAAAAAGAATCTGCGGTTCTGTTCATCTTGAATTTCAAATACAGGAAAAGAAATGAAAACATAAGGATGATGACAAAACAATCTAGTAAGAAAAATACTAGAAGATAGAAGTAGGAACAAAAAGGAAGAGGAAGACTGGAGAAAGCATGGGAACAAAAATAGCAGAACTAGGAAATAAAAGAGGTAAAACTGCAACAAATAGATGGCGAAGAAAAAAAATAAGTGAGAGGGAAGGATTAAATGTTACTTTTTTGTATGTTTTTACCTTCGGTCACCTTTAGGTAAGGAAGGTATTATCGTTGGTCAAAAAATTCAAAGGTGAGTATTTAATGAATAAGCATGTTACTATTTTTACGATGATGTATGTATGCATGTATGTGTGTGTATGTGTGTGTGTGTGTCACACACACGTCACGATCGTTTCGGTCGCGATAACTCCAATACCACAATCTCAAAAATTACAATTTTTTCGTATTCCTCATTCTTACATCTAAATGAAGATTTGATTAGATTTTGGTTACAATTGAACAACTGGAAGTACCTTAATTTGAAACTTTAACTGTGTAACACAATTAAATGTAATTTTTGACTATTAATGTTATAAATATTAAAGAATATTTTATTCTCGATTTAATTGCATTATTTTCTTCATATTATAATAATAATAATAATAATAATAATAATAATAATAATAATAATAATAATAATAATAATAATAATAATAATAATAATAATAATAATAATAATAATAATAATAATAATAATAATAATAATAATAATAATAATAATAATAATTTTATTCCCAACAAAAACCATTTACAGGGAAATAGTGAGTACATATTGTATACTATTACAATAATAGATAAAGAAAAAAAAAAAATTTAGAAAAAAATATCTTCATAAGTGTTGACGGCATTTCGGCACATCACATGGACCGGTGAGTTGGCCAGGACATTGGTGTTTGCAGTTGGCAGATGGAAAGACCTGTTTTGTCTGGAAAGCAACCTTGGAACATATAAACAAATACACGACAATAACTGAGGGCAATCAATTTTGTTCGCTAGAAGCAATTTTAAAAATTTAGCTGACTGTAGTTCTCGTCTGATTTTAAGAGATGACATGTCGTGACGCTGCAATAACCTATTATGGTCTATACCGCGTTCAGGATATATTCTATCCTGTTTATATGACAAATATTTCAAGAAACGACGATGTATACTGTTTAGTGCAGATGATTGGTAATCGTACGTAGGGTACCATATTATAGATGCATAATCGAGTTTACTTTGAACGAATGAATAGTATAAGGTTTTTAGTAAAGAAACATCATCGAAAGGTTTAGTCACTCTTATGATAAAGCCGAGAGTTTTACTGGCGGACGAGCAAATATTATTAGTATGCTCAGTAAATTTGAAATTATGAGAAAATGTCACACCAAGATCTTTCACGGAGGTTTTTTGTGTTAGACTAATATTGTTCATTTTGTATTGAAAATATATTGGCATGTGTCTACGAGAGTAAGTAACATAGCAGCATTTATTGACATTTAAAATGAGCTTGTTGTTTAGGCACCAAGTGGACATATAATCTAAATTTCTTTGTAAGGCCAAGGTATCGTCTGCTGTGTTAATGCTAGAATAAATTTTGACATCATCTGCATAAGCAAGCACGGGACATGAGAATGACTGTAATAATTCATTTATAAATAAAGTAAACAATAATGGACCTAAATTCGAGCCTTGAGGCACACCAGATGTCGAGATAAAATGCTGTGAAGAGAAACCATTGTATGAAACAAAACAAATTCTGTCTGTGAGGTAAGAATGTATTAGCTCTACTAAATTTGGCGCAGCTCCATAAGTACTAAGTTTCCCTAGTAGCAAACCATGGTCAATACAGTCAAATGCACGAGAGAAATCTGTATATACTGTAATAATTTGTCCCCGCTGATCTAGCTCTTCTGAGACGAATTGGGTGAAACAAGCAAGGTTAGTTGTAGTTGACCGGCCTTTGACAAATCCATGTTGATGAAAAGAGATTAAGGACTTTGTGTTAAAATATATTGTGTTATATATTACTTTTTCGAAAATTTTCGCAAAAGTGTTTATCATCGAGATTGGTCTGTAATTGTTAATATAAGATTTATCGTCTTTTTTGAAAACAGGCGTAATTACAGTTCTCTTCCACCGCTCTGGAAAAGTATGACTGGAAATTGACAAATTTATTATTATTGACATCGGTTTGGAGAAAGCATATCTGCAGTCTTTGACAATGAAACACGGAATGCGATCCTCTCCAGCGGAGGTTTTATTCGGTAATTTTGATATTATAGATGTTATGTCATCCTCGCTAATTGTAGATATGTTGAATGGTAGGTAATTTGACATATTTTGCGTATTCAACGTATTTAGAGATAAAAAATTATAAAGAAATTAATTATCAAAAATCTTGTAATCTTTGCTGCGTCATTATGGAAACAATTTCAATAATTCAATTCAAGTATAATTTAAACAATATGTATGTGAAATAATTTTACTGAAAATACAAAAAACTTTCTCTGTGCTGGGACAACAGATTTTTTTAAATGCTTATCGATAGAGTTTCCAAGACAGTAGGTTTTATTTACAATTTACTGATCAGGAGGCGGGGGCGGTAAGTAAAAAAAAACAACCAAAGCTTACTTTAAAAATGACAACTATATTTTTTTAATATGTCAAAATAATTTTCAAACCTTTTTTTAAAAATTTTGTGCGTTGATTATGCAAAAAACGTAATAACCATTACAGTCAGTAAATGATCTTCTACCGGTATCGAATGTATTAGAGATCTCCAAAATCATCCTCATCCGGTAGGAAGCACTTACTAACCTTAATAAATAACTATTACATCATTCAATTTGCCTAGTTAAATTCCTATTCTATCCCAAAAATATTTGAAAGTTACTAAATTTAATGAATGCAATTAAGCAGGCGAGTAAGATGATTATTCTGTTTAGTAATAGTGTGACCTATTAGAGTAATTAACTGAGATTATTCGTATATGAACGACAAATTTCCTGTTATAGTTATCACCAAACGCCTAATTTATTACAGTTCGGAATGAATACAGAGAACGCTCCCTGATACTGCTTACAGTATATTACACCAAGATATGCAGCAAAGTTTGACATATCTATTACTGAGGATAATCCCTCATAATATAGACGTCAAAGAGAAGTTTGGACTGAACTACGTTTTCATTCACAACTTTGCTAATTTAATATAAAATTTTTCATGCTGATGTATCCGCAATATAACAGTTTACTAATTCCAAAACTAGTAATCTAAACTTTTACAAAGCTGGAACGAAGAAATTCATGAATAACTTTGGAAACTTTTAAAATTTGCCTTGAGTGATCAATACTTTCAGAATTTTTTTTCCTTTCATTTGCGCCGAAGTTCAAAGGGGACGGATAATCGCATAACATGAAACTTCCTTAAAAGGTGGAAGATCACATATGAATGTGTTATCTTTAACTTTATTTTCCTATATTACGATGCAGCTACAGTTTAAAAGAAACTTTAAAGATGCAGTTATCAAAAAGAAAAGAAAAAAGTAGTCATAATGGTTCGGCCGGCATAATATTTTACCTAAATGACATTTCATATATTACAAAAAACTCAATAAATATTTTATTCCTACATTTTTTTATTATTACCTTAAAATATACAATTTCTGCTTAAATTAACAACAAAAATTAAATAGATTCGATAACATTTAGATTTTAAACTAAATTAAATTAACTTTGTTTTAAATGACTGTTGCAGTTTGTTAAAATTTATCTTGTAATTCAATTTGAATAAAAACTTTTTTTGGACAGATCAAAAAAATGTTTCAGACAAATGTTATAGTAGATAGTTTAAGAATTTTACAAATGTTTTATTTTCAAAAATCAATCTAGTGGTTTTCAAAATATCTTGTTTTGAAATTTTTGATCGGTCGCCATTTTGTTATTTGATAAAATATTTAGAAAATAATTGTAAATGCAAATGTTTTAGAGAACCGAACGCAAATACTGAAAGTTTTTATATTTTTTAAATATTCCTTAAAATAAGGGAGTAATGACGATTTTTCGAAAAACAAAAATCGCCAATTACTAGGAATTTGAACTAAGAAAAGTTGTTTGTTTAAATGAGTTCTAACTTCTAACTGCCGTTTTCGGATGTCACAACTTAGTATTAACACCCTGTATATATATATATATATATATATATATATATATATATATATATATATATATATATATATATTTAAATTAATAAAAATAAAATGGTGGGAGGCATTGTATTGGTCACATCAGATTTTTAATAGAGAAATAGCAAAAAGAAATTACCTTCTCGTAAAACCTACATGCTATTTAATTTTTCTTTAGTGCGAATTTGTTTTCCGATCATTTCCCGTCATTGTACGGTAAGATCTCGAGTATTTGATCAGCGATTTTGTTTCAGAATTTTCCTTAAAGCTCGATGATCAGCATTAGAAGTTGACGGTGTACAACCAGTTTTTTTTCTTTCCATAATATGTCCATTTTCTTTAAACAAATTAATAATACCTTTAGTGTAAAAACTTATAACTAACAATGTCAAGTACTTGGTTGATTTCAACAATATATCAATTGTTTTGTCTACAGTTTAATCATTCACCATCTACTTTGTGCAAAATTTATTAGTGGTCAAACTATTCTGATTCGTATGTTATAGTTAATTTAATTTAGTTTAGAACCTAATTATCGAAAATGTTTTCTTTTTGTTGTTAATATAAGCTGAAATTATATATTTTACGGTAATAATATAATTTGTGTGAGAATAAAATATTTATTGAGTTTCTTGTAATAAAATGGAATGTTATTAGATAAAATATTTTGCCAAACGAACTAATACATATGCTTTAGGGTTCGTATGTATTATTTAGCTCCGTGCATATATTATTAATGTCGATTTTTTTAAAAATAGAAAGTGTGTACCTATATGTTTGTTTTCTCACTATCGTCTATAAACTACTCCCTCAGATATTAAATGTGTGAAACCTCGCTTACAAATCCTTTCTCCTAAGTGTGTGCATTACGAAACTAGTTGCAAGATGGTATTTGGCACCGGGGAAACAATACTAAAGATACATACAAAGCCAATACTCGAGCCAGACTACACGCATAGTGGATTGTTTGAGAACAAGAGAGTGCTTTTCATAGCCACCTGCTTTCCTAGCAGTCGAGGAGAAAATGCATCTTCCTTGGGGAGAAATTCAAAGCAGAAAGAAAGCGACTGTGATTGTTTTTCGATAGAATTCACGCAAGATTAGAGAGATTTTATAATGCTCTTTCAACCACTTGAAGGAAAATCGGAGAGAGAAAATTTGACAAATAATGAGCTATGTGACCAATTTTTATAACCTCTTTATCTAAAGATGAATAGGAAGTGTCGCTTTTCTCCAAAAAAATCAGAACACAATTTCACAATATGATTATGTAAGTATACACGGTGTATCAGGAATAGTGTAAAAAAATTAATAGCGTATTTTGCGTAAAAAACTTGATAAATGTACTAGTTTTTGCGAAACGTTGGCTGCAGATTAAATTAAAAAAATTTTGGACTGCAATCCTATGTATTTTTTCATCTAATATTTTCAATTTTTATTAGTAATCAAAAAAAATACCTATAAGAAAAATAAGTTATATAACAATAGTTATAAACAGTTTTTAATAATTTTTTATATTTTATTCCATTTCCTATTGTATGGTAACTTGTTTTTTAACTGTTAACTATATATTTTCGATAGGTAATTAATTTTTTCTAAAAGTAAAATATCTCAAAAACTATATCCCTTGTCGAGTTTTAGTAAGAGTACCTTTTGTGTATTTTTGTATGTAATATTTTATAAGTAAAACGAAAAAATGTAATAAGTAAAAAATAACGATAAAAAACGTTCATGGCTTTCCTATATGAGACGCCTCTGGTTGAGATACAAAAACAAAAGATAGCATAAATATAATAATAATAATAGTAATAATAATAACTTTATTGAGACCCACTCAAAGCGACGTTCAGCCAAAGGCTGTTCTTCCACCTAACCCAGAATACAATATCAAATGTTTTTGTGAACAGTACATATTTTATATAATAATGCACAGACATGCGTACATATAACAATTCAGACAATGAATCAGTTTAACTATTGTTTAAGATGATTTTTAAAGTTATTTAATGGTAAGAGTTTTTAAGAAATTTCGTTATATAATTTGGATCCTTCATGCGAAAATGAACCTCTAAACTTACTTTTTTAAAAGAAGGAATTATAAATAAATCCGTACCAAGTTTATATATTTTTTCTTTATGGTGCTTACTATATAAGTAAGGTGGTATATTTATTGTATAGTATATTTTATGGAAGAGAGACAGATAAAGAAAATTCTTTCTCCGATCAATGAGTTTTATTTCAGCTTCTTGTCTCTATGATAATATATGATCAAATTTACGCACATTATAAAGGAAGCAGAGACAAGAATTTTGAAAACGTGTAATTCTATGTATGTCTTGCTTAGTAAGATTAGGAACGTAAACACAGGCACAATATGCGTCTAAATTAATAATATCCTCGTACCAAGTTTCAATATTTTAGTTGCAACTTATAACAAAGTTATTAATAAAAATGTGCCATGAGGAACGTGCACTTTTAAAGGGCTATAACTAAAAGTTTCCGGACATACATTCATTTAATATTTTTTACTCAAAATGATCTCAGGAATACGCGACTAATTTGTTTTACAATAGTCCTGATACACCCTCTATATTTGTGGCTTTCAATGGTATAATCAAATGGGTTCTTTCCATTTTAGTATATTGGTTTATCTAATTTATATACTCGTAATGCAGTACTTAAAATAATGTACAATTTTATTATTTAAATAGAAAGCTATTAAAAATACATTAGAGCAAAGTTTAAATGCAAACAGAGAAACAATAAAACGCATACAATTTGTATTCATTTCAGTGAAGCACTAAACTTCACTGAAAATTTAGCAATTTCATTCGAGATTATAGTACAACATAATAGCCAACTAAAACGATATGGCGCACGATCTAATCTGATAAGGATACTTCATAATTCATGTTTGTGCTACTATAAACCCCCATAATTATATCGTGACAAAATGTATGCAATGTCCACCATTCGTGCGAACTAAAACATTTATTTTTTACTGGAGCTCAAAGCTACTTGCATATTTTTCAAATTCATAAATATCCAAATGCACGAAAACGGATAAAACTAAGTAACAGATTTACTTGGATTTTAAACCACGAAAGATATACAACTGTTCAGGTTTATTTTGAAAGCTTTCTGGAGTGAAAAATTGTGTAGATGAACGAACATATTTCGTGCAAAACTGCAACAATTTTTCAGTATTTCTTTGAAAGAAAATTGTGAAAATTTTATTTGGCATCAACGAATCCAATGATAATAAAAATTTGAGGAATCTGATTTTATTTCTTCGTTAAAAAGGGAAGAAACTTCATTTATTTTACGGGCTCTCAAATTTTATTGACATTGATTTTATTAAAATGTCAGAGTTTTGTAACAGTATTTGTTCTACTATAAAATATATGAGACTTTTCAACAATATAGAAGTATTTTTACACCTTTTTTATCCTAGACAACTTATTTCATGAAAAAGGAATTATCATTTTGTAAGACAATTTCTTTGTTTTTGATGACGCTTTATGCCAAGAACACATTAGAAATATAATTTAATTACATCCTAATGTTTCTACTTTAGTATAACAATTCCTTCGTCTTTTAAGTAGGGGTAACAGCTGTGAAAATCGTCGATCCGGAAAACGAAACAACTATGACTAATTGTAACGTTGCGCCTTTTTCTCTAATTTTCATAATGAGTGTGTTACGTGTTGGGTGTTATTTCCACATAACACGAAGTCACAGTAACAGAAATGCTTGCGTTTTACACCTTACGACAATCGGACATGATACCGGTCTTTTATACGGAGTACAGAAGCGAAATGCGTGCGTGTTTATTAAGTTTCGAGTGGAATATTTTTCAAAAGATAAACGTTGTACTCATTATTTTTAGCTGCGGTATTGGATAAAATTTTGCATCAAACTTTGTGAAACAATTCAAAAGATTTAACAGGTTTTCGGTTACGATATCAGGGACCTCACACAAATTAAGAAGTGTTGTTGAATTATTAGCAACTAAACAAAATGTTGCTAAACTTTGAAATGTTGTAACTATTTTTACCTCTCGCCAAGAGAGGTACTGGATTCATGCTAAAAATCGCATATCCGCATTTTATTGAATAAGCACGGTCCCTAGCATACGATTTGAACATTTTTACGATGATGTCTGTGTGTGTGTGTGTGTGTGTGTGTGTGTGTGTGTGTGTGTGTGTGTGTGTGTGTATGTGGTAGGATGTTGGAGGTACAATTCTACACAACTAAAGACCTGTTTAACTACGGATTCCTCAATCTAACATTAATGGGAAGAGTTGAATAGGTTTTGGTAACAATTGGACAACCGGAAGTGGTATTTTCTTAATAAAAATCTTCTAAATATAATTTTTGAAAATTTATGTTACTGCAATAATAAAGATGTTTAAATTCTTAATTTGATACATTTTTTTTTATTATTATATCTTGTATCAATTTAGAGATATATTATATAATAATATAGAATAATCTGTTGTAATAAATCTCTCTGCCCAAACAACTCCATGGAAACCAATTGAGATATTTAAATGTTCATAATTGACAGATAAATGCAAAAGTCAGTTTCAAGAATCAACAGTTTTATTAACATTACAGAAAGCTTTTTCTGAGAAGTAAGTACATTTAAAAATTCTTATTGCATTATTAATTAAATATTTAAAATTATAGGTATATTAATATTACATATATCCTTAAGAAACATCGCTAATTCCGTCAGGGAATATAAAGAATTTTGAATATATTAGAAGAGTAGGAGAAAATTCCCTATATAAGGAAAGAAAAGATACAATTTGAATTATTTTTATCGATCCTGACCGACGCCAAAAATTAATTTTAATGACACAAAGTTGATCCCTGTGGTGCACTTTCCACGACAGCAATGAGTGCCCGTAAGGTCACGCGTGGTAAGCGCCAACGCGGTACAAATATTTCATCATTTACCGATATCTGCGTACAAAGCAGATTGGCACAACCATCAATAGGTAATATGCCGTGATATATTTATTTATTATTTATTTATGTAACATAAAATGGAAATGGCGAGAGGTCATGTGTTGGCCACATAATTATTTTTTATTTAATTAATAACATTAATAATAATGTATTTATTTGGTTTGAGATCCTTTGACCTGTACAAGTTTCATAATTTACATTACAATTTGACAATTATTACAGAAAAATTTTTAGTGCCCTCTGTTGGCACCCTCGTTACATGTAGAGTAGCTTATAGTGACCTCTGCTGCCACTCGGACTCATCTGGGTGTAATTTTTTTTTTTTATTAAAAACTGACTCGTGTGGGATTCGATCGCTGTCCCACCTCATGACCACAGACGACCGTTGTTAAATTATATACATATTGTTGCAATTGGCAACTACAAACATTTTCCCTGAACTATTTCTATAAATTGTATGTTTGTTTTGTGCTTGTTCCATACCATGTATTTTCTATCATAAAAGTTGGATGGTTTACGTTTCCAACAAACCTACACAAATAGTGAAAAATTTGCACAAAATTCTGTCGACCAGTTTAAAATATAGATTTTAAACGTACAAAAACTGAATATGTTATTCAAGTATTCTGCCATTTAATATTGGGTTACATCACCTTTATTACTATTAACAGTTTTAATTCTGTTGTGCATCGTATTCACAAAATCTGCATATTCTTATGTTATAGTAATGTCCCATACGTCTTGCGAGGTACAATTTACGGCACACACTGAATTTTTACCGAAATTTTCATACAGTATCAAAAGTAAAGAGTTTCGGTAGAAGATAAATCTGGAGTAGAAGATGACCCTTTAAGGCCTATGGTACACTTGGGGCGGTTTTGAAACATTTGCTCGTTAACACTGGCGATATAATCAAAAACTGATGTGTAATTTGTTGACAAAAATTTAGTTAAAAAAATGACATTGAGTACAAAGGAGCTTGTATGTGTAATTTACGCCCTAAATAAAATAGAAAATAAACGTCAAAGGTGATACTGGGTTCATCCCGTAATATTTAAATTTATAGTCTCTATTGCCGTAGTCCCGGCTTAATACCCTTCAGATCGCCTGCTGGCTCTGAAGCGTCAAATATTTTTTTCGGTGTTGAACATAACGTGGAAATGTGACGAATATTCAGAATGAAACGAAATCTCAACAGAGAATCTGTCGAGTCGAGTAGAGGTCGCGCTGCAAGTGTGAACAGATCTATAAGAAACAATGCAATATACTCTTTGCGCGTCGAAACCGCTGTACACGGAGCGACCGCTACAAGTTGCGGTCGGAAACCGGCGCTCCGCGGCGTAACCGCAAGTGTGTCATCTCTCATAAGAATACATTGATTGCACGTAGAGTGACCACGCCGCAATGAACCCGCCGCGCGAGGCTGCCGCAATTTCGGCCTAATGCCGATTGAACTATGATCACCCGTTATTTGGTCCACAGTTTATTCTTTATTTAAAGTAGATAGTTGAAAAAACACTGTTGTGGCCATCACAATACCTCTAGCGCTCTTTCCATTGTGGTATATATAAGTATTATATTTAACATTTCTTGTACACACAAAAAGTCTAATTACATCTTATCTTTATATTTACGTATTTTCTATAATTTTAAATTCATTCTATGAGCAAGTTTTCTCCATTTCTTCTAAATGTTCGTTTTTACAATTCATTAACGGGATTGGCGGTATTTCTGAAGGGTTCATGTAATATATACCTATAAGTTTAAATATGTGTAATTAATAATACAATTAGAAATATTAAATACCGTTCCCAGAAAAACCCTACAGTAGTACGTCTGAATTTCTGACAGTGACATTTACCTGTCAATTACGAACATTTAAATTTCTCAAGTAGTTAACATGGAGATGTTTGGGCTGTGAGCAGGCTGTGAGATTTATTACAACAGATTATTTTATAGATTATATTTCTATATCTTTAAATCTATAGAAGATATGATAAATAATTTTGTTTTTTAATATTTGTAATAGCATAAATTTAAAAAAAAAATATTTAGAAGATTTGTGTTAAAATAATACTACTCCCGGTTATCCAATTGTTACCAGAACCTATTCAACTCTTCCCATTACTGTTAGATTGAGGAATCCGTAGTTACATAGTTCTTTAGTCTTATAGAATTTGAGAAATCGTAATTCCAACAACCCCAAACACACATCCACACATACACACACACACACACACACACACACACACACACACACACACACACACACACAGACCAACATCATCATAAAAATGTTATAATCGGATTCTAGGGACCTTAAATTTGCTTATTCACTAAAATCTGGATATGCGATTTTTAGCATGAATCCAATACCTCTCTTAGCGATAGATAAAAATTGTTTAAATATCCCACTATTTGTGTAGGTTTTATTTTCTGAGGTCGGAATAATTATGAAGAAATTATGTCAGAATATTGGTATTAATAAGTATTTAGTTTTCTAAAAAAATCAGCTAAAATATTAAAGATAATGCGACAATCTATATTTTTATTGTGATATGTTCTATATTATAGTAATAAAAAGCAATAGTCAATTAAGGCAAATAATGTCAACGATTATCCTTTTATCAGCAAATTGCAAAGTTCGGAACATGGTCATAATTTTTATTTTCTCCAAATAATATAGTAAACCCCAAAGTAAATACATGGGCATTACGAGCAGCAATTCTCCTGACGAATACGTTCTTTTAACACATCTATCAACAAAGTTTAAGTACTAATCATATTTTCCTACAAGTGCTAATAAATATCAAGGTATGCTTCGCTTGCTACCCTATTAATAACTTCTATTATATCGTACATAAATAAACTGACATTTTACAATTTGCTCCACTTGGAAACATGAATAAAGACATAGAAGACAGCACTGCTGAACGAGTTGCAGAACTTCATAGTAATGAGATTTAACTTTGGAAGTTTCTATCGAATTTTTAGTTTGATTTTGAAATTACGAAGTTAAACATAAAGAATTTCACATTTCAGGAACAATCAAAGAAGACGTAATAGAAGAACTACAAAAATTGAAAATGCGTTGAATGTAAAACAAAGTTAATAAAAGAAAGAAAGAAAAAACAAACACTCTTGGTTTCGGTTATGTATTTTTCTCGCTACCAATTTGATAACTTAGCATTACGTTCTAAAAAAGTCGACAGTATTGGAAAGTAACTTATCCACTAAAAATAGCAACACATCGAACTGAATATAAACAAATGGTAGGTACGGACAGTAAAGTTGATTTACCGCGTTAAATCACCACTTTGTAATTGAAGTTATGTTTTATTCGTGAAGCGAACCACTCATTCGATAAAATCGTATAATACATAATAAAGAGAATTTCATGCTGAATACATATTTTGAAACCGTGTGATTCTATTTTTAACCGTGTTAGAATGATGAATGAGCCGATTTGATGTGTCTATAACTCGCAACTGATCTTTAATTCAATTTAAAATCTGTTGGAAACCATTGTTAAAATATTTCCAGGAATAATATTAAGAATCCCAAGTAATTATTTCAAATTATAACGAATGCATGCAAATATATAAACCACAAAATCATCGATAATTTACTTAATTCGATGCAACGACGAATCCAATCTATTATAAATAATTGTTAAAGTATTAAATATGTAATAATGTTTATATATATATATATATATATATATATATATATATATATATATATATATATATATAAGTATATATAATGATTGTCAAAATACATATACATACAAATAATTTGACGTATAAAACGTTACGCTTATGTTCGTCTGTTGTTTCTAATTCCATGGCTAATACTATTAAATTGTAATTCCGCGAAATTCCAAATTTTATTTTTGCAGTTATGAAGTAGCCAAAATGAATTTTTTTATTGATTCGGATGTATAAATTTTTGCTTTACAACATCCATTTGATTTTTTTGTCTAAAATACGTAGGGGAGCTATGCGCATGGAAAAACTGATTCCCCATGTTAAACGCCTATGTTTCACTTTCCGTGATACATCCTATATATGTATATAATCAGAAACCCTTTTACCATAAGGTGTAGGCTTTATTTTTTGTCTAATTTAAGTTTCTTTTATAAATTGTTATTCTGGTTATTTTTTTAAAAATAAATATTTATACAGTCGCTCTCTATTTATGTCCCATTTAAGGTCGATAAGGTTTTATAAATATGTCACCCTTACTATATATAAGAAGTTTGAAAATATATTAAATAATTAAAATATGGGAAGAGTATTTTTTATTGGTTCCTATGAGTCTCTCTATTTATGTCCGATACTGTATGTACTGTATATATTCATTTAAAAATCTGCGATTAGAAGAAGACTAGCACAGCTAGAAATATTTTATACTGACTTATAATGACAAAAAATGAGAACAAGAAACACAAAATAAATCTGAACTATATTATCTACATAGACTGCAAGAAGATTAAAAAAGATACGATTAAACTTAATAAATATTCAACGATTTGAATCACGTCTTAATTCGAACAATTGGAAAGGATATATCCTCCATTTATCATGTCCTTTATCCTCTCAGGTTCATTGGTTTTCGTCCAAGCACCCCTTGACCTCTTTTAAAAAAGTAATAATATCTGGGCGATACAATACTCACATTCCTTCCCGCGTTCGGGAGGTAATATGTGAGATGACTTCGGGCGTCAAGACGCCGAAGCTCGAGCGGCATTGTCCGTCGCGGACGCCGATCAAGGAATGAAAAGGCGACCTATGGAGATTTAAATCACAGGGGGATTTTAACAATGTTTATGTCAATAACTTTGCCAGCGGTATTTGTCAAGTATTGTTAAAGGAGGTTCCACTGGAAGGCAATTTAAGGCCTTATAAGACTCAAAAAACGGATTGCATACATAAATAAATGGAAGAGATATATTTTCAAAATTGTTACCTCATCTTTTTACATCATAGGATATATTGGTTATGAGAAGTTTAAAGAAGGAATATTTTTCTCACATCAATTTTTCTTCATTATAATAATTTTAAAAAATTTATGTGTCCAGCACATTACACACATTACAAATGACGATAGAACACGTAAATATAGCCACCTATACTAGATTGATCATTTATCTAGGTAGTAAATATTGCTCGGTTTTTATTTTTATTAAATATGGTTGTTTAATTCGTGTTTACTATAGATCAAGGGTTAATAATCATTTCTGCTTTTGTTGTTTCAATTCTAATAGGGCTATTCTGTAAGCATCGCTATGATATATCGAATCGTTAAAACAGTATATCGTTATAAAAATAAGGAAAATCGTTTAATAGGCTTATTCTGTAAACGGTCGGTATGACATTATGCATTGTTATATCGTTATTATAACGATAATCGTTAAATTGGTATTCTGTAAACAATAATTTAATTCTACACAACGAAAAAAATCTGTTGTGGCCAGCACAATACCTCTCGCCACTTCCTTTTTTTGGTTACATAAGTATAGGGCGCGAACGGTAATGTTACATTTTTGGGCTTGACAAGCAAATGTGTGGGCCCGTTTCAGAATGATAATTAGTAATTATGTACATAGATGTCAAATGTTAGAATTTTTCATTAAAAATTTCAAGATTTTCTAAATTTACGTAGTTAATTTATCACCAGGAGTTTAAAGTTTACTTGTATGCCTTAGATATTTAACATTTAATTCTGCTCCACATGGAATTGGAAAATCACTAAATTTAGAATGAGAAATTATGATATTTGACATCTATATACATAATTACTAGCTATCATTCTGACATGGGCCCCCATATCTGCTTGTCAAGGCCAACAAAATCATATGACTGCTCGCTCCCTATTGTATTTAACATTTCTTGTATACCTACACTCTACACCAAAAATTCTACTTACGCATACATCTATTCCATATATATTTAGATTGTTTAATTTTAAATTCATTTTTGATGAAGAAATTTTGTCCTCTTCTAATTTTTCGAAATGTTTCCAATTCTATTAATACATTAAGAAATAATATAATGTATGTACTTCCCAGAAAAAGTCTTCAGTAATGTCTTCGGATTTCTGACACTGACATTATCTGTCAGTTACAAACAAATTAAATTTTCAACTATTTTCCATGGCCATTCTTTCGGCTGTAAAATTTATTATAACAGATTATTTTACATACTATATTTCTTCTATCTCTAAATCTATAGAATATATTGTAAAATATTTAAATGTATCAGAAAGAGAATTTATTTTTCTTTAATATTATCAAGAAAAAATTTCAAAAAATATTATTTAAAAGATTTTTTTTCAAGAATCTTCTACTTCCGGTTGTCCAATTGTTACCAAAACCTTTTCAGATCTTCCCATGAATGTCCGATTGGGAAATACGTAGTTAAAAAAATTTAAAATCTTATAGTTTTTGAGTAACCGTCCTTCCAACATCCCACACACACACACACATACACACACACATCCACACACACACACACACACACACACACACACAGACATCATCGTAAAAATGATAAAATCGGATTGTAGGGACCTTAAAACGTGCTTATTCAATAAAATCTGGATATGCGATTTTTAGCATGAATGCAATATCTCTCTTAGCGAGAGGTAAAACTCTGATGTGGCCAGCACATAACCTCTCGCCGTATATTTTACCTGGCTGTATGTATAAAGCAAAGAATATTTTTATAAATACAAATAATATATTCATATAAATCTATGACGTATAAACTTCTTTGTTATTCAATAATAGCATGTCTCAACATGAAGATATTTTACCATAAATTATGTTACAATAAATTACAAAGTAGAGTACTATATATAAATATTAGGCTGGTAACAGCAATTTTCAATTCGAACAACGTTGTTTACTTTCTCTTCATATTCTTCTAGTAAAAACATTAATTTTGGGCGGTCTAAAATGTATATATGGATTGTGCATCTATTCTTACATATCTTCTTTTACATTTTATTTTTTCATACATGTTATATCTAAATAACACTAATTCCCTTTAATAAAGTGACGGATAGATTGCACTCCGATTATTCTTATATCGATGTGTAATTTTGTCAATATTTACAACTTACTTGAGAAGAATTTGATAGCTTTTTCGCAATTCAAAGTTACTCTAGTCTATAGTACTGGTGTACATTGTCCCATAATGTTTGAAACAAATTTAAGTCCTTCAACCTAGACTTGTCATCTCCATAATAGTCACAGATCAAGAATTAAGGGATTCTCCAAGTACATTTTTCTTTCATTACTCATTATTTCTGACACTGACATTTATCTGTCAGTTACAAATAATTTAAATTATCAACTATTTTTCATGGCATTCTTTCGGCTGTCAAATTTATTACAACAGATTATTTTATATATTATACTTCTTTTATCTCTAAATCTATGGAATATATAATAAAATATTTAAATGTATCAGATAGAGAATTTAATTTTCTTTAATATTACCACGAAAAATTTTCAAAAAATAATATTTAGAAGATTTTTTTTCAAGAATCTTCTACTTCCGGTTGTCCAATTATTACCAAAACCTTTTCAGATCTTCCCATGAATGTCCGATTGGGAAATACGTTGTTAAACAAATTTTAAGTCTTATAGTTTTTGAGTAACCGTCCTTCCAACATCCTACATACATACACACATACATCCACACACACACACACACACACACACACAGACATCATCGTAAAAATGTTAAAATCGGATTGTAGGGACCTTAAAACGTGCTTATTCAATAAAATCTGGATATGCGATTTTTAGCATGAATGCAATACCTCTCTTAGCGAGAGGTAAAAAGATAACGATATCGTTATTTTTTAACGACTGGAAAAATTATTCGTTACATAAACGTTTTGTCAATAATTCAGTATTTTTATTCGTGTTAAAATAAAATTGCTATTATGTTGAATAGTGACCTCAAAAACCCGTCATATTATAGTTTTTTGCAAGGCAATATTAAAATAATTTAATAAGTTTTTATTCCTAGCGCCTAGCGCAAGCTTCCCAATTTGTCTACAGATGGTAGTAGTAGCGTTGGCATAGCCCACAGAAGAAAAAATCTGATGTGGCCAGCACATAACCTCTCGCCGTATATTTTACCTGGCTGTATGCATAAAGCAAAGATTATTTTTATAAATACAAATAATATATTCATATAAATCTATGACGTATAAACTTCTTTATTATTCAATAATAGCATGTCTCAACATGAAGATATTTTACCATAAATTATGTTACAATAAATTACAAAGTAGAGTTTACCATATATAAATATTAGGCTGGTAACAGCAATTTTCAATTCGAACAACTTTGTTTACTTTCTCTTCATATTCTTCTAGTAAAAACATTAATTTTGGGCGGTCTAAAATGTATATATCTGGATTGTGCATCTATTCTTATATATCTTCTTTTACATTTTATTTTTTCATACTTGTTACATCTAAATAACCTTAATTCCCTTTAATAAAGTGACGGATAGATTGCACTCCGATTTTGTCAATATTTACAACTTACTTGAGAAGAATTTGATAGCTTTTTCGCAATTCAAAGTTACTCTAGTCTACAGTACTGGTGTACATTGTCCCATAATGTTTGAAACAAATTTAAGTCCTTCAACCTAGACTTGTCATCTCCATAATAGTCACAGATCAAGAACTAAGGGATTCTCCAAGTACATTTTTAATTCATTACTCATTATTTCTGACACTGACATTTATCTGTCAGTTACAAATAATTTAAATTATCAACTATTTTTCATGGCATTCTTTCGGCTGTCAAATTTATTACAATAGATTATTTTATATATTATACTTCTTTTATCTCTAAATCTATGGAATATATAATAAAATATTTAAATGTATCAGATAGAGAATTTAATTTTCTTTAATATTACCACGAAAAATTTTCAAAAAATATTATTTAGAAGATTTTTTTTCAAGAATCTTCTACTTCCGGTTGTCCAATTATTACCAAAACCTTTTCAGATCATAGAGAATTTAATTTTCTTTAATATTACCACGAAAAATTTTCAAAAAATATTATTTAGAAGATTTTTTTTCAAGAATCTTCTACTTCCGGTTGTCCAATTGTTACCAAAACCTTTTCAGATCTTCCCGGGAATGTCCGATTGGGAAATACGTTGTTAAACAAATTTTAAGTCTTATAGTTTTTGAGTAACCGTCCTTCCAACATCCCACACACACACACACACACACACACACATCCACACACACACACACACACACACACACAGACATCATCGTAAAAATGTTAAAATCGGATTGTAAGGACCTTAAAACGTGCTTATTCAATAAAATCTGGATATGCGATTTTTAGCATGAATGCAATACCTCTCTTAGCGAGAGGTAAAAAAAGAGTCTGGCAGCTGACAGGTTGACAACTGACTTCCACTAGAACTAATCTAACCTAGAAGTTTTGTGAGTGATAATGAATTCTTTTAGATATTTCAATTAAAATTATAATTTGATTTTAGGAAATAAAGTTCTTAACTTGATCCCAAGGTATTATTCTTTAAAATGTATTACAGAATACGGATACGAAAATAACGATTATCGTTAAGTAGATATAACGATTTTGACAATAGCGATTTTGTTATGATAATGATTCGTTAAGCGAATATATTACACAATAAACCTATAAGTATTTAAAGTAGAAAAAATATTTAAAAAAATCTGTTGTGGCCAGCACAATACCTCTCGCCACTTCCTTTTTTTGGTTACATAAGTATAGGGCGCGAACGGTAATGTTACATTTTTGGGCTTGACAAGCAAATGTGTGGGCCCGTTTCAGAATGATAATTAGTAATTATGTACATAGATGTCAAATGTTAGAATTTTTCATTAAAAATTTCAAGATTTTCTAAATTTACGTAGTTAATTTATCACCAGGAGTTTAAAGTTTACTTGTATGCCTTAGATATTTAACATTTAATTCTGCTCCACATGGAATTGGAAAATCACTAAATTTAGAATGAGAAATTATGATATTTGACATCTATATACATAATTACTAGCTATCATTCTGACATGGGCCCCCATATCTGCTTGTCAAGGCCAACAAAATCATATGACTGCTCGCTCCCTATTGTATTTAACATTTCTTGTATACCTACACTCTACACCAAAAATTCTACTTACGCATATATCTATTCCATATATATTTAGATTGTTTAATTTTAAATTCATTTTTGATGAAGAAATTTTGTCCTCTTCTAATTTTTCGAAATGTTTCCAATTCTATTAATACATTAAGAAATAATATAATGTATGTACTTCCCAGAAAAAGTCTTCAGTAACGTCTTCGGATTTCTGACACTGACATTATCTGTCAGTTACAAACAAATTAAATTTTCAACTATTTTCCATGGCCATTCTTTCGGCTGTAAAATTTATTATAACAGATTATTTTACATACTATATTTCTTCTATCTCTAAATCTATAGAATATATTGTAAAATATTTAAATGTATCAGAAAGAGAATTTATTTTTCTTTAATATTATCAAAAAAAAATTTCAAAAAATATTATTTAAAAGATTTTTTTTCAAGAATCTTCTACTTCCGGTTGTCCAATTGTTACCAAAACCTTTTCAGATCTTCCCATGAATGTCCGATTGGGAAATACGTAGTTTAAAAAATTTAAAGTCTTATAGTTTTTGAGTAACCGTCCTTCCAACATCCCACACACACACACACATACACACATCCACACACACACACACACACACACACACACACAGACATCATCGTAAAAATGATAAAATCGGATTGTAGGGACCTTAAAACGTGCTTATTCAATAAAATCTGGATATGCGATTTTTAGCATGAATGCAATACCTCTCTTAGCGAGAGGTAAAAATGGAAAATTATTATTTTTAAGTAATCATTAATTTAGTTTTTTAATTACTCTAAGATTTCCACTGTTTATAAATTATTAATTATCATTAATTATTACTACTTAAATTTTTTTAAAAATATATTTTTCTACTCCAAATACTTAAAATTAAAAAGTATATATGTTAACCCTTGATTTATAGTGAGCACGAACTACTAGTGCTATATCAACTACCGGTGTTTTTGACACTTGGTTTATGATTTTGTGTGAATGTAAAACACATTTCTGGAGATAAATCAGTCGATCCTGCTTTATTTTCTGGATTTTGAAAAAAAGTAGCTCTCTCAATTTTAATATTAGTGAAGAGTGAAGTATGAAAGGAATTTCGCTGTATGAAATGGATATGATGTTCTATCTATCCTAGAATTGAATATTCCAATATACTGAGCTATTTTCCTCACAGAGTATAGTTCATTTGCAATCACTAATGCAGTAGACAATACGCAAGCTTTGCAATCATTATGAATTAAACACATTTCATCTCTCATAGACCATAGAGAGAATCTGTGTTCTATTCTACCAACCTAGGTAATATGTAGGTAAGTAATTGATTAATTTTGTATTGTTTGTATGACACAATTATTATCCCTTACGAAATAATTAGTCTTGGAAACAATACAGATTTTTTATTCGTTATTATTACATCTTCATCAAAAACCTTCTCATTTTATCCTCATCGCTTACTGCAAGTTATGAGTTCGTTCTTAATCAAACCGTAAGCGAATCCGAAACAAAGCACTTCCTGGCAGCATCTACGCCCCTGTATAGGGTCGTATTATTCTTAATCCATTTCTCCACAATTTCGGATCCGCTCAAATACAGATCTTGGGAAATATTTCGCGTTAACTAGGTTAAAGGATGTTTTTTATTTACTCACTACGAAGTATTTGATATAAAATTTAATTAGATCGACCGTTTGTTATTATTTGAGATGAAATAATTATGGCTTGAAGATAAATGTTATTATTTTTATTTCTTGACATTTATTTTATTTTTAGAGGTATTTATTATGGTTGCGGGCGCTTAATTGCACTATGTCGGAATAATACTGACAATAAAGGTTATTATTACGTTTACTTTGATGTAATGAAATCTTCAAAGATATGTCAACAGCCAACATTAAATAAAATGTACCACTACAATTAATTTGCTATCGTTTTGCATATTTCATAATTTCTATTATATCCATTTCAAAACAATTTGAAAACAGAAAAAAATGTGATAACAATGAAAAACAGTAAAAAAAACTGATGTGGCCAGCACATTACCTCTCGCCGTATATTTTGCCTGGCTGTGTGCATAAAGCAAAGAATATGTACAATAAATTACAAAGTAGTTTACCATATATAAATTTTAGGCTGGTAAAAGGGATTTTCAATTCGAACAACGTCCTTGTTTACTTTCTCTTCATATTCTTTATTAAAAACATTAATTTTGGGCGGTCTAAAATGTATATATCTTGATTGTGCATCTATGCTTACATATCTTTTTTTACATTTTATTTTCTCATACATGTTGTATCTAAATAACACTAATTCCCTTTAATACAGTAGTAGATAGATTGCACTCCGATTATTCTTATATCGATGTGTAATTTTGTCAATATTTACAACTTACTTGAGAAGAATTTGATAGCTTTTTCGCAGTTCAATGTTACTCTAGTCTACAGTGCTGGTGTACATTGTCCCATAATGTTTGAAACAAATTTAAGTCCTTCAACCTAGACTTGTCACCTCCATAATAGTCACAAATAAAGAATTAAGAGATTCTCCAAGTACATTTTTCTTTCATTACTCATTATTTCGATGAGATATAATTTTTCAGTACTTTACGTTGCAGAGTGGAGACCATCGTCACTTTCACCTTGTATTTATAACATTTAAATATCGTCTTCCTTTGAGCTGTATTCTCGCTCATATCTATTCTTTCAATTTAGATTTTTTATATATAAATTCATTCTATGAAGAAATTTTGCCTACTCTTTTAATTTTTCGAGTTGATTCCAATTCATTGTTGGCATTAACAGTATTTCTGAAGGGTATGTGTAATATACCTATAATTTTAAATATTTTACTATAAATACAATAAGAAATAATATAATGTATGTACTTCCCAGAAAAAATCTTCAGAAATGTCTCCGGATTTCTGACACTGACACTTATCTGTCAGTTACAAACAATTTAAATTTGCAACTATTTTCCATGGCATTCTTTCGGCTGTAAAATTTATTACAACAGATTATTTTATATATTATATTTCTTTTATCTCTAAATCTATAGATTATATAATCAAATATTTAAATGTATCAGATAGAGAATTTAATTTTCTTTAATATTATCAAAAATAATTTTCAAAAAATAATATATAAAAGATTTTTTTTTTCAAGAATCTTCTACTTTCGGTTGTCCAATTGTTCAGATCTTCCCATGAATGTCCGATTGGGAAATACGTCTAGTTAAACAAATTTAAAGTCTTATAATTTTTGAGTAATCGTCCTTCCAACATCCCACATACACACACACACATCCACACACACACACAGACATCATTGTAAAAATGTTAAAGTCGGATTGTAGGGACCTTAAAACGTGCTTATTCAATAAAATCTGGATATGCGATTTTTAAGCATGAATCCAATACCTCTCTTAGCGAGAGGTAAAAAATGATTGTATATATCGTCAAAAGTATGAGGGCCGTCAAAAGATTAAAGATACATAGGCTACAAACAATCGAAAAAAGAAATTATTTCCAAAAATCTTACAGGAGGGTGTAGTACCTATACGAGATGTCCCAACTATTTTTCAACATAACATAATGTAACAAGTTTTCGGAAATTTTTTGTATAGACAATACTGTGGTTTAAGAAAAGTGTATTGAATCTGCTTATTTATACAATAATTAACATAGCTTAAGCTTTAACATTCATGTTTTATATAGAGCTAGTGGCCTGTTTTCTTCTAGACGACGAAGATCAGTTCTGTCTTGCCCCATGAGTCTCCGACGAATTTTAAAATTTATTTTGTTTACCTTTCACAAAATATTTCTCTTTAAATGTTTTCATTTTGAGGCTCCTGTAGATTTTTGTGTATCTTTCTTGTAAGTAACGCCCAAAAAGTTTCTATATAGAATTTAATGTAAAAGCAAAGTTTTCAGATAAAATAATGTTGTTTGCACCAATTTCGGAAGTATATGTGTCTAGACAGTAAGTTGGATATATACACATATTTGTCAGCCGAAGTTACTTAATTTCATCAATTTTTATCATTTAAATGAAGATATTTAGTTTTGGTTTGTCCCAGCTTGTCGCCACTATGTCTGAACGATAACGGAATGTTTGGAGGCAAAAATATACCATTGCCACGTGAAAGCAATCTTCCTTACGTACCTCTAGCGAGACCTATTGAAAAGTTTTAGACGTTTCTTATAAGAAAGGTGTGTGAGAATGTGTAGGAGGCCCAAAATGAAAACAACTAAAGTGCAGGGTTTTTCAAAAAATACACAAAATAAATTTTAAAATCCGCCATAGACTCATGGGGCTAGGTAGAACTAAAATTCGTCATATATAAGTAAATGGGCTATGTTAAGTGTTGTAGAAATAAGCTTTCCTTAAATACAGTACCGTCTATTATTTTTTTTTTCCGAGAACTTGTGTTGCATACGAGGTCTGGCTATTAAATAACGAGACTGCTTATGAAAAAGAGTTTTATTTAAAAAAATATTTTATAATTGAATGCTCCCCTTCAATGTACTTCCCTCCCCACGCCACACACCGGTTTTCATTCGTTTTTTCCATTGGTCAAAGCAATGTTGGAAGTCTTCTTTTGTAAGAGCGTTAAGGAGCTCCGCCGATTTTCGCTTCACCTCTTCCATCGACTCGAATCGGGTTCCTTTTAAGGCAGACTTGATCTTCGGAAACAGAAAAATTTAGCACAGGGTGCTAAATCAGGCGAGTATACGACGCGTGTTCGAGCACTGGAGTGCCTCTAGTGGTTAAATAACGCTTCACAGACAGCGCGTTATGGGCAGGTGAGTTGTCCTGGTGCAAAATCCACGACTTGTTTTTCCACAACTCCGGCCATTTCTTACGAACTCGTTCTCGCAGTGTTGCCAAAATTTTCAAATAGTTTGGTTTACAGTTTGACCCTCAGGAACCCATTCAATCATCACGATGCCGTTGATGTCGAAAAAAAAATACGATTAGCATGGCTTTAATCTTCGGTGCTCTCTCGGCATTCAGAAAACCGTTTATACCATTGGAAAACACGCGCACGAGATAGAGAATTCTCACCATAGGCCTCTTTCAACAACTTATAGCACTCAGTCGGAGTTCTTTTTAATTTAACGAGAAATTTCACATTGATCCGTTGCTCGTGTTTTTCGTCACACATTGTTATCGGCACGAGAAAAAACACGTTCGTTTCTAACCTCCATAGAAAAAATACTACTACAGCGACAAAAACGTGTTTTCGTACCGGAATAGTAGACACTTCCAGCTATTCAACGCTGCATTCGTTTCCCCCTTCCCTTCCCTTCTAGGACGCCTTCTGCGCGCGCAGTCTCGTTATTTAATAGCCAGACTTCGTATTTTAGTTCTCGTTAATTTCATTCACTGTCTGTAGACGGGGCACGAGATTTTTGATGCTAGTGTCGAAAATGTTGTAATTTTTGGAATTATAGTATTGCAGTTTTCGCAGCTAAAACACACACATACAGACATCATCTTAAAAATGGTAGATTAGTATTCTAGGGATCCTAAAACGTGAATATTCATTAAAAACTCACCATTGAATTTTTTGACCAAAGACAATACCGTCCTTATCTAAAGGTGACGGAAAGTAAAAAGAGCACCATTCACTCATACGAAGTAACCACGACAAACTGAGCAACAAAGACATATCGACCTACCGGCTGAAAATTTATATTTTAATGTAATTTTGTGTATTTAAATGTTATTGGAGAATAAGAACGAAACATCATTGACGACGAGGATCTGTATATAAATAATAATATATTTTATTTTGAGAATAAATATAACTGTATTTTTTGATAAATATTTTATCAAATATTCGTAAATGCTTTCGGAAAAATTCGATTTGCCCTTTAAATCTGTAGTCTTTCGCGTTCCACACAAAACGATTACAAACGAAAAATCTCTTAAAATTCCTATTTAAGCAAACGTAGACGTAACACCCCAGCTCCCTTCATTATAAAGCGATGAAACGTTTCGGCATCACAGTCATATTACAGAAAGTTCAGCTTAACCAATCGGAAGGCACTGCAACAGTTTTCCGGAAACTATGAGAGAAATTTACGTTGCTAAGTGAGTTTCGAATTTCGGAAGGTTATAATTGAAATTGTTGAGCTGTTATGGAAGTTTTATTACTTTTTTCGGGAGGTTTACAATTTTTAATCTTTTTCTACATGAGTAAATTTTAAAAATCTCGAATAATGAAAAAAAAAGCAATTTAAAAATTAAAATTAATGTCGGGTGTATTTTATATTTGACGTTTAACAAGAGCCAACAGAATGATTATATATTGTTTTCATTTCCACCATTTGTTACATTGATTTCTGGCTTTGTGTGTAGCTATAAAATTTATTATTATCGAATATTGCATTTCCAATATATTGCTGGCGGACTTTTCACGTTTTACATTATAATGACGTATAGGCGTGCATTACACGTATACAGCATAATCTATTCATTGATTCCTCAGCTCAGATTTGGCCATTGCATGTTAATATGTAAATAAATTTTATATATTCCAAAATCTCTCCTGTAATGCACTTTACATGTACGGAGTAAGATAACCCTATTAGGATATACGAGTAGAGTGCGGAATATGTACGAGTATCATCTGTTGAGATCTGCAGCAAATAATATCGTAACTCGGATAGATAAAGGGCAGGATAACGTTTAATGACATATTCAGTAGCGCAATAACAATGTATAATGTACTGTGATTAATCAAATGATTGCTGATGTACATTGTAATCATATGTACGCATGTATTTTCACCCCGAGAAGAATTAAAATAAAATTTAAAAATCTGATCTGGCCAGCACATTACCTTTCGTCAATTCTACATATTTTGTACAAATTCCACACGGATTTTTTTTGCAAACGATTGTATGCGCGCTTTATTTTTGGGGGAGAAATCAACTGATCTTACTACGTACTGAACTGAACTGAACTATTCCTAAAAAGAGTAGTATGTTTTTTAAAATAAGATGTAGAAAATAACAACATAGATAGCATTATATTTACAACATAATAATCTGCTGAATTGGCTTATGGCTATAATCTGTTGTATTACCTTATGTGATTTGTTTTTGCCACATTAAATTATTTTACATTTTTATATTTCCAGTAAAATCATTCCACAAAGATATAATTTAAATTTTATTTGACATTGACATCTATCAATTAGTAATATTTGAATATTGTAATTGTTTCCACGGTGCAGCTTTTAGCAGCATAGGTTGCAAGATATTTCCTTATAATTCTTTATCTCTAAATTCATTGAATATGAAGAAAAAAATATAAATAAATAAATAAAATAAATATATCATCATGGCATATTACCCATTAAAAATATAATTAAATCAAATAGAGAATAAAATATATTTATAATAACATAATCTCATAAAATGATATTTAACGGCGTTTTTTTCAAGAAAAACTGTTAAAATCTTCAAATCAGGGTACTTCGGGTTAACCAATTGCAAACAAAATCTAATCAAGTCTTCATACGGACGTGCAAAACGGGTATATGAAGAAATAATAAATTTTGGAATTGTAGTATTGGGAGTTATCCCAGGAGATTTTTTAGGCACACACACACATACAGACATCATCGTAAAAATAGTAAATTCATATTCTAGGAACCCCAAAAAGTGTTTATTCATTAAAAACACACCATCGATTTTTTTGACCAGACAATACCTTCCTTATCTATAACGGTGACGGAAGGTAATTAGTACATAGTATGATAAAATAGGTTGGTATACTGTTCACGAAAGATGACTATTCATGGTCACTTGTTCGAAGAAAGAATACACAGCACTTTATACAGTAGTAACTTAGCAACATTTCATGTTAGAAAGAGAAAGATTATTATTATTCCATGGTTTTTGTCAAGTCTATGTTTTTGGGTTTTACAAATACATAGGTGAAGAGCATAAATCTTTGAGAAAGGCGTTATTTAAAAAGAAACATAATTTTCATATAAATTACACTTATTTTTTCAGGTTAAAATGTATCCATAAATATTTCATGTTGCACGTCTATGTATACGAAATGCAGTGAAGTTATCTGCTAGTAATATTATACCATACGATTAATAAATGACCTTGAATTGTCATCTTTCATGAATCAAACTATACATTAAATCTTCTATGCTGTAGTAACTTTTGATTTTCAATTTACTTGATTAATTGATTTAATTTTTTTGAGATTCATATCTTTAATATCTTAAGATAATTTGTTATAAAGATTTAAGTTAACAGTATTGTTTTTAATATTTCTGTTCGGCAACCTAGCGGTTATTGAGTTTTTATTATTTTTAGGTTCATACAAGGTATGAGTTTTAAATTTTGCAATATTCTTCTTTACATATACCAAGCTGTAAAATATGTACCTACTGAGAGTATAAAGTAAAAATACCATTATTCTTGAAGATATCCTTGCAAGAATATGTTAGACTTACTCCAGCTATAATTGTAACAGCCTTTTTTGTATTAGAAATATTTTAAATATTTTAAGTATTTTAGAAATCACATCCAATAAGTGTACTCCACATGAGAAATAACTTACAGAGCGGAAAATTATAAACATGCAACGTTTTGGTTTTGACAATTTAATAACGTCTTGCTAAGTAAAAGTCCATTATAAAAGTTCTTGAGCTGTCAGTGCAAAGGAACAACGCTGGTTTTAAAGTGGTTTCGGTGGATTCTACAAAGTCACACATCACATGACAAGTCGCGTGAAACGCAAATCCCTACGTATAAACTCCACTCACTAAATAAAAATTCCTAAGCGAAATGCTGAGTTTAAGTGGCCGGATTTAACGGACTAAGTTTCATAGGATATAGTTTTTAACTTAGTTAAGTGCAGCCGTAAAAGTACGCTGATCTGCTTACGGGAAATTGAAGTGTGGAAAATACCACAGAAGAAAGAATTTATTCGGGAGACGTCGTTTACGAGAATACTCAAACAGTATCATTATTTTATTTATGTGTAGTACTACTAATAATTATTTTCTTCAAATAATTCTTATTGCATTTGGTACTTGTACCTATTCCTTTTTACCTTCCATCACTTATAGGTAAGGAACATATTGTCTTTCGTCAAAAAAATTGGTGGTGAGTTTTTAATGAATAAGCACGTTTTAGAGTCTCTAGAATACTACTTTACTATTTTAACGGTGATGTCTGTATATATATGTATGTATGTATGTATTCGTATTCCTCAAGTTTACATTCAAAAGAAGAGGTGATTAGATTTTAGTTATAATTGATCAGTCTGAAGTACTCTCATTTGAAGATTTTAACAGTTTTTCTTGAAAAACATTTTATGTATTAATAAATATTAAGGAATAATATATTCTCTATACGGTTTGATTGCTTTTTATATTTTATATTCAATGGATAAAGAGTTAAAAAAATTATATTTCATAAATCAGCCAGCTATGCTATAACCATGGAAACAGCCATAATATTAAGATAATTCCGATTGACAGATGTCAGTATCAAGTGTACTTTTTACTATTTTATTGTTGTTACATTGTATTTTGTTCCGCATTAAAAACTATAAATAGAACGGAAAATATAAAAGTTTCCAGTTTTATTGCAATACGTACATTTTATATTTTTTAACAGTTAATTTAATATGTATTTTATTTACGAGATATTCAAAATCAAATAAAATTTCAATTTCCATAAAAGCCAATTCTTTAACTTTTATAACATTAACATAGTTTGCCGTTATTTGTTTATTTATTTTATTTATTTATTTACAAAAAGTGGTCATACAACAGGACAAGGTCCTAATAACAGTACAGCACAATTATGACAATTAATACAATTTTATCTTTCCGTCACCTTTAGGTGAAAAGTATTGTCTCGTCAAAAAAATTGGTGGTGAGTTTTAAAATGAATAAGCACGTTTTAGGGTCCCTAGAATATTTTACTAGTTTTACGATGTCTGTATGTGTGTGTGTGTGTGTGTGTGTGTGTGTGTGTGTGTGAAAAAAATTTCTCCGACGATAACTCTATCACTAGAATTCAAAAAATTATAATTCTTTTGTATTCCTTTTCTTTACATCTATATGAAGAGGTTAGATTTCAGTTGGTTAACCGAAAGTTCTTAATAGTTTTTTTTAAAAACGCAGTTATATATTAATTTTTTACATTTTATTTCATTATATATATGAAAGGATATTTTATTGTTTATACGGTTTGATTCCAAATTTTTCGTCATATTAAATAGATACGGAGCTAAAGAATTATAAAGAGATAAAAACAACCACAATATTAAGATAATTCCGATTGACAGATGTCAGTGTCAAGTGTACTTAGTACGTTTGTGTTATAATTTTATTGGAAATACAAAATCTTTGCAAGAAACTCTCTGCATGGATTTTGTACAAAATGCACAGAACTAAGGAAAGGTATTTTACTGGAAATAAAGAATCATTTGCGAGAAATTTTCTGTATGGAATTTGTACAAAGTACATAGAACTGACGGAAGGTAATGTGCTGGCAACATCAGATACTTTGGTAGGTACTTTTTTCCCTTTTGTACTTTTACTGTTTGCACCTTTCATCTTGTACTTCTGTCCCTTTAGTACTTTTGTCTCTTTGGACTCATCTCTTTGTACTTCTACCCACTTGCATATTTCAATATTTTATCACTGTGGTACACTGTTAAGCTTACGGGTTTCTCGATAGATAGCTCTGCATGTTGTTAGTTACCTGTGCAGTTATCATATTATCTTGGATGGTTTATCATCCGTCCACCTAACTTAGTTATTGCTACCTAGAGGCTGCAGTGCATCACACTTATGAGCCCCAATAAGAGCGAAACGCTCCTGTGATTCTGGTTGAGTGGACCAGTCTGATAAATGACCGAGAGTTGAAATCTTGTGAAACGTGTCAAGTATGATTTTTACCCTTCGTCACCTTTAGGTTAGGAAGTTATTGTATTTGCTCAAGAAATTCGGTGGTGAGTTTTTAATGAAGAAGTACGTTTTGGGATCCCTAGAATACGAATTTACTATTTTTACGATGACGACTGTATGGATGGGTGTATACGTGTGTGTGTTTTGGCCACGATAACTCCAATACTACAATTCAAAAAATTATAATTTTTCGTATTCCTTATTCTTACATCTAAATGCAGACTTGATTAGATTTTGATTATAATTGGACAACTTGAGGTACCTTAATTTGAAGCTTGTAGCTGTTTTTATAAAAAAACACAGTTAAATGTCATTTTTTGACATTTAATGTTATTATAAATGTTAAAGAATATTTTATACTCTATACGATTTGATTGAATCATTTTTTTCACTGGTAGTATTATACATGAAACTATAAGATAGTTTCTGTGTGGAATTTATATAAAATACAATAGAAATGACAGAAGATATTGTGCTGGCCACAACAGATTCCGTCACCTTTAGGTAAGGATGATTTTTTAGGAATAAGCACGTTTTAGGGTCCATATAATACGATTTTACCATTTTTACTATGATGTCTGTATGTATGTATGTGTGCCTGTGTGTGTGTGTGTGTGTGTGTGTGTGTTATAATTTTTTCGTATTCGTCAAGCTTACATCCAGAAGAAGAGGTTATTCGATTTTGGTTATAATTGGTCAACCGGAAGTATCCTCATTTGAAGATTTTAACAGTTAAATATTATTTATTGACATTTACCATTATTATAACTTAAAGAATTTATTATTCTCTATACGATTTCATTGCATTTTATACTTCATATTCAATGGATATAGCTAAAGAAGAAGAAGAAGATGTCAATGTCAAGTGCAATTTGCATAGTTTGTTTTATGAAATAATTTTACTGGAAATTTAGAAGGTTTTGCAACAAAATTTATGTATGGAATTTATACATAACACACAGGATTGACGGAAGGTATTGTGCTGGCCACATCAGATTTTTAAAATATTATATTAGCAAATGGAATGTATTTTCTGGTATAGCAGTATTGTATAGGTTATATCCAGCATTATCAGTATGCATAGATTTTGTATTTAATTGCTTCATTCTCTTGCGCATTTCCATGTTGACGAATTAAATCCTCCTTATATCTCATCATCATCGTCATGGTGTGCGTTGACAATAATAAACGCTCCGTTCTCTGTTGACAAGGCTCGCAGTGTTCCACTAAGCACCGAAACTGGTTGCTTGCTGTTACTGTAGGAAAATCGATTCTTGGTACATAACACGCAGTGTTCAGCGTAGTTCTCTCCAGCCTATTACAGTCAGCACACATTCGGAAATATGGATCACACTAAGGTTAATTTATTGGGATGTTGACGGAGATGGCAGGAGTAAATAGGAAATTTATGCCAATTTGAATAATGAGAAGAATTTTTATTTTGAACATATACAGTAACCCTTCAAAATGAAAAGTATATACAAAAACCTAAGATGTACGGCGTACATGGTATTTTATTAAAGTGGTTTATATCATACATAAGTCATAGACAACAATATGTTACAGTAAATGTTTTCAAATCTGACATCTACCCGTAACTTCTGGAGTACCTCAAGGATCTTACCTTGGACATCTCCTTTTTATATTATATTTATTAATGATATTAATTCCTGTTTCCAAAATTCTAAATTCCTAATGTATGCTGATGATCTTAAGTTATATATAAAAATTGTTTCTTTGACAGATTTTCTTAGTCTTAAGCAGAATGACTTATGCATTGAGTACAGTAAATATTTCATTATCTCTTTTTCACTTAGTAGAAATGTATTTGGATTTAACTACAGTACTGATGGAAATGGTATCAGACGTGTATCTCAAGTTAAAGATCTTGGGATCATTTTAGATAAGAAATTAATTTATGATGTGCACATTGGCAGCGTAATTAAAAAGGCATATAAAATACTTGGATTTATATTACGAGTTGGATCAAATTTTAAAAATCCCACCACTCTCGTTCATTTATGCTGTACTTTTGTCAGATCTCAACTGGAATTTTCTGTTGTACACTGGCTTGCAAAAAAATCGCGGACTCCTTATCAAGTAACCGAGTTTTTACTTTTTTTTAGCTATGTAAATACGATTTTTTTAAAATAGGTTAATATCAACTGTCAATGAAGTTGTCACCGTTGTCACTGTCATGTCATTATTTTAGGTATCGTTGAGCAAGTTATTCATTGTGCTAAGTTACTACTAAATTACAAATATATTCTAGAAAAATAACAACCAAGTATTTATTTTAAATGGATTATAAATAAGTAAAAATTATGACTGAAACAAATTATGGACGAAGTAACATTAGTAATTTATCATCGCTCCATCAGCGTCCAGTACTTTATTTAATCTTAATGTTCTACTATTGATTTGATTGACCACCCCTCTTCTAACTTACAAAGTATTATAACTTTCTCGTTTTCTGATAATTTTGGCATCTTAATTGATACAAATGACACTGTCTTGTGACACTGACAAGTTAACAATCGAGACCGACGCAATACAGCAAAAAACAGGTGTACGCGATTTTTTTGCAAGCCAGTGTACGTTGATCACCACATTATCAAATATATGTGAACAGAGTTGAGGGTATTCAACGTAAATTTATATCTGCAATGAATTCAAAATTTTATAATAATTCACTTTGTTTCACCTCCTTACAAAAACATAGAGAGATGCTGGATTTAATTATTCTTTATCAAATTATAAATGGTCATATTGATAGTTCAACTCTCTTTCGTAAAATATCGTTATCTAATTTCGTTTTAAAAAGTTGAATTTTTCCTACCTTTATGACAGTATGAAATGTTACTTTTTACATAATTGATACGAAATGAGTTTTGTAAAAATCTTTATTCACAATCATTATAGTAATATGTCGATTCCTAATCTTTTAGAGGTTGGAAAATACGATATTCTTAATTGCAATGACAACCTCTTGGGTGGGAAATAACAGATTTCACTTCCACGCCACGGGTTGGAAATGTTTATGTAGTAATTGCCTAGCAATATTGTCATAGATCCCTATAATAAAGTAAGCTAAACAAATTTTAATCGAACTGTCAAAAGATATTAATAAAACTAAAGGTTATAACTCAATGATTTATTCTGAAAATTATTGATTGTGAATAAAATAGTATACATACCTCGGTGGAAGTTTCATTATAACCTTGCGCTTTATACATAAGCACGGCTGTAATGCAACATCCCACCTCGAATGTAATATATTATTACATAACTGAGTTACGTAAAGAATATTACACAACTGACAAACTGATAATAAAACAAACAAGAATATATCAATAGTGATGTCTTTAATATCAATTTATGGATTATTGACTCACATTTAATTCCTCGATAGAAAAAGGAAGATCTATTACGTGTACGCTCTCATGTCATATTTTTTTCTGTAAAAATGTGTAGGACTAATTTTTTAATGTTTTCCCCGTTAATTCGCCTATTGTGTTGTTATAATAACTTATTACCTTTCTCCGATACACCCGATATATTTAGTTGCACTTTGTATTTATTGAAGAAGTTTATAAAAAATAGCTTCACTCATAAATCTACCTTTTTATGAGTTTGTAAATAAATAAAATAAACAAATAAATAACAGACAACTATGTTACTTTTATAAAAGTAAAGGAATTGGCTTTTATGGAAATTTAATATGGTTTTGAATATCTCTTATATAAAATACATATTAAATTACTGTTAAAAAATATAAAAAGTACGTACTGCAATAAAACTGGAAACTTTTATATTTTCCGTTCTATTTAAAATTTTCTATGCGGAACAAAATACAATGTAACAACAATAAAATCAAATAATCATGAAGATATAACTTTTAATTACTCGGTATATCCAATTCTGCAATCGTAAATAAATAAAAAATATAATTCCAGAAGTTTATTTAGCGTAGATTTCGTTGAAACATTCATCAACTTATGCCGTAATAAGCTTTGCAATATTGTAATCAGATTATTTTTAGAACCATAATGAAGAAGAATTTTTTCAACGAGCTAAAAGTTTTTTAAAATTGAATTTTATTATCCGCTCCCGAGACGAAGCTACCTTCCGTATTATAATTTCAAGTTAACGAAGTTAGTTTTAAAACAAGTGTATGTTTATTTTATGACACCAAGAAGTTGTAGAAGTTCTAGAAGAAACTGAGGATCTTTAAACTTCATTCAGGTATTGTGTTTCTCTTTACAAACAAGGTTACTAAGTAAAGACACAAGTTTTGGTTTTAGTTTTTACATTTACTAAATCTTAACTTTATGTGGAGCGTACATTCTCTTTCTTCAGGAAAAACGAATTAGAATAATGTAAATAAATAAGGAGTCACAGCAAAAAAAGAACAAAGCCTTTTGCATTTAATAAAATATAATATTTTAGTCATTCGCCTTTGTATTTTTATTTTTTAATAATTTAATATAAAATTGTTTTCATACTATTACAATTCTGAAATATATCTGAAGCCCAGTTTCATGTATTCATTTAATCACGCTGAACGAAAACGTCAGAATTAAGATGGTCATCCGAGATATTCAACTGAATTTCTTTTAAATTCGCATCCACATTCAAGGACAATATTTGGAAATCTCTAGAAAGAGTAATGACATCTTCAAAGAATCCATATATGGCATGTGGTAGAATTCCAGCTCAAAAAAAACAGCCAATATAGCTTTTCATTTGAAAAGTTGGGGAGTTCACTGGGCATATATGCCTGCAGTACGGCGGTCTCTAGTCCGCACTGTGCCAAGTTGCAAGGCCGATTGTTAGTGTTTTGTCCGTGAATCTGAAAAAAATTGTCTTCATACCATGGGGCAGCAATAAAATAATAAAATAACTTTTATGAAGCGCGCATTTACAGTATATTTTTGATGAGCGTGCTCCATAAAATCGCTTTTATTATAAAACTGCGCTCGTAACACGAGTTATAACGTATGTCATATCGTCATTAGTCATGCTTATTTCCCATTGCAGGCACAAAGATGACCTTAGAAGTTACACAATATACAGGGTGGAGTCATTTAAGTATTTTCATAATAATATGATTCAATAGCAATAACAATAAAACAATTGTTTTAGACAAATGTGAGTTGTCAACTTTTTCAAATAAATTTCGACAAATAAATCTATTAGTAATTATTATAAAAGTTATAGTCAGTAAAATTGTCTACCTTTACGGATAGTGATTATACAGACATGTGCTGGCCTATGATGAAGCTTAGGGAAACGCTGCCAAAGCCCAGAAAATTTATTTGGAACGTTTTCCGAAACGTCATCTTCTAAACGTTCGCAACTTTGTACATGTATGTAAATAAAATAAATAAATCTCCCTGATCTTGAGTCTTTTAAGCTTGCTGCTCAAGATTGTGGTAGAACGCGCAGTGATCACATAGAGAATATTGAATAGAATTTTTTTTGGTCATTGATGGTCGTAGGATCGATCCGGCATCGTTCTAGACTTTATATGCTATGAATACCACTCGGTCAGGAGGGTTTTTCTCCGGGCACTCCGGTTTCCCTCTGTCGGTAGGTACACAAACATCCAACACGGTTAGTTGCTGTAGGGCGCTATTTCACCACTCGGGCAGAGCTATCTCTGTTCTCTAAGTGAAAGCCCGAAGGCGTCAATAACCGAGAATTACAAGACTTTGTCTAATTCTCAACCACCACACACTTACACACACACAACACCCTGAAGAGGAGATTAGTATCTCCTATACCGGGGCACGACAACATTTATTTTATTTTATTATTTCGTCGACTGTGGCCATTTTTAACATTTATTGTGATTTCATTTAAATCTGCATCACTTTTAATCATCTTTATGTGTTTTCTTGTTCCGTTAATTGTACAGTTGTTTTTGGGCAACTGCATCCTATAAATGTTCTGCCATTTTTGGATTGTCAAACTTGTTGTAACTTAAAAATTTAACGTATAATTTTTTTGTTACCTTAGTCGATTTGTGTATAGTTTCATCTTCTAGTGTATCTATCAATCTATTCACCAGTATGCAAACTTTCTTTTGTGTTGACATTTCAGTCACAGTCACAAGTTACAACGGAAACAAACCTGAAACAGTTGATCGTTTCGTAAACGCACGCCATACGCACGCGCAAAATAGTGCCATATTGAATTTTGACATTATACAACGCGTTCTACTTTCCCGACATGCAACTGATATTTTATTCAACCATAGACAGGTAATGAAATTTGTGACAAAACTTTGAAGAATTTTAATTAAATATCTAGAAGGTTTACAAGAAAAAGTTATTCAGGAATGCTGTTGCACTCGACGAGTTCTATCACTGGTTAAATTTAATGTACTTATTTCTGTTATATCCTGTATTACCAGAGCTACTTACATTATGCTAACATAAGTTTTCGGTAATATTTTAAATGGCCATACTGTGGTTTAAGGAAATTATACTGTTTACTACTACAACAATTAACATAGCTTAAGCTTTAAAATTCATATTTAATAACTCCTTAGGCATTACTTACAATAAAGGTATACAACAATCTGTAGGAGCCCCAAAATGAAAACTCACCAGAGATTCATGTGGCAAATCAGAACTAAACTTCGTCGTGTAGCAGCAAACGGAACACTAGCTCTATATTAAACATGAATGCTAAAGCTTAAGCTATGTTAATTATTATCTTAATACTTATATACGACGAAATTTAGTTCTGCCTCGCCCCATAAGTCTTTGCCGGGTTTCCTGTAAGTAAAGTCTAAAAAGTTTTAATAAGTCTCGTTAGAGGTACGTTAAGAGAATTGTTTTCGCGGGGCAAATGACATATTTTTGCCTTCGAGCACTGGGCTGTTCGGGCATAATTGCTGGGAAAGACCAAAACTTAATATCTTCATTTAAATGATGTAAATTACTGAAATCAAGTAACTTCGCCTGGCAATTTTGCATATAAATCTATATAACACCCAATGTGCTGTCTAGAGGCGCCTGCTTTCGAAATTGCTGCAAATAACATTACTTTATCTGAAAACTTTGCTTTCACTTTAAATTCTATATTCAATTTTTCTGGGCGTTACTTACAAGAAAGATACACAACAAACTGTAGGAATCTCAAAATGAAAACATTTAAGGAGAAGGATTTTTCAAAAGGTAAAATAAACTTGGTCGTCGAGAAGAAAACGGGCACTACCTCTATATTAAACGTGAATGTTAAAATATAAGCTATGTTAATTATTGTATTCACAGATTCAGTACTTTCTTTAAACCACAGTATCGTCCATTCAAAAAAATTCCGACAACTTACCTATGTTACATGTGGTATTCCCTATAATTATTTCCCATTTTACTACATTTTTCAGGGAACACTACTCGTATAAGCTGCAAATGTATTGTCTGAATGCAGAAAAATTGAAAAAGAAGAAATGTAGAAAATTGCATTATCTAGTTATCAATCTGGCTTTACTTATACAGGTTTATGAATTATCATGAATTTAAATCTAGGTCATGTAATTTGCATTTTAAGATAAAGTAGAAAAAAATATGCAAATTTTAACTTTATGGGATATTCTAACTGACCTAATGGCACAATTTTAATTAATATGTGAGTCGGGGTAGATTTAAAAATTTATTATTATTGTAGGTAGTTTTATTTTGCGTAATATATAAATCTTGCAAGTAATATGCTTGTTGACAACTTATATCAGAATGTATAAATTTACTTAAAAGTTACGCCTTATGCCAAGAAGCAAATTAGTAAAGCTTTTACTACTAAATCTACTCTTGCAATCCAATTTCCAACATTAAATCCTGTAATACAACTTTTACATTTCCTCTATTTACATACAATTCTCTTCGGAATATGCTTTTAATTTTATTTGTATAAAGTTTTAGAATAAAGTTTCTTTGGCTTACAATAGACAAAGATTACACGATTTAAAATTCTAACGGAAATAGAATGAGTTTAAATTCGAATCTGAAAATTTCTACGACGCACCCAACGTTACTCTTGTATACTGCTACCTTGGTCATAGTCTTCCACCCTGCAATTAATCCTTGTAACAATGAAAGTTGAACCCTTTTGAAAGAGAAGAGAAATGAAAGCAAGTAAAGGTTTACGAGTGTTCATGTGGCCATTGTCTTGTAGCAAGCTCTCTCCACTTAAGTGTATTCATTGATAGCAACAGATAATGAAGCTAAGTGCAAGAGGACTCTTCAACAAATATTTAAATATCGACGGATTTTTAACAGAAGGGGGCGAAAGAAATTCAACAGTTTGTGGTGATTTTTTTCACATTTCAATGATGTTATTGTGTTAAGGCATTGGCAAGTTATTTTCGATATTTTGCAAATGGGATCTCGTGGCCGTGTGCCTGAGTGTCTGGTCGCGAATCTGGGGACCCGGGTTCAATCCCGACCGACGCCAAAAATTACTTAGAATATTAATGACCACTGTGGTGCACTCTCCACGCCAGCATTGAGTGCCTGTGAGGTGACGTCTGGTAAGCGCCCGCACGGTACAAATATTTCATCATTACCGATATCTGTGTACAAAGTAGATTGTCACACCCAGCAATGGGTTATATGACGTGATGATATATTTATTTATTTTATTTATATTAATAAATATAATATACAAAATTGCTACAGTGACGTCATCTACACCGAATGCCGCAGTAAGTAGGTACTACTGCTACAGTGCACTATGTGTTTATCTAGACAAAGTATCTGCAGTTTATTTAGTACAAACGTGCGTTTTTGTGTACAATGATTGTAGGTTGTAGTATTTGGTGACGTTAATGTGCCTAATTGTTGTGTTTATGGTTGCACACATAAAAAATATTAAAAAAAACTTATCTTTTCATAGAATCCCGGACAAAAATAAGAAATGTGAGTTGTATCGTGCGTGGATGAATAAAATGAATAGGATTTTTTTATATATTCTAAACGTTCTGTAATATGAGTCCACGCTTTTTAAAATAAGTCTTTCAATCGTCATATTAAAAAAAGTCGTTTTTTCTAGCCTAATGTTATACAAACATTTACCCAATGTATAAATTTTGTTTAAGCTATATGCCTCTAAACAATATTTTCTTTTTCTAACGTTTTTACCTCTCGCTAAGAGAGGTATTGCATTCATGCTAAAAATCGCATATCCAGATTTTATTGAATAAGCACGTTTTAAGGTCCCTACAATCCGATTTTAACATTTTTACGATGATGTCTGTGTGTGTGTGTGTGTGTGTGTGTGTGTGTGTGTGTGTGTGTGTGTGTGTGTGTGTGTGTGTGTGTGTGTGTGTGTGTGTGTGTGTGTGTGGATGTGTGTGTGTGGGATGTTGGAAGGACGGTTACTCAAAAACTATAAGACTTAAAATTTGTTTAACAACGTATTTCCCAATCGGACATTCATGGGAAGATCTGAAAAGGTTTTGGTAATAATTGGACAACCGGAAGTAGAAGATTCTTGAAAAAAAATCTTCTAAAAATTATTTTTTGAAAATTTTTCGTGGTAATATTAAAGAAAATTAAATTCTCTATCTGATACATTTAAATATTTTATTATATATTCCATAGATTTAGAGATAAAAGAAGTATAATATATAAAATAATCTGTTGTAATAAATTTGACAGCCGAAAGAATGCCATGAAAAATAGTTGATAATTTAAATTATTTGTAACTGACAGATAAATGTCAGTGTCAGAAATAATGAGTAATGAAAGAAAAATGTACTTGGAGAATCCCTTAGTTCTTGATCTGTGACTATTATGGAGATGACAAGTCTAGGTTGAAGGACTTAAATTTGTTTCAAACATTATGGGACAATGTACACCAGTACTGTAGACTAGAGTAACTTTGAATTGCGAAAAAGCTATCAAATTCTTCTCAAGTAAGTTGTAAATATTGACAAAATTACACATCGATATAAGAATAATCGGAGTGCAATCTATCCGTCACTTTATTAAAGGGAATTAAGGTTATTTAGATATAACAAGTATGAAAAAATAAAATGTAAAAGAAGATATGTAAGAATAGATGCACAATCCAGATATATACATTTTAGACCGCCCAAAATTAATGTTTTTACTAGAAGAATATGAAGAGAAAGTAAACAAGAACGTTGTTAGAATTGAAAATCCCTGTTACCAGCCTAATATTTATATATGGTAAACTCTACTTTGTAATTTATTGTAACATAATTTATGGTAAAATATCTTCATGTTGAGACATGCTATTATTGAATAATAAAGAAGTTTATACGTCATAGATTTATATGAATATATTATTTGTATTTGTATTTATAAAAATATTCTTTGCTTTATGCATACAGCCAGGTAAAATATACGGCGAGAGGTTATGTGCTGGCCACATCAGATTTTTATTCTTGTAGTATCTGCCTTGACTAACATGTAGTATATACCTGTTTTTAAAGAATGTATTTCCAAAACTATTGTTTCAAAAATTCGTGATTTGTAATACAATCACGATTACCACATAACTCACTAATAGCCTGTGATTCTGTACAGCAGTAACATTCTATACTTGTTATTATTCCACAAAAATTGCAATCAAATTCTTGATTTTCCTTATTTTGTTTAAATTTTTTCTCTTCGTTTTGTTCTTCACTCAGCCCTGGTTGATACAAAATTTGGCTATTAGTTACCATAATGGATTGAAAAAATCAAAATATCTTAGAAAAAGCACGCGTGACCCTTGCAAGACTCACATCATTTTTCTATGTAGGTACACTGTATGCTGCAGCGCAACAGCTGTGTAGATGACGTCATCACCAAAACTGTAACAAGCTATATCTCAAGAATAAAAAGTCAATTGTTAACTTGCCAATGCCTTTAAGAATTTGTTTAATGAATTCGTCTTCTAACATTTTTGACCTTTCCCTTAGTTTCCAAATCACTTACGTCGTAGCCGGCTGTCCAAATATTTTCAATTATTTAGCACTTCGTGTTCTGAGCAAGTAGGCCGAGATTGAGTCACGAAGCTAGAACACAAACGCAGTTGGCTTAGTAATTGATACGCATCTATTCTTGAGCTTTTGGCTGAATATTACATCGAGTGCGTGGCGCGCAAATGGCCAGTGGATTAGCATAAACACGCAAGTCGAAACGCTAAGAAATTACCTAACCGAACTCATGAATAAGTGAAAATTATGTTAGATTAACTCGGGGCCAGTGTTTGTTTTCTGGGAAGGGATGGATTCAATTTTCGGTAATTTGGTTAACGTTGTTTTGTTTATGCTACGTTTCTAGACTGAGATTCAGGGTAACATCTACAGTAGAATAAACTCGTGCGCACTACTTTTTTCTAAGTTTGACTTTGCGGCTAATATTAAATTTCAAATTCTGAAACAATTAATTATAAGTTTTATGAATTACTTGTTGGACTTTACCGGTTGTATTGAACTGTTGTATTGAACTATTTCTATTTTTAATTGGATTCATGAATTTTTTTGTGTTTGATTTTTAAAATGTCGGTCACAAGAACGCACTTTCATTCTGATTGAGCGTAAGTGCGTAACACGTTCGTAACTTCATACTAAAACGTGTAATATGATCGATGAGGTATGTGCTGAAAATTCCAAACAATTCTATGCTATTAGATTTTTACAGAAAATAAATATCTTTATTCTCTCAAATTTTACAAAATAAACAAAATTTGACTGACACAAAAACCACAAGGTAACATAAGGATGAGAATACAAAAAAACCTTAACTGAATGTTATAGAACGAATTTCTAATATCTCTTAATTCGTTTGAGCTGAAATACTTTCCAAAGTGCGTAGGGTATGCTTTTTTTCTAATCAAAGAGTTAAATACAAAAAATAAATAAGTAGGTGGTAGTATACGTCAAACAAAAGTCAACAAACTTACACCATGTCTTTATTTATCGTCGTATTAACTCTGATGTAAGTACTTATTCTAGATGGCACTGAACAATGCTATCCCTATATGGGTAATTGAAACATGTTGAAGTGAGGGTGCTATTAACTTATCATATTGACACGCACAAAAATAAAAGAACAACAGGACATGAACGCACTTACCCGCACTTCAGTGAGTTTATCTTATACGAATTGTGGCTATAAAATAACCGGATTTGGCAACATTGTATGGTATGTGTTATCTTCCCTCCATTCATTAAAGCTTAAGCTATGTTAATTGTTGTAATAATAAGTAGATTCAATTTATTCCCTTAAATCACAGTATAGTCCTTTCGATTTTTTTTTCCGAGAACTTATGTGACATATGTTATTTCGCCTTGAAAATACCTTCTGAAGCACATGAAAAAGTAGTTGTAAATAGTATAAATTTATTAGTGGTAAAATTTCCACTTAAAGTGCATATTAAGCAGGTTTTAAAATTATTATTAATGTACCGGCAGTTCATCACTAACTCATATCCAGGTTTTTGTAATGCAATTCTTGATTTTAGAATCGTCAATGTTCTTAGTGTATAGCTCGTATAATTTCAATTGAAATAAAACTTTCTTCATCTTTTTATGAGTAGACGACCATTTATTCTCCTGAGAAATCTCTATTGGCAAGTTTTAAAAACAGGAACTATAAATCGCGTCCACGTAGTCGTGTTGCAAGTGACACGCGCTGATTAAACGACCCTGGTTGCGAGTAGAACCAGAGAGAGTGGACTGATCGAGGTTGCTCTGGATCACATCTGCACTGTTCCATTAATCAACGTGAGCGAATGTTTGCGCCGAACAAACATGTCCGACTATGAACGGTTTTATTCAGCAAAATCCAACTCTCATGGTGACATTATGATAAGGAAAGTGCTACTTACTTCAGAAAGAATAAACTATTATAACTAACATCACAAAGGAAATAGAAAATATTATAGTAGCATAAATCAAGCGTCTTTGTACGTACGTGTATATTAAAAGAACATATTTTATATATTTATACAATGAGTTAAAAAAATAACATTCTTTTTATTCTGATATTGGAATAAGTATTTTCTATAGTATTAGTAAATATGATTTTCTGTTTAAATTTCTGTATATATTAAACACAACAATTTAAAATTGTACTATGTGTGAATTGGCCCCAAATTACAATGCCTGTGACATTCAAGATATACTAGTCAATAAAAGAACTGGAAAGATAATTAAAAAATATGTATTATTTAATTATAAAAATATTTATACCAGTAAAATGATCTTCATAGAACGAAACTTTCATTTTGTAAATGGTTTTATGTTATTTAAGACAACCATTTCATTCTTCGTTTTGAGCTACTACTCAAACTATTTTTATTACTATTATTACTTCCATTTGGGCGAATTAGCACAAAATTCTTTTCTACAACCATGATTAAGTCTGTACAAAATATAAATATCAGTAATATGGATAGAACTATAGTGCAAATGATTAGGCAGAAGACTCACGTCATCAACCTGAAAAAAACCTTATAAAATGAAATACAACTTGTAAAAATTATTGGGTGTTATTTATTTATAAAAGAAGAAGAAAAAAAGTACTAGTATTAAGTAGTAATGTATATGTTAATGATATTTACAATTATTTCTAAGTCAATCGTTATTCCTTTTACGGAATATACTTACTTGAAATAATTGTAGTTTATTTTTGTACCATACGTTGGCACTACTGAGAATGATCATGTTATGTCAAATAATTTTATATTCCGTAAAAGGTATAAGGATTGACTTAGAAATAATTGTAAATTAATTAATATATACGTTTCTTTAATACTAGTATATTTTTTCTTCTTTTTTAAAAATAAATAACAACTAATAATTACAAGTTATATTTCTTTTTATAAGGTTTTTTTTTTCAGATTGATTACGTGAGTCTTCTGCCGAATCATTTTCACCATAGTAGCTAATATATAATTGAAAGCTGTCACGGCTGTCACTCGTTTAAATTCTGTCGGCGGCAAATGTAAGCCACTTCTTTATTGATGAGTAGCTCTGACGTCATCAGGCGACAGAAAAGGCGACAATAAATATTGTATTTTCAGAGATAATTTTATTATGAATAAAGAGTAATATGAAAGAAAATAAAATATACGGGTAAAATATTTTTCTTATTCTTTCGATTGAAGTAAAGAAAAAAAATTGTGCTCTACCCCATTATCCGTGACTAATTTCCTCTGAAATAGCAATTAAAATAATAAAATATTTCTTATTCAGTTGAACACGTCTACTCATTGTTAGCATTATTCAGGCCACGAAAAAAGTCTTCAGTAAATTAGTTCTTTTCTTATTCTGAACGAATAGAATGAAATGTCGTGCATAATTACTATTCAGCTGTTTAATTAAAATTTACTTGGAAAAAATGTGTCCAATATTAGTTTTTGTTCCGTTCAACAAAAAGTTTGAAATTTAATTGCGACGCTAAGCAGTGTACAGAATTCTTGCTCTATCCTCTAAAAAGACAAAAAGCTGTTATGATCATGAATCTCGTAAAATAATTCAGTGTAAATGTGGAAAATTTCTCGACTGTGATGTGGATAAGGTGTTAATAATTACTCGAAATCTTAGTCAAACAGCATTTATTCTTACACATTGTTACATAATATCATGTACAAAATATACATTTATACTAAACATTCAGGTTTTACATTTCGTACAAAATTATTCATAAACAGTACATGCGCATCCATTTACTCACAAAATCGACAACAGAATTTAGAGCAAATTATTTTTTCGCGATCGTCCAGAAAATGAGCTGCTTCTGATCACTTTTTATACCGGAAAATCTTTCTTTACTGAACTATCACCGAAAATTGCCTATAAGTTTTCGGAAAATTACTTTCCGATCCCTACATGAATGTTTCCATGGCGATCAGTTGTTTATTTATATATATTTATTTCTTTAAGAATAATACAACCTTTTTTAGTTTTAATTCTGTATATATTTATTTAAATTACGACGTTTCGGCAATATACACTATTGCCTTCTTCAGGAATGAACAAATCAACAAATACAAATAAAATAAATAAATATATACAGAATTTAAACTAAAAAAGGTTGTATTATTCTTATTTAAATATGAGTTCTGAAAGATTTTTTAATTATTTATTTCTTATTTTCTCACAATAAAAAATTAAATAATGCATACCTATAGGTTTTTATATATTCTTTTTTTCAGGAACTTGAATTTTTTTTATTGTGCTCATGCAATGAAATATGTTGTTTAGCGTCGCCTAAGCACTGTCCGAATCGTCAATTTCCCAGGTCTCCACCATATAAGTGACCGGGAAATTTGGGAAAAAAACACTTATATTTCTTAAAGCATTTCTTAAAGAACAAAATTTATAAAATTAAAGTACAGCATCTCAAACACTCTCTCGCTTAATCATAAGAGAAAATGGTGAAATATTGATTGAAATTTAATTTTAAAATAATGAATTTAGTGCATTTGGTCCACTATGTTGGAAATAATTTCTGCTCGGCGGAAGTCTGCAAGACGGGAATTCGGTAACACAAAACCAACACACATAATGTAAATTGTAACAAAACAATAAGAAATTTAACAAGTTTATTAAGTTTAAATTTGCTATATACTGCAAGTGAAATACTTGGTAAGTAATAAATATTTATTTACATACCTTGATTAATACTACATTACATAAAAATATTTGGAATTTAAATTTGACACATCACTTTTATATTAGGTATAAAACAGTGTATATCTAATGAAGCTTTAATAAGTAAAATTATTGATACAAAAATTACTTTATTAAGTTTTATACTTTTCGTACAAAAAATATTGTACAAACCGCAAGCTCGCGCCACCAAACACTCATCCGGGAAACAATCGTTCCCGCACTTGATATGTAAATAACTATTGTACCCAACATGACATGAAAGTGTCTGTATTGGGCTCACAAGCTTTCAATGCTCGCATACGGCTCGCCCTGGACTATGCTTGCTCACCCAGTAAAGAATATCAATTTTAGGTCTTGTTATGTAAATTACTATTTCCACTTACGATATCGTACGTAGGCGGCTATTAGGATGTTATTTGTAGGGACGTAAGCAATTCCCTTAGCACCTTATTTTGTGAAATACCAACAATTATTTTATACCATTAAACTTGTGTGAAATATTTGCTCATTCTTGTAATGTATGATTTTGCGTTTACGTTCTTTCAAATTGTCTTTATAATCACAAATATTTCCGTTTAAAGGTTATTATTAACTTTTTTAAAAAAATCCTAAAATACTTAAATATTTTGTTTCAATTTATCAATTTTCCACGGTATGCTTTGACATTTCTGGCAGTAAAAATGAACCGGTAAAAAAAATCATCGGGAGAGGAAGAAATCTTATATGTAACTCTTTGTTTAGTTTCAAACTTAATTGTCAGCCCTCGCTTCCCTCGGGTGATAAATAAGTCCTCGACTGGTAAATACTATTTACCTCTTTTGTAGTATAAGTAACTATTATTTTATATCCTATACTAACAAAATTTCTGTTGCTTGTGTGATAGCATCTCTTAGCATTTTTCAGCTCTACCATTTCCCGTTGACATATTGTCTTACAACGCAAGATTTCTATTCCGTATGAGATTTTCTTGCGTTTTTCTGTCATTTCTTGTAAGTGGCATTACATTTCGCTCCGGTTAGTCTTTTGTGGTATTTACGCCTGCTCGTATCTCTCATGTGTTGTGCTTATTGTCCTACATAAAAGAGGAAAGAGCATTCGTAAAGAATGTCCAGTATACCAGGAAAACAAAAAGTAAAACCAGATATTATAAAACTTAGATTGGAGGTATTCAAATAGAAAAATAAACTTATATTTACGTTGAGGGCGTTTACTGATCTTTACCTCATGGGCTGTCAAAGCTGTCATAGAGAGAGTACTAAAATAATATAGCAAACCGAAATTAAAAATAATATGAATGTTCCCTGAAACTTTTGAAACTGCCCATAACGTCTTCCGCTTCCATTTCATAAAGAAATTCAGCACATGAATATCTCCATAAAAAATCTATAGCAACAGTCCATTCCATCTATAAAAACAGTAGAAGCGCGAACACATATTTCTGTCGTTGTTCGTTCTGCCTAAAAATAGCTGAACATCGCGCGAATCGATACCGGAGCAGATTATTTGGGACTTTTTGCTTAAAGTGCAAATTTCTTACAACGATGCCAATTCCTCAAGAGTCGAAAAAGAGAAATGGTGACAAATATGTGCTTCAGAAAATCACACGCGGAAAGGAAATCGTGCCTAATTTCCCGATTGGAACAAAGTAAGTTATTCACTTCAGTACATGAGTCAAGCATTAAGGAGTTTCATTCAGGGTAACGGAGGTTTCATACAAATGTATTTAGAGTAAATTAAATTTATAACACCTTATCCACATCACCGTCGAGAAATTTACCACAGTATTACTAAGTTAGACATTTGTAACTTATCTCTAGAAAATTATAGTCTTACAATTTGACCAATTTATGATCTTAAATATATGATTTCGGTAGTTTTATCAGTTATTGTATTTCTGGAATGCAAACATTTCGCCTCATATCAAAATCGAACCAACTTGAATACATTTCTAACACAAACTATACGAGCCAGACTCATAATAATTCGGCCGGCTTACATTTTCAACAAATTATAAAATGTACACAAATATCTACAAAATCCTTCTTTTATTTAAAAAATAAGGTTCATCAGCATCGATAGCTATTAAAACCGATACAATAGAGGAGCTCAAACCCATAATATTTCGGACGGTTTACATTTTCAACAAACAAATTACAAAACCTACGCAAATGATGAGAAATTTCTACAAATTTCAGTCGACTAGTTTAAAGATATAGATTTGGAACCTACAAAAATTGATTGTTATTCAAGTATTCCGCCATTTAATATTGGGTTATATCGCCTTTATTAGTAACACTAGCTTTATAGTGTAATCCGAAATTGAACCACGGTAACCACTGAAAATGGTTACGGTTTAACCGCGGTTACTATGTTACCGGCAACTGGCTGGAAAAATGGAACGATTTTCTTTCAATATTTAACCAGCTAACATCAACTTGTAAAATTTAAGATAAGTAGTTGAAATTTGTGAAGGCAGACTATTATCTTAACACGTGACGCGAGCACGCAAGTGCTCATACGATCCACTTTGTCCTATACGTTAGTAATTAATATGTTTTATATTTGCTATCTGTCATGAGTCAAAATGTAACCGGTGCGGTTACATTTTGACTCATAACTCATGTTATGGTGCATAAGCGCGGTTAGCTTGGTTATGGAAAAGTTATCAGATCTTTCAGTAACCGCGTTCAGAAAATACAACTGGTTACTGAAAACATAACCGCGGTTAGCATGGTTCAATTTCAGAATACACTATTAATTCTATTAGGCATTGTATTCCTAAGCCCTATAAATTTTTCTGTTGGTATCATTCCATATGTCTTGCAATGTAGATTTTAATGTACGCACTGGGTTTTTACAAATTTGTTTTGTGCCAAAAGTAAAAGGTCCTGGAAGAAGCTAAATCTGGACTAGAAGATGACAGTTTCTTTTAAGTTTTAAGTCTATATTTAAAATAGCAGAAAGAATTTTGTAAAAATTTCTAACCATTTGTATAGGTTTTATTATTTGTTGAAAATGTAAACCGGTCGTACTATTATGAGTTTGGGCTTGTATAGTTATACATTATAAGGATTATAAAATTTATATTTGGTTAATAAGTTTTATATCACTAGATAAATTATAATTTGGATTTTGGTTCGGTTGAATGTCCAGTCTTGTAGCCATTTTTTTGTCTCATATATCAACCACTCAGTTTACTCTCGTTGACCATTGGCTCATACATGAGCCAAATATTCGTAAACACTAAACTGTAGATTGTTCAGAACATCCTACGTTCAGGAGACCAGCATTAATAGGGGATCTCTATAAACGTTCGACTCACATGCGAGTCAAATGATTTGTGTATCGTACCTCAAAAATTATTATCGAAGACCATTGTCTCACATATGTGTCGGAAGTGGATTTACATAAAAAATAGATGTTTCGCAAATAAATTGAATAAGATCTCTTCATACTTCATTTTTGTAAATTTATTCCGTAGAAAACAAAAATGGTCTAGTTCGAAAGATTTTTCTCATATGGCGGTAGCCAACGTGTTAAATAGTCTTAAAACTTAAAAAACTGTGGGCCAATGACGGATGGTAATAGTTCGACCGGAATGTAAAACGTCATCCTCTAGTCCAGTTATATCTTCTAGCAAAATCCTTTACTTTTGGCACATTATGAAAAACAACTTCGTAAAAATCCAATGAAATCAGTAAAATCTACCTTGCAAGACATGTAGGACATTAATCTAACAGAAGAATGTGCAGGATTTGTGGATACAATGCCTAATAGAATTAAAGCTGTTATTATTAATAAAGGCGCTGTAACTCAATATTAAATAGCGTAATACTTGAATAACATATTCAGTTTTTGTAAGTTTAAAGTCTATACTCGTAACAGAAACTCAACGTCAAAATTTTTTTTGTAGAAGCCAGTGGCAAGAGGCAAAAAGTGTGTCTTGATAGTAAGACGATACCTCATAGTTCAATATCGAATGATTATGTATTATGCATCAAAATGAGTAACCCCCAATACTTTGTAACTTATTCATCCCATCATTTCGCTCATCATAATCACACTCTGACGTTCCAATCACGGTTGGAATTAATCTCATCTATGATCGTGACTGCACGGCAGGTGTTATTTATAAATCGATTACTAATGCGCCAAAGCGTTATAGGTCTACAGGAAATTGTAAATTGCAAGATTGGGCACTGTATTCTAGATTACTCGGCCTAGCACACATCTTCAAATGTTTTCATTATATACTGCAAGCTTGGAATTAAAATACTTCCGATGAGTTGGTTAGTTGCTCTGATCATATCGCGAAGTAATTTTGTTGACCTAATTCTTACCACGAGGTTAGAAGTTAATAACTATTTTATCACAAGATTCCACAACCACAAAATAGATATTAAAGGTGTTTTATTAAAAGAATAAATATAACATCACGGTTTCTATCCTTGAGCATTCGTATTTGTCTAGCTTACTCGTATTCGCGCGAATACGAACGGAAACCATAGTAACGGTATTCTTCCCCATTCATAGACGTAGACATCATACGTATGTGTGACGGCTAAAAGTTCATAATAATTTATATATATATATATATATATATATATATATATATATATATATATATATATATATATATATATATATATATATATTGTTCGCGCTGAGTATTCATTTCTCCAGTTAGAAGAGTGTACTCGTTACGATTTGTAAAAAGACTTGTGAAATGTTCATTGACGATGGGAACTCGTAGCTCAGTTGGTTAGAGCGTCCTACTAGTTATAGGAAGGCCCTGCGTTCAAATCCCAGCGAGGTCCTTGAATTTTTCACAATTTCTTTCTTCGTTTACTTAAAATCACCTTGATCTATTAAGCCCATTTCTACGATTTAAACGGTTAGGATCGATTACAAATAATTATAAAACAAACTGTTAACCTCAAATAAGGGTACTTCCGGTTGAGCAATTATAGCCAAAATCTAACCAACTATTCATACGGAAATAAAAAAGGTGAATATGAAAATTCTTTCATAATATTTGGTATTGTAGTATTGGAGTTATCGACGGAGACATTTTTGACACACACATATATACACCCACTCACACATACATACAGATATCATAGTAAAAGTAGTAAAATCGTATTATAGGGACTCTAAACCGTGCTTATTCATTAAAAACTCACCATCGAAAGGTAACGGAAGATAAAAATGAAATAAAGGACCTAATGCGGAAAGATTGAGGGAAATGTTTTGGGGATTGGTTTCCAAGAATACAAAAATGCATTGACTATGAAGGGGAATACTTTGAAAAATTATAAATAAATGTGATTTGTCAATAAATTATGTATTACTTTACTAAGCTCAGCGGAAATAGAACAGTCAGTGTAACTATATTGCATAGACAATATTATATGTACATACATACAGCCGAAATGATTATAGTTATAAGTCTATTTTCCCAAAGTTGTATGTGTTGGTTCGAGACAGTAGATAAAACTTTGGTACAGTCCAGCAGAAGTTGGTAGAGTGATTTATCTTGCTTTTCCAATGCACTAAAAATATTCCAAGTGCAATATGTGTGGATCTGACCTAGCTGAAACGGAGTTTGAAGTTTATATCCACTGGGAAATAAACTATAATATTTTCTGGTTCAGGAAATTAGGAAGAATAAAAAACGAGATACAGATTCCAGGATTGAGGTTTATGTGCTTGGAGATTTGACGCAGAAGTTTCGAATTTAAATCTAGAGTGATGTCGAACGTTTTTCTTCACTTCAAACTTCGAAGGAATCGATAATAGTATACGAGCTTGCCTATTGGACTGTATGTCCCATAAATTTTGGCACAAATTTTAACATTTTTTTTTATTGAATTTGCATTTACTTAAAGTCTTGTAATACTTAATAATTAACAGCTAACATAAGCAAGAAAATTATGAACTTAAATTAAATAAATAAGGACGTGTTCTTTCACAAGGCGCAACTTTCTAAAGACATGTAGCATTGGGTTTTGGGTGACATTTACGCCAATTTGCCGGGCGTCACACTGAGCAACTCCGTAATAAGTTACTTGCGTATCTTTTTTATTTAATATTTTTGAAGAAAAGATAAAAACTTGTGACCCATATTTTATCTTTTGAAAAAGTTTTTTTTTAATTGGCCAGAAAATAAATTTGGATAATTAAATTACCGCCATATATAACGTAGAATTACGCCGCACCAATGAATGATCATAAAGCCATAGCATCGATACGCCCTATAGTAACGGCATGTGCGGGTAATTTGACAGATCACCTGTTTGACGGCTGAACAATAGTTTGGAGGTTAATATTTTAGTTTGTCTTTTTAATCTTGTACGAGTATAAGCTAAGTTAAAATCATTCAAAATCCTGCTAACAAATCGAAATACGTAATAAAAGTAACAGAAACCACTCAAATTGCAAATAATAAACAAGAGAGATACAGACAGAGAAAAATGAACTAATGTCCAATTCAAATTAAAACTTCCTCACACGCCGTCCACAGGTTACATTTTTAAATATGCTTCCCTTTCTTCAAATCAAAATAATGTCACAGAAAATAATATGTACCTCTCGCTAAGAGAAAAACTTATTGGATTCATGCTAAAAATCGCATACCCAGATTTTAATGACTAAGCACGTTTTAAGGTCCCTAAAATCCGATTTTAATATTTTTACGATGGTGCCTGTGTGTGTGTGTGTGCGTGTGTGTGTGCGTGTGTGTATGTGCGTATGTGGCGAGGTTGGTAGGAAGATTTCTCAAAAACTATAATACTTAGTATAACTGTTTAACTACGTATTTCCCAATCGGACATTTCTGGGAAGAACTGAAAAGGTTTTGGTAATAATTGGACAAATGAAAGTAGCAGATTCTTAAAAAAAATCTTCTAAATATTATTTATTGAAAAAAATTGTTCTTGCTAGAATTAAAGAAGAGTAAATTCTCTATCTGATACATATACATATTTTATTATTACTCTTATAGATTTAGAGATAAATAATTATAAGGTATATAATAATCTCTTGTAATAAATCTCACAGCACAAATAATGTCATGGAATCCAATTGAAAAATTAAAACGTTTGTAACTGACAAATAAATATTAGTGTCAAAAATCCAAAGACATTACTGAAGATTTTTTCAGGGAAGTACATACATTATATTGTTTCTTATTGGATTAATAGTTAAATATTTAAAATTATAGGTATATTACATATACCCTTTAAAAATGCTGTCAATCCCGACAATGAATTGAAACCAAGACGAAAAATTAGAAGAGTAAGACAAAATTTGTTCATAGAATAAATTTAAAATTTAAAAATCTAAATATAAAGAATAGATATAAGTATAATTTTTGGTGTAGAGTGTAGGTATACAAGAAATGTTAAATACAATAGGGCGCGAGCAGTCCTGTGACTTTGTTGGCCTTGACAATCAGATATGGGGGCCCGTGTCAGAATGATAGCTAGTAATTATGTACATAGATGTCAAATATCATAATTTTTCATTCTAAATTTAGTGACTTTTCAATTCCATGTGGTTTATTTAAATTAACTACGTGAATTTAGAAAATCTTGAAAATTTTAATGAGAAATTCTGACATTCGACCTCTATGTACATAACTACTAATTGTCATTCTAACACGGGCCCCCATATCTGCTTGTCAAGGCCCACAATGTCAAATGACTGTTTGCGTCCTTTACTTATGTAACCGAAAACGGAAGCGGCGAGAGGTATTGTGCTGGCCACATTTTTTTTTTTTAAATAAAATTTATATTTTTACATGTTTTCAATATAACATTAGGTATATAATTATAGATTTCGGATTTTCAGTATCCACAAATAGCCCATTAAGATACGTTATTTCCACAAGGGGTGTATCCAGGCTGAGTGAGGTGAAGCCCTAGATAGTCAAAGGCAAATCGGTAATTGTCTAACAATTGGTTAATTTTATTCTTCTGACTAGACCTTGCGTCCTGTCACTATGCAAAACAAACTCAAAATTGGCTAGCAGCCCAAAACGTGCCATTTGTCCCGCGAAACAACAATCCCCCTAACCTTCCCCAGGCCCGTTCGATAGAATATTTTTGGGATCTTTTATCTCGAAAAGTTTACAATGGAGAATGTGAAACCTAAAATGAGGACTAACTTCAACGCAGAATATACAAGAATCAGTTCGTTCGAGAAATCGACATAAATGTCGTCCAAAACCTAATGCTAGGTGTCCACAAAAAGTTGTGCCTTGTGAAGAAAACAGCCCTCTTTATTTACCTTAAATTCATAGTTTTGTTGCTTATTAAACATATAATTATTGAGTACTATAAAACATTAGGTAAATTCATTTTTTTAAAAATAATTTTGTTAAAATTTATGCCAAAACTTACGGGTCATACGTTATAAGAGAATATTGCGAGTTTATTATGTCGGGTCACCAATCTATTGTTCGTGCTGTACCACTATAACTTGTGAAAATATTAATCGTATGTAATAAATTATAGAAATAAAAAATAACAACGCGATAGAATTTTAAGTGATTTATTAGAAGATTTGCAGTTGAATGAATATTGTCGCATTTTTGTTGTCTAAGTAAACATTAACAAGTATTTATAAAGATAGTCGCTGTAAAAGTCAAGTAAACACTGTAGTCTAGCTATAGTATTCTCTACGTAAGAGTGGCATTGTGCAATAATATTTCGTTTATAGATCGTTCAGAAATATTTCATATCGTTTATAATCTGTGTTCATATCTACTAGGAAACTATTTTTTTCTGCAATGATCGAATTTAAAATCAAATAAATTTTTATATTGAGGTCTTTTCAATCTGTAGTAACAAAAAGTAGTACAAAATCTATAATAGTACAGGTACCTAATTACATTTAAAATTTATAAGAATTTTTCTGTTGTTTGTGAGATTATAAATTTTTGATATTATGATAGAGTCCATCTAATGAAATTTAAATATCCTTTTTGTAGTTTATAAACTAAACAAAATTTCAATAAAATTAAAGTTTTAACTATCAAAAAAAAAAGGAAATAAAATATAAGCAAGTAACTTAAATTCAAATATTAAAATGCACACAGATAAAAAAATACATTAATAAAGTTGAACTGTCCATTTTCTTCTCTAAAATTACGAGATACCCGCGATATGCTGCACGCATATTAAGAATTGCACCGATAACAGGTAAATTTAGTTTTTATGTTCTCTTTCAAAATTCTCGAAACACATCAAACTTGTTTATTTTTCCATAGTGGTACATTTTATATATTTCTTGCAATCGGTATTTCGATTTTTTAGGCAAATTTGTCAGGGATCTGACTTAAAAATGGTGTGCTAGTAGTTACGTCGGTATGTTAGACCAGAATGTACTATAAGTAGGATACTACTGAACACTACCAAACGAAAACAACCACTGGAAAGCCGGGTATAATAGGAAGTTATTTAGAAAATATGTTATTTAAGCCGGGAAGTTAGGAATTATTTAGAATAATATGCGTGGACGGTCTTGCAGACCGTGTGCGACTACTGTAGGGTTAACCTCACACATGCAAGTTATTTCTTTTTCATTTAGATTCCTTTCCGACGATTTTACATAATTCATTTGACTTGTTCACAGATATAAGTTTGATTCGGATTCTGTTAATATGACATTTGTTAAATTTTTCATGTAAATAAATAGGCTGAGCAAAGAATTCCACACATCTTCTTTTATCTAATTACCAAAACTCATTTCGTAAACATATGAATCTATTTTTTTATTAATTCTTCAAATTTTTATCTGTAAATCTAATTCGAAATTCTGCTAATTCTATTTCTAAATTATTAATCTTCTATTAACTTTCTGAACGTCCATGCGGGTATGTTCAAATTGCCTCGCGGGTCACTCATAGGTTCGCCATCACTGTCTTAGATCATATTCAAGAGATTGGTATTCATGTAAAAGAGGAGATCGAAGTTTTTTCGTATTTATATTTTTTCAATATATCAGTATATCCATCAAGCTGGTTTTCTTTCCATTTTTCCGTCGGCATCACATTAATTGCGTCAGGCAATTGTGGAAAATTCTTGTGAAATATTTACAACCCTTTCCCGTGTATTTGTTTGGTACACATCGATACAAGTTCCAATAATATTTCTGCCTGGAAACAACTTGAAACACATGCATTATCAACAATATAAATCAAAACTGACCCAGTTCCAGTTTGTAACCAAACAAAATCAAGCAGTCCATGAATTAATAAACATCAACTCACATCGCAGTCACCACTGCATACAAACAAAACAGCATCGATCTGCCAGGTCGCCAGGGACGCAGCGATCAGTTTGGAAGATCGGCTGTGTCTAAAGTTTTGAAGCTATTGCGAACAACTTCTTGAATTATTAAAAGGTTTTGCGATTGCGAGGCAGTGCGGCATAATGTGGATGATAAACGTTTACCGAATGGTAAACGCGTATTGCAGATATATCTGCATTTGTATGATGCATGGGGAACATTGGTGCAGTTGAGGTTCATATGTTGAATGGAAATGGCTTCATTTTAACACCAGGGTTCATACTATCGCGACGGAAATATCACCGGAATAACACAAAGATATTAAACTAAATTCTACGTTTATATGAAATTATAAACTTGTGGGGTAAGTTTAATAAATATACTAGAATATGAGACACGAGTGCGAGTGAATACCTTGTTTAAAAATCTGAAGACGCATTATAACCTAAGTGATTTTTTGTAGCGCCAAATAACAGTTCCATCTATGAATTGGCATCCAAACTATTTATAACCTTCGTCAACGCCTCCCCCCAGTTTTATTAATATTGGTTCTGTACAGTTCTCGTATGGACCTAGTTTGTTGACCTCTTTAATCTGCCTCGCCATGGATGTATTCGTCGAAAAGCGGTAAGCAAACACATTTTGTGTTCGTTTGTGTAAATAACCAATCTAATTGTTTGCTTGGTATAAAAAAGTATTTGGGGATGGTACATTAACACGTTGCAACGTGTTTGGCTGGATAGAGCGCTTTTGCGATGGGCGAGATGAGAACAACGATTACTCAAAAGTGACCGCTTCGTATTAAGCAGAAACGCCGAAAACGTCGAAGCAGTTCGACAATTGTTGGTTTTCGATCGACGTGTACAATTAAGATTGTTGCAGAGTAGTTGAACATAGATAAAGCAACAGCTGGATTAACTATCGTCGAAGATTAAAAAAAAGTTGTACGCGCGCACATTAACGTATCGGCCTATATAAAGCAACTTCCGAGATGTGCAGATTCAGGAATCAGGCTTGGAGATGTAGTTGTTATAGTTACGTATGGGCATTATAAGTCGCAGAAAACTACATTCATTTGTTTTAAAAAAATATATTATGATAATTATAAATTGTTTTTGTGACGTACAATCAATGCATTTCATTTGAAATGTTATAATGCACCATTATTATCATTCCCAAAATATGACCAACATATTTGTCAATAGTTTGGTCAACAAAGAACCAGTAGCTGTTGAGTAAACAACTCCTTTGCATATTCGCATAATATACCACATTACATTTGTCGACTCTACCTATGTTTACGTTAGCCAAATACAGGACTCGGTTGGATTCACAAGTCTCGTGTTTTGTCCCCAAGACTTAGCTCAGCTTCGTAATGAGACATTTTACCAGCGAACTCCCGTCGAATAATAATGGACTGCCTTGGGTGTTTTGTTCTAATTGATCCAATCCTGAACTCTGTTATTTGTACTAAAAACTTAATTGCATTTCACCAGGATAATTTATGCTGATTGCAGAGGGAGCTTTTTCAAACGAAACAGTATAAAACGAAGAAAAAAGATCCAATATGATGCACAATAGGTACATTGTTTCTTATCTTTACATCAGTGCGACTTTTGTACATTGTTGTGTGCCAATTTGTTCAACGCAGATTTCGTAATGGTGACGTTTATACTCCAAATTGTGCTCACAAAACGTTATCTGCATACCTATACTGGGAAGTATACCGTAAGGTTAAAATTTTGTCTGATAAACAGAAAAATACACTACAAGTTTGCTAGTTTTAAATAATTCCGCTTCGATTTTATTCGGGTTCTAGAATTTTCCGAATACCCGGTTATTTGAATGTACAAGGTGGGCCAAATAAGACCTACTAATGTGAAACACGGATAACTCTTGTAATAATCATTTATTTTGATTTTTTTTTTTTATACATTTAATATATATTATGGAAATTATGTATGAAATATGACATCAGACAAATGCCCACCATTTTTCTCGATACAGAGATTGGCTCTTTTTAACGCATTTTTCATTACACCACGAAATGGTTCTGGTTGAAGGCTCAGTATTTCGTCTCGAATATTCTGCATCAGCTGTCTAATAGTCTCTGGTTTATTAACATACACACTGAACCCAGTTCCTCATAACGACCGACCAAACTCCTAATCATGAAAGCTGTGGGAGCTGATCTTGAATTAAAATATTGCCGATATTTACGCTGCGTCGTAACAATTGATCGTTGACAAGAATAGAAAAACTTGATAATTTTAACGCGTTGTTTTGTACTGCATAGTTCCATAATAAATTTCCAAGAATTCAATTATAACCTACAAAAAGAAAAAAATAATTATATCAAAAAATAAAAAAAGTTATTTGTGTTTAACATTGGTAGGTCTTATTTGGCCCATCCTGTATAACTAACTGGTTCTCGAATTCGAAGTCTAAAGTATCCGCATTTGATTTAAGAACCGAAACTGATCGGTTTTAGATTTTGGAATCGAAAGTACCTAGACTGTTTTCGGTTTTGAAACCGAAACAGACCAAATCCCGGTTATGGAGCTAATAATATATGAGAGCTGCTCTCTTTATTTTGAACCTATTATACACAGTATGGCTATAAAGATTTAGGACTGATTATATGCAGCGCCATCTATAACTTGGCACCCAAACTATTTGTGACTAACCTTCATCAACATCCCTCTCAAGTTTTATTAAAATTGGTTCAGTAAAGTTCTCGTATGAACTATTTTGTTGACCTCTGAGATTTGCCTCGTCATGGATGCGTCCGTCGCTATCAAATTTTGTGCTTGTTTATGGAAAGGACCAACTTAATTGTTTGCTTTAGTCTAAAAAGCGTTTGGGGATGATTCATTGATATATTGCAACGTTTTTAGCTGGCAAGAGTGATTTTGCGATGAGCTAAATGAAAACAAAGAATCACCGCCCCGCATCAAACAGAAACTGTTAGTTTTCGATCGATGTGTTACGATAAGATGGTTGCTGAGTAGTTGAACATCGACAAAGAAACTGTGGATTGACTTTAGTCCAAGATTTAAAGAAAAAAGATTGTGTCCGTGCACTATAACGCATCTGATTATAAAGCAACAGTCATGCGTCAATTTGTGGCCGCCAAAAATGTCACTGTCTTGCATCATCCTCCGTATGCTTCTGATTTGGCCTTGGTTGACTATTCTCTTTCCCCCAAACTAAAATTGAAGGTGAAAGGAAACCGTTACGACTATGTAACACAAACTTAAACCATCGTACAGAGGTATTGAACAGAATCCGAGTTTTAAGTCTTCCAAAATACAGCGAATGGACTGGAGGACTGCGTCAAGCATTGTGTGGATTTAGAAGATATAACAGCTTTTGTCTTATTTATAAGGGATGTCCTAAAACTTTATAGCCACACTAGATAATAAAATACGATATTTCATTCTGAAAATATAACATTTTCTCAAAATATGGATAAAGCTCATATTTATAAGTTATAACAGATCCTAAAAATTGTATATCACTTTTAAAAGTATATATTTAGAATGATTTACTTATTAATTTTTTACAGTTACAATTTATTTGCAACCCAATAAGTGCTTGTCAAAAAAAGAATGATCGTTTTCTCTTCCATATTTAGAAAGAAATCTACCGAGAGAGTTACAGGAAAATAAATTACATGACATCATTCAAGTTTTTCATTTAAGAACTGAAGACTAACAAAAAAACTGACTTTCGAAATTATAATCTGTTACATCCAAACACAAAACGCTACTGGTCTGGAGCAGTACAATTCGTGTTCTTTAAATTCCAGTAAAACTTAATATTACAAAATCGAGGCCCTGCCTTCACTTGTGTTATTTTTGTTGCCAAAAAATATAAACATGTCCCACAATTTATGCCCCGATAAAACAAAAATTATCGTCCCTCCTCGGCATATAGATATTTTCGCCCGGGAATCCCTTGCCTGATGCTTCAGATTCCGGCTTGTGATTGGCTGCATGAATGTCGTCCACAGCCACCCGGACGGCGCGGTTGCTGTTATTAATGTAAACGCCCGTACGTGGCACAGTCTCGGATAATAGAATTTTATATCGGCCAATTACTCACAACACGTGCAGCCACATCATACGAGGCCATGGAATATGCAGCAGTCGATAAGAACCCGGAAGGATTTCTCTACCAAATATTTGATTGGAGATCGGATGACAGCCAAGGGGATTTTAATTGGAAAGCTGTTTGAGAAGGATACTATTATTGGAATCTGTAATGCTTGTATGTTTTAGGTGTTTCGAAAAAGTGTTTGAAGAGTAGATTAAATCCTAAATGAACTTAAAAGGATTCTTTTACAATACAAAGGCCCAGTATATTGATATGAAAATTTTCAGTACCACTAATTCTCAAAATTGTGTCTCAGGAAAGTATTACTGCACGTACGGAAATGGTAAATAATATTTTGTTGAAAACAGGTACAACATTTTTACATTAATTTCATTTAAAGTACATCCCTACAACTGTTCAAAACACTCCTGGAAACCATTTTCTGAAAGTGCCTTTTCGAATTTTCTATGACTTCTGCTGGATTATCAAAATGTTAAATAAATAAATATACACAGATATCGGTAATGATAAAATATTTGTACCGTACGGGCGCTCACCAGGCGTCTCCTCACGGGCACTCATTGACCACAGGGGTCAAATTTGTGCCATTAAAATTTGAAATAATTCTTGGCGTCGGTCGGGATCGAACCCGGGTCCCCAGATTCGTGACCAGATAATTTTAGCTGAGGGGACAGGTTAAAAACGGCTGGTGCATGGTTAGGAGAATAGAAGGAGTGTTCCAGAGTAGTGGCATTGTTCTTAACAAGGTATTTTTTTACCATCAGGGTGCGATGTACCGGAGCGTTGTCATACAGCAAAACCAATCATTTCCTGTCCAATTTTCAGGACGTTTTCGTCTGATTGCGTTTCGTAGGCTTTGAAGGATCTCCATTAAAGTTCCTTGTTTACAGTTTGGCCTTGAGTAATGAATTTGTGGTGAATTACGATCTGGTAAACAGAAAACACCTACTAATTACTCTCCCCTTGTTTTTGTTCAAACGAAATTTTTGCTTGTTCCGCCCGTACATATCCGTATGATTTCTTTAGTATTTGAAGGGTCTTAGATAGTGATATCTCCAGCAGAACGTACAATTTCACGTATGCACGGCTACTCTGAAGACGACATTTCAAAGTCCGACAACCGAAAAAAAAAACGCATTGTAGGAAGCAACGTACAGCTTTCGCAAACAATGATTAAAAGCGGTGCCGGCAGCTCGACACTTTCCCTAATAGTGGCTACCAACCCAAGATTACCTGCGTGGGTATAGGCAACGATTCTTGGTTGTCTTACATTTTGAACAAACAAATTGTAAAACCTACGCAAATGGTAAGAAAATTCTATAAATTTCTTTCGACTAGTTTAAAATATAGATAATAAACTTACAAAAACTGAATATTTTATTCAAGTATTCCGTCATTTAATATTGGGTCTTATCGCCGTTATTAATAATACCAGCTTTAATTTTATTTATTTTTTATTTCATTTTATTTGGTGTTTAGGAAGCCTACAGTTACCGAATTAAACGCTTCCACGACAATAAATTACAATAAGAATAACATTATACATACAAGATTAAGTGCGCGCTTAAATTGAGGTAAAGGCAAATTAAATAGATCAATATTTTTATACCAATTATTGCAATGAGACATTACCCTATTGATTGGCGCGTTCTTAAAGTTATTTGTATTACATTTTCTTATGTAAAACAAGTTCGTATATATATAAACATAACCTATAATACCGTGGTTATCTATGTTATTATTTAAAAGTTTATATAGATTGTAGTCATTGTACCTGCACATTCTTCTATTTTCCCCATATGTCTTGCAAGGTATGTTTATTGTACGCACTGGATTTTTACGAAGTTTTTATACTGTTTTAAATCTAGGAAGTGTCTACCTCACTGTACAGACAGAGCCGCAAAAAAATTTAGTGAACTGTCGCACATAGGCAGAAATGGACATAGGCTTGTATACGCAATTCGGTTTTTTTATATTTGGTATCTCAGACTCGCAAAACCACTAATTTGTTTGTTTGAAATAAGTAATAAAATATTTAGGGTTATGGGATCCAACAGAACTAACTTTCGTCAAACATTAAATTCGAGTCCATCCTTCATTCCAGTTAAAACCATGGTTAATGTAGTTCTTATCGTCGCTTAAAAGTTAGAATGTTATATTAAGCCAATACGGAGCGAAGCGGAGTGATTGGTTTCCGGCAGATCTCCAGTGTAATATGACGACCATCCTATTCTGGATATTGCCAACAGTACCTAACTGGCAATTCATAATTGGTAGACAGTCGTTTTTAAATTCTGTTCGAGAAGTGGTCGCTAGATTCTGTCTGGTCCATTTCTGCGCATGTGCGACAGTTCACTATTTTTTATGCGGTTCTATCTGAACAGTGCAGTAGAGACTCCCGTAAATTCATATTTAAATTAGTCGAAATAAATTATTTAAAAACCTTTCAGAACTCATAATACAAATAAAATTATACAGGGTGTTTATTAAACATACGGCAAAAATTCAAGGGGTTATTCCCTGGACTATTCTTAGAGTATTTTGTCCTTTGATGATTTTTGAAGAGCCGCTTTGTTTCGAAGATGCAGGAGAAAAAAATTTCGACAATAACAACATTTAATACCAAAATTTACATGTAAAGTTTCTCAATCTACAAGAACTGTTGAAAATGACTACCTCCAGCTACGATGCAAGAATCCAACCTTCTTCTCATTGATTGCCGAACTCTTTCAAAAACACCAGGGTCGTTTCTTATGGAGTTACACCCAAAAGTTTAAGTATTATAGACAGAAAATACACGTCAAACAGCCAAACGTCAATCAGTCTCAACGAATTTGACACATAACTTGCCTGCTGTTACTGGATTAATAATTTGAAAAATATCAAAATTGATTTTGTCAAATCATCAAAGGACAAAATATTCTTAGAATAGTCCAGGGAATAACCCCTTGAATTTTTGCCGTATGTTTAATAAACACCCTGTATAACCTTTTACTTCAAAATAATTTTGTACAAATTCTAAGCCTTTGTGTAGGTATTATAATTTGTTGAAAATATAAGCCAATTGTAGGAGCTTGGGCTCGTATAATTATTTAAGTTCCTGGTTCATGATAAAAACTTCATCAATTTTGACAAATTTGTGAGATACGATACTTCACCTATAAAGTACAGATTTATTAATTTATTTCTCTCATTTTCCCCGTTTTGCTTAGAAGTCACGAGCATAAAATCCGAGAAATATATCGGGTAATATTCAAATATTCGTTGAACGTGACCTTCTCTGTCATCTCGCGATTGGGATTTCTGAGTTCTCCCCTCATCTAGAGGGTATGCTAATCAGCTCGGGAAAGTGAAAGCCACATTTCCCACGCAGCGGCAGAATGAATCTCTTAAATTCCTGAAACTGGTTTTATGCTAATCGGAAGTTTTTCTCCATTTTTAACTCGGCATAAATATTAATGAAAGTTTAGAGAGTAATTCGTATTTTTTATAAAATATGAGCAACTGCAACAAGTGCATTTTTCCTCTACGGAAAGCCTGGAAGTATTGATTATGTGTCCGTCTAGGTAACTAGTTTAAATTTAGCAAAGTAAATGGATAATGGCATGTTTTTGCGCCACGTGGTAATATTTTCATAGAGGTAATGTTGTGCAACATGTTTTTCTGGCTGCTTATTTTCAAATCTGATTGTTGTTTTGATAGTCCATGAAACAAAAAAGTAATCTACAAAGAATTAGCTTTAAAAGTACAAATAATTTTTGTAACATGGATTAATCATACAGGGAAAGTTGGAACAAGTACTTTTAAAATACATAAAACATGTTAATTAAAAATTTGGCCATAGGCGTTTAACATGGGAAACCAGTTTTTCCTTGCGCAAAAGTTTCCAAATTATTTTAGACAAAAATTTCTCATAAATACTGGACCTTCCAAGATATATCAGTAGCGTAGTAGACAAAAGTCTATTTTGTATCGCTCCGTCAGATTTTAATTATAATAAGAAGCTGATCACATTAACCAATGAAAGGATAACCCGACGATTCTAAAACGAGAAAATTAGCATAAAATTAAGCCAGTGTCGGTAAGGTGAAATTTTGTTACGTAAACACTGAGGTGAGGTAAATAACATCCATCATGATTTGGGATAAAGGATAATAATTAGTGGATGAAAATATTATTAAAAAATGTTTATTAAAAATAATTATAGCAAAATTAGTAATTCTCTAACATTTTCCGAAATCAAAGATCACACTTCTAGAAAAAATATTTTTTGTATTAAAACAATATAATATGTACTCTTTGACCTTAAGACAACAGAATAAAACAAAAAAAATATTTTCTATGCCTATACTTTTATGGACAGGAGAGCATAAAAAGAGAGTGAATGCCGTGGAAATTATGTATTTACGTTCTGTATGTGGGTATCTAAGACACGATCGCGTGAGCTATAATTTGATGTATGAAGAATGTATGGTTGTTAAGAGAATTGGTGTGAGTCAGTTGAGATAGTTTGGTCATGTAGAGAGAATGACGATTGAACGGCTTGTAAAGCGTATATATCTTGGTGAAGTAGAGGGTGTTCAATTGCGAGACCGCCCAGTGTATAAGTAGATGGACGTGGTTGGTAGGGTGTTAAAAAAAAATCCGAGTGGGAAAAGAAGGAGAGCATGTATGAATGTGATTCTGAGTGTGGTCGAGGCGAAAGAAGCGTGCTTAGACAGGAATGGGTGGCGAAGGATGTTTGTTTTGTAACTATTAAGTGGTCCGGATGCGGAATTTCGCTACCGAAAATCGGTCACTTTAATATATTAAGAGTGAGGAATTGTATTATATACGGTTAGTAATAATGTTGTTGAAAGAGTTAGTGGTTATTGTTGTTCTTGTTATTATTGTTTTCGGGTTTTTGCTAACCCACTAAGTGGGGCATGCGTGATGTATGTATGTATATTTTACAAGACGTTCAAATTATCAATATTTCAATGCGCTAAATTTACAGAAATGTAGTACCATATTTTAATTTTCTTGACAGTTTTTACATACTATAAAGTAAGAACAAGTTATTTCTGGTACATCTACGTGGTAGTTATTTGTGTGCTATGTATATATTTTTCAATATTATCTTTCGTTCTTGTTCGTAAGATATATCTAAAAATAACCGTTAACTCTTATTGTATGGCTAACATTAATATTAGTAACATAAACGAGAAATATTAAAAACTGTAACATTAACGGTAAGGTTGGGTAGACGAGTATGCTACCCCAGAACACTTAAAATAAATGCTAGACTCGCTAAATGGGATATAAACATCTACTGACAACCCAGAAACGTGTGTGGTACAGTAATTGAACGGTACAATAAACTAGAAGCCGAAAAGTTTATACATAGAAAAAATACAGCAGTTTGAATAACCTTGGTGTAATATTTGCACCACCTTACCAACGCAGGGTAATAAAAAATTTGGACAGTGGACCCATAGAAATAAATGTTTTAGATGTATGAAAGTCTGAAAACGACCTGACCCCTGTTACAATGTCGTAGTCTAGTGTGTTTTCGTGTTAGTAACATAGGAAAAGTTAGAGTTTTACATTAAGAGCAAAGAATCTGAAATGAAGTTAGTGTCGAATTAAGCAGCATGTTTCCCATTTTAGACGTTAGTGGCTACGACGAATGCATTCATTTAAACTTCTCCGTGCACCGCAAGATTTATTCCGTTAATTTCAAGTTGTCTGGTTAGAGCAAAATGAAGCCTTTTGCAGGAAATTAGAGCACAGCAGAATCAATACACCGGGATTATTATTCCACAATCTCCTGCTCAACATGAATTGAACGATTTTGTTTGGAATGAAAACAATATGTACTAGAAAGCTGTTGAAAAATAATAGTTAAATTCATTATGTGTGAGTGATGCACTGTCATGGAATGTCAAAGGGATTTATATACAATAGAGAAATTCATGGATTGTAAACAATTCGTTGTTAATTTTACATAAAACGAATTCAATATGCAATAAAATATTTCTGGGACCCGACCAGTTATTTGCTTTAGGTAAATAAGTATATTTTATGTATTTCTGCACATTCATTTTTTTAAGCCCATTAGGCGCTGTTGATGCGAAAACGAAACATTATATAAACTTTTTTTTAATCAAATTTTATGGAAATTTGTTCAAATAGGTGGACGAATTGAGAACAGACTCTGTTAGCCACATTATAATTCGCTACCTCGAAAAATCAGAGAAAAAGTGAAGAAACTGTTAAAGCCAGACAAAATATATGTATCAAAAATGTGATATTACCTTACATTACGTCTGTTTTAAAAGTTTTCATAACATATAATAATTATATTGTATTGTTTTTATAATTTGAATTAAAAGTATTTAGTTCTTTTTATATCCATTTGTAAATAAAGGCATGTTGATGCGAAAACGCAACATTATTTTTCATAATTTTTTAAACTCAATTTTATCTTAATTGGTGCGTATTAAACTAATATTGACCAAAATTAATATGAAATTGCTGTCAGTTTATTGATTAGCAGTTAATAGGTTTCTTTTATAACAATATTACCTACTTAAAGAATATTAAAAAGTAACATAAGTACTTCATCATGTTGAGTTAAAGTTTCTTGTTCTTACCCGTGAAAGTTTTGCATTAAACTGAATCTCGAAAGCAGTCATTCTTAAATTAACCAGTAATATCGCGTTCAGCCTGTCTAGTCTATCTATTTCAAATTAAATAAACAAAAATTGATACATATAGATCCAGTTTCCTTTTTACCTCCCGCTACCCTTGGTAAGGGAGGTATAGGGATCGTGCTAAAAATCGCATATCGAGATTTTGGTAAATGACCACGTTTTAAGGTCCCTAGAATCCATTTTTAACATTTTCACGATGATGTCTGTGTGTATGTATGTGTGTGTGTGTGTGTGTGTGTGTGTGTGTGTGTGTGTGTGTGTGTGTGTGTGTGTGTGTGTGTGGATCTTGTATACGCCCTAACTCAAATACTATCGTTAAGAAAGTTTTGAAACCATGTATTTCTACCTTATTCTAATATGTAAATATCTGATTAGATTTTGGTGGCATTCGGATAACTGGAAATGGCAGTTTACATGAAGCTCAAGATAGTTTTTCTTCAAAAAATACCTTTAAATGTAATTTTTTCTCAATTTGTTATTATAAGAATTAAAAATTATTCCATTTTCTACAATACTTTTCTTTAATACTTTTTCTATATATTGTATGGATAAATTTATAAAGTAATATAAAAATTATATACATAGGTAAATGGCGGGAGGTACTGTGTTGGTCACATCAGATTTTTAAAAATTTTAAACAAAATTTGCATAAACAAATAATTTATATATGAATATAAAATATTCATTACAATGTGCAAATTACTCTGAATAATACCGAAATATATGTATATTTCATTTTTTTTGTCATAAATGACTTTTTACCTCTCGCTAAGAGAGGTATTGCATTCATGCTAAAAATCGCATATCCAGATTTTATTGAATAAGCACGTTTTAAGGTCCTTACAATCCGATTTTAACATTTTTACGATGATGTCTGTGTGTGTGTGTGTGTGTGTGTGTGGATGTGTGTGTGTGTGTGTGTGTGTGTGTGTGTGTGTGTGTGGGATGTTGGAAGGACGGTTACTCAAAAACTATAAGACTTAAAATTTGTTTAACAACGTATTTCCCAATCGGACATTCCCGGGAAGATCTGAAAAGGTTTTGGTAACAATTGGACAACCGGAAGTAGAAGATTCTTGAAAAAAAATCTTCTAAATATTATTTTTTGAAAATTTTTCTTGATAATATTAAAGAAAAATAAATTCTCTTTCTGATACATAAGGTTTTGGTAACAATTGGACAACCGGAAGTAGAAGATTCTTGAAAAAAAATCTTCTAAATATTATTTTTTGAAATTTTTTCTTGATAATATTAAAGAAAAATAAATTCTCTTTCTGATACATTTAAATATTTTTATACATATTTTATAGATTTAGAGATAAAAGGAATATAATATATAAAATAATGTTGTAATTAATTTTACAACCGAAAGGATGCCATGAAAAATAGTTGATAATTTAAATTATTTGTAACTGACAGATAAATGTCAGTGTCAGAAATAATGAGTAATGAATTAAAAATGTACTTGGAGAATCCCTTAGTTCTTGATCTGTGACTATTATGGAGATGACAAGTCTAGGTTGAAGGACTTAAATTTGTTTCAAACATTATGGGACAATGTACACCAGTACTGTAGACTAGAGTAACTTTGAATTGCGAAAAAGCTATCAAATTCTTCTCAAGTAAGTTGTAAATATTGACAAAATTACACATCGATATAAGAATAATCGGAGTGCAATCTATCCGTCACTTTATTAAAAGGAATTAGTGTTATTTAGATATAACAAGTATGAAAAAATAAAATGTAAAAGAAGATATGTAAGAATAGATGCACAATCCAGATATATACATTTTAGACCGCCCAAAATTAATGTTTTTACTAGAAGAATATGAAGAGAAAGTAAACAAAGTTGTTCGAATTGAAAATTGCTGTTACCAGCCTAATATTTATATATGGTAAACTCTACTTTGTAATTTATTGTAACATAATTTATGGTAAATATCTTTATGTTGAGACATGCTATTATTGAATAATAAAGAAGTTTATACGTCATAGATTTATATGAATATATTATTTGTATTTATAAAAATATTCTTTGCTTTATGCATACAGCCAGGTAAAATATACGGCGAGAGGTTATGTGCTGGCCACATCAGATTTTTTTTTAAATATTTCTGTTCATTGTAATATATGTATTTATATGTTGCTTTGCTGTGTAATATACCCAGCATTGTTTGCCCTACATGCAGACACATTAATTTAGAACTGTGACAAATATGTCTTTTCTATATACCAAAATAATACGCCAAATACAGAGTTAATATCTCTTGTTTGTTTGTCAAAAGCTTTTGTATTTGAAGAACAAAATATAATTCTAAATTTCTAGTAACTAAAATTTCAAAGCGTCTTTGCATAATGTTTGACGCTTTTAATTAATATCACAATGGCTATAATACCTATTAAATAATGTATGGACATATTTATATATCCATTATTATTGCAAAACATATTTCCTGGCAAAATAATTATGTATATTAATTCCACATTTAATTAAAATATACATTGGTGAGTATATGTATTAAATTTAATTATAGGAATATAATGTTCATGTAATAATTATTATTCTTGAATAAATATAAACATAATGCATATAAATTATGCAATATATGAGACATTAATTATGCATCATAGTTGATGTGAAACAAAAACAAAATCACTAAATTGTTGCTAAGTGCGTTTGCTAACGAAATTTATTGGACACCGTTTCAAAATATTAAAAATATATTTGGAATTTTTAAAACAATTACCAATATCACAAATACAGTATCACATATAAATAGAGCGACTCCGTAAAAACTAATAAAAAATACTCGCCCTTATTTAAAATATTCAATAATTTTGAAACTTCTTATATAATGCAAAGATGACATTCAGAAAACCTTATGGATGTTGAATAAGTAATTCAAAAGTATCGTACCAAATTACACAAGTACTTATGTATTTGAATACAGATGTGAGATGCGACAAAAATAGAGGGACTGAATAAAAATCTTATATTTACTTAAAAAAATATCAATTTATGAAAGAAAGTTAATTTAGACAAAAAATAAACTATGTTAAACATTACTTACTTTAATAATTATTTATAATAGATTGCCTTCGTCATGGCATCGAATTAAGTAAATTATCGACGATTTTGTGGTTTATAGATTTCCATGCATCCGCTATAATTTTAAATAATTTCTTAGAAATATTAATAATATATTTGTCAATTGTTTCCAACAGAATTTCAATTGTATTAAAGATCAGGTAACTGCGAGTTATAGATACATTTTCAAATCGGTTTATTACTCTTTTTTCATTCTCCATTCTCACAGGGTTAAAAATAGAACAACGCGGTTTCAAAATATGAATTCAACATGGAATTCTCTTTCTTATTATGCATTACATGGTTTTAGTGAATGATTGGTTCCCGAATAAAACACAATGGAATTCTGAAGAAATTTCTTTAATATTTTCAAAAGTTTCAAATCTGCAAATATCTCATATTACTCCGACACCGTTAAAGACATTGTAACGTAGATAGATAGATAGAAATATCTAATTTCATTAAAATAACTGAAGGCGTACTGCAAGGAGAAATTCTTTGCCCGTTGCTATTTACAATATTTATAAATGATTTGGAGGAACACATTCGTAAGTCAGGTCTGAGAGGATTGAACATCGATGGACACAACAATATTGTTCTCCTTGCCTACGCAGATGATTTAGTAATTTTAGCGGATTCTGCTATTGATGTAAAAAAGAAGTTATTATCCTTGCAAGAGTATTGTATAAAAAATCTCTTAACAGTCAATATCAATAAGACAAAAATACTTAAATTTCATAAAGGACGTACTCCAAATCATAATTTCTCCTACAATAATTCTGCACTAGAAATGGTAAATTCATTTAATTACTTGGGAACCACTTTTTCATCCTCCGGAAAATTTGGTATCGCTGCAATAGAGAATCTCAAAAAAGGAAATTTAGCCATTCAGAGGGTAAACAATATATTGTGTAAGGGTAAATCAAATGATTGGTCAACTAAAATCACTTTATTAAAGTCAATAATAAATTCAACACTGTTATACAGCACAGAAATTTGAGTAGCACATAAAATAGATATAATCGAAAGGGGTCAAATAAGATTCTTAAAAACAATGATGCATTGTCCTAAATGTACTCCAAATTTTATGATTAGGATGGAAACAGGGGTTAACATCTGGAAAAGGGTACTAAATTGGTGGTCTAAACTTTTGCGTATGGATGATCAACGACTACCAAAACTTTTATATAACCGTCTATTAGCTCTAGATCAGCCACAAGTAAATAAAATAGAATATAACTGGTGTAGTCAGTTAAGAATTTTCTTATTTAAATTAGGCTATGCGAAGGTTTGAGAAAGTCAATCAATTAATCAAACTGTCATTAAAGAAATTGTAGAAAAACATCAAGCTTCAGTTATTGCACGTGATGTCAATAGCTGTATTACAAGTTCATATAATTATTTTTATAAATTCTTAAAATCTAACTTTGGCATTTCAGAATATCTAACCTTTAACATAGTTTGAATTCTATATGAATTTTTCTTTCCAATTATGTGTAATAGTTCGGCCTACCTACTATTACGTATTTGTTTCTTAGGATTTTTTTCGTTAATTTGTAGTTTTGAGGTTTTTCCTTAGTTTGAATTATTTATGAGACAGGATAAAATTATGTTTCCGATTGGATGTTACAAAAAGTCTCAGGGTTAGAGCTTTTATGCAGAGCTGTGAGTTCTAAGAAGAAATTGTCCGTTACTTGGTGTCCCAGTGAACGCTAATAAGTTTTCGTAAGAAACTGGAAACTGTCTCGAGTTTTCTATATGAGATGAGCCTAAATTAAGGGTTTGAGAGTCACTGATTTCTACCCTTACAGAGTATAAAGTCAGAATTTTGAATCTAACTCTTGCTTATTGCTTGTTGTTTGAAGCTTGTTCTTCTTGTTGTCTTGTCTTCGTGACTACTTGTTATTGTTTTACATATTTGTTGTTCATGTCTATGACTGCATCTTGATATTTCTGTGTGAAATAACCAATTAAATTGTACTGTGGGCTCTCTCACCGTGGTGTGATTTTGTATAACTGTGTAAATAATTGTATTTAATTTTGTGTTATTCCTTGTGAATCGGTATTGAAAGATTTGTAGATCGATGTAAACTGCTTGAGATTGATTTTGTGAATTAGAGATTAAGAACTTAGAGTGTATATAGATTCAATTGATCGCGTTATAGTTTTATTTTTTTATATAATTTTATTTGTTCGCGGAGAATTATTGAAGATTACATAATTTTGTTACTGTTGGATATACGTGTTTGTTCTGCCTCATACCCATTTCCAGCGTTGTCTTAGTGACCTGCAGAACAACGCGTTAGTATCAATTGAATTACTTATGACACTATCCAAATTTTGATTGATTGATTTCGTTAACCCGTTTTGCCCGTGTCTTTCTATCCGAGGACTTTAAAAATACGGATAGTGGTGGCAGCGATTCCGTTCCCTTTAACCTTAATATTTTTTGCATTAATAAAATTAGTGTTTTACTTTCGGGTCAAATAAATTTTCATATTGTGCAGGACTAAACAGTGTTAAACGTTACCCATCTCGATCACAAATTTTTGTTTTCACCACCGTACCTGTTACAACTTTTGGTAGTTACCGGTGTGATATAAAAATACTGTTAGTATTCCAGTTACAACTTTTGGTGCAGCGGTGGGATGTAGAAACACAGCTAGTATATCTGTTACACATGTATTAGTACGACTGTTGCTGAGGAGTGGTTAGTAGGTTTGAAGATGTTCAATATAGTGCAAGTATTAACACGACATTGGTCTCGTTGCACGACTACATCTTGTTCAATCCACAGTAACGATAATTTTTATTATTCAATACGAGAATTGGCTAATGCTGCTGATCATACCGTCTGGAATTTGAGCAACGTGTAAGCCGCCGAGTAATAAATGAGAACGAGCGTTAGAGGTTCGCAAGACCATATATGTAGTTTGTAGCAAGAATAAGGTCCGCATGATCCCCGAGACCCGCATGGTCTCACTAAGGAATAGTGTACCGCAAGGTCCGCATGACCTCCTGAAAGTAAATAACGTTAAGAGATCTCACCTAGAGTACAAATTATTCCACACCAAAAACGCACTTTGTCAAAACAGTCTCTAATATATGGTTCCTCTACGGCTACCAACAATCAACTGCCGAAATGCGGAAATATTGTATTGATCACCTGAAATAGGGTTGTATAATCGTTTAGAACAACAATTATCAAGTGGTGTTATCGCATTTTATTGTTTTCTACATGGAAATTAATTATATATATTTTGTGTCACATAATAGGTGTTTACATATGCGATCCCGCTAATAGGCTAATACAAGAAATCTATATATCTCAAAATCATCTATAATTTACTTAATTAATTTAATGCCACGACGAATGCAATCTATTATAAATAATTATTAAAGTATTAAAAATGTAACATTGTTTATTTTTTCTCTAAATTAAATTTCTTTCATAATTTGTTATTCTGGTTAATTTTTTTAAAGTAAATATAAGATTTTTTTACGGCTCTCTAATTTTGTCGCACCTCACATCTGTATTATATATATATATATATATATATATATATATATATATATATATATATATATATATATATATATAAGTACTTGTGACCTTTACATATAAGATGTTTGAAAATATATTGAATATTTAACATATTTTTTATTAATTCCTACGGAGTCGCTCTATTTATGGTCGGTAATAGATATTACAGAACGTCGTTTGCGATTAGCTGGACACATCCTGCGCCTTCCAGACCAACGTCATCAGAAAATTGCCATGAAATGGATACCATACAGAGGAAAGCGGAAACGAGGACGACCGTACTTGACTTGGCGTAGAACAATTATGCAAGATGTACGAGCTTTCGAAATCGAATGGGATGATGTCGTAGACATCGCTGCGGACAGGACATTTTGGAGGTCTCTTGCTGCCCAATGTGCTGAAAAGCGCAGGAGGAACTAAGTCTAAGTAAGTAAGACTGGATATATAAACAAGATAAGGAGACCTATTTGGGAGCCTTGGGGAACCTCGGAAAACGTGCTAAGTTACTAATATATCAACGTGAAATTTTTAGCAAGATTCTTGTACATCTAAAGTAATGGGAATTATATCCAAATGGCTCCGATTTTCGATAGGACTGAAACGATAGACACCGATTTTTCCCACTTGAGCTTCGCGTCATTGATTTCTGAATCGCAAAGTAACAAATAGTTGTATATCTCCGTCTTACTCATGGTTTCCTACATTCTATTTTCGATACGTACGTCTAATAGCTTTATCTTTGTCTTACTATGCATTTAGAGGAAGACAGATTTGACAGCAGTGGTAATACTTAATATTTTTGCATGCTTGTTCGCAACCCAAATTCAGACGAAATTAGTGACGTTACTGTTATGGCTCACTTTGTTTACGTTAAGTGTAGCGAAATTCGATAAGTATGAATTTCATTTTTATCAATGTCAATGTTATTTTTATAATTTATTGGCGATATTTACTCTTTGTTACAATGATTATCGTTTGTAGGTTAAATATAATCTTAGGAATAATTTGTTAGCGCTATTTTGAGTTACGCAAGTATTATGTTTATTTTCTTCCCTCTTTAATCCTTTAATTTCAATTTTAAATTGAATTACATGATCGTATATATTAAACGATTGTTTATTTAGTTATTGGTCAGTTGTGCTAAAGTGGCTGAAGCGGCAACATCAGGGTATAGTGGGTGCATTTATTTCTTTTTGTGTAACGGTGAGTGTTAGGGTTGTGTTGTTACTATATGTTGTTGCTCTCACGCTGCGGTGTTGAGAAAGAGCTGTTCTGCGGTTCAGCTGTACCCTCGCTTGCGGGCTGAGGAAGAGTCTACAGTGCGACTGGGACTGGTTGCTCTCAAGCTGCGGTGTTGAGAAAGAACTGTTCTGCGGTTCCACTATACCCTCGCTTGCGGGCTTAGGAAGAGTCTACAGTGCGGCTGGGACTGGTTGCTCTCATGCTGCAGTGTTGAGAAAGAGCTGTTCTGCGGTTCAGCTGTACCCTGGCTTACGGGCTGAGGAAGAGTCTACAGTGCGGCTGGAACTGGTACCTAATCCAATCCTAATCCCAAAGTTGAACTGAGGCCTTGCGTATTTACGTTGATCTTAAGCACTCACTGAGAGAGTAAACTCACCTATTTTTATCATTTCCAGGCTCGCAGGGGAGAGTCTGGACCATCCAGGGATTAGGGATTGTTATATTTTTTTGGATTTGTTTTCCATTCGGTATTTTTGTGATCTTTCATCAATAAATTATATTGTTTTCTTACAAATCGTAAAATGGTGTAGTATTTTAATGTAAGAATGAAATAATTTAAGTTAAATTTTGAACACATGAATTTCTATTGAAACATCAAAGAACAAGTTACAACCATTTACTCGCCACACGTGTAAACAAGTAAAAATGAAAAAAAATTGTTCCAACTAAATACCAAATATAGAAAAATATGTGATTTGTGATTAGGAGAAATAACTAAAGGTGTACCTACACAACTCGGTACACAATTAAGTTAAAATACATAATTTTAAAGTTATTTTATTTTGGAAAATGAGAAGCTCAATACATTCGTATTTTATAAGCGTAACCATGACTAGTCTATGATGTAATTGCTTTGTACACAGAGAGATTTGTCGGTAATTACGTTTCCATCAATACCAATACCATTTGATTCATACGAACATCAAACTGTGACGTGAAGCTTAAGCGATCGTAATCGGTGTATAACATCAATTCACTTGTAAATCTCGCTGAAAAAGAAATTCAGACTTTTTAAACAACTGGTTTAATTTTAACACAAATCCTGAAATTTCAAATATAGAATTTCATTATTCTCCACCATTAAAATATTCTCTTTCTACTCCACAATTATCAACACAAACGCCATCTTGTCTCTACTACAATATATCTTGAAGGATAATAGCTACAAGCTACAATATTTCTGCGGTATTCTTATGTTACACAATGATGTCGCGACCACGAAATCTTTATAACGTTGCATAGTGTTTTGTAATTGTTTTCCTCGAGCACAGTGGTGATGAATTACAAAGGTGAAGGTGTCGACTACAAATATTACACGACGTAGAAGTAGCTAATAGTTTTGTTGTACGTGCAATATTGTGCAAAAGATAAGTGAAGTGGAAAATAATAAGAGTGTACGTGGAATGAAAATGTAATTTGTTATTTACGTGCAGGAGTTTAATTAATCAACTAATTTTAACAAGATCTAGAAGAGAAATAATAGTAGTTGAGCATGATTTTTGATAATTGGTGGTGGTTTTTCAAAATTTTAAGTAAGATAAACAAGACTTAATTGTAGTGCAGTATGTAAAGTGGCTCACAAAATTATACGTACTTTTATAAGTAAAATGTAAAATAAAAATGGTTTCTAAATAATTCATTAAAAAAAAATCATCGGTATTTCAGAATCAAAATTATCGAAAACAAAAATTGAGATAAAATTATTCGTCCACCTACAAGTGTCAAATTATTTAACGAGTAATACTACATTTTTTATATTTAGTGATGTAACCATTGGCTTTAATTACAGTTTAGTAGCGTAGGCATTGATCTTATTAAATTAGATGATATGGAAATTAGATATTTTTCTTAATCTTCCGTCATATTCGTCCGGAGTTGATAAATAGTGGAAAATGTTATTTGTATGGCACGATAAATACGACGGTGTAAACGTTATTGTTTGGGGCTGTATGTCTGCTGACGGTTTGGGTAATTTATGTCTTATTTATGAAACTAGGAATAAATATAATTATTTTTCAATTTTAAAATAAAATATACAATCTTCTACCGATAAACTTGGACTTTCAGCAAGATAATGATCTCAAACGTACAGCAGTTATTGTTAAGGAATGGCTGTTCTACAACATCTTCCAATTAGAATTTTCTTAATATAGTAGCTGTTTCCATGGTTATAGCATGGCTGGCTGCTTTATAATTTTATAACTATATCCATTGAATATGAAGTACAAAATGTAATCCATTCGTATAGAGAATAAATCACTCTTTAATATTTATAACATTAAATGTGAAAAAATGATATGTAAAATTATTTTTTCAAGAAAAACTGTTAAAATCTTCAATTGAAGCTACTTCCGGTTGATCAAGTATAACCAAAATCTAATCAAGTCTGCTTATGGATGAAGGAAGAGGAATATGTAAAAAATGTAATTTTTGGAATTCTAGTATTAGAGTTATTGCGGCCGATATTATTGTCACACACACACACACACACACACACACAAATATACACGCGTACACACACATACACATACAGACATCATCGTAAAAATGGTAAAATCGTATTGTAGGACCCTAAAACGTGTTTATTCATTGAAAACTCACCACCGAATTTTTTGATAAAAGATAATACCTTCCTTACTTAAAGGTAAAATATATTTTTTTAACTTTCATTATTAATTATACAAGTATGAAAGAACCAATTGGGGCACATTGGTTCTAGAAATCAGTAGATGTACCTATATTTTTAGTGAATATAATACACTACAAAAAGTTTGACCGTGTAAGATAGAATTTGAGAAAATTCTTACTGTATGTTATTGGGTATAGGTATTGTGACGTGCGCCCCTGAGAGAAAAGTATGCATGCGCCGCTACTGATGGCATGTTCGCGAACAATGACGTAATCCCTTCGAAAGAACGTACCAGAGCGTAATGCAATCCCCGACGCGCTGAGACAGGTTAATTGCGCCGTGACCTCATTCCTTTGTATACGGGTCATTGTCGCTTGGAAGGCTTCTAGACTGTTGCGCTGTATAAATATCGGCCGAGAGAAGGCGGAGAATCAGTCTCATATATACAAGCAACCAGATATGAACTCGGTGATATAAATAAACAGTTTCAAACAGTTTACATAAATAAATGTAGTTATATAAATAAGTGCAGTGATATAAATGTTAGTTAGATAAATAATCGTAGTGTTTAAGCATTTAATAATATTCTTAGTGTTTATAATTATTTAATCATAGTGTTAGTTGTTTTTATTCTTTTAATATTTAATCCTTAATTAATTATCGTTTAATAAACGTATTCTTTTTGTTAATAATAATTGTCTATGATTTACACTTCACCCATATAAATAAAAACGTTACAATTGGTGTCAGGTGTGGGGTTGTTCATAACTGTGAAGTGTAAATAAAAATAAATAAAATGCCTAAACTATTAAAATTAAGTGAATTGAAAGTATGTGATCTCAAGACGGAACTGGACGAACGAGATTTGGAAGCAACAGGAAAGAAGATAGAGCTTCAAGAAAGACTGCGGCAAGCTTTAATCGAAGCTGGTGAAAATCCTGACGATTACTTATTCGAAGTTCCGTGTTACTATTCCGAGTTTTATAAAGTATTCGCAGAAAAATTACAAGAAAGTTCTAGAAGTTCTGAGCGGAGATTGGCGGAAAGTTCTATAGAAGTGGAGGAAAATTCCGGAGCACTGGAAGAAGAATTAAAGGAACATTCTAGAACATTGGAAAGAGAATTGCATGAAAGTTCTGGAAACGTTAAGGAAAATTCCGGAGCACTGGAAGAAGAATTAATGGAACACTCTAGAACATTGAAAAGAGAATTGCATGAAAGTTCTGGAAAAGTGGAAGTAAATTCCGGAGAAGAATTAAAGGTATATTCTAGAACATTGGAAAGGGAATTGCATGAAAGTTCTAGAAAATTGAAGGAAAATTCCGGAGTACTGGACGAAGAATTAATGGAACATCCTAGAACAATGGAACGTGAATTGAATGAGAGTTCTAGAAAAGTTGAAGAAGATTCTGGAATTTTTGAGCAGAAAATGGAACAGGAATTAGAGGTAAATTCTGGAAGAGTAGAGGAGAATTCTGGAATCATAGAGAAAAGGTTAGAGCGGAAATTGGAGGAGAATTCTGAAATTACGGAGCAAATGTTGGAGCGGAAATTGGAGAATTCTGGATTACTGGAGCAAATATTGAAACAAGGATGGGAGAAGACTTCTAGAAAAACTGAAGGAAATCTGCAAGAATTTGGAGCCGATGTAACTCGTTCGGTTCGTCTCACACATCGTACAGCTCCTGACAAGGATTTGGAGTACCTGGCCACTCAGAGACTCATCTTCGGAGTTCGAGACAGCAATACTCAGCAAGCACAGCAATTATGTCGCCCAAGAACTATAGTTAATGCACTCTCATATATATCAGATCATGAAACTGCCAAACAAGTTTCACGTAAACAATCGCGAGTGCGAAATAATTATGCTGTGGGAAATGTAAACATCGAAGGCATAGGTGAAAAAGTGCGACGAATTACAAATGAAGTGTTTGCAAGAAGAAAGAAACTCCGCTGTTATAAAAGAAGACGGAAGCGAAAAAGAAAGAGATCGCGAGAGAGAAAGAGAGCATGCTCAGCAAGAAATTAAAAAAAAATTGTAATGGAAGAATCCGTTGATGTCAAGGATGGATATGAAGAAAGAAGACGGAAGCGAAAGAAGGAAGAGAACGCATGAGAGAAAGAGAGCGTGCTCAGCAAGGAATTAAAGAAGAAATCTAGGAAGAAATTCCAGTAGTAGAGGAAAGCCAACCTGAAATGAATAGTTCTCTGACGAGCAGCTGCGATTCCAATCTAAGGAGTTTGAAACTGGGCCTGAAGACAGCGGGGAAGCGTGCCCATGGCGATTCGTATGGACAGCTCGAGTGGGAAACGAAAACTCGAGATAGATAACGTTGACGACGATGCCATACTTCTCACCACAAGGAAGAAGAGTCAAGACAGAGAAAGGAACTTGAAAGGCAGGGAAGTAGCGTCGACGCATTGTTCAGAAGGCCATGCTACGGGAGGCAAATATGGTAGTCAACTTGAAGAAAAACATTCCACCATTGCCAGAGAATAACAGTAGTCAACGATAGTGGCAGTCCGATGGACTACGTAAGGACCCGACTTTGAAAATATTACGGAATGGAAAGCGATGCGAGCAAATTAATATGGGAAGATGTTGCACCACCACAGTCACAGATTGTAAAACCGTACTGGGCGCAATATGACTCCATGGTGATTGAGGATGGCCTGTTAAAGCGTGTGGTGGAATGCCATGGAACTGAGAAGAGGACTCAGTTGGTTATTCCTAAGAGTAGAGTACCAGACGTGTTAAAAGGGATCCATGACGGATCTGGAGGAGGCCATTTTGGAGTCGAGAAAACTTTAGAACGATTGTGTCATCGATTTTACTGGGTTAAGTGCAAGGAAGACGTTAAAGACTGGTGCAAAAAAAAATATGTGGTGCTGGAAGCAACGGCTCTCATAGACGAGCATTTGAGCGCATGGCGATTGACGTGGCCGGACCATTTCCAGAAAGAGAAGACGGAAATAAATACATCGTGGTTGTCATGGACTACTTCACCAAGTGGGTTGAAGCCTATGTATTACGCAACCAGGAAGCCATCACGGTCGCTGAAACCTTAGTCAAAGAGTGTGTTTGCCGGTTTGGTGTACAACGTGGACTTCCAAAATGTACCAAGGGTAATACGTGCAGATATTGCCATCGAGAACTGTTCCGGGACGAAACAGTCTTAAGGAGGGGGCAGTGTGACGTGCGCCCCTGAGAGAAAAGTATGCATGCGCCGCTACTGATGGCATGTTCGCGAACAATGACGTAATCCCTTCGAAAGAACGTACCAGAGCGTAATGCAATCCCCGACGCGCTGAGACAGGTTAATTGCGCCGTGACCTCATTCCTTTGTATACGGGTCATTGTCGCTTGGAAGGCTTCTAGACTGTTGCGCTGTATAAATATCGGCCGAGAGAAGGCGGAGAATCAGTCTCATATATACAAGCAACCAGATATGAACTCGGTGATATAAATAAACAGTTTCAAACAGTTTACATAAATAAATGTAGTTATATAAATAAGTGCAGTGATATAAATGTTAGTTAGATAAATAATCGTAGTGTTTAAGCATTTAATAATATTCTTAGTGTTTATAATTATTTAATCATAGTGTTAGTTGTTTTTATTCTTTTAATATTTAATCCTTAATTAATTATCGTTTAATAAACGTATTCTTTTTGTTAATAATAATTGTCTATGATTTACACTTCACCCATATAAATAAAAACGTTACAGTATGATCGAAACTTCTATTCCATCGTTCTTCTTCTCTCCATCTATAGCAGCGACAAATTGCGCGGTTGGATGCGAACACAAGTGGCAAATTCGGGTCGATACGGCCACCCCGAGAGGAAGCGAACCCCAAGGGAGGTTCCGGGGTTGGGAAGGCGCGGAATTCAAATAGAGTGGGAGACGAACATTTAGCAATAAGTTGCTGAACTCTCAAGAAACAGAAAGAAAAAACTTGACAAAAAGAAGACAGATAAGTAAAATTATTAACTTGACAAGGACTTTCTGTTCATTGGCAAATCTCCCTAGATGAAAGAAAAAGTTTAGAATAAATTAAAAGTACATCATTCGTTCATAGACAAATATCAATATATCAGTTCAATTTAGATCTGTGAAAGAACAGTTTTATTTGTAAAACGATGAAATATGAAATATGCCTTGCACCAAATGGAAATTACTGAGGTAAGAAATAAACTACAAGAATGTAATTATTGAACTTTGTGGACATTGTATAACAAGAATAAAACTTTGGATTTGCCTTGCTACAAGAATTTAATCAAAATTTTTAATAAATTTTACAAAATTCAATAACGTAAACCACTTGTTCATGTACTGTTTACGGAACAAAATTTAATAGTATACTTTTTGTTTTATAGCGTTTACAAGAAAACTACAGTTATTAAATATTAAAGCTGTTTTTTTCTTTGAAATACAAATCAATGAAATTTGAAGAAATCAGGGACATTCACAATCACTTCAGACCTTGAAAAATTTAAACTTGAAGTGAAAATTATTCTCACGCTTATTAATTTATACTATTTACAACTACTATTTATAGAATTTAGGTGACACATCTTTCAAAGGCATATATATATATATATATATATATATATATATATATATATATATATATATATATATATATATATATATATATATGTATATATATACATATATAATAAAATACTAAAGTATTAGAATGTTCAATGTGGAACCAACAACAATCCTTATCTTCTCCGTGTAGTGTTTTTCAAAAACAAAATTATATTTTTCATCTCTCTCATTTTTCTAATCACCAATCTACGTGTAAACAGCAAGCACATCAACAAGTGTGGAATTGAACATTCCATGAAACAAGTGTAATCTCTTGTATCACACATGAATGCAGCTCCACGTGTATTATGTAGAATTTAGTGGACGTGGCTGGCGGTTCGTGCCAACGCGCGCGGACAAAGCTTTCATCAAGATATCGGACGCCGGGTGCCGGGCGTCGGGACGCCATACAGCTGAATAAATGAAAAGGGAAACGGACGATGAGCTCAAGACAAATTGACGCACAGCAGAAGGAGAGAATACCGAATAATATGATATTCTATCTACTAAACGGACAGAAATAGAATATAGCAACCATGTCATCAATTAAGGAAACAAAATGAAGATGTATATACAGGGTGGTTCTGAACTTAATATCATAAATTTAAGGGTAAGTAGTATGACATGTATAGATTACGAAACAGAAAGAATTTTTTAAAAATTCGCATATTTAAGGGTAGTTTTCATGACACTAACATTTTTGGTACCACTGGTCCACTGGCAACGCATTTGCATTATTTTATTTATTACACAATTACTTTCGTTAAAAATTCTATTTAATTTAATTATTAAGAATAATGTCTCATACAACTAATTTAGAATGTATTTTTGATAATCATATTTTTAATGAAATATTAATTAAAACAGTAGTAAAAAAAAAGTTTCCTAAAGAAAAGTCGATTTTTTTTTCGAATTTAAAAAAAAAAATCTTATTTGTAATTTACACATGTCATACTACTTACTCTTAAATTTATGACATTAAGTTCACAACCATCCTATATATATATATATATATATATATATATATATATATATATATATATATATATATATATATATATATATATATATATATATATATATATATATAAGGATGTGGACTCGAACACCCGAATATAGGACTTTAACATGTAAAATCATACTTTCGTCATTTTCTACTTCCCTAATTATTTTAGGTAAAGAAGTTTTAAATAAAAGTTGTAGAATCAATAAGCAAAATTAAATTTGCAGGCTTTGTAACGGCAGAAATTAGATATGAAAATCACCTCAAAAATAGCGATAGCCTTGGAATTGAAACAAATGTTTAACCATTTATTTATCAATTTAGGGTAGTATATTTCTATCAGGTATTATTTATAATTTCTATTCTAGTGAACAATTATCTACTAATTTAAAACAATTATTTACTTGAACATAAAATACAAATAAAAATAAATTAACCTAATTTGACAGATAAACTGTTTAAAATTTGTTTTTGTTTTAATTCCATGGCTATTAGTATTTTTGGGGTGATTTTAGACATTTTCTGTTAATTGTGCTATTGATTTAGAATTTTATTCAACTTTTATTTGAAGCATTTTTCCCTAAAACAATTAGGGAAACAAGAAATTATAAAAAACTGATTTCACTTGTTAAAGTCCTATGTTCGGGTGTACGAGTCACAATCCTGTATATTTTGTCTACCTTTGCTATCCTGAGAACTATAAGAGTTATGAGGTCGGTTAAATTAACATACAACTTATTTTGAATTCAGTGAAATAATATTTACATACCCATAGAGAGCAATTTTTTATGAGAAAAAATCGTATAAAATTTTATATTAATTTGATTAAAATTTGGCTATAATAAGAGTGCCACGAATGGAAAAAAATAATACTTGTTAATTTTTTTACATAGAATTAGAATGCTATGAAATAAATACGTTAATATTTTGTTGCGTTGACATTTATGAAATATTGATAGAACAAAATAATCACTTCTTTCTGTCAGGGCACTCTATACTGCTTCTGGTATAAGATTGCAGTGGTGGACGGAGCTTGACGTGGATCATTTTCAATATCATCCATGTTAAAGGAAAGACAGGAAATCCATTCATTGCATGCCTCCATTTTAAGGAAGCGGCACAATAATGACACGTTGTCATTCATGTAAAATCAAGCAGTGACAGTTTTGTGCCGCCTTGTCAAAGTTACAATATTTATAGTTTTATTGCTAGACCCGAGTCAATTTTTTCACTATATAAAAGTGTCGAGAGTCGTTACATAAAAACGGGCTACATTAATTATTAAGCATTGAAACATTGTTATCCTTTATATTCTTGTTTCCGTTCTGTAAGTAACCGTCATGAGCAAAATCTAAACTTACAATATAATTTACGAGTACTACTACTACTAGTGTATCGCGTGGCTTATTTAAGGGTTGCGATAAAGTTCTAATACAGTTATAAATGGTTAATCCCTGTGCATTCTCTCTCTACCTGCGAGATACTAGTATATGTGTGGTTATATTGCGTACTCAGGCTACAGAGACTAGATACATGCATCCCCAGACAATCCTATGCACATGTAATTCAGGCAAAGGAAGACGTTTGGATTGCGGTGTCAAGAACGAAAATATGAGCCAGCAAGGAGGAAATAATAATTGTTGCGGGCAGGAAATACATAGCGCCATAAAATACAACCCTGAATAGAAAATCCTGAATAAAAATTTGAATAAAGAAGAGAAACATAATGGTCACAACCATACTGCTACGTTGATTTAATCGAGAGCCCTATTTACTTTTAGAGTAAGATTCGGATATTTTAGATAGGATCTTTTTATATTTTAATTACAAAAGAAAAATTGCTGAGGTTAGTGTATGTATGTTATATTTAATGGTTTCCAGTGTAAATTTCACTATATTTCCCCTGGAGTCCCCCAAGGGTCCAGTCTGGGTATCTTTCTTCACCATTAATATGTACTGGTACAAGCTCAATATATTTATTTTACCAGAATAAGGAAAATCAATTGAAGAGCCATGCAAAAACAACCTTAATTCATTAGTGAACAATTACATAATAATTAGGCATTTTTATAAGACGTTTTTGTAGAAACGCTTAAAATTTAAAATGTAATAATTTGTAACTACATACTTTTTTCAGAAATAATTTTACTAAACAATTGTTTGGCGTCCTTGAAAGTACATGCCGTTGCAACATACGTAACATAAGTTTTTGCAAAAATTTTGAATGGACGATACTGTGCTTTAAGGAGAGTATATTAAATCTGCATATTACTACAACAAGTAACATAATATTTATTGTATTTTAAATAAGTAATTAAATAGCACCTAGCTTTTTAACAGCGATTAAATTGAAACTAGCTTTTATATGCAAATTTTGAACATTTTGAAGGCATATTTAGCCATTAGTCGCAGAAGCAAGATACTGACATGTTTTTTACCTTTACTGATATTCTATATTTTGCCCGAATTATTCAATTCAAGCAAATTTTATTTATTATTTTTTGATATTTATTTGACAAACACACTTGGTCCTGTGTACTGTCCGTGCGTTCAGCAATTAATGTATATCTAGTTGAAATTTAATTAATAATAATATAATCTGTAATGCATAAATAAAATTATCAAATTTTGTATTGAAAGTTTGTATTATGAATTCATGAAATAATCTTGACATATACCCTTCATGCTAAAGAATTGAATTGATTAAATGTCATGTCTGGCTTATTTATAAAATTTTGCTTTTAAAAAAGTGTTATCGTACATAATAATTTAAGATAAAATCCCTCTACCTGCGGTCTCGGTTTTTTTTTTCAAATTATTATGTACTCAAACACTTTTTACCTCTCGCTAAGAGAGGTATTGCATTCATGCTAAAAATCGCATATCCAGATTTTATTGAATAAGCACGTTTTAAGGTCCCTACAATCCGATTTTAACATTTTTACGATGATGTCTGTGTGTGTGTGTGTGTGTGTGTGTGTGTGTGTGTGTGTGTGTGTGGATGTGTGTGTGTGTGTGTGTGTGTGTGTGTGTGTGGGATGTTGGAAGGACGGTTACTCAAAAACTATAAGACTTAAAATTTGTTTAACAACGTATTTCCCAATCGGACATTCATGGGAAGATCTGAAAAGGTTTTGGTAATAATTACACAACCGGAAGTAGAAGATTCTTGAAAAAAAAATCTTCTAAATATTATTTTTTGAAAATTTTTCGTGGTAATATTAAAGAAAATTAAATTCTCTTTCTGATACATTTAAATATTTTATTATATATTCCATAGATTTAGAGATAAAAGAAGTATAATATATAAAATAATCTGTTGTAATAAATTTGACAGCCGAAAGAATGCCATGAAAAATAGTTGATAATTTAAATTATTTGTAACTGACAGATAAATGTCAGTGTCAGAAATAATGAGTAATGAAAGAAAAATGTACTTGGAGAATCCCTTAGTTCTTGATCTGTGACTATTATGGAGATGACAAGTCTAGGTTGAAGGACTTAAATTTGTTTCAAACATTATGGGACAATGTACACCAGTACTATAGACTAGAGTAACTTTGAATTGCGAAAAAGCTATCAAATTCTTCTCAAGTAAGTTGTAAATATTGACAAAATTACACATCGATATAAGAATAATCGGAGTGCAATCTATCCGTCACTTTATTACAGGGAATTAGTGTTATTTAGATATAACATGTATGAAAAAATAAAATGTAAAAGAAGATATGTAAGAATAGATGCACAATCCATATATACATTTTAGACCGCCCAAAATTAATGTTTTTACTAGAAGAATATGAAGAGAAAGTAAACAACGTTGTTCGAATTGAAAATTGCAGTTACCAGCCTAATATTTATATATGGTAAACTCTACTTTGTAATTTATTGTAACATAATTTATGGTAAAATATGTTCATGTTGAGACATGTGTAATAGTCCGGCGTAGCGACTATTACGTATTTGTTTCGTAGGAATTTTTCCGTTAACCTTGAAGTTTTGTGTTATGTTTAGGTTGAAGTATTTATGAGACAGGGTAAAATTATGTTTCTGGACGGATGTTACAAAAAGTCTCGAGGATAGAGCTTTGTGCGGAGCTGTTGAGTTCTTAGAAGTATTCGTCCGTTACTTGGTGTCCAGTGAACAATAATAAGTTTTCGTAAGAAACTGTAAACTGTCTCGAGGTTTATAGATGAGATGAGCCGAAATTAAGGGGTTTGAGAATCACTGGTTTCTACCCTTGCAGAGTATAAAGTCAGAGTTTTGACTCTGACTCCTTCTTGTTGTTTTACTTGTTTTGCTTGTTGCTTGTTGTCTTACTTCGTGTAGACTTGTTGTCTGATTGTTTTTGTTGTTCATGTCTATGACTGTGTGTCTTAGACTGAGCTTGGTATTTCTGTGTGAAATAACCAATTAAATTGTACTGTGGGCTCTCTCATCGTGGTGTGATTTGGTATAACTGTGTGTTTTACTCATGTAAGTAATTGTATTTGATTTTGTTTTATTCTTTGTGAATCGCTATTGAAAGATTGGTAGATCGATGTAAAAGGCTTTGATTTTGTGAATTAGAGATTAAGAACTTAGAGTTTATATAGATTCAATTGATCGCGTTGTAGTTTTATTTGGCTTATATAATTTTATTTGTTCGCGGAGAATTATTAAAGATTATATAATTTTGTTATTGTTGGAAATACGTGTTTGTTCTGCCTCATACCCATTTCCAGCGTGTGTCTTAGTGACCCGTAAAATAACGCGTGAATATCAATTGAATTACTTAGTGACACTACTCAAATTTTAATTGATTGTTTTCTTTAACCCGTTTTGGCCGCGTCCTTCTATCCGAGGACTTCTAAAATACGGATAGTGGTGGCAGCATTTCCGCTACCTTTGACCTTAATAGTTTTTACATTAATAAAATTAGTGTTTTACTCTCGGGTCAAATAAATTTTCATATTGTGCAGGACTAAGCAGTGTTAAACGCTACCCATCTCGATCACCTATTTTTGTTGTCACTACCGTACCTGGTACAACTTTTAGTAGTTACCGATGTGATATATAAATATAGTTTGTAATTGTGTTACAACTTTTGGTAGCTAGCGGGGTGATATAAAAATACGGCTTGCATTCCTGTTACACATGCTATTATTGAATAATAAAGAAGTTTATACGTCATAGATTTATATGAATATATTATTTGTATTTATAAAAATATTCTTTGCTTTATGCATACAGCCAGGTAAAATATACGGCGATAGGTTATGTGCTGGCCACATCAGATTTTTAAGCAAAATTTATTGCATAAGCCGGACATGTCACTTTTAATCGATTCAATTCTTAGCACTTGGGATAAAACTATTGAATAAAGAGTTAGTGGCCCGTTTACTTACATACGACGAAATTTAGTTCTGCCTTGGCCAATAAGTCTTTGGCGGGATTTAAAATTTATTTTGCGTACTTTTTGAAAAATCCTGCTCCTTAATTGTTCTTATTTTGTGACTCCCACACATTGTCGCACACCTTTCTTGTAACATAAAAAGTTTCAATAGCTCTTGCTAGAGGACGTTAGGAGGATTGTTTTCGGGGGGGGGGGGGGGGTAAATGTTATATTTTTGCCACCAAGGATTGCGTTGTTGTTCGGGCATAGTGGCGTGAAGCTGAGTCACACCAAAACTTAATATCTTCGTTTACATTATATAAATTGATGAAATCAAGTACCTTCGACTGGCAATTTTGTGTATAAACCTATAACATCCAACGTCTAGAAACGTTAATTTCCGAAATTGCCTGCACATAACAATATTTTATCTGAAAACTTTGCTTCCACTTTAAATTCTACATTGAAACTTTTTGGGCAAGAAAAATATACAACAATCTGTAGGTGCCCCAAAATGAATACATTTAAAGAAAAGGAATTTTCAACAGGTAAACAAAATAAATTTTAAAACTCGCTAAAGACTCATGGGACAAGTCAGAACAAAACTTCGTTGTCCAAAAGAAAACGCGCCACTAGCTCTATATTAACACGAATGTTAAATCTTATTAAGCTATGTTAATTATTGTATTAATAAGTAGATTTAATACACTTTCCTGTCACAGGCCTATTCTGTAATATATTCGCTTAACGAATCGTTATCATAACGAAATCGTTATTATGAAAATCGTTATATCTACTTAACGATAATCGTTATCTTTGTATTTGTACTCAGTAACTCATTTTAAAAAATAATAACTTTGGGATCAAGTTAAGAACTTTATTTATTAAAATGAAATTTAATTTTAAATGAAATATCTAAAATAATCAATATTACTCACAAAACTTCTAGGTTAGATTAGTTCTGGTGGGAGTCAGCTGTCACAGTCATTTTTCTTCTTGTTGTGGGCTATGCTAGAGCTACTACTACCATCTGTAGACAAATTTGCAAACTTGCGTTAGGCGCTAGGAATAAAAACTTATTAAATTATTTTAATATTACCTTGTAAAAAACTATAATGTGACGGGTTTTTGAGATCACTATTCAACATAATAGCAATTTTATTTTGACACGAATAAAAATACTGAATTATTGACAAAACGTTTAGATAACTAATGATTTTTCCAGTCGTTAACAAATCTTTTTTTCGTTATGTAGAATTAAATTATTGTGAACAGAATACCACTTTAACGATTATCGTTATAATAACAATTTAACAATGCATAATGTCATAACGATTGTTCACAGAATAAGCCTATTAAACGATTTTAGTTACCACCATAACGATATAACGTTTTAACGATTCGTTATGTTATAACGATGCTTACAGAATAGGCCTATTAGTCATATTTACAGTGTTTAGATTATGGTTGTTTTTGCCAAAAGCTCTTCAATTTATTTCGATAAATAACGAAAATCCAGTGAGTCTCATTCACATTCATCAATATACAGTGACATTTTCAAAATGTATAAATCTTGTTTTTAGATGGTTTTGATTAACTGTAACCTATAAAACATTTGGAAAAGCGTAGGCAGACAACCTTTAACATTATATTATATGAAACTTTTTGTCTTACCTGTTATTATAGTATATATGTATTTATGTCATGGTATGATTAAAACTTTCATCGAATCAGATTGAATTAGTATTGGTGACGAAACTACTGTCAACTATTTCGTAGTTGTGATTAAATTTATAGTGAACGCTTTCCACAGTATGTTTCGGACGTTTCGCAATCGATTAATTGAAATTTACCAACTTTACTGTTGTCTACACCAGACGTGCAGTTTCAACTAACAGCCGTCCAATTACAAAAAATATTTGGTATAATTTTCGATTTTACCATAACTCTTAAAATTTAAGTAGTGCCACGTACTCATAGAAATTACGCAAGTAGATACTTTTTTTTTTCTTATTTTACGCTTTTATCCTGTTTTTCACTAAAGGATATTTCATTAAAAATTAGTCATTTATTTCAGTGTGCAAATATATCTCAAAAACCTAATGTAGCCACACAGTACCTCCCGCTATTTAATTTTTGTTAATTTAAATACATACCTACATACTCGCATTTACTAAATGCTGGCTAAGTTCCTTTGCATCATATAATAATATAACTATTGGTCCAATTTATTATGTATTATCCGTATTTTCTTCTCCAGAATTTTACCTGAATTTTATTTTGTGATAGTAAAATTAATTTTTCTTCAGTTACAAACATATGTTAATAAATTTATTAATTACATATTTTATAAATTCATATTTCAATATTTTATTTTTAAAATACTATCATTTACATAAATTTGAGATCTGAATTGTGTAACCAAGGAAATATATTTATCTTTAAAGCATAGACTCTGGGATTTATAAAACATATTACTTTATAAATTTATTCATAAAATATATAGAAAAACTTGATAATCTAAATGGCAAAAATATGTAATTTAAAAGTATTTTTCGAAGAAAAACTGTCTTGAATTTCAAATAAAGTGCCCAAATCCGGTTATTAAAATCTAATGGCTTTTTACCATATTAAAGCAGAGTACGAATTCACGGTTTCTAAATTTTCAGAACGATAGTATTTGAGTGAGAGCGTAAAGAGGATCCACACACACACCCACAGACATCATCGTGATAATGTTAAAATCTGATTCTAGGGGCCTTAAACCTTGCTCATTTACCAAAATCTCAAATATGCGATTTTTAGCACGATCCCTGTACGTCCCTTTACGAAGAGTAGCGGGAGGTAAAAATATTCTAGCTAGACTTTATTTAGCTTATTGAAATCTATAATGAATACTTTTCAGTTTAGGCAGTTCACAAATACAGGAAAACTAGGCAATAGTTTAGGTATCATTGGTTAAATTGTCCATAATTGTAATATTAAGATATTCCTATCTTAGATAATTATAGACCGTCAAGGAGAATCATCCGCTTATTGAATAGATACAAGATACTAATTAATTTCAGTATAGTTTCTCCTATTTGTCCCTTACATTGTTCTCCATACAATAGCCACATTACGCGTCTAGTTATGTTACTAATTTACCCAAAACACTCGCCAAGACTCAACAATATTCTGTTCTCATTTCCCATATTGGCGAAAATACGCGTTGCGAAGGGAAAACAAGTCGAGAATAATCGATTTATTTGTGTTGTGATAGGTGCACTGCACGGTATTGTTTGTAACAATACGTGAGGAAAGTCAATACATTATTTAAATGGACGAGGGTAACGATTGGAATTCTTCGGGGAAGTGTTTGTATGGTAAATTAAAATGAATGTCGTTAGGATGATAAGGTTTATTTGTCGATGTGAAGTTCAATTTGTTGGTTATTGCTTTTGTTTGTTTTGTAGGTGCTTTATTGATATTTATAGAAGGTATTAAAAACTTCTATCGCAAAAGAAAACAATTGAATAGTGACACGTTTCGTCCATTAAAACTACATTTAATCTACAGCAGACTTTATTTACGTACTTTTAATGAGATGAGAAATACTTTAAACTAAATAATTATATCACACCGAACTCATTAATAACTGACTAAACTGCAACTTTAGAGTTTTATGCCCATACTTTTCTGTATTTATTTTACATTATTCTCTATTTTTATACCAGGAAGAGTAAATTGAAAAAGTAGATTTACGAAATATTCGGATTTTTTAATTTTATACAGTTAAATTCAAAAAATCGAAAACAAATGGAACATCAGGTAAACGTCAAACAAAGGGTGCGTTCGGTATTTAAATCTGTCGAGCACTCAGCAATCTGATCACGTGACAGATTCATCTGCGATTTCCGATCTGTAGCTGTAGCTTGAATAACCGAACGGATTGGCTGCTATTTTGATACTTATTAATTTGCGCCAGAATAAAAACGGAAAATAATAAAGAACTGTTAACATGTGATGATACTGATTTAGAATGTAGAAATGATTATGGAAAACTTAAAGCTGAAATTATGTAGAAAAATGTTTCCTAAAATGACTAATTTATACATTTCAAACATTTTTGATTTATATACGAAAACGACAATATTAATTTATAGAATAGACACTGTTTGTATTGCCGGTGACAAATATTTTAAATTTGCGCTTAAATACGCATGCGCCAGACAAATGCTCAATGTGCTCCATGGTTAATTCCGATTTGTCATCCTTCGCAAAACATTGTAAATGCCTGGCAGAAAGTTGTACCAAATACAACTAAAAGATGGTATTTGCCAGAAGCATTTAAAAAATGAAGATGTTTTACAAGAAAGGGAAACTGAGGAAATAAATATATCATTGCTTATTACCCATTTCTGGGTGTATCAATCTGCTTCTATTCGCAGATTTCGGTAATGACGACATATCTGTAATTGTAGTTCAGAACGTTTACTGAGCGTTATCTTACGGGCTCTCAAAGCTGCCATGTGGAGTATACCACAGGGGTCAATTGTGCTTTTTGAAAATTAATTCAAGTTTGGCGTCGGTCGGAATCGAATCCTGGCCGTTCGAAACACAACCAAACACCTAACGCACACAGATACGCGACCACATTTAAAATTATTATGTTGTTAAATATGTTTTATATCTAATGTAAATAAATTATTGTCATTGTTAATTATTTTGCTGGGGGCTGCAAAATTTGAATAGATATTATCAGAGTGACAAAATATATTGATTAAATTAGTTGTAATTTTGATACAATTATACTATGATATTTAACTTGTCATTTGTCATGTTATTAATGTTTGTGCTAGAGAACATTGTCGAGGCGCTACATGTAAGGTTAGAATCTCGGCCTACTGATCGCCGACATCAATATGTCAACAAAAATTGATGAGTTGTCACGCCTTCTATATTTATACACCGTGACCGAAAGTAAAATTCAAAATCTTATCACACCAAAAGAATGACATTAAACTTCGCCGCCAACTTTGTAATGGGAAAGTTTAGCGTGATTAAAATTACATGTGAAATATTTTTTAATCGTCAATATATGAATAATTATAACTTAAAATGTAATTAAAAGTTAAAATAATGTTACCATTTATTTATAATTAATTATTTATCATCGAACTTTTGTGACGTCACAAGAGACCTTGCGCATGCTTAGAAAGGATGGTGAGACCTGACTTTTTGAACGTAGGTTGAGGCATTATACTACAACATTCTGGCCAGTTCACGTGGGTTTGTTTATATTGTCGCAGAGTGAGGTTATAAGATTTTAGTTCGAAGTGGAATTTATAATATTCTGTTCTGTTCAACTTATAAGGTAAATATTTTTTGTACGTATATTAGTATATTCTTTTCTTTTGCATGTATATGCAAGTTCATTGCGAGTTTTAAGTATATGTAGATAAATATTTATTATTTTTACATTAATTAATATTTTCTATTTCTTTTGTTAGTTTAAGATGGAATCAGGATTTGCCGTCGCCGATAGCAGCAATTCACCAGAATTAAAATAACTACGATAAATAAACTTTGAAATATATATATATATATATATATATATATATATATATATATATATATATATATATATATATATATATATATATATATACAGGGTGAGTCACCGAAATCGCCGTCTTCGATATCTCCCTTGTCGTTAGAAATACAGCATAAGTTTATTAACAGAATTTATTCGTCTACTCAAGGAGTATAATGTAAAATTATTTTCACATATACAGGGTGTTGCATTACGGTTCGGCGAGAATTGTTTGTCTTTTTTTAAATGGAATACCCTATATATTTTTATATATTTTGAATTGTATTTTATTCACCTATACGAACATATGAATTTTGTTTTAGTTTTCCACGGCGTTGCCAAGTTATTCCGTTTTTTCTCTAAAAAAGACCGAATACACGCATTGCTTTATAAAGGCTTACTGAAGTTATTTTAATAGTAAGAATTACGAATTTTCTTTTCTGTATAACTGTAATTATACTCTATGTTCTGACATATTTTTTTTTAAATGTAATTATACAGGCTGTTCAATAAAGCGAATCAAATGTGCTCAATTTCAAATGACTATAACTCGTTATTTTCAAATGGAACACCCTATATTTTATTATTTAGTTGTGTGTATTTTTGTATTATCTTCATATATTATTAAGGGTATCACATGCCTAAAACCAATAATTTTGGAGATTTTCACTATTTTTCTCTAAATTTATATATTTAATTAAAAATTAAATCTAGTATACCATGGATATTGTTTTTTGAATAAGAAACAATTGCAGTAATGATAGTATTTTCATTAGCCAGGTTATTATTAATAACAGAGGGATTAAGTAAATTAGTTTATTAATATGAGTCTCTCGCAAGAAGAACTTATGAATATGGTGTACGCACTTGGAGAAGCGGAAAGAAACCCTCTTTTGTCGTACTGAACATGACCAGTTCTTTCAAATCTTTCCCTTAGTTTTTCAAAAGAACGCGGATTTGGATGTCGTCTTCCCGGAAACCGTTGTGCATAAATTCTTGATGCCAAAAGAGGGTTTGTTTCCGCTGCTTCAAGTGCGTACACCATATTCGTAAGTTCTTCTTGCGTACTCTCCACGCCAGCATTGAGTGCTCGTGAGGTGACGCCTGGCCTGACCAGCATACACCATATTCATAAGTTCTTCTTGCGAGAGACTCATATTAATAAACTAATTTACTTAATCCCTCTGTTATTAATAATAACCTGGCTAATGAAAATACTATCATTACTGCAATTGTTTCTTATTCAAAAAACAATATCCATGGTATACTAGATTTAATTTTTAATTAAATATATAAATTTAGAGAAAAATAGTGAAAATCTCCAAAATTATTGGTTTTAGGCATGTGATACCCTTAATAATATATGAAGATAATACAAAAATACACACAACTAAATAATAAAATATAGGGTGTTCCATTTGAAAATAACGAGTTATAGTCATTTGAAATTGAGCACATTTGATTCGCTTTATTGAACAGCCTGTATAATTACATTTAAAAAAAAATATGTCAGAACATAGAGTATAATTACAGTTATACAGAAAAGAAAATTCGTAATTCTTACTATTAAAATAACTTCAGTAAGCCTTTATAAAGCAATGCGTGTATTCGGTCTTTTTTAGAGAAAAAACGGAATAACTTGGCAACGCCGTGGAAAACTAAAACAAAATTCATATGTTCGTATAGGTGAATAAAATACAATTCAAAATATATAAAAATATATAGGGTGTTCCATTTAAAAAAAGACAAACAATTCTCGCCGAACCGTAATGCAACACCCTGTATATGTGAAAATAATTTTACATTATACTCCTTGAGTAGACGAATAAATTCTGTTAATAAACTTATGCTGTATTTCTAACGACAAGGGAGATATCGAAGACGGCGATTTCGGTGACTCACCCTGTATATATATATATATATATATATATATATATATATATATATATATATATATATATATATATATATTACACTAATAATCTTTTTCAATCCACACAAATGAATTCAATAATACACAATGAAATAAACTGAACTAGTCGTTTGCACAAGAACAACAGAACTATAATAATTTTAACACAGAACTGTCACTTCTTATAAACGTCAAAACATGTAGGATGTGGATGCCATTTTTAAAACTTTACAACTGTTGCCATGAAAACCCAGCGCGTGCTTGCTTACGGTAGACTATACGTTCTCCGTGAGCTTTTGTGACGTCAATATTTTAGAAAATTTCATTTTTTGAGAAATCTACGCATCTTTGAGTGAAATACAATATAGAATATCACTTTTGAAGACAATCTTAATAAAATATTTTTTTTAAAAAAAGCACTAAACTTCCCCATTTAAACTATGTCTAGAATTTAATAATACAGAAAATAGTTATTTGTCCCTATATGTATATTGATATAATGGCAACATCGTTACCATAAAATACTGACGTAAATATGTTTCAATATTTTCCATCATAAAACATATCCACTGATGCCGAAACAAACTTCCATTTAAAAATATTGTTGTTATAATAGTTATTTTATATCCTAAGAAAAAGTACAAAGGAATAAAATGTAAACGTGTAACTTTTACTACAAAGAAACCACTTGCCGTTTTTGTTATACCTTACGACACTATACGTTACACCAACAAAAGAGATTTATGGTAGAATACAGCGAAAACTTAGTGAATAAAGTGACATTTAGTGCACGAAGTGTGTGCAGAAAGATTCGATAATTATTAATGCAGTTACTGTTTAAACAGTGAACTTATTTAAAATTCGTCTGTGATGTACGAGAAAAACTAAAAGGTAAACATAGGTTGTTGACTCCGTGCAATATTGCTTTGGAAGAGGATTAATAATTCAAGACGACTGTGACTACCGAGTGCATTTGCTTTTTCTCTGCTACAAACAGAAAAGCAAACAAACACTAAAAGTGCTTGGCCAAGTATGCAGAGTGACCGGTGTAGTCTGGGAATTCGATTTGGCAATAAGCCTTGTGGTGCATTTTCCACAAAATGTTTGAATGCCTATGCGATGCTCAATATAAAGAAGACAAATATTATTTATTATACTATAAACTCTATGATATTGGGTAAATAAAAAATAAATAAGAAAATTAAAGTCAAGGTATATAATAAAATAACCATACCAACAATCATGTACGAGGGAAAAATAAACGCAACAGAAATGAAATACCTCAGGGAGATCAAAGGAAAAACAAAATGGAACAGAGAAAGAAATAAAAATATAAGGATGAAAACAAATAAGCAAGAGCTAGCTAGATACAGGTGATTCATCGGACTGTTCTTTTTTAGTAGCTCGATTATTTTAAATATTATGGAAAAAAAATTCAAACGAAGCTTATTTCATATTAAAATGTCTAAATCTGCAGTATAGATTTTAAATATATAAATGTGTAATGTAAAAATAATGAGCAGCAAAAACTTCTGTATTTAATAAAAATGTATTATTTTATTCATTCGCCATTGTATTTTTACCTTCCGTCACCTATAGGTAAGGAAGGTATTGTCTTTGGTTAAAAAATTCGATGCTGAGTTTTTGATAAATAAGCACGTTTTAGAGTCCCTACAATACGAATTTACTGTTTTTACGATGATGTGTGTGTGTGTGTGTGTGTGTGTGTGTGTGTGTGTGTGTGTTTGTGTATGTGTATGTGTATGACAAAAAATTCTCCTTCGATAACTCCAATACTACAATTCCAAAAGTTATAAATCTGTCATATTCCTGTTTCGTACGTCCATATGAAGAGTTGATTAGAATTTGATTGTTTGGTTAACCGAAAGTACCCTAATTTGAAGATTTTATCAGTGTTTCTTTGAAAAACGCTGTTAAATATAATTTTTTGATATTTTATTTTATTATAAATAAAAGAATATGTTATTCTCTATTCGATTTAATTATATTTTTTTCTTTATATTCAATGAATTTAGAGATAAAGAATTATAAAGAAATAACTTGCAATCTAATGCTGGTAAAAGTTGCACCATGGAAACAGAATATTTAAATATTACTAATTGACAGATGTCAGTGTCAAATAAAATTTACATAATATCTTTGTGAAAAGATTTTACTGTACATATAAAAATGTAAAATAATTTAAGGTGGCAAAAACAAATCACATAAGGTAATACAACAGATTATAGCCATAAGCTACTTATTTTAAGAAACCCACTGTTCTTTTTAGGAGTAGTTCAGTTCAGTACGAGGTAAGATCAGTTCATTTCTCCACTAAAAAAAAAAAAACGCCCATAGAATAGTTTGCAAAATAATTCTGTGTGAAATTTCTACAAAATACGTAGAATTGACGGAAGGTATTGTACTAGCCACATCAAATTTTTTAATATAACATAGGAATGTTTTTCTACTATTTGATAGAAAATTTCATACAATTTTTAAATAGGATGTTCTATTTGAAAATATAAAAGTGACATACTATTGCGTAAAAATGGAACTCCCTGTAGAAAAATCTAGACACTTCAGATTTATAGATATAAAATTAACTTTGAATTTTTTTTTCATGATATTTAAAATAATCGAGAAATAAAAAAAAGGAAAAGGTCAGAAAGAAGTAGAAAGGCTGAATTAACCTTGAGAAAAGGAAATTCCTCATCCGACTACGGATATTAGATAATAATTCTGAGTTCAGTAGGGTGGCCACATAAATGGTTAAGCGATTACTTCGATAAGCAACATAGAAAGCGAAAAACTTTTAGATGGGTTACTGTTGTACGGCCCGAAGTGTGCCGTCCTGTGACTACAGTCCGACGTCCATATTATCACATTTTGCTAAAAATCTGGTTTGCCTTGGTTGCTATGCTCAAAAAACTATACATTGAATGTACTTCAAAGTTACTTTAAAAAAAAAAACTAGAATATTTACATTTTTCGCATATATCTAACCTAACCTATATACCAATTACCAAAACAGTACATGAAAATGTTGACGTTAATGTTTATTAATATGGCTGCTAAATCAACATATTACTATGATAATGACAATCATATTATATTCTGCAAAGCTTTATCAATTTATACCATTAGCAATTCTGGTAATAATCTGATAAATCATAAGTATGTATACCAATAAATTCTACTATTTTAGAAACGTGGTTACTGATCCAATTTATTTAATATGTGGACAAAATAATTTACCCATATACACATATGGTTAAATATAATAGCTCGGGAAAATAACATATTTTCACGATAGATAATAATGCTTTTAAATCTCGATTATACTATTTATGTGGTAATGAATTCTTTACAGTGCTAAAGCATTAAATGCGTAATGGAGAAATAATAGTTCTGTGTTTCCAACTGGAACAAAATTAATTACATTTGTGGACAAAATAAATTAAAGTTGTAATTTGTTTTCGGTTAAGCAAGAAATTGATGTCCTAATAAATTATCGTTAGCTTGTATTATTCGTTTTAGATTTACGACACATTATTTCAGTCGTTCACGGAAATTGGTATTTAATGATATTTTGTTTGTAATTTGTAATAATAATATAATATTTCATTTATTAAAGTAATTATATGAATCAAATTAGCTACTATCAAAAGTGTTTCTACTAAAAGAAAATCTCCTTCGTTCCTTTAATGTTGGTCTTCAAGGCTGTTCCTTCTTTAATGGCAGTATTACCAGTATTTATTTTTTATAAATCGGTCATAATGACAGAGCAGGTCCGGGGTTTGCTTGTAATTGCTTTGATAAAAACCCTCATTCACCCCGCGATCAATGACCGTTTCCTGCCCAAGCGCCAGATCAAAGAGCGCCATGCGTCACTTTGTGAACTCACACTGGACTCTTTCCACACCGCCGTGGGTGCCAAATATATCAACTAGCATCCAAGTTTTTATGTACTGTACGTAGTTCACTTTATTTGATGAGCAACAGATTTTTATTGAAAATGTTTCCATGGTATTTTCTTTTTTTTTTTTGGTAATAAATATGAGCTGTTTACCATTTTTACATGAAACCGTAGATACTCGTACGTGAACTAATCTGATACAGATATAAATTGAACATCATGGTTCAAAGGGAACATGAATTTACTGAATTTAGTAGGTAACCTTCATTTCACTTGTCAAAAATGATATGTGTGATCTGAACAGATTATTTTTGGACAGAAATGTTGTAGCGAGTGAAGTTACGTATCATGTGTTTTGCATCTTTATATGTATGACAGAATAGAGAAATTTTATGAAGTAAAATATAAAGTTCGCTAGTCAATATACAGGACTAGCGAAATTATTAAAGCATCACGGAGTTTAGTAAATAAGACCGATTTTGCTTTTGTAATAGTTATGTTTTTCTTCTCCAAGATATTCAGTTCGTCATCCATAATTTTCTCACCGGTCTATCTTAGTTCATTCTGATCATGTGGCCCCACCAAGCTAGCTGTCTCACCACGATGAAGTCCAATACAGACTTATATTGTAGTTGTTCTCTAACTCTAATCACTTCATTTCTGATTCTATCTCATAGTGTTACTCCCAGTATTATTCTCATATATTTTATTTCAAGTGCATGAATTTTACTTTTCCTTGTCCTAAACAGTACCCAAGATTCGTAGCCGTATGTTAAAATTGATCTGTATATTGAATTGTATACTGTTATTTTCGTTTTGATGTTAATCTCCTTCTCTCCTATGAAGCTATTCTTTATTGCATGGAAGACTTTCGCTGTTTTCTGAATTCTGACGTTTATGTCAGCCTCTTGTAATACATTATTTTCAATTTGTACTCCTAAATATTGGAACTTGTTTACTTGCTCTATTTTTTGTGAATATATTGTCAAGTTTACTGTTTCCATCTGTTTTTATAATGCCATGAGTCATGACCTTAGTCTTTTTTGTGTTAATTTTTAAACCGTACTTTGATATGGTTTTATTCCAGACAAATATATTAAATTGCATTTTCTCTTCACTGATTGCTAGAATTACGTCTGCGAATACGCACAATGATATTTTTGTTACTTGTAAGTTTCTGTCTCCGATTTTTGTTACTTGTAAGTTTCTGTATCCTAAGTGTAATTTTCTGAATCGGGTATCGCAATCCTTTATAATTTCATCCATTTCTAATTTCATTTAAAAAATGTGATCATCGCTATTCAATATACAGAACTAGCGAAATTAGAGATGACATATCCAAATGATGGATTTGCATTTGTGTATAATAGACTAGCGAAATTTCACTTAAAAAATTATAGTACACACTTCTTCCCCCTTTCCAATTAAAATTATCATTTTGAATCTTACGAAATAAATGTGAACGCAAACGCAAACGCAAAGAAATTTCTTCATTATATATACAATCAGTCAGCGCCATTTTGGAATTCTGCTGCATCTACACAGTTTGTGACAAATTGTCGCGGGAGATAAATGTTTTCTTCCAGTAGGTTGAATACTAAAGTCGTTACCATGGAACGATATTACGCGTTTTCGTTTTGAATGTTCTTCTATCTATTGTCGAGGGATGGCAATAAAACGTAAAACATAACTAGTGTGTCGACTGCGGTCAATGGTGAATACAAATCAGAGATGTGGTTAAATAGCTCCTACAAACCGCTTCGGGCTGGGAGAATTTGATATTGTCAGAAATATATTCCTCTTTGACGAGGATATATGTCACGTAGATATTCTTTTATTTGAACTCGTAAATAGTTAGAAATAAATGGTGGACATATATTTGTCTCTATCATTTCGTTTAGAAAACTCTTCTTGAAAGTAATGAGAAGAAAAGATTGTAACCTAAAAATAAAAAGTTGTTTTTGAAAATAGATTTTTACTTCCTTGTACGTAAATAAAGGAAGTATTGTAATCGCAAAAAATTTCGGTTTTCAAATTTCAGCGGAAATATCCATTTTGATCATCCCTGAATCCATTTTGACTAATTTCGTCGTGACGTCTGTACGTACGTACGTACGTCCGTACGTTCGTATCTCGCATAACTGAAAAACGGTAAGCCGTAGAAAGTTGAAATTTTGTATTTAGGACTGCTATAACATCTAATTGTGCACCTCCCTTTCTGGTTATTACAAAATTTCCAGAAGTGGCACTTTACATGAAGCCTATTATAGATTTTAATGAAAAACTGTTTTAAAATAGAATCCAAAAATTTTCAAATTTGGTATACAAGACTTTTATGTCAACCGAAATAACATCATAGATTTTGGTTAAAATAGGCTAACCGGAAGTGGTACATTACTTGAAGTTGTTAACAGTTTTTCTTGAATAAAATGATTTTATTTTGATTTTAGAAATACATGCAGTCAATCAAGTATTATTAAATTAGCCGTTTGTATAAGCGAGATATGTAAATTTAAAAATTATATACTTTTTTGTTTTTGTAATAAAGCTTGCTATGGATTAGGACAAAAAAAAAATGTTAATGTCAAATTACGTTAAATACGTGCAATTTTATGATTCGTACAATAACAAATATTATATTTTTATTGTGAAATTAGTCATATTCATTGTTCTAATCAAATATTTCTTTGTTGTAATCAAAACTCTTTAAAAAGAACCGGGTTAGATTAATGTTAATTTAAGAATGATAGTAGTAAATGAATTCTTTTTTGTTCTATATCAAAATATTTCTCGGGCTTGGCTTAAGTCTGTCAATATTTTGTAATTTAATTATTAAAAAAATATGTATAGTTTAATAATCGTACAAGGATGTCGTGTGGTGTCCACATCAGATTTTTTATTTTTCAATATACATTATACAGGTGGTGCAAAGAAAGTTCCCCAATTTATCGCCGCTACTGCTCGAAACTTCACGCCATAATGACAACTGAAATGGCAAGGGAGGCTGCACTTAACGGCACAACTAGGCCCCCGCCACTACAACCGGCGCCTGGGCAGTAGCGGTGGAAAATTGTGGAGCTTTCTCTGCCCCACTCTCCACATTATTAATCAATTACTCAACATTAGTAGAAGTAGAAAAAAGCAAAATTCCTCTTGATTCTTTTTATTTAGAAGAAATGTCAACCTTAAATATCTGTTAAATTATAACAACCACAATTCCATTTCCTCTTAATCTTATATCATGAAGGAAACTCCAATGCAGCTCTTACTATAATGAGCATTTTCCCTGATGTTATCTACAAAGTTAAAGTTTGTAGGAAATTAGAAACAGTATTTGTGGAATATTAAAAAAATTATGTGTAGTTTTGCGGAATACATTGTAGTGGTATTAGCATTTTAATGAAGAATAGAAGCGGAATAATTCATAAGTTCCGACAACGGACATAGCGCAATTATACAAGAGATACTAAATGTCAATGTATTCTGAAGAGACCAGAAATAAATCTACAGGATTGAAATCATTCAATATGAAAGAAACTTAAATTAGACAAACAATGAACAATGTTACATATTTAATACTTTAATAATTATTTATAACAGATTTCATTCGTCGTGGCATTGAATTGAATACATTACCGATGATTTTGTGGTTTATAGATTCCCATGCATCCGTTGTAATTTTAAATAATTGCTTGGAATTATTAATATTATTCCTTGTAATATTTTTGTCAGTAGTTTCCAGCAGATTTTCAAGTGTATTAAAGATCAGGTTAGACACAGATTCAAATGGGCTCGAAACTCTTTTTTCATTCAGCACTCTCACAAGGTTAAAAATCTGATGTGGCCAGCACATAACCTCTCGCCGTATATTTTACCTGGCTGTATGCATAAAGCAAAGAATATTTTTATAAATACAAATAATATATTCATATAAATCTATGACGTATAAACTTCTTTATTATTCAATAATAGCATGTCTCAACATGAAGATATTTTACCATAAATTATGTTACAATAAATTACAAAGTAGAGTTTACCATATATAAATATTAGGCTGGTAACTGCAATTTTCAATTCGAACAACGTTGTTTACTTTCTCTTCATATTCTTCTAGTAAAAACATTAATTTTGGGCGGTCTAAAATGTATATATGGATTGTGCATCTATTCTTACATATCTTCTTTTACATTTTATTTTTTCATACATGTTATATCTAAATAACACTAATTCCCTTTAATAAAGTGACGGATAGATTGCACTCCGATTATTCTTATATCGATGTGTAATTTTGTCAATTTTTACAACTTACTTGAGAAGAATTTGATAGCTTTTTCGCAATTCAAAGTTACTCTAGTCTATAGTACTGGTGTACATTGTCCCATAATGTTTGAAACAAATTTAAGTCCTTCAACCAAGACTTGTCATCTCCATAATAGTCACAGATCAAGCATTAAGGGATTCTCCAAGTACATTTTTCTTTCATTACTCATTATTTCTGACACTGACATTTATCTGTCAGTTACAAATAATTTAAATTATCAACTATTTTTCATGGCATTCTTTCGGCTGTCAAATTTATTACAACAGATTATTTTATATATTATACTTCTTTTATCTCTAAATCTATGGAATATATAATAAAATATTTAAATGTATCAGATAGAGAATTTAATTTTCTTTAATATTACCACGAAAAATTTTCAAAAAATAATATTTAGAAGATTTTTTTTCAAGAATCTTCTACTTCCGGTTGTCCAATTATTACCAAAACCTTTTCAGATCTTCCCATGAATGTCCGATTGGGAAATACGTTGTTAAACAAATTTTAAGTCTTATAGTTTTTGAGTAACCGTCCTTCCAACATCCCACACACACACACACACACACACACACACACACATCCACACACACATCCACACACACACACACACACACACACACACACACAGACATCATCGTAAAAATGTTAAAATCGGATTATAGGGACCTTAAAACATGCTTATTCAATAAAATCTGGATATGCGATTTTTAGCATGAATGCAATACCTCTCTTTGCGAGAGGTAAAAATAGGACAACACGGTTTCAAAATATGAATTCAGCATGAAATTCTCTTTCCTATTATGTATCACACGATTTTAGCGAATGAATTGTTCACAAATAAAACATAACTTCAATAATAATAATAATAATAATAATATAGTGTAAAAATTATTAACAAATATAAACATCCTAAACAAAATATAAAAATAGTAGATTAATATATCTTAATTAGTGTTTTTTAACAAAATACTGCTTCAGATTACCTATATACAAACTGTTTATAATTAGATATAGTTTTTAAACTGCTTGGTAAATTATTATACACTTTCAATCCTTTATCAAATATACTATTTTTGTACTTTCCTCATTTTTCTTGGATATTCCAAAATCTTGTTTATTTCCAGTATTATGTTCATAAAAATCATAATTTCGGTAGAACATATTTACAGTTCTGTGTATATCTTTATGTAAAAACACTAACACCTTAAATCCCAAGAATACCTTAATTTCTAACCAGTTTATTTATCTAACATAACTTTAATTCTAGAGTATTTATCACAGTTTAAGATAATTCTCATGCAACTATTCTGCAGTATTTGTAATATTTGTATGTACCTTTGATTAGCTACATAGATAATTGTAGCACAATAAGTAAAATGCGGGAGTATCGTTGTATTGTATATTATCTTTTTAGCATATTGAGAAAGTTTGTACCTATAAGAAATTCTACTTAACACACCTATTTTCTTTGCTAGTTTTATAATATACTCATCATGTTCCTTAAATTTTAATTTCTTATCTACAATTACACCTAAATACTTATACTTCTCTACCATTTGTAATGAAATATTATCAATTTGTACATTTTCAGTATCATCACATATTTTTTATAGATATTATTGTTAGCTAACATATATTTACATTTTTCTATATTGTTTTAATTTATTTACTTAAAGTATTTCTCTAGTTCAACTAATTCTCTATATAATTTTATAATTACATTTTTATAGCAATTATCAGAAATATAAAGCAGTGTATCATCCGCAAATAGCTTAATTGAGCATTCATCAGGAATCTCAGAAATGTCATTTATGTACAAGTTAAAGAGTAATGGCCCCAAAACACTCCCTTGAGGCACACCAAAATCATTCGGTACACTATCACTTTAAATTTTACACCATATTACTTTTTGATGTCTCTGGGTCAAATAACTTTCAAATCACTTTAACGCAATTTATTAAGTAGTATTTGCCTGTTAACAGTCTGAAAAGCCTTTTTGAGGTCCAAAAACACAAGTCCTACTATTTTGTTTTGGTCCAAATCTGTCTTCCACTCATTAACTGAAGACTGCACTGTCGCTTCACACTTTTTGTCTATTTTAAGTTGCTTTCATAAATTTTTATTCTGGTTAATTTTCTTAAAGTAAGTATAAGATTTTTATAAAGTCGATTTATTTTTTTGCACTTCACATCTATATTCAAATACATAAGTACTTCTGAAATTTGGTACGATTCTCTTGAATGGCTTATTTCACGTTCATAAAGTTTTATGAATATGTCCCTTTACAATCATTATACAAGAAGTTTGAAAATATTATGAATATTTGAAATATGGGGGGTATTTCTTATTAGTTTCTATGGAATCTCTCTATTTATGTCCTATACTTTAAGATTTATACACGTAATTAGAGATTGACCTTAATCCGTAAATATGAAGGTTAAGAATATTCTCTAGTACTCACAAATCAATCTGAAGAATTTTTGTATTTACCGTCAGAGACTAGAAGATAATTCAAAAGAAATCCCATTCTCTATAGGAGGAATCCGCTTTTAATACCAAAACTTCCAACTTTTCTTCTCTGGCTTCGCCTTCAATATCAAAGGAATCTGGAGTTTTGTTTAAATTTCAAAACGAAATAAAGGAAAAAAGTTTTGATCCTGGTAAAAATTACGTTCTCCAACTTTTTCTTCTGGTCTGCTGTTGCTTTAGTACAGAGGGTTTATCTCAAATTAAAAACCTATTAATTCAAAAAATCTGTTTATTTGCGGTACGAAAATGTTTCTAAATTAACAAGATGAGGGAGATATTATTTATGCCGAATTTGAAAGAGGATAAGTATTTTTATTCTAAAGATAAAAGGATTTTTTATCAGCCTTTAGAATCTTGGAAAATAAAGCGTGGTTTGGAGAAAACACTAGGAAATCATAATTTAACGTTTAAACTTTATTGTGAATTAGCAAACAGTAAACTTGATAAATTGATATAGAATTGCATGCAAAAGTATTGAGCCAACCTTATTTTATCTCTTTTAAAACAATATTTTTGTAATACGTTTACATATTACACTACTGTTAGGAATGTTAATTACATATAGCTGACATGTTTTAAAATTTATTTTGATTGTATTTTATAGCATAAATGAAATTATCCGTGTTAAAAAGTACCGAGCTAAGTTGTTGTTTTGAGTTTATATACTTTGTTTATTTACATCGAATTCCCAATTTAACCCACGTTACGAGAATCCGTAGTAAATCTTATTCTACAAGGAAAGGTTTATCGTGAAATATCCGGCTTACTAATGATCGATAAAAGCATAACAAATGGAATTATTACCAAATATAAGAACAAAATCATTAGCTTATACGTCAAGATGCGATAGGATCCATAAACTAAAATCTATAGCAGATCTGCTGTAGTTATTTCGAAAGAAATTCGAGCAGAAAATATTGCAACTGTACACTTAAAGAAGTAGAACCTATTAGACGCATCAGTGTTAAAAAAACCTTTATTTAGTAGAAGATATAGAAAAACGAATCTAATTTTTATAAAATATATCAATTGGAATGAAGTCGACTAGTGAAAAGTGCTATTTTTGGATGAATCAAAATTTGATTTTTTACGAATTGATAGTACGAAGTATTTTGTACGATACAATTCTAGACACCAAATACCTACAGTTAAGCATGGCAGAAGAAATGAAATTTTATGTTGTGCATTTCTCATGACGTTGTAGATCCGTTAATCGAGATAAATAATACTGTGAATTCTCTAATGTATAGACATATTTTAGAAAAGCATATACTTCATTATGCCAGAAAAAATAAGCCGCGGGGAGATTTTTCAACAGGACAGCGATCCTAAACATCCTTCAAAAACATTAAACTCATTTTTAGGTCAACGCAAGTCCAAATTTTTGCCTGACCACTCCAATCTCCGGATTTAAATCCAATAAAATATTTATGACAAGTTCAAAATTCACGTCGGAAAAGAAAAATACGGCTAAATTATGGAACCATTGAGAAAATGAGTGGCAAAATGTTCCAAAAGACGATATTACAAATTTAATTAAATCAATGTCTCGACGGTGTGTTGCAGTGATTGTATGAAAAGGAATGATAAAACTATTAAATATGGAGTATAAAATCACAAGGCAAAAAAGATTAAACCAATTTTTTAGTAGTTTTGAAGTAATATCTTTGCACGATGAATTATTTTTTACAGCATAAGTTTATTTACGTAATTTCTGGTTTATAATATGACAATATATTTTGCACATATGCATATGTTTAATAATGTAACGTGCGCCACTGACTCTACGAGCAATCGGCCACCGCCACTGGTAGAATATTTCCAGAACGTCGTCGCGTTGGGCGATGACGCAATCTTCGCGAACATTGACGTAGTAAACCCGTCTAGACCTGTATAATTACTTCCGGTGGCCTGACCCTTTGTATTCGATGTTATTATCGCGTAGAATGTTCCAGTAAAATTACGCGAGCTATATAAACACGGTCAGGGAAGCAAGAGGCTTCTGACATAAAACACGCATCCTGAATAGTGATATAAATAAGTAGTCTACGAGTTGTGAACAAATAAATATAGTTATATAAATAAATATAGTGAAATAAACATTGTTTAAATAAAAAATCTTAGTGTTTAAATATTTAATATATTCTTAGTCTGAAATTAGTGTTTATAATTGTTTAATCATAGTGTTAGTTATTTTATTATCTTTTAAATATTTATCCTAATTATTTATCGTTCAATAAACTTTTATTTTAATTAATAATACGTATATTTCTCTGATTTTTACACTTCACCCAAATAAATAAACGTTACAATAAAATAACTGTTTCATGTTTGTATCACCTTAATATATGATGTAGTTTAATAATCTGTTTGGCACAATATTTTTGCACGTCACTGTATATCATACAATTTAATTCATGGAACAACAAACTTTGTACAGATGCTAAGTTGCACTAATTAACAAATGAACATCTCCTTTCGATTCCATTTTAAATGCCAAACTTTCCCCAACATGTCATAGTGAAAAAGTTTCCCCTCATGATTGTCAGTTCCATTTCACTGTTAGAGTTTGGTATAATTTTCGTTAAAAATAGCGACAAAACAATTGCCAGCACCAAATTCAAACCATCATCCAATACTGAAATGGAAATTGCATCAGGCTGTCGGTTCCAATACAAAATTACTACATTGTTTCCGATACATCACGACTCACTGGAATATCGAACGCGTTAGTTCTACTGTTTTCTTTAACAATGCGTGAATTAGATGATATGATCGGCAATATAATATGCCCGGGAAATTTTAAATAATAATATAATTTTGCATTAATTATAGTTTGAATTGAAGGCAGATGATTATTGAGTAATATGATGCATTGAAATTAATATATGTAAATTACAGACAGATTATTTCGATTCAATTCATCAAACATAATTAAGTATTTATAATTAGTAGTAATAATTGTACAATATTCACATTAGATACATATACTGTGAAACATTTATTATTGAATTCATATTTTCATATTCTCGAACATTAAAAAGCTTACGCCAATTTTTGATGTAATTTAAATTTATTGTGGAATAGACAAAAAACACTAAGAGCTTTTTCCATTTATATATTTAGATTTGCGCTTACTGCGGCTACGTCATGCCCGGTATTGTTGCTATCAAATAAGTATGGAATGACGATTTCTACACTGTTGCCAATTCATGAGTAATATTAAAATTATTAAGTTATGAAGAAGCGGCAATATCACAGAGCGAGGGTAAGGGGGCGAAGTCAGTTGTTACTGTCAAATCGAGAGGTTATGTAGCAATGAATATCACTACAAAATATTCGGGCTGTGAACACTTAATATTTTATATCCATTGTATTTAGACAGATATTTTTTACAACTCAAAATATATTATTTTGTGACACTGTACAGTCAATAATTGACGATCGTATTAAGAGAGTGCGCACTCAGTAAGGCTCAGTTTACTCAAAAAGCATAAATAACACGTAAAACTCAGCTAGTGTGTACTGATTATATAAATGGAAAACGAAATTAATAATCTGATGTAGCCAGCACATTACTTTCCGTCAGTTCCATGTAATTTCCACAAATTCCATACAGAAAGTTTCTTGTAAAAAATCCTATATTTCCAGTAAAATTATAATAGAAACATACTATGCCAATTGCACTTGACACTGGTTTATGTCAATCAGAATTTTCTTAATATAGTAGCTGTTTATGAAATTTAATTTCTTTATAATTTTTATCTCTATATCCATTGAATTTGATGTATATAATGCAATCAAATCATATAGAGAATAAAATATTCTTTAATAATTATAATAATATTAATTAAACGTGAAGAAGTGAAATTTAACAGCGTTTTTTCAGGAAAAACCGTTAAATTATAAACAAAATCTAATGACGTCTGCCTATAGATGTAAGCATTGATTATATATACTAACGTATACGTTTACGTTAGTATATATAATCAATGATGTAAGGAAGAGGAATGTGGAAAAATTGTAATTTTTGAAATTATATTGGAGTTGTCGTGTCCGAAATTACCGTTATACGAACACGCACTCACTCATCATCATAAAAATAGTAAATTCGTATTCTAGGGACCCTCAAACGTGTTTATTCATTAAAAAGACAATACCTTCCTTACCTAAAGGTGCGCGTAAGGTAAAATATATATTTGTATTTCTCAGATTTGAGTGTATAAAAAAAATGTTTGCTTTAATTATTAAAAAAAATCTGTTGTGGCCAGCACATTACCTCTCGCCACTTCCATTTATGGTTACATAAGTTTAGAGCGCGAGCAGGCATGTCATATCGTTGGCCTTTACAAGCAGATATGGGGGCCCGTGTTAGAATGACAATTAGTAGTTATGAACATAGATGTCAAATGCCAAAATTTTTCATTAAAAATTTCAAGGTTTTCTAAATTCACGTAGTTAATTTGTGACCAGGATTGGGGAATTTACTTGTTGAGGAAAATAAACCACATGGAATTGAAAAATCACTATATTTAGAATGAAAAATTATGATTTTTGACATCTATGTACAAAATTACTAGCTATCATTACGACACAAGCCCCCATATCTGCTTGTGATGGCCAACAAAGTGACATGACTGCTCGCGCCCTATTGTATTTAACATATCTTGTATGACTACACTCTACACCAAAAATTCTACTTACATCTATTTTTTATATTTAGATTTTCTAATTTTAAATTCATTCTATGAAGAACTTTTGTCCTCTTCTAATTTTTCGAAATGTTTCCAATTCATTGTCGGGATTGACAGTTTTTTTAAATGGTATATGTAATATAGCTACAATTTTAAATATTTAACTATTAACACAATAAGAAATAATATAATGTATGTACTTCCCAGAAAAAATCTTCAGTAATGTCTCTGGATTTTTGACACTGACATTTATCTGTCAGTTACAAACATTTTATTATTTTTCAATTGGTTTCCATGACATTATTTGGGTTGTGAGATTTATCACAACAGATTATTTTACACCTTATATTTCTTTATTTCTAAATCTATAAAAGATATAATAAAATATTTACTCTTCTTTAATAAGCATGTACAAAAAATTCAAAAAATAATATTTAGAAGATTTTTTTTAAGAATCTGCTACTTCCGATTGTCCAATTATTACCAAAATCTTTTCAGCTCTTTCCAGTAATGTCCGATTGAGAAATACGTAGTTAAACATATATTAAGTATTATAGTTTTTGAGAAACACGCAAAGACATCATCTTAAAAATATTAAAATCGGATTGTAGTGACCTTAAAAGTACTTAATCATTAAAATCTGGATATGCCATTTTTAGCATGAATCCAATATGTCTCTTAGCGAGAGGTAAAAATATCGTTTATAACATAAAGTAAAAACTTGCGTGTTTATTTTACCAGCGAGTTTTAACTCTGCAAAAAATAATATGAAGGAAAAATAATGGCTGAAATTAAACTCAACTCCAGTACCTCTCGAAATATTTAAATTTCTCATTTCAACCAGGTATTTTATGGACACGAAAGTGCTATTAAAAGCGAGAGAAGCATAAACACCACAGTTTATTTTTATTGAATTACATATAAAATATGGTCAGTACTGTTTATGTTTTAATGAATTTTACTTTTAACGCAGAGTAAAATAAATATGAATGCAATATGTTAAATGAAAACTAAATATGTCTGTTATTCGGGAAAATATGTGCTATTGATTTATGTCCGTATCGAAAATGAAATAATATTAATGCCAAAATATAAACTAATTCTATTTCTTTCACATAATACACAGTGTGGCTATAAAGAAATAGGACTAACTTTCTGTAGCGCCAAATAACAGCATCTATGAATTGGTACACAAACTATTATTGACCAACCTTCATCAACATCCCCTTCAAGTTTAATTAATATTGGTTCAGTACAGTTCTCGTCTGAGCGTAGTTTCTTGACTTATTAAATCTGATGCATTCGTCGAACAGTAGTCCACAATCAAATTTTGTGTTCGTTTTTGCAAAAAACCAACCTAATTCTTTACTTTGGTCTGAAAAGCGTTTTAGTATGATTACAATGACACGTTGCAACGTTTCTGGTTGGCAAGAGAGCTTTCGCGATGGGCGAGAGAAAAACAATGATGACTCAAATAAGGACGGCCCCGTATTTAGCAGAAACGCTGAAAACATCAAAGCAGTTCGACAGCTGTTAGTTTTCGATCGACTTATTACTATTAAAGTAGTTCTAGAGTAGTTGAACATCGACATAAAAATAGCTGGATTGACTATCGCCGCAGATTTAAAGAAAAGCAAGAGTCGTGCGTTAGTTTCTGTCCTCCAAAAATGTCCGTGTTACATCATCCTCCGCATGCTACTGATTTGGCCCCGGGTAAATGTACTCTTTCCCCAAACTCAAATTGAAGTTGAAAAGGAAGCGTTACGACGATGCAACTCACATTTAAAACATCGCGAAGAAGGTATTGGTATTGAACAGCATCCTAGTTTTATTCTCCAGAACGCCGTGAATGGACTGGAGGACCATGTCAAGCGCTGTGCGGAATTAGAAGAAATGTACGCAGTCCTGCCATCAATAGTCACATAGTTTATTGGCTGCTAAAAATTTGTAAAAATTATATATTTTGTATTGCAAATAGTTTATTGTCTCGAATATTTACAGTAGCAAAAAAAATCTATTCAAAATGGCCGCTTTTGGCTTTAGTGCAAGCCTAATACGGTCTGGCCATTCTGCTATAGCACCACGGATCATATCTATCGGTAGTTCCCTCACTGCAAAGGTGTACCAAGAGAACGTTCTACATGAAGTTGTGAAAATCCTGAACAACATACTCTTGCCTGCCAAACACTAGGTGTACCAACAGGATTTAATCCCGTTACACAGGTCAAAAAGACCCAGGTCCTACGGGCCAATGTTCCAGCCTTTATAGCGGCCGAAGACTGGCTCTCTAGCAGGCCAGATTTCAACCCTTTCGACTACAACAGTCAGTGTTAGACATGCGCTAAACTCCACCGCAATTTGGACCAGCTAAATAGAAGTTTGGAGAAGGCAGTGAGAGAACTACCGATAGATATGGTTCGTGCTGCCATAGCAGACTGGCCAGACCGTCTTAGGATTGCGTTAAAGACAAAGGCGGCCATTTTGAATAGATCTATTTTTTTATTTATAAGGGAAGTCTTAAAACTTTATAGCCACACTATGTATTATTAAAATTAAAATATTTAAATTCATCCCGATATTAAAATACGTAGGTATTATTTCAAAATTGAATGAATTTATGTGACCAACATAATATGTTATAAGTAATTGTTAATTAAACTTATTCACCCAACCACTCCTTATCTTTATTCTCTACGTGTTGCACATGCATTCTGACGTCATTATCCCTATCCCCCATCCAACAAGTGTCCATTTAGTGACGTCATCCTGTAGTAAACAACTTTTCTTGGCAGTAGGTTTCAATACGCACTTGGCACCACTTCAGCAATGACGTATTCGATTAAAAGAAACAATCTGGTTTTGATAGGAAGAATTAAACTCGTTACCATAAATGGAACCTGAACTGTTGTATTAATTGAGAGTAATTTGACACGAAATTTGGGTAGCGCGATACCCTAAAGTGATTTATGTGTTGTTAGAGTGGAATAATATAATGGGGCACTAACTAAATCAAGAACTAAATCTAACTTTACAAGATTGGTTGAAATAAACACAATTATGCATAATTAATTATTTAAATACATTCAAAACTAAATGTTTACACACTCTACAAACGATGTCTTCTGTTTGATTTGACAAATCAATGGTAGCTTTTAAGTGTACAATAGTCACACACGATCTGTGCGACCGGCCATGAATATTAATCTAATTATTTTCTAACTTCACGGCTTAAATAACCTATCTTTCTTTTAGGTTTAGTATACTGCATAATGGCACATTCCGGCCTGACACACCGGCGTGACTACTGGCGTACCATTTTTAACTCAGGTCCTTTAACAAATTTGTCTAAAAATCAAAATACCGATTGTAAGAAATATGTGAAATAGAAGCTACTGTACCACATAAAAATAAATAATGTCAATGTGATTAGAGAACTTTGAAAGAGAACAGAAAAACTTAATTTTTCTGTTATCGCAATATTTACATATGTTTACAGCATGTTGCGGGCATCTGTAATAATTGTGTAGAAATTAGAGAAGAAAATCAACTTATTCATGTATTTTTTTATATTTCGCTGCTTCTTAATATTTGAATTTATGTTACTGTTCTATATTTTATTTTTCTTTTTTTTGATATTTAAAATTTTACTATGATTTTATTGAAATGTCGGTTAATTTGTATTTTGATAATAAAGGAAGGTAAATATATAAATTTGATTAAATGGACTCCTATATATTATTCTAATCTCAAAACACCATAATGGTCGTTCGAAACACCATAATGAATATTAAAAATGCTAATTAGTATCACCTGGTATGTGAGACAGGTGCGACTGCTCGTATTATAAATATTCACGCGAGGGTTAAATAGTAATATTTATGAAATGAGGAAAATTTGAAAGTATTCAGATTTAAAACCATAAATTTTATGAATGCACAAATATTTCACACACGTTTAAAAAATCTGATGTGGCCAGCACATAACCTCTCGCCGTATATTTTACCTGGCTATATGCATAAAGCAAAGAATATTTTTATAAATACAAATAATATATTCATATAAATCTATGACGTATAAACTTCTTTATTATTCAATAATAGCATGTCTCAACATAAAGATATTTTACCATAAATTATGTTACAATAAATTACAAAGTAGAGTTTACCATATATAAATATTAGGCTGGTAACAGCAATTTTCAATTCGAACAACCTTGTTTACTTTCTCTTCATATTCTTCTAGTAAAAACATTAATTTTGGGCGGTCTAAAATGTATATATGGATTGTGCATCTATTCTTACATATCTTCTTTTACATTTTATTTTTTCATACTTGTTATATCTAAATAACACTAATTCCCTTTAATAAAGTGACGGATAGATTGCACTCCGATTATTCTTATATCGATGTGTAATTTTGTCAATATTTACAACTTACTTGAGAAGAATTTGATAGCTTTTTCGCAATTCAAAGTTACTCTAGTTTACAGTGCTGGTGTACATTGTCCCATAATGTTTGAAACAAATTTAAGTCCTTCAACCTAGACTTGTCATCTCCATAATAGTCACAGATCAAGAATTAAGGGATTCTCCAAATACATTTTTCTTTCATTACTCATTATTTCTGACACTGACATTTATCTGTCAGTTACAAATAATTTAAATTTGCAACTATTTTTCATGGCATTCTTTCGGTTGTAAAATTAATTACAACATTATTTTATATATTATATTCCTTTTATCTCTAAATCTATAAAATATGTATAAAAATATTTAAATGTATCAGAAAGAGAATTTATTTTTCTTTAATATTATCAAGAAAAATTTTCAAAAAATAATATTTAGAAGATTTTTTTTCAAAAATCTTCTACTTCCGGTTGTCCAATTGTTACCAAAACCTTTTCAGATCTTCCCATGAATGTCCGATTGGGAAATACGTTGTTAAACAAATTTTAAGTCTTATAGTTTTTGAGTAACCGTCCTTCCAACATCCCACACACACACGTCCACACACACACACACACACACACACACACACACACACACACACACACACAAACACACACACACACAGACATCATCGTAAAAATGTTACAATCGGATTGTAGGGACCTTAAAACGTGCTTATTCAATAAAATCTGGATATGCAATTTTTAGCATGAATCCAATACCTCTCTTAGCGAGAGGTAAAAATGTAATTGTTGGTATTTTACAACAACGTCAACAGAAACCTCGACATTAAAATGAACGTCCTTACAAATAACATCCTAATAGCGTACTTACAATATCGGGAGTGAGAAAAATCTGATACATTAGGATTTACTCGCCTTTGAACAAATTAAATAAGATTATCTAGAATAAATATTTTGACAATTGGAGTTTCTTTCGCTTTTGTGCCAGTTCAGAAAAGGTTTCAAAAGGCAGTGAAGCTTTGAAGATATAAAGCTCTTAAAGATCAAAGGTAAACAGAAGTTGACGATGGACTACTTTATTGATAGTTTGCTGCGAGGATAGATAACTAAATAACAAATAAATCAGGATAAGTTTACATCTCTTGATAAAACTTTGAACACAGAGAAAGTACTCTGAGTGAACACCATTACACTATGACGCTTTTATCGTTTTGAAATTTAAGATTTTACCTTTAAAAACTTAAATTTAATTTTTGCACGATCAGTTTTTTTTTAAATGGCAGTAGGCTGTATTTACAAATTACCGATCTGTAAGTGATGTGAGTCACTTACTGATCAGGAGACGGAGGCGGAGGCGGTAAGTAAATAACAAGATCAAAGCTTACTTTAAAAATGACAACCAAATTTTTTAATATATCAAAATAATTTACAAACCTTATTTTTTAAATTTTGTACATTGATCGTGCAAAAACGTAATAAGCATTGCGGTCAGTAAGTGCTCTTCTACCGGTATCGGATATATTGGAAATCTCAACTTCGTTTTGATTTCCAAAATCATCCTCAATCGGTAGGAAGCACATACTGCCCTTAATACTTAAATAAATATTTAAAAATTTAAAGTTATACCATTATAGATTTAAATGTCTCTTTTAAAACTTATAAATGCACGTTTCTAAAACTTGGTATATCATCGAATGAAGTTGGAACTTTAAGGAAATAAAATATCAATATTAACTAATTTGCATACACCTACTTCCGAATTGAATATGAGTTACAGTACAGATTTTATTACCGTCGGTGGAATTGATACGTTTCTCCTTGGGTTAATTTCGTTTCCCGAATTTTATTGCAATAATTTCTATTCCTATAAATTTGTAAACAGAACCGCAACGAAGGTTTCATACTAAATCGCGTTTAAATTTGCCACAGTCCAAATGAAAATTACGACCGGGCGTTTAATTCTATCTGCAAGCTTATATATGTTTTATAATTTATTCAAGCCTGCAATGTTGTTTGGAATATGTAATTGGGATGCGTATAGTATTTTACTTATCACGATTAATTAAACTTTTGACTATGCTTCTGTTTTATCAACACCGGGTGTAGAACAAGAAATGAATTGTAAATTTTACCCAACGATGAGATTAAAAAAAATATTTTTTTAACATATCAGAAATATTAATTTTCTACAAGTTGTTTCTTTGGGACCGCATACACCTTTTCCAGCAGTACTATTAATGTTAGAAGCATTTCTGAAATGCCTTCTTCAGAGTAGAGTACAGATGTCTTCTCGTGACTCAAATCGGATCGGCTGAAATATGCATATAATCCCGTCCCAATCCAAGTTCAACCGTAGAAGATTGCAAATTTTCTTTTAAAATTGACAAATAATTATAATTATTCATAGTTTCGTTAATAAATCATAAATTCCCCAACCCGTCGGCAGACGTATAGCCCCAAACAATAACACTATTCTAAAATTCAGGGCCTACTTTTTCGCGAATAATTTGTGTGGCACAATTAAACACGACTATGAGAAAATTATAATTTGTGCTTGTATATCTGTTGAAACTATGAATAAATATAATTATTTATCAATTATGAAAGAAAATTAGCAATCTTCTGCGGATAAATTTGGACTGGGAGAGGATTATATGTTTCAGCAAGATAATAATCCCAAACATACAGCACTTATTGTTAAGGAATGGCTGTTCTACAACGTACCGAAACAATTTAAGTCTTTTGATTTCAACCCTAATGAGAATTTATGGACGAATCTAGATAGATGATCCCGCAAAAAATATTTTCCACTATTTATCAACTCCGGACGAATTTGACTGAAGACTGGGCAAAAATTCCACCTTCCATAGCAACTAAATTGAATAAAATCAATGTCTAGGTTATTAGGAGCTGTAATTAAAGCCAATGAGTATCCCACTAAATATTAAAGTGTAGTATTACGGGTTAAATAAATTTATAACTATGTGTATGAATAATTTTGTGTCTCAGTTTTTGTATGTAATTTGTTTTCAGCACTATTACATAAAGTATATTAAACGTTTTTTTTTTTTTAATTTATTGACTATCATTTGATTCTGAAATATCGAAAGAAGACTATGATTAATTTTTAAAATGAATTTCTTTTTTTGAAACCCTTTTTATTTTATATTTTGTTGATAAAGTGTACGAATAATTTTGCGAGCCACTAATAACAAACAGCAAAAAGCACTATCTTGGTCACCCAACTGTTAGATTTCATTTAACAGTGTTCTAACAAAGTGGACAAACCAAGTAATAAAAATCCTCTATAATGGGATACTCCTAACCCCAGATCAAGGTCATTACTACGTTGTGAATATGTTTTTCGAGGCATATCTCAAAGTTTAATTTTAAAACTCAAAAAATAAAAACGTTATAAGAAAACTTATTAAAATGTTAGATTTTTTCTAACGGATCGGGTGAGTGCAGGTTAAAATTGGACACAACAAAATGAAAATTGTATAATTTATTGCATATTTTGATAGTTATGACGAAAAAAGAAAAACTGATATAGTTTATGGAAATCCAAAATGCCTAAGTATTATTTTAGGTATCTACTTTTTAAATCTCGAAAATTCTTAGTTAGGCAACGGTTTAGAAATCGTCGTGGGTGTTTCTAGCTTATTAGGCAATCAATTTCATTTTAATTTGAAAACTGGACAGTGGTTGTTTTTGCATGAAGACACAGAAATATACTTATTCCTAATTTCATTTTATTTGTATTTTGATGTTACGGAAGATCCAAATTCACCTCTGCAGAAAAATGTAAGTTATGTTTGTGAACCTCTCACTTTCAAAACAATGACAAATTTTTAAAGGAAATGTTCGTATTTGTCTGAATTACCGCCAGAATAAGGTAAAAGCGTTGTTTTTGTACATCTATCTTGCAGTGTCGTTGATCCTCGTGAATAATTCCGAGAGTGTGGCTTAACTCCCTAGCAAAGCCACTATTGATCAGGGCCCGTATATGAATTTTGTATTTTGTTCGCCTGGCTTGGCAATTTTATTTATGCAAGAGCATGTTTTAATAATCCTTTTTGCTTAAAGTGTATTTTTAGAGATCTGGCTATTTGCCAACTACAAAAAGAATTGAAAGTCTGTATTAAAAGCTTTCAGTGTTGGGCTTGTGTAAGGAGGAATTAAAAATCGATGAATTGATGACCCAACATGCAGATTATGCACGCAAATTCAAAAGATCACAGGTAATTTCGCATGGAAATGTATGTCAAACGTATGATCCAACGGATAACGCATCATTAAGCGTATTCAAAATTACACAAATGGATTAATCCATCAAAATCACCCGTTATTAATGTTATAGTTACACCTATTCTAACTACTTTAACAAAAAAGAAAAACAGAATTACGGTATTACAATATTTGTGTTTCCTACCACGAAAGTTCAACTTTAATAATACATTTATAACCTAGAAATTGACGTTCTGTCTCACAAAAATACCCCTTCTACTGGAATGGCTGGCCCAGACTATTTATTTCACGGGTAATGCAGCATCGGTAAAAGCGAGTGTGAGTACATTCAGTACCACTCAGCTCCGCTGTTCCGGACAAAAAGAAGAACAATTTACTGAGTTTATCTACAGTGACCTGAGACGAAATGAAAATATAATTTTTCTACGTCTGCTCTGAAAATATAATTTTCTGGTTTATTTTTCATGCTGAAAGCGTCTCTGTGCAACACTAGTGCTGCAAAACTTTGTAGCGCGCTTCGGTATCCTAGCAACGAATTTTACTTATGTATGTTGTATAGAATGTTTGTTATTGTCACAAATACGCATCACAAATTGAGAATAAATGTCAAATTATTAAAAAAAAAAATTATCTTACAGTGTTGGAAATTCTTTGTCGAATACAAACGCAGTCTGAGCGGTCGTTTTGGTTCGAAAAAGAAACACTTTCAGCTCTTGGTATAGAAATAACTATTTCAATTTTTCTACGAAATGATGCATCACCAAATAATATCATCCCCACTGATGGTAATGTTTTTCAAAATTCTTTACCGTTTTTTTTATCTTTTCCATGTTTTCCTGTTAACTGCATTAGTTTATTAGCATAAATGTGTAAAGTAAAAGATTTTCGTGTTTATTTACTTTATGCTTTACAGAGTTAACACACGTGTGGCATTTAAATTGTCTTACCTAAATGTAGTATTTCCAGTTGGTAATACTGACTGAGTACTACAGTATTCAACTTCAGATCTATTGTCTGTCAAATATGCACTCGGTATTTGGTGCGTTAAAATTGTAGTCTGCTCGTCTGTCAAATTTCTATTTTTTTTTTCAGAAATGTTATTTAAGGTGGTATAAAAAATCTTGTATGCAATTCAAGTGTAAAGAAGCTTAATGACATTCGGTCAATATGCACTCTTGTTGCATAAGTAACTATTAATCTCTTTTATTTGTAATGTTTCTAGAATATTATATTCCAGTTTTATACTTGAATTACAAATGAATATGAAATGAAATTTTGTTTTGTGATTTTAATATCTTTGAATAAATATATCCTATCATATTGCAATAGGAATAAAATATTCGAAATGGACAAGAAACATAGTGAAGTGTTTGAACATAAATATTTCAGCTATTACAAATATTACAAGTTTGTAATACAGGAATTTCTTTGATGTGAATAGTTTAACGGGATCGATTTTAATATATAATGTATAAAACGCGAATGCAAAGCTATAGAAAGGAATTTATGTATGAAAGTAATTTAACTTATAATGAAATTTTCGATTGAAAAAAGAAATTATATTTGTTTGTTACACTACACTAGGAAGACAATAAAAAAGAAAACTTTAATTTCAAACAGGAAATTGATTAATATATTGGCAATACTAGGTCAAACATAAATGGAATGAGTTAATGTTTCTTTATTGAATGTAATATAAAAACAGATAATATAAAGCTGTCGTTTAGTTGAATTAATTACAACTTTGTTTCAAGTGTCTATATAGAAATTGATTAATATACAAATAATATTCCATTACAAATACAAATATAAATTATAACTTCCACATACAGTTTGAATTAAAGTTTTAATAATAATAATGTTTTCTTAACTCCTTTGCAAAACATAAAATTGGATTTCTGCAGAAGTTATATTTGCATTTCATTTCAATGTATTGTAGTTTACAAAATATTCATACCGAGAGACTTTGAATTTAGCTATACTATTATATTTTGTTAAATTCATTTATGTTTTAAATGTAGCATATAAAAAAATATTATTTGATATATATATATATATATATATATATATATATATATATATATATATATATATATATATATAAACAAAATCTTGAATAGGGGTTTTCTTCGTCTAATTTGAGAACATGTCCAAACCGATAAGCTATTTTTAGAATAATCTGAAAATTTTGCAAACTAAATTTATTTTATTTGGTATGGAATATATTGTAAATAAATTTTAGGCCTGCAATAGAGATTTAATGGAATTTTAAAATTATTTATCAAAATAAAATAATACTAAAGATTTATTCCAGAAAATAACAATAGATGGATCCGTAAATTTTCTTTGAACTTAAAACAATTATTAACATTTGTTACTAGGGTTGCCACGCGTCCTCCTTTGAGGAGGACAATTTTCCTTTTGCGATAAAATTTAATATTTAATGATATATTTTACAATAATTTGAATATCTAAATATATCTAGAAAAATAAAATAAATAAATATATCATCACGGCATATTACCCACTGCTGGGTGTGCGAATCTGCTTTGTGCATAGATATCGGTAATGATGAAATATTTGTACCATGCGGGCGCTTACCAGGCGTCACCTCACGGACACTCAGGCACACGGCCTCGAGACCCCATAAATATATCTAGTATTAGTAACATAATAATTTCGAATAATTTTGATGTTTTAAATTGCACGGCAACCGGTAAAATTACTCAGCCATATTCAGAAAGAGCGATAATGATACATAAATACATAAAATCACGCGTGTCCCACTTAGTGGGTTCGCACAAACCCGAAAACATTAAGAACAACATCAACATCATACAACAAATTCTTACTCTTAAACATATTAAAGTGGCCGATTTTCGGTAGCGAAATACCGCATCCGGATCACAATAATAGTTACGAAACAATCATCCTTCGCCACACATTCCTATCTAAGCACACTTCTTTCGCCTCGTCCACACTCATAATTACATTCATATATGCTGTTCTTATTTTTCATACCTTGTTACGAAAGTAACTATATTATAACTTTGTGTTCATAATTTTCTGTGATTCTTATGTCCTCCATTCCAATTTTTAAAAGGTGGCAACTCTATTTGTTACACAGATTTTTTTTAGATCGGGAGTTGCCCCACAGCATTAATTCTTACAAAACCGACGTTTTGGTTTACACTTCACCTTCATCAGGGTAAAAATATACATAGCACCAATCAGGCTCATAACAGTTCGTTTGGATTACATTTCCAACACTAGTTTAAAATATAGATTTAAACTTACAAAAACTGAATATATTATTGAAGTATAACAAATTTAATGTATAAGGCAGTGGTCACATTGAGTAGAATGCAATCGATCAAGCAAGATCAACTGTGGTAGATCAATAGCGACCGACCGAAATTTTAGGAGATATGTCACACTGCATGAATCGACGTAAATATTTCCACAAAAATGATACCAACTTAAATTTAAAGAAAAAAAATTTTTTTTGCACTGAATCGCATATGTTTTCAGGAATATTTAAATAAATGACAAACCTTATGAGTTTTTTTTAAATTAGAGAAATTTGCATCCATAATTTTTCCATTGTCTTACAATTATTACTGTTTCCTGGTGTGCTTTGATCATAAAATTGTACATTATTTCTTACACAGTTTTTAAACTATGGTCTATTTCATTAACTCTCCACATTTCCTTCTTAATACTAGTAATATGGCTGTAATATTCTAACAATATTCTTTTTAACCTGTACACAAATATCAAAACAGTTAAGTTGGTATGAAAAATATGACAACACTGAGCATGCATAAGCACATCAATCGCTGTCGACCGACTAGAATATCAAACATGTTTGATATATCAAACCGCTCGTCGACGTTCGACATCGTTCGACCATAGTGGATGCATGCAGTGTGACCATTCCCATAAGCTAGTGTTAGTTTAATTTTTAATCGATCGCAATCAATCGGCGTTAGTCGATCCCACTTGTCCAGTGTGACCGCTGCCTTAGGCATTGCATGCACATTTGTCTATTACAGTATTTTTTCATGTTTTTCAAAGTTTTTCATATTGTGCCAAAAGTAAATGCCAGTCGCACTAATATCACCCGTCATTTGGGCCACAGTTTTTTTATGTTTTAAGTCTATATATAAAGTTGTCGAAAGAATTTTGTAGAAATTTCTCATCATTTGTGTAGGTTTTATAACTTGTTGAACATGTAAACGACCGAATTATTATGCGCCTGGGTTGGTAAGAGTACAGTTTTCGATTTTGTTCTTTATTTATATATATTTTATAACCATAAATTGAATAATTGTCCAATAAAAATATTACTCTGTAAATTAAATTATAGTTTGAAGTGTACATTACAAATCTAATTAAGTTACCAACTATAATTCCTCAGAAATTGATTTGTCTCCAAACTTAAACGTACAACTTACATGAAATGCTGTCTGAGTTGTTCGGAACACACCTGAGGTATTATTAGCAAATGAAAATTGCATTGCAGTAAATTACTCACAGGCTGACAATTCTCTTTCTCGTATTTTTGGGGCGAATTAAATTGTGTATCATTTCACACTGACAAATTTTATTTTATATGTTCTTTGAGTGGTAACCAACTGTGAAAATTGAACAATACGACTGTTTTTCAATATAAATATATATATATATATATATATATATATATATATATATATATATATGTACATTTTTTCAAAATGTTAATACGAAATTGTTACTAAATTGTAGCTGTCCTGATGAAGGAATAAAGAAATTCCGAAAGCTTGACATGTAACTGAAAAAAGTATAATTTAACAACTTTCCCAATAATCTGACTGCTACACCTGTGAATTTTTCAACTATTTATATATAACCTGTTACTACTATTAAACACATGTATTACAGTTTTGTAATCCTGACAGACAAATAACAATAGTATTACAAATAAATGTAGAATGGCATTTTGGATTCTCGACTAAACAGACAGTATACAACTATCGTAGGAAAATATTAAAATCAGTCAGGCATTCTAAAAGACTACGCGAATTATAAAAAGATAACATAATTTAATACACAAATCTCGGCCCAGATTTTGTAGACATGAGTTTTATGCGTTAGGTAGTGATGCAACGATTACGATTAAGATAAATCGTAATCGCCAATTATGAACATTTCACGGTTAATCGTAGTCTTCGATTAGTAAAATGTGCGTAGTTAGAGCAACGTGTTAAATTATTTCAGTTTCTATTGTCATAACAAAAATATAACAAATAGTGTACAGGTGTGCACAAAAAAAAACGGAACATAGGGATTTTGAATAAGTGTTGAATTTGACTCTTTTGTAACTTTTAGAAGAAACCTACACGAATAAAAAGTTGTAAATTAAATTTTACATTAAAAAAGTTTAAATTCTATGTAACAGCAGCTGGCAGCACGAGATATTTAAGAAATAAAATGTTACAATTACATCAAGAATGTTCCTGGACTTAAAACACAACATCAGCCAGATAGTTTAATAAAGTATCACTGCTTATAATATGTCTTCTGTACTGTATACCATTTTATAACATTTAAAGTACATTATGAACTATAATTATAAGAAAAAAACGAATATTACAATAAAATACCACATTATTTCTGTAGTTTTGCTTTAAAAGTAAAAGAAAAGCCAATTTCCAAACTTATCTAAAACTCCAATGTTCCGGTTTTCAGTGCACACTCTGTTTATCAAAGAGTTCAAGTGATTTTTGTAGTGAAGTAACGTAACTGTTACTCTGTAACCTAGCTATTGATTTGACTTTGAATATGTACTTTTTTGTTTGTTTAATACCTGCTACAATTAGATTATTTAATTTACTTATGTGTATACATAAACAAGACTTTTTCAAATATTGTGTCCAAACTAGTAAATAATAAAAATATTTTACTATAAATTATTGATTTTCATTGTGATATTTTTAACTTAACCAATTTTTACTAAACAACCGTAATCGTAATCGGCGGTTATCAATATTATTAATCGTAATCGTCAGAGTAAAATCGTTGCATCACTAGCGTTAGGTTAAATTAGATTATGTTAAAGCGTGTTCAGAAAAATGATTCTATATTCTTTTTTGAATTCATGTCTACATTGGCCGGTTCTACATAAACATATCAGAAGAGATGTCAATACTTAAAAGTTAACTGTACCAGTTATTATAAAAATAATAAACAATAAAAATGCTGCTATTCCGAAATGGGCGTAGAAAAATATATTACTATTGCTATTAAACTTTTGATTGTAGTAATAATTTTCTTCTCCCATTATCTTGTATTATTGCAAATTGAATCGTATACAATACCTGCAGTATCCATTATTGTCGTCTACAATAAATCGTGAATATCTCGAGAACAGTAAAACATTTTCGAAAATTATACCCTCAATATATCTACAATCGCTGCAAAAATTGTGAGAAATAATTCAGCGAAATTGAAAAGTTTTTATTACATGTGCATTTCAATTCCAGATCTCATTCGTTGAGATTCGTTCAACGAGAAAATGCAGCTGGCAAATATTTTCGAAGAAGAAATTGTTTATACATGCAACCAAATGTTTGCCTAGGGATTTGTATATTGACGTCTTAGAAGAATATTGTCTTATTCAGTTCACCAACAAAATAGAATGGGTAGTAAAAATTTTACTGGCTTAATATTTCAATTTAGTAACATCGAAGGGGAAAAATTGGTGAGAAACGTAGGTCACTTGTTGAAAAAATAATTTCAGTCATTTGAAATATACATTTTGTTAATTTTTCATGTGAACGAAGAAGTGAAACAAAACGAAATGGAATTTGACTTTCAGTTAGACAATGTAGTAAATATTTCAATGTTCGTTGAAGACGAATACAGAAAAAACGGAAAGCAGAAAACGTTATAAACAATAATTCGAACATCGTTAAATTTTACATTATAAGCCAGGCACAATGGTTTTCACTGCTGAAAGAAGAAAATGACTGGGGAGCCGAGTAGGCGAGCTTGTCACCTCTTTGGGTTAATAAAACAATTACCTGGCGTATATTGTACAATATTTTATTTGTCACACTGTAAAGTTTTGGGATAGAAACAGGGAAAATGAATGTTTAATTGAGTTTCTTAATCTTCCTTTGAGTTAATTTAGGCAAGGAAGGTTGAAAGATGGCAAGAAAAAGGTAGAAAATTTTGGTAGGGCAGATTCAAGTTACTTACAGGCATTTGTGTGGCACCGTAAGTATGTTAGGTAGGTGTTTCTACCTTTTTAACATATTTAGACCTTTAGGGTTGTATAATCTGTGTTAAACTTGAGGTACAGTACCCATCATAAAAAATATGAAAACATAAATTACTCGTTAAAAGGTCATATATGAGAATTTTTAAAGGAATCATGGGTAAACAGTGGCAAAAATAAAATAAAATACTCATTTTTACTGAATTTTGTAACTTATTGTACCTATATTGTTAATAAAAATCAAATTTATTAATTAATATTATTAGAAAATGATTAATAACAAACTATTGAATATATCAAGTGAACAAGATAGATAAATAAATGTTAAAATGTAAAATTGATTTAAAGTATTATTTACCCGTGCTCCTAAAATTATATGAAAAACTAGAATTTTCCATAAAATATAAATGATGTTGTATAGACTTATAGGTATACAGGGTTTAACACCAAAACCGACCACCGCCATTATTTACATTATTATTATAGTTACAAAAAAATATTATAGAACAAAGTTATAGGAGACCAAGGGGGACATCCCATTAAAGAAGAAAATATTTTTTTATATCAGTGATTCTCAAGTTGCAACACAAAGTTATATTTTTTCAAATGGGATTATACATATTTTTTATGCCTTCTCGCTTTTTTCTGAATTCAACCTTGTATTAATTTTATATCCTTACATAATAAAAATATTGAAAAAAATGCAATTGAAATTTAAATAAATATGATTTTTGTAGTCATTTTTCAGAAGGCGATGTATGAAAACCAAAAAAACTGCTATTTGTCAACTTGAATTATTTAGGATAGAAATCAAATAGAACACTGTTTATAATGTTATTAACAAATATTTGTTTAATTTTAATTTAAGCTCAATTGTTTTTCATTCATAGCCTACTGAAAAATAACTATAAAAATAAAAGTTATTTAAATTTCAATTGAATATTTCTCAATATTTTTGTTATGTAATGATATAAAAAAATCACATAGTTGAATTCAGAAAAAAATTCTCTATCGACGAGGCCCAAAAAATATAAATAATATAACGTATAAAAAAATATTGTCTTCTCTAATGGGACGTCCCCCTTGGTCTCCTATAACTTTATTCTATAGTATTTTTTTGTAACTATAATAATAAAGAAAATAATGACAGTGGTTGGTTTTGGTGTTGCAGCCTGTATATAAACAAATGGAAAATGATATTAGTTATTTGTAAGATTTTAGAAATGAAAAGTAATCGAATGATGCTTTAACATTTCTTAGAAATTGTGTTTGTTAGCACAGTAATCGAAGGATTTTTCCGAAGGTTATAATAATGGTAACTACTACATTTCCAGGGGTTGGGAGGGGAAGATAGAGGGATAAGAATTTTTGTCTCATTTGTTATTCTGTTGTCGACAGACGTAATGATCACACTTGAAACTCATATTATGTATATTTTCTTTAATTAAGCACATATATTTTGTTATTGTATATCATTTTTTCCTGAATCCCTTCATATAAATTACTATAAAGCATTTTTATAACGAAACAGGCATTTACAGGTAACTTTTGATATGGAAATTTTAAATCATTAATATAAACCAGTGTAGGAATTTGCATCCCACTATATGAAGGGTCGCGTCGTGTCTACCTAGGAATAAGGCAGATTTTCTTACCCTAAACAGAGATTGGTGCATCGACCTTTTTAATAAGGAAGGATTGTTCAACTTTTGCGTTGCATATAGTTTCGACTCAAAACGATAATTGCAGCTACGTCAAAACTTTATAGTGTACTATATTTTAGATCAAATTTTAATTATAACCAGTTGCAATATTAACACTTTTTATTAATTTGTACAAAAGTAAAAAAAAAACATATTTTTCCATGTCAACAATATTACTAACGTGGTTACTAACTAGTTAGCAACTAGTGAATATTAATTTTCAAAGATAGTAGTATTAATAAATGAAGTTTAACATATGTATTTTAATGTTTTCGCTGGACATTAAAACTATTACTGAAAATATGTACAAAGTACAATTTTTTTTCCGTTGCACTTTAACGAATCGTTACAAAATGTAAATTTTCCCGTGCGTAATCGTACTATTTATGTACCTAAAAAAATCCATATAGTAATTACATTAATGCGTAAAAGTTACCATTGGTACACTACAAATATTTACTTTTAATGTCATAGAAATGAAATACAAAACTGAGCAAATACTGTCGTTTTGCTATTAACGTAAGGTTTCTGTAAACACTTCAAATGTCATACCGTGGCAACAAATAATATAAATAGGAACTGACTGACCTTTCCAGGGTAAATAAACCAAAATTGTGGACATATTTCTCCATGTTGATACACTGCACATTAAACATTTACATCCAGAGTTTTCTTACAAGTTTTGTAAAATTTTACACACTTTAGTTTAGGAATATATTTAGCAGAACTTTGTTTGTAAAACGGCAATCAACCAACCAAAAATAATAAACGAGGAAGAGTTATTTTATGGGCGAGGAGTCTGGGTTTATTATTGTATAATTTATTCATATTTTGTTGCAGTCTGGCACTATGTTTTAACGGGAAGATAAAGTTTATGTTTTACAAGTTCTTCGGGGTTTAGAGTTACAGTTTAAAATTATGAAGTAGTTGTGGGAAGTTGTATGGTTTGGAACTGCTGCCACCATTATTTAAATAGAAATATATTTTGTTATTTGAATATTAAATGAGCAAAATGTTATAGTTAAAAAAATAGTTTGGCTATTATTATCATCTATAGCACACGTACCACAATTATTTATTGAAAAATATTTTTTATTGACAATCCAATTTTCTATATTTATATATTTTTAAAAATATTTAAAAAATAATTTACACATATATTATACATATATTTTCATGATCTATAATTTTAAACACGCATGTCAATTATTATGTCAAGTGGACAGTATAGTACTAACCAATTTATTAATTTATATTCACACATATTTTAGAATTGACTTCACAGTCATATACAGAAACTACCTGAATACAGACCAACAATATATTTTATATTCACATTTATTAACAGATTTGAATTGACTTGAGAGTCAAGCCCATTCACACATTTTCCAATTTACATAAATATACACATATATCAAGATTTTTATTTCACTATATGACAGTCATGTACCATACTATACTGTAGCATTCAGTTTACATAGATTTAAATAATTCATATATGGATAGATACTCTAACCATATCCCGCGGTATACTTTATATATTTTTATTCTTTATAAATTGCACGAAACTTTTGGTATTTTGGTTTTTGAATCATATACCATGGCATACGAACATTAACTAATTCATTTTATTATTGGGGTTGCTTAACCATATACCACGGTATAATATTTAACCATATACCGCGGTTTTTATACTGTTCAGATGTTCCAGAACTTATTTACATATCAATATACACTTTAGCCATATCTTGCGTTATAATTTATTTTATATTTTTATTCATCACAATCTGCACTACTTTTTATACCATGGCATACTAAGATTTAACCATTTACCGCGGTTTTTTAAAATCCATTCTACCATTCATCGCACTAGTTTTGTGTCACATATACCCCCACTGATGGAATCCACAGCGTCTACACGCTCTGTGTTATTGTGTCCGCCACTAGACTGAACGATATCCTCACGTGTAGTCAACATGGACGCCTGGCGTCGGCGTGGTGAACGTAAGCGTGGCGCGCGACGTACGACTGGTCGCGGCGGCCACCAGCAGGCAGCCACCCTCCGAATATTGATTTCTCCCTGCCCCACCAGCCGCCGTGGCGCTGCTAGCAGGAAAGCGTCGGCGCAGGATCAAAATGGTTTACACATGATAGTGGTTCATGGCAGGAATAACTGATGCGAGATGGAAGATGGTTCATGGTTAGGAACTAGTCCAAGGTAGAGGAATTGGTTTGTTGACATGGTGTGAAAGTAACTAAAAAACAACCAACAAAAATTCGTCAGCAATTGGACGTTTCCAGAAGCTCATTGTAAAACCTAAGACAGCTGGATATTTTCGACTCTGTACATTTATCAACTGACGATTTTTCAACAAAATATGTTTTAACTTATGGATAAACTGATAAACAAAAATGTTCATTTGGGGAAATGCAAGACCCATTGAGTAAACCACTAAATCCAGAAAAAGTGTGATGTCGACTTAGGAGACTCCACATGTAACCTAACAAATGATATGGAATGTCTATCCTGTGTTGCCTCAAATTATGTGGTAGTCCACCCAAAACCCTCTTCCCTGGAAAATGATAACAATTTGCGTCTAAGCAGAATCCTGCCAAAAAACTTTCGACTTTACAAAGAATCAAGGATTCTTTGCTTATACTGAAGACTGGACCCTTGACGTAAGAGCGAACTAGGTCTGTATACCATATCCTTGAGCTGAGAACATAGTTTGCACACTCCAATCACCTTGACAAGCTAGGATCATCTAGGCTTTCATCGTCGGAATAGAAAAAAATGTACCCAGCGTTATTGAGGTAGAGAGGAAGGTAAAGCATCTCCAACCAAACAAGGTAAAATAAAACAATAACAAAACACAAATGTATAAAAATTAGACGGTCATCGGCCAGTATGTTAGAGCGTTCCAAACAATAGCATGATCCTCCATAACAAAATTTCAACCAAGAATCGATTCAATGTCGTTTCAAAAACAGGTACGGTTTATTCAACTCAGTTTATCCTCTGATAGGAGCTAAGAATACAACAAAACACCTAATATGGAATGCAACGTTGAAGCCTGAAACTGGAGAAATAGGCAACCTATCTGATGATTGAAAAAACTCTCAATCACCTTCGAAATAAAGTAAGAAAGTGTGGAGTAAATATATACGAATGTAGGGGTACCAAGTAAAACTCACTTATGTCATTATGGTTAAGAACAAACATTGGTCCTGTTTCGGTCGAAACTCCTACTATGACGCTTTTACCCCGAATTGGTAATATTCCATAAGTACTTTCCTATCCTAAATCCTCGTTGTCTTATTACTTTTTGATTGGTCTAACATTCTTGTATCTTTGTATGTTTCAACTGCATTCTTTCTTTTGCTTATGGTTCTATCCACATAAATTACGGACCTACCCACCTGGGTGTTATAACAAAATTGGCGCCAAACGTGGAGCCCCTATCGTGAATAGAGTTTCGTCAAAAGGGTCTTGCCGATTTATTTTTATCGCTTTATCACGTTTTTTTGTTCTTCTCTTAAACAAATACCGTAGTAATGTTAAATTCTAGTTCATTTTCGTTCCTCTCGCTTAATTAATATATTTCGTTATTATTCTCGGAACCTTTTCCTTTTAAGGGTATCATTTATCGCGTTTTGTTCGATATCATTTTCATATCATTCTTGTTACTTTTTCGCTCAGTTTCATTCTCTCGTTTAGTTTCTATCTCGCTATTTTCCGTTTATATTAATTATGGAGTCGAGGAATTTCCGTTTCGCGTTTTTAAGTCATTTAATTATAACAGTGTTGTTTCTTACCATTTTTCATAATAGTTTCGTCAGTATCGCGTATTTCTCTTGCAGTATCGTTCCTCTCATTTAGTTTATATTTCTCTGTTGTTTCCTTACGTTTATTATGGATACGTGGATATGCCGTTTCGCTGTTCTTGAGCCGTACAGTAATGCTAGTGTAGTCGCGGTATGCACTAATTTTTAAACTTAGCTGAAGATGGTTTCGTATCCTAGTTATGACCTTGGCAGATTTGTAGTGCCGAAACTTTGACTGCTCTATCATATCGTTTCATTGTGGTTGTCCTGTGAAATTCACGTTGTTCGTAATGGACAGCTCTTTACTAGATAGACGTCCAGCTCTTAGGAGGATTTGTTTCTACTCACTTCGTCTACCCTACTTATGAACGTTTTCCAATTGATGTGTTGTGTTACCTCAGTTAGTGAATTTTGTAGTTGAATATTTGCTCTATAATTTTAATGTTTGTGGCGCAGTTATCGGAATTTTTCGGGGAAAATTTCCTCAGAGGGAAAAGGAGTTGTTGTGGTTCATTTTCTCAAGGCCGCTCTCAAACCGCTTACACGGGCCTACCCATCTGGGCGTTGTAATACTGTTTTATTGGTCATGTTTTGTGTTTCAGTATTCCTATAAGTGTTAGTTCAAGTAATATGTATTTTATTTCTATTCTCTAACTTATATTTGTAATAATTTTGGTCCTATTTTTTTGATATATATATATATATATATATATATATATATATATATATATATATATATATATATATATATTATTTCTTCAACATTTATTCCTCTGTCGACCTTGTGTGTATTGTTTATTTTCATTCGTCAATATTTAAACTATTGGGTTTTCCGTTGGCGTACTGGTCGTTTTTAAATGTTATTTCTACTTTTTGGTATTTTATTTTGAATAATGAACCGCTATCTTCCAGCGAAACTTCTGGTTCCGCAAAAGTTTTCAGACCTCGGGGAGTCTGGTACTAGTTGTATTAGGGGATAGACGGTATAAGCTATACTTGGTGTTTCATTGTTTAAAAACATTTTGTGGAATTTTTGGATTTATCTTATATTAATCATTGAGGCCATTGTAGTTTTCAATATTGTAGTATATAGTTACAGTATATTTTTTTAAAGATGTCCGATCAAGATCAACTACGAATTGTATGAATTAATATTTTCAGTAGTGTCGTTTATTTAGTTTTTGTAAGGATACATAAGATAATACGCCTATTTTATTATTATCAAAATATGTTACAGTAAAAGCATTCAAAATTCAAAAATAAGTCAACTGGTAAATTTATGAGCAAATGTAAAATCAAATACATATGTGAAAAATAAGATACTGACACATTGCCAGTGTCAGTGACACTGACAGAAAATAACGTTATTCCTACGGCTGTAAATTAAGGTAATATATCTGAATATATACGTAACAGCGAAATTAATGGCAACGAATGGTTTTAAAATAGAATATTCTTAGTCAAAACAATATTAATTTTTGAAAGACAAGCGTATTATATCCATCCTTAGTTTACCTTGATCGAACATCTTTAAAAAAAATACTATATATAATTTTGGAGTAACCAGTCATTGTTAGTCGTAATGTGGCTGAATTGTTTTTGTGGCAAATTTGCCATGGTTTTCTACTGGTGTAAGGACGAATTTCTGGAAAAGATTAGTCCTGGTCGCCTAGTTAATACAAGCTGGTCATCAGGGTTAGTGACTTATACGCCTAATTGTGACGACCATTTTTTGTATTTCCTACAAAATTTTGTTTTGTCTTTTTACATCTTTATGTTTATGTTTAGTATATTGTATTATTATTGTACGGTTTGCATAAGAATAATAATAACAAAAGTCCTTCTACCACATATCTTTATTGAAGCATTTCTATACAGTCCATCAATCATTGTCATTTTGTTATATTTTATTGTTGAAATTAAATACAATTTACCAGAAAATGCAGTTTTAGAAATTCGTTTTGAAAATATGCAATCTTATTTCAATAATAAACAAACTTTGTACTTAGCTTATATAAATTTTATTTTACCGGTTCTAAACAGTGTCCTATTCATCATATCCTTAATCTCTTTTTTGTGCATTTTGGTATAAAGCTTTGTAAATCATCGTTCTTTTACGTCTATTTTGGCTGTAATTTCACTAGATGGTCGAGTGTTCTAGTCTAGTAATAGTTTTATTACAGATTCTATGTCGGGTATAGTCATAAATTGCTACTTGTGGTTAAGTACGAAGCTGAATTTGAAACCAAAGGGTCAAATGTAAAATTAAATGCCTCTAGCTATTCACCTCATAAACTTTATAGAAACATTTATAATGCCAGTGAATCGAAATTCAAACACGCTGGATTCTATGCTTCACACCCTTATCAAAATAGTGTCGAGTTCGCATAACCGTATAGCTCTTTGTTTAAGGTGGGAAAAGAAGCTTTTTAGGTTTAGCACAATAGCAAAACGGGGGATCTCGAGGAAATATAACAAGCGTCAGATCGGTTCCATCGACAAGCAATGTAGCTTTTCGGGATTTTGTACGTAATTCCACACAAATCGAATATCAAAAATGAGATATCATTACTCTGACCTTGTTTGATCAGTGACTTTATTGCAGAATGTAATATCTTCTCAGTAGCTTAGGAGTAGGCTAACATTATTCGTCGTATGATAATAATGACAGTAAAATATTCTTAAGTATGTTGTTGATAACTCAAGGGCAGTAATTGTTATCGTGATTAAAAAGTATTTGTCTGTAGATTAAATTTATTTTAAAAAGTGCACGGCGCAGTCACTCAGGTTTTATTTGGTTTATTTTTTTTTGTTTAAATCATAACAGATATCACAAATTATAAAAATACAGAAAAGTTTACTATTGAAAGTAATTTTCTAAAAAGAAAACATCGACATTACCATTAAAAATTACTGTTGTTCACTAATAACAAAAAAAATCATCTTAAAGATAAATAAGCTTCATTCAAATCGAACAAGCAGTCTATTATTATAAGCAAAATTATATAATTTTTAAAACACTTTGGAGCAGAATACTGGCTAAACGATACACTTCAGGTTTAGTTACATCGTCTTTATACGTTCAGAAACTTATAGTTACGCTATGTCAAGGGATTTTAGAGTTAGTGTGTTTGTTCGGACTGTGATTAGTGATAAAATTGAACAAAGTGAACATGATCAAGGAAGATTATGTTTTTTCGTTCGTTATTCTTTATCCCCACTCTTTCATTTTATAATCACAACACACCGTTCCCCTTTCCCTTCTGAATCAGTCTTTTCTCATGAATTCTATGATTCAAATCACAAAAGATTTGAAAATGGCGGAAAAAGCAGTGGTTTACATTAGCAATGTGAGGTTTGTGGAATAAAAGGCAAGCTATATTTTTATGCCACATTAAAACCCATAATACATTTTATGAAAATGAAAATATTGTTTGTAAAAGAAATATGTATATATTTAGAAATTATTTTGTTTCTGCTTTTTATTACAGGTAATAATTTATTAATTTGGTTGTTTCTTTGGAATTAAATTTAATCATGATTGGAAAAAATCATTATTAAACGAATCATGATTTAGAAAATCACAATCACAGTCCGAACAAGCACGCCTAATGTATAATAAGTATAATTAAACATACTATTTGAACTTATGTTTAACAAATGATGATTTGTGCATATAGGTACCTATGTGTTTAGAATCCATAGTTTAAAACCAACAATTGAAATTTATATTTTCACATGGTTGGAGATACATTATAAACCAAAGATTCTTGACGGAGTTGTGGGCTAATAATCTGCATAGTTAAATTACACATAAATCTTGTTCAAATTTAACAAGATATTAAACTTAGCTTAAATTCAACCAGTATTCTATAATATTGCATTGATTCGAAACTCAATATAAACTATACACCTGTTACAAAGCTAGAAACCTGTAATCTGACACATTAACTTAGTATTAGTTTGAATACTGATGACTTGTTGCACTACAGAAATTTGAAAAATGTTCCTTAATCATTGTAATTATATAAATTGTGAAAAAAAAAGTTATTTATGTACCAAGAGCCGTAGGTTTTGCTAGATTTTGAGACAGAAAATTGCACTGTAAGACTTTTGGTGCATATGAGATTTTTCGTGATACCTTATACAGGCTGAGTCACCGAAATCGCCGTCTTCGATATCTCCCTTGTCGTTAGAAATACAGCATAAGTATATTAACAGAATTTATTCGACTACTCAAGGAGCATAACGTAAAATTATTTTCACATATACAGGGTGTTGCATTACGGCTCGGCGAGAATAGTTTCTCTTTTTTTAAATGGAACACCCTATATATTTTTATATATTTTGAATTGTATTGTATTCACCTATACGAACATATGAATTTTGTTTTAGTTTTCCGCGGCGTTGCCAAGTTATTCCGTTTTTTCTCTAAAAAAGACCGAATACACGCATTGCTTTATAAAGGCTTACTGAAGTTATTTTAATAGTAAGAATTAAGAATTTTCTTTTCTGTATAACTGTAATTATACTCTATGTTCTGACATATTTTTTTTTAAATGTAATTATACAGGCTGTTCAATAAAGCGAATCAAATGTGCTCAATTTCAAATGACTATAACTCGTCATTTTCAAATGGAACACCCTATATTTTATTATTCAGTTGTGTGTATTTTTGTATTATCTTCATATGTTATTAAGGGTATCCCATGCCTAAAACCAATAATTTCGGAGATTTTCACCATTTTTCTCTAAATTTATATATTTAACTAAAAATTAAATCTAGTACACCATGGATACTGTTTTTTGAATAAGAAACAATTGCAGTAATGACAGTATTTTCATTAGCCAGGTTGTTATTAATAACAGAGGGATTAAGTAAATTAATTTATTAATATGAGTCTCTTACAAGAAGAACTTCTTACGAATATGGTGTACGCACTTAGAGAAGCGGAAAGAAACCTTTTTTGTCGTACTGAACATGACCAGTTCTGTTAAACCTTTCCCTTAGTTTTTTAAAAGAACGCGGATTTGGATGTCGTCTGCCCGGAAACCGTTGTGCATAAATTCTTGATGCCAAAAGAGGGTTTGTTTCCGCTGCTTCAAGTGTGTACACCATATTCCTAAGTTCTTCTTGCGCACTCTCCACGCCAGCATTGAGTGCCCGTGAGATGACACCTGGCCTGACCAGCATACACCATATTCGTAAGTTCTTCTTGCGAGAGACTCATATTAATAAATTAATTTACTTAATCCCTCTGTTATTAATAACAACCTGGCTAATGAAAATACTGTCATTACTGCAATTGTTTCTTATTCAAAAAACAGTATCCATGGTGTACTAGATTTAATTTTTAGTTAAATATATAAATTTAGAGAAAAATGGTGAAAATCTCCGAAATTATTGGTTTTAGGCATGGGATACCCTTAATAACATATGAAGATAATACAAAAATACACACAACTGAATAATAAAATATAGGGTGTTCCATTTGAAAATGACGAGTTATAGTCATTTGAAATTGAGCACATTTGATTCGCTTTATTGAACAGCCTGTATAATTACATTTAAAAAAAAATATGTCAGAACATAGAGTATAATTACAGTTATACAGAAAAGAAAATTCTTAATTCTTACTATTAAAATAACTTCAGTAAGCCTTTATAAAGCAATGCGTGTATTCGGTCTTTTTTAGAGAAAAAACGGAATAACTTGGCAACGCCGCGGAAAACTAAAACAAAATTCATATGTTCGTATAGGTGAATAAAATACAATTCAAAATATATAAAAATATATAGGGTGTTCCATTTAAAAAAAGAGAAACTATTCTCGCCGAGCCGTAATGCAACACCCTGTATATGTGAAAATAATTTTACGTTATGCTCCTTGAGTAGTCGAATAAATTCTGTTAATAAACTTATGCTGTATTTCTAACGACAAGGGAGATATCGAAGACGGCGATTTCGGTGACATCCTGTATACAGGGTATAAGAGCAAAACCGACCAATGCCAATATTTTCTTTATTATTATAGTTACAAAAAAAAATACTATAGAATAAAGTTATAGGAGATCCAGGGGGACATCCCATTAGACAAGAAAATATTTTTTTAAACCAGTGGTTCACAAGTTACAATACAAAGTTATATTTATTTTTAAATTTTTGGCTTATTCGATAGAGTATTTTTTCTGAATTCAACTATGTGATTTTTTATATCATTACATAACAAAAATATTGAGAAATATTCAATTGAAATTGAAATAAATTTTACTTTTATAGTTATTTTTCAGTAGGCTATGAATGAAAAACAATTGAGCTTAAATTAAAATGCAACAAACATTTGCTAACAACGTTATAACAGTGTTCTATTTGATTTCTATTCTAAATAATTCAAATTAACAAATAACAGTTTTTGTTTTTCATACATAGTTTACTGAAAAATGAGTATAAACATAAAATTTATTTAAATTTTAAATGCATTTTTCAATATTTTTATTATGTAAGGAAATAAAAGCAATACATGGTTGAATTCAGAAAAGAATACGCTACCGAATAGGTATAAAAAATATTTATAATCGTATTTGAAAAAATATAACTTTGTGTTGCAACTTGAGAACCACTGGTTTAAAAAAATATATAATGGAATGTCCCCCTTGGTCTCCTATAACTTAGTTTTATAATTTTTTTTGTAACTGTAATAATAAAGAAAATAATGGCGGTGGACGGTTTTGGTGTTACACCCTGTATATTTTTAAAAGAATTAAAATTAAGTATATTTAATTTTTATACATATGTCACATCAATAATTAATATAGCAATGCTTTGACAATAACCTAGCACATATTTCAACAAGAAAATTTCAAATGTGACCTTGTTATTTCAATTTATAATTTTGTGTGATAAATTTACAACTTTTTCATCGAAAACATGTCTCATAAAAAGAGGCGACAAATGCAGTGTCCTATATTTTATTACCTGCGAAATCCCAACAAAGGTATTTGTAGACAATTCACGTTTTTGCCCTAGACACCTAATGAAAAATATTATTTCAACTCGTTGCCTATAGCAACCAAGACTTGGATGTAAATTGTCTCTTACTGTCAACAAAATATTTAGATGTAATTTTTTACCTCTCGTTCATGCTGAAAATGGCATATCCAGATTGTAGTGAATAAGCACGCTTTAAGGTTCTTATTATCAGATTTGAACATTTTTACGATGATGTCTGTGTGTGGATGTTGGAAGGACGATTCCTCAAAAACTATACGATTTAAGACCTGTTTAACTACGTATTCGTCAAGCTGACATTAATGGGAAGAACTGAAAAGATTTTAGTAACAATTGGTCAACCGGAAGTAGAAGTTGTTATAACAAATATAATAATAAAGAACATTAAATTCTCAATCTGATAAATTAAAATTTTCTATTTATCTTCTTCAGACTGAGATAAAAAATATAATATATAGAATAATTTGTTGCAATAAATGGCATAATCTAAACTACACCAAAGAAATCAGTTGACAAATTCAAATGTTTGTAATTGACAGATAAATTTTAGTATTAAAAATCAACAGCTTTTGTAACATTACTGAAAGCTTTTTGTGGGAAGTACAGTTAATATTTCTTATTATTTTATTAATTAAATATTTAAAATTATAGGTAAAATATTTATCTCCATAAGACATATCGCCAATCCCCGTTAATGATTTAGAAAAATCTCTAACATTTAGAAACTTCCTTATAGAATGAAAGCATAGATATAATTAGAATTTTTTGTGCATATAAGAAATAAGAAATGTTAAAAACAATACTTGTATAACAAAATCGAAATGGCTAAGGATATTTTGCTTGCCACAATAGATTGTTTTAACCAAAAACTGTTCGAACTTCGATTAATATTGTTACTAAAACACAAATTCCATCATCCTAAAAATTTTATAACCCGATTGTAAAAAATAATTTTCTCTGTGTAAATGTTTTTCAAAATATTACAAATCCACATATTTTCCTCTGGTTTTGCATCCGAAATAACAATCCTTCCACCGAACAATAAAAAATACATAGATATCGACGCTGAACAGATTGAACCAATATACACTTATAAATTTGCAATGAGTGCTGGCCGATAGAGACATCAAAAAATCTGTAATGGAAATTTGTTCTCGTGTCGGAACTCCAAACCAATATCGGAAACATAATATTAATTGATTGACGTCAATTTCATGAGCGAGAGACTGTTTCTAATCCTACGCGGCCATCAGAGTGTGAGCAGCAACCACCAGGCGAGGTCAGAGCCGATAAGCAAACGATCGATGTGTTTAAACCCAGGAAATGATGCTTCTTATCATGCGTTAATCATGGTTTTAGACATATTTTAAAATGCTATTAAAATAGTAATTTATTGATAAGATGCTGAAAAGGGGTATTTGAGTTGAAAAACCCTTCGATACATTGTACATGAACACAAGAGAAACTTTCAAATTGGAAAGGTCTATAGAAAGGTTCAGAATTAGTTACAAACTACTTAGGAATTAGTGAAAGTGAAAGGAATTAACGAGTAATTATAAAACAACGATCAAGTATTGCAGCTTTCCAGGAACATAGAATGGAATTATTTAGCTATTTTGGAAAATACCTTTGGCGCTATTTGGCCTCCAAAATCCGATCATGGAGCTTAGTAGGACCTGTTAGATTTGTTTACATTTTGAATGAATGCTTTCTGAAAAATGTTAACAATTCAACTCAACACGATTTTTAAGAACCGAACTTCTTTTTCTGTTAAACGACATAATGGTTTGCGACGTTTACATATTTGGGAGGTCCTACTAGCTGCCATTAAATTAGATCCATGAAAATATTTTCATTTTCAAACCGCTCTTTGTATGATTGGCAATTTTGCATAATAAATCAATTTAATTTTGCAGAACCATTATTTATAAATTAATAACAAAATCTTGATTTCTTTGGTTTTCCCTCCCTCTACCATTGGTAAGGGTGGTAGAGGGATCGTGTTAAAAATAGCATATCGAGATTTTGGTAAATGACCACGTTTCAAGGTCCTTAGAATCCGATTTTAACATTTTCACATGATGTTTGTATGCATGTGTGTGGATCTTCTTTGCGCTCTAAACTCATGTATCATTAAAAAAAAATCTGTTGTGGCCAGCACAATACCTTCCGTCAATCCTGTATGCAAAAGATTCTAAATTTCCAGTAAAATTATTTCATAAACATACTATTCTAATTGCACTTGACACTGACATCTTCTTCTCTAGCTTTTTCCATTCGTTAGGGGTCGCTATTTTTGCGTGTCGTTCTCATTCAGTCCCTTTTCTCTCAAGTCTTCCGCAATACAGTCCTTCCATCTTATCTTTGGTCTTCCTCTGTTTCTTCAACCTTCTATTAATAAACTATTCATTCTAGTTCCAATATAATTCTTCATTTCTTTTCATGACATGTTGAAACCAATGTAATCGCCTTTCTTGTATCTTTCTAGAAACTTGTAACACTAGAGTTATTTTCTTACCGTATCTTTCCATGTCTTCCCCAACATCTACTTCAACATCCACATCTCTGCCACATTAATTTACGTTTTATTGATACTGGCATCTGTCAATTTGAATTATATGAATATATTAGTAGTTTCCAAGTTTAGCATAGCTGGCTGAATTATAAAATTTAATTTCTTTAAAATTCTTTAACTCTGTATCTATTGAATATGAAATATAAAATATAATCAAATCGTATAGAGAATAATATATTCTAAGTTATAATAACGTTAAATGTCAATAAATCAAATTTAACTGTTAAATCTTCAAATGAGGCTACTTCCGATTCACCAATTATAACCAAAATCTAATCAGTTGTTTTTCTGGATGTAAACTTGAGTACGAAAAAATTATAATTTTGTCACACACACACACACACAGACACGCCGTACAGAAACTTTACCTAAAGGTGACGGAAGGTAAAAAATTGAAACCTTGTATTTATACCTTATTCTAATATAGAAAGAAGCCATTAGATTGTGGTGTAAATTAGAAAACCAGAAATGACACTTTAAATGAAGTTCATAATAGTTTTTCCTAGAATTTCTTCAAATTTATAATAGTACCGTTATAAAAAACATAATAAATAGAACAATAGTTATATGGAAAGGCCTAAATTCAGTTTCCAAAGTAAAAATGTAGATTTAAGTTTAAATTAATAAAAATTAAATGGCGGGAGAATTGTAATGGCCACATTAGATTTTTTTAAAGATATTTATGCAAGTATAAAGTACAATTATAATTATAATAAATGAAATTAAGTATATTCTTAACCTCACCAGAAACGAAAAGGACTATGCAAAGTTCTCTATCTGCAGTAACCTCGTTTCGTAATGAACTGGACGTTATTCAGTAGATTCCAGTAGATTTAGGTTAGACGTAATCTCGGGTAGCCATGAAGGGATAAATGACGTCTTCACTTGTTTTCTAATTATTGGGTAGACTTGTAAAAAGCGCACACTCTAATGGCAGGAAATTTAAAACTGTCTAACTACAATTTTGTTAGCGTGGTGGTAATGTTTTTGCTTCACAAACTAATAGGTGTAAGGTTTCTGTTTTCCTTTGAAATTTGATAGTTTTTTTAGAGTACACAAGCACGTGCCAAAGAAACGTAAAAGGAGAAAAAAATAAAGAAGGTTACAAACAGGTCTAAAGGCAAATTGCAAATTGCGGATACATCAAACGACAAAATACAAGACAGTATAAGAGAATATATTATTTACTAGTGTCTGATAAAATCAAAAAAATTTAAAGGCATTGGCATGTTAAAAATTGACTTTCCATAAATTAAAGCTATATTATATTTAGACAAACAGTCAAAATCAAATTTTGTTCCGTGTTAGTTCCTGAGATAGCTTGTTAAAATTTCGGCAATGATAATATCTACACCGCTGTCGCGCTGCAACATACAGTGGGCATAGCGAACTGCTGTTAGTCTTGCAATGGTCACGTGTACGTTATCAAACATATTTTGATTTTTCAATCTATTATGGCAACTATATCTCTATATTTGTATAAAATTTTAAACAAAATGAAGAAAATCGTGCATTAGATAATGAAATGTTACTGCTGTACAGGATCGCAGGCTATTGTTAGTGAGTTACGTGGTAATAGTGATTGTATTAAAAATCACGATTTTTTTAAATAAGAGTTAGAACCTATATTCTTTAAAAACAGCTAAATACTACGAGTACATGTTGATCAAAGCATATGCTACATGCTACAAGAAAAAAATGTTAGAAATGAAAATAATACTGTCTGAAAGTTTGTAGCTTATACCCAATTTGCATATTAGGTAAATGCTTGGATACCAGTAGACAAGAATGAATGACGGGTTATTCCATCTTGTGTGGTTAAAATATTGGAGAAAAATACCAGCACGCAAGGAATAATTATCTACTGTTTCAAATTGTTAGTGAAAACATTTTAATTATTTTATTTTTGATCATGAAAGCCTATTTCTACGAATTAAACATTTACAATAGATCTCATAAATAAATATGTCTGATCAGAAAATAACAAGTAGAACTTGTAAGCAACGTTATTCACGTTTTATTTTTTATATTTGTTTGTATGTAATTTAGATATTGTGTAGGATTGTATATAAATCATAAATCACGTTTCTTATATTTGTCGGGTATTCTATGAAAAGACAAGTTTTTATTTTTTGTTTTATTATATGTGCAACCAAAAACACAACAATGGGGCATTTTAATGTCATAAAATACTAAAACTTATATGCAATCACTCAACAAAAAAAATGTTCGTTTGTACTAAATAAACTGCAAATACTTCGGCTGGTGAACACCCAGTGCAATGTAACAGTATGTACCTATTGTGATACTCGGTGTAGCTGACGTCACTGTAGCTGTTTGCGGTCTTTTCAAATACCTATAACTTTGGAACAAATAATCGCAGAGATATTAAATAAAGACTAACGAACTAATTTTATATTACAGTTATTAATGCTATTTGCAAAATATCAAAAATAAGTTGCCAGTGTCTTTAATACTATTAATAATAACAAACTGAAATTGTAAATAATTTTATTCCCAATCAATATAGTAATATTTTGATTCCTAACTTTTTGGAAGTTGGAAAATACGTTATTCCTAAACGCAATGACAATCAATCTCTTGGGTGGGAAATAACGGATTTCATTTCCACCCCACGGGTTAGAAATGTTTATGTAGGGGTTGCCTAGTAACATTGTCATAGATCCCTATAATAAAGTAGGTTAAACAAATTTTAATAGAACTGTCAAAAAATATTAATAAAATCAAAGGTTATAACCTTATACCAGGAATAGAGAGGAGACAAGGCATAGTCACGCGTACTTTTCAAAATCATTTGAGCGATTTTGAACCTTATTGCAACGCCAGAATCAGCTGAATCAGTGTAGTCGACCAATTAAATACTGTTATATTATAGTTGACCAAATATAAATAAATATTTGATTCATAAATACAAATTTTCTTGATACTGTATTATAAATGCAAAATAAATACGAAAGAAATAATATTCATAAAAAACGTAATATAAATAACGGACAGGTTAAAGAAAATATATATAAAATATTTCAAATATTTTCTTGGTTTTTAAAATGAATTATTTTTGTTTTTATGCCGTATTCGTTGACTTTTAATAATAATAATTATACTTTATTTGTTGTAAAGCTTAGCTTATAGCTTTATACAAAAGGCTGTTAACGAATTACATAATTATGATTTAAATGTATAGATTTACAAATTATGAATTATTGTACACGAAGAATATCATGCAAGTTTTATATTTTATAACAAAATGCTTACATATAAAAAATAATTATCTAGATATCTGACATACTAGATATTTTATATGTATCAAAAATATATTGCAAATATGTAATTAAATATAAAGAATATATTACATATTTTAAATTCAAAAATAGATTACGTTTTTGGTGCAACAAAATTTATTTTATTATTCTGTTCAAGCCACAACATATGAATTTGAACAGCAGCCGGAAATCTAAAAAAAAAAAAATTGTGCGACATATTTTCGTCATTTAATTAAAACGTGTAACATACCTGTGATATACATATTTCGGGTCTTGTTCTTTACACAACTAACATCTGTTACCCATGTTGAAATTCAACAAACAAAATACTTGGCACTCGTAAATAATTTTGTCTAAATGAATGAACTATAAAAAAGTAAACTAAATAAAACGAAAGCATAAAAAAGTAAACTAATTAAAACTAAAGTATAAAAAAACTAAACTAATAAAACTAATATATTAAAAATAAAATAATTTGTAACTAAAAAAATCTGATGTGGCCAGCATATAACCTCTCGCCGTATATTTTACCTGGCTGTATGCATAAAGCAAAGAATATTTTTATAAATACAAATAATATATTCATATAAATCGATGACGTATAAACTTCTTGATTATTTAATAGTAGCATGTCTCAAAATAAAGATATTTTACCATAAATTATGTTACAATAAATTACAAACTAGAGTGTACCATATATAAATATTAGTCTGGTAACAGCAATTTTCAATTCGAACAACCTTGTTTACTTTCTCTTCATATTCTTCTAGTAAAAACATTAATTTTGGGCGGTCTAAAATGTATATATCTGGATTGTGCATCTATTCTTACATATCTTCTTTTACATTTTATTTTTTCATACTTGTTATATCTAAATAACACTAATTCCCTTTAATAAAGTGACGGATAGATTGCACTCCGATTATTCTTATATCGATGTGTAATTTTGTCAATATTTACAACTTACTTGAGAAGAATTTGATAGCTTTTTCGCAATTCAAAGTTACTCTAGTCTACAGTGCTGGTGTACATTGTCCCATAATGTTTGAAACAAATTTAAGTCCTTCAACCTAGACTTGTCATCTCCATAATAGTCACAGATCAAGAACTAAGGGATTCTCCAAGTACATTTTTCTTTCATTACTCATTATTTCTGACACTGACATTTATTTGTCACAAATAATTTAAATTTTCAACTATTTTCCACGGCATTCTTTCGGCTGTAAAATTTATTATAACAGATTATTTTATATATTATATTTCTTTTATCTCTAAATCTATGCAATATATAATAAAATATTTAAATGTATCAGTTAAAGAATTTAATTTTCTTTTATATTACCAAGAAAAGTTTTCAAAAAATATTATTTAGAATTTTTTTTTTCAAGAATCTTCTACTTTCGGTTGTCCAATTGTTACCAAAACCTTTTCAGATCTTCCCATGAATGTCCGATTGGGAAATACGTAGTTAAACAATTTTAAAGTCTTATAGTTTTTGAGTAATCGTGCTTCCAACATCCTACATACATACACACACACACACACACACACACACACACACACACACACACAGACATCATCGTAAAAATGTTAAAATCGGATTGTAGGGATCTTAAAACGTGCTTATTCAATAAAATCTCGATATGCGATTTTTAGCATAAATCCAATACCTCTCTTAGCGAGAGGTAAAAACTATGAATCAAAATAAATGCGTATACGAGGACGTCAGAAGACAAAATGGACTGCACACGTATATAACACATTTGGCCGACTACACTGATTCAGCTGATTCTGGCGTTGCAATAAGGTCTAAAGTCGCTAAGATGACTTGGAAAGTCGGCTTACGGCGAAATACATGCCCTGTCTCCCCTCTATTCCTGGTCTAAGGTTATAGCTCAATAATTTATTCTGAAAATTATTGATTTAGAAAGAGGATGCTTGTGAATAAAATAGTATACACAGCTCGGTGGGAGTTTCATTACAACCTCGCACTGTATCTCAATATACATAACCCTACGGATCTAATGAAACATCCCACCTCGGATGTAATATACTATTATCATCGGTTATTAATGGAAATGTAGAGAAATGCACCGTATTTTTAACGAAGAGATAAATGCTCTTTCTTGTATTCTAGGCTTGACTTGTATGATTAGAGAAAGTAAACATATAAAATCGCGCGTCTAGTGTCCGTTTGTCGAGAGACCAAACTTGATTCGTAACTTTTTATGCTTCTCTTCGCAAGTTTTTCTCCTTGCTGTTATTTTTTCAGCCTTTCCTTAGTTTCGTTCGTTATGTTTTATTTGTTTTTGGGGTTGCTATAGAGGAAATATTTTCAACTTTTTCTCTCTCCCGTTTATAAACTAGAATATTTGATTATGGAAGTTTTATTACGATGTCTTTTTGAACATGACAATATTGGCGATCCATCATTTTATATTCTTTGCAGAGCAGGTAAGATGAAATAAAAAGAAAAATAAAAGATCGTGAGCTCGGACGGTGTAGTTATCAACAGTTGGTAACATTTTAGGGTTTTTCTGGAAATGCATTAGTGTAGAATGATGTGGTAGCACTGCACGATAAAGCTTCCTGTACATTCTCTGTATCTGTGTGCAAGACATTTGAAGATAAGAGAGGGTTATTTTTAAATTACTGCGTAATCCGAGATGAGATTTTCAAATTTCAAATGCAACATTATATACATTTTTATGAGTTCTCCTTGTTAAACGATTTATTTTGTGAAAATATTTCAAATATAAAATTTAACAAGCTACAGACGCTTGCCACTCTAAAATATTTTTCTTCGATCAACAAACGAAGGAGGCTCTTTGAAAGTAATTTGGTTACAGAAAGTGAATAATTGTACACCAAAGCTCTTTTCAGATGGTTGCCCTTGCCCTACATAAAGTACTTTGCAAACCGTGTATACAGGATGTAACAGCTAAACGAGCCAACTTAAATAATTTCTATATTATTAAAGATACAATAAAATACTATAAGATAATCTTATAGAAAACCAAGGGGTGACATGAGTACTTTTTGTGGCGAGCGTGGAAGTTTGCACGACGAGAGAAGCGAATCGGAGGCACACAAAGACACTTTTACTCCGAATGACACATTTTTTCTTCAAACGTTGATATTTGAAGAAAAATTACAGAAAAAACATCTACTACTTGACGTTACAATAATTAAAAACATTTTACATGAAGTACGTTTGCGGATTTCAATTGCCCTGTTGGAATAAATACTTATTTGTACACTTTTGGTATAAACATTGAAGTGAAAAATTTTACGTTTTGACGTTTAATTAAAAACTGTGCAATTTTATATCCTTCTTGTATACAATTATGCCGGAATTTGAAGTATTATTAATGTATGCCCCCTAAAGTTGTTCAATTGGATGGAAATCTAACAGTGTGTCTGAAAGATATATCCAGAAGTCATTGCAAAACAATATAAAGTTTTCTTATCACTTTAATTTTTATTCATATGTTCATTACCGTCCCAGTAATTGCAATCAGTAAGTCTTCTATTGTTTAATAATATGTTATTTCCTTAAAAGTAAACTCTGTTTATATTTCAATTCATTAGTTATTTATTTAAATTTGACAGCTATTGATGGTATTTAGTAACTTTATTCTTAGATTATCTGGTCTGTTATAGGGTGTGTTCGGTATTTAAATCTGTCGAGCACTCTGAGCAATCTGATCACGTGACAGATTCATCTGTGATTTCCGATCTGTAGCTTGAATAACCGAACGGATAGAGCATTTAGCTGCCATTTTGACACTTATTAATTTACTTCAGAATAAAAATGGAAATCAATAAAGAACTGTTAACATGTGTACTGTGTGCGAATTATGAACGTTTTTTTTGATGATACTAATTAAAAATGTGGAAATGATTATGCACAACTTAAAGCTGAAAATTATGTAAAAAACTTGTTCCGAAAATTACTAATTTATACATTTTAAACACTTTTGATTGATATCCTACGAAAATGACAACATTCATTCATAAAATAGACGCTGTTTGCATTACCGGCGACAAATATTTTAAATGTGCGTTTAAATACGCATGCGCCTGACAACTGCTCAAAATGCTCCATGGTTAGAAAACGAGCGAAGAGATCGGGTTCTGTCCGCTCTGTTAGCTAATAACCGAACGTAGAGCTGAGCAAAAAGGTCGCTCAGATGTAATTACCGAACGGCATCGAACGCTCAGAGCGTAAAACCGAACGCAGCCAGAGTGACACTTAGGGACGATATAACAGGTTTCTATTGTTCAAGTTACTTCTTATCGTAGATTCTGTATAGTTTCTATGGATATTTATATATTCTATTTCTACGCCGCCGAAGTAGAAGTAGCTAATTCTTCTACCTTGTGAATCAAGTCACAAAAGATGCTACTGTTATGACGTTTGAAGAAAAAAAAAATTTTTTAAACCAGTGTTTCTCAAGTTAAAATACAAAATTATATTTTTTTAAACGAGATTATATATATTTTTAAGCCCATTCGATAGAGTATTTTTTTCTTTAATTCAACCATGTGATTATTTTATATCCTTACATGAGAAAAATTTGGTAGGAATTTATTTTTCAGTAGGCCTGTACGAAAAACAATTGAGATTAAATGAAAATGAAACAAATATTTGTTATTAGGAAGTGTCTACTGCACAGCCGCAAAAAGACCTCAACATAGTGTATCCTAGAGGCTTCAGTGCACCACACTGATTAGGTCCAATAAAAGCGAAACACATCTATGGTTCTGGCTGAGTGGATCAGTCTCTGATAAATGAGTGAGTGGTTGATTCAGAGACTGAAATTTTGTGAAACGCGTCAAGTGTGATTTTTACCTTCCGAAGTCTTAGGTAAGGAAGGTATTATTTTTGGTCAAAAAATTCGATGGCGAGTTTTTAATGAATAAGCACGTATTAGGGTCCGAAGAATACGAATTTACTGTTTTCTACGTTGATGTCTGTATGTGGGTGTGTATGTGTGTGTGTGTGTGTGTGTGTGTGTGTGTGTGTGTGTGTGTGCGTGTGTCTGACAAAAATTTCTCATTCGATAACTCCAATACTACAAATCCAAAAATTATATTTTTTCGTATTCGTCTTCTGTACATCCATATGAAGAGTTGATTAGATTTTGATTATAATTGGTCAACCGGAAGTGCTCTTAATTCAAGTTTATAACAGTTTTTCTTAAAAAAATGCAGTTAAATATTATATTTTGACAATTTACGTTATTATAAATATTATAGAAGATAATATTATCTAAACGATTTCATTGTTTTTTTCCTTCATGTTTAATGCATATAAAGTTAGAAAATTTTAAAGAAATTAAATTTCATAAGTCAGTCAGATAATTCATATTACAGATGTTAGTGTCAAGTGCAATTTACATAGATTGTTCCTGAAATAATTTTACTGCAAATTTAGAATCTTTTGCAACAAAATTTAGGTGTGAAATGCGTACAAAATACACAGAATTGACGGAAGGCATTGTGCTGGCCAGATTTATAAGTATTATATTAGAACTGTTTCCCCAAGTGTCGTAATAATGTACTTAAATGTACATTTATTATTATTGCATTATTAGCTGTAGATTGAGATTTTTTCGTTAAATATTTTCTCTTTGCTTTGTTTATTTGTCTAAAACTATTAAGGAGTTTAAAAGTGGACTATTGAGAAATCCTGAAAGCTTTCAGAAGAATTATCACAACCTCGTCAATTTTTGTAAAAAAAACTCCTGCATTCTTTACCAATACAAAGTCTTATAGTTGTCGTTTCATCTCCAAAACACCCAATATCAGCAAAATTAACTCCCTCGTTTTATTTACGACGAAAAAACTTTTATCGTCGCTATTAATAACGTGGCTTCGACCAACCAATGAGATCACATCATATAATCTTCATCAACGTTGCCAAATGAAGCAACAAGGAAGCTGACAGTTATTAAATTGCCAACAATGGCTGCCCTTGACATATGGGATCATGTTTGTCTGAGGCAAGTCTAGACTTGTTTGTCACATTTGATCCTGGAAGTGTATGGGGATAAAGTTCAATGGTTCAGAATTCAACGAAGTGAACGTATATATAGGCGAGAAATATTTTGAATTGAATTTCAAATTTGTTTGTGATTTTCAGACACGGAAAATCATTTCAATAAGAATGAAATTTTCACCCTGCAAAATACATATAACCTCCGCTAAACATACACACGACAAATTTAAATAATACTAGCTGAACCCGATACAAATATTTACAATAAACCATACACCTGCATGAAATGATCATAACGTATGTCCTATAAGTTTTGATACAAACTGTAATTTAATAGTTATTTATGTATTTAGGGCATAATTAAAATATTGAAGGACGGGAGCTACGCGTCGAGCTTTAATTTTCCCGAGTGCTATAATCTTAATTATGCCCGTGGTACATAAAACGTTTTATTTTATTTTGGTTCTCGAAATTTGAGGATTCAATAGGTATATGTGTATATTCGTTATCGTTGTGCTGGCTTGTAAATTTTAAGTATGTTCTGGTTTCTACATAATTTGTTGGTATTGCTATGTTGTTTGTTATAAACAATTTTAATTTAGTGTCAAATGAAAATTACAGATATTGACTATTCAAAAGAAATGTGAAATTAATTTGAGGCTGCACATGGCACATTATTTCCATAGACCTCAAGTGACGTATACGAGAAAAAATACGAAAGTGTTCCGAATGGCGATGTTCAAGAAATATCCATAAACTACGATTTTCATATGTTTGAATAGCTGTTGCCTGCAATTTTTATAGGCCCTCGGGCAATAAAAGCCAAATTTCGCCCGCTTTTGAGGGCAAATGAACAAGTTTATGATTCCAAATAATTAACTGTTTCATAAGCAACAAAATAATAATAATATTACCCATTTCAGGGTGTGCCAATCTGCTTTGTATACATATTTCGGTAATGATAATGACATTTTGTACCGTGTGGGCGTTTACTAGGCGTCACTGCACGGGCACGCATTGTTGGCGTGGAGAGTGCACCACAGGGATCAATTTTATGCCATTTAAAATTCGAAATATTTGGCGTCTGTCGGGATCGAACCCGGTTCCCCAGATTCGCGATCAGACACTCTGGCACGCAGCCACGAGCCCCAGCAACAAAATTATGAACTTAAAATAAATAAAGATGGACGGATTCTTCTATAAGGCGCAACTTTCTACGGACACCTAGCACTGGGTTTTCGTCGATTACGTCGATTTTTCTTATTTTACAGTAAGCAACTCCGAAATTAAGGGAAATGATGGTTTTTATACTGACAATATTGCAGATATAAACGAAAAGTTAAATTCGCAGATAAGGTGTTGGTATGGTGCGCTATTTCTACAAGGGGTGTATCCGGGTCTAATGTGGGCCGAGTGAAGTGAAGTTCTGGATAGTCAAAAGGTACATCTATCAAAATTGATTAATTTTCTTGAAGAAAAACACGCTGGGGTGATTTTTTTCTTTTGGCCAGACCTTGCGTCTTCTTACAAACTCAAAACAAAATATGAACTTCATACATATAAAACTTTTCTTCGTGAATAAAATTCATTTTACCACTGAGAAGATATACGAAATAGCTGTTTAGACATTAAACTATAATAGGATGGTTGCAAGATTTTTGTATTTATAAAATAACATCCTTGTAATTTGCTTATTGCAATCTCATTTTAAATTAAATCAGCATAATTTACATATGCATCTTTCTCAAATATTTTGTAATATTAGGGTATTACATATGGATATCGTTGAATTCAGAAAACAATATTGAATCGAATAATTGGTTCCCGTTTAAAATAAGAGAGTTGCACATCGCTGAGAACCACTGGTTTACAAAAAAAAAAAAAATGTTTCGTTCATTTTAATAGTATTATAATATAGAAATTATTTGCTAAATTAACCAACTTCATATTTATTATAGTTCTTGAGATAGCAACAGTGCCCACATAAGTTGAACTACCTGTATAATACAATCACAAAATATCCGTAAAAAAAAAAACAGATACAGAATCGAATTTTTTCTTCAACCAAATTATAAAGTCCAATTGTTAGTAATAAATCGTATAATCCATTGAATCCATTATCTTCGTCGCTCTTAATTCCGAGTTTAAACACCACTTTTATCCCGCTAATTCCTCGGCTGCTGCTCTGTTCCGTCCTTCTTTATTCCCGACCCAAGAGGAACAAAAGTAACCGGTAGCGTGTTTGTAGCGCTCAGCGAGAATACTTCGTCATTTCCTCTGCACGCTCAGCAAATGTGAGCTTACTTGTAAATTATAGGCAAACGTGAAGATAGTGTTTTAATTAAAATAAGAGTACTACCAAACTCTGTAAAGCTTCCTACATATTGTTTCATACTTTATTAAAATGAACAAATCTTAGCTTATTAAATTAATAAATTTTGCAAAACTTCTGCTGTCTAGTTTTTCGTGTGAAATTCATTTGAATGCTTAATTGTAGGTAAAATAAAAGCAAATTTAAATTATATAATAATCCCAAACTAAACAGGTTTTTGTAACGGAAAAACAGTTCCGAATAATCTTGTGCCCTTCACAGAGTTTGTTAGAAAATGTCTGGATAACAAAAAACAGGTTGATAGTGTGTACACTGATTTCAGTAAAGCTTTCGATAGGGTAAATCACACATTACTAATTAACACGTTAGCATCTTATGGAGTTCATGGTGCCTTTCTGCGATGGATTGAATAATATATTAAGAATCGATCTTAGATAGAATTTGTCAATGGTTTCAAATCGCGTGCAATTAAAGTTACTCGGGAGTGCCACAAGGGGTCAAATTTAGATCCATTATTGTTCAATGTTTATATAAATTATATTTTCAACTGCTTTCATCAATGTGACTTCTTGTTGTACGCAGATGACTTGAAAATATTTAAAATGATAGACTCATTAAATGACTGCTATTTACTACAAACAGAACCATTAAATTTGAGGCAATACTGTACTGAGAACGATTTAAGATTAAACATTTCTAAATGTTACACCCTAAGTTTTACTAGGAATGAGAATATTACGTATTTTAATTATACATTACATAATTTAACCTTAGAATGTAAAAACATTATTAAAGATTTGGGAGTTCTGTTTCATTCTAAATTACCCTTCAATGAACAAATTGATTCAGTTATTGGTGGAGCATACAGAATAATGGGATTCATATACAGATGTTGCAAGCAATTTACTAAAATTGAATCACTCTTATTGCTCTATAAATCTTAAATAAGACCTATTGTCAAATATGCAACTCAAGTTTGGAATCCGGTTTACGACAAAAATATAAATGATTTAGAATCAATCCAGAAAAAGTTCATAAATATGTTAAAATATAGATTTCCTTATGATAATGTAAATTATCTCAATATCCTACACGAATTAAATCTTCAAACATTAGAAAAGAGAAGAACTATTGCTGATGTGCTTATGTTATAAAAAAATCTAAATAATCCTTCGGATAATTTCAATATTATAAATTTGTTGAAACAGATGGAGTAGCGGTAGCGCTGTCGCTTCACTCTACAAGGGTTCCGGGTTCAAATCCCGAATGAGGCAGGGTTGTTGTGAGTGTCTTTCATCATTTCATCCTCATCAAATAAAGATACAGAACGTCGAAGGTACGAAAATATGTAAGAAAACTGACTCACCCTCATTAAATATCGATTTTAATAAGTTGAAAATTTGATTACAAGTGGGTCAGAATTAAAACACGAGTATAGCGAGTACAATATTTTATCTACGATATAAAGAAAAAATCTGTTGTGGCCAGCACAATACCTTCCGTCAATCCTGTGTATTATGTACAAATTCCATACATAAATTTTCTTCTAAAAGATTCTAATTTTTTGGTATTTTATGATTCCCTTTCTCGGCAACTGAATTCCATTCTCCTGATAACAAACAAACCACATGAAATAAGAAAATCATGAAATTTTGAATGAAAAATTGTGACACTTGTCAGTTATGGACATAATTAATTGCTGTCATTTTGATACGGGTTCCCATATCTGCTTGCCAAAGGCACGCGCCCTATACATATTTTTTTTTTGCAAAAGATGCTATATTTCCAGTAAAGTTATTTCATAAACAAACTATGCAAATTGCACTTGACACTGACATCTACTTCTTCTTCTTTAGTTTTTCCCATTCGTTAGGGGGTCGCTATTTTTTATTTTCTTCTTCCACTCATTTTTGTTTTGCGTGTCTTCCTCATTCAGTTCCTTTTCTCTCAAGTCTTCTGCAATACAATCTTTTCATCTTATATTTGGTCTTCCTATGTTTCTTCCACCTTCTTTTTAATATATTCATCGCTTCTCCTGACATGTTCAAACCAATGTAATAGTCTTTCTTATATCCAGAAACTTCTAACACTAGAGTTACTGCCCTTATTCTGTCATTGATTTACATTTTATTGATACTGACATCTGTCAATTTGAATTACCTGAATATATTAGCAGTTTCCATGGTTAAGTTAGCATAGCTGGCTGAATTATGAAATTTATATGATTTTTTTTATCTTTATTATTCTTTAATCCTATATCTGTTAAATATGAAATATAAAATGCAATCAAATCGTATAGACAATAATATATTCTTTAAGTTATAATAACATTTAACTGAGTTTTTCAAGAAAAACTGTTAAAATCTTCAAATGAGGGTACTTCCGGTTGACCAATTATAACCAAAATCTAATCAAGTCTGCATATGGTTGTAAGAAAGAGGAATACGCAAGAATTGTAATTTTTGGAATTCTAGTATTGGAGATATCGTGCAGGAAAAAACGGTCACATACACACATACACACATACACACACACACACACACACGCACATACGAACACACACACACATACAGACATCATCGTAAAAATAGTAAAATCGTATTGTAAAGACCCTAAAACGTGCTTATTCAATGGAAACTCACCACCGATTTTTTTGACCAAAGACAATACCTTCCTTACCTATAGGTGACGGAAGGTAAAAACCTAATAAATAGAAAAAAGTACTTTTATTTATGAATCAGGATCACAATATTAAATGAGAAGTTTGCTATGATTCACCCTGGTTTTACAAATTTAGCGTGTTTAAAAATTTTATTCACTCGTTGCTCGGCAACCCGTGACTAAAAAATCTTGTTACTAAACAACCGTTTTGCAAACATCAATTTTACGCACTATCGTAGATAATAGTTATTTAGTCACGAAAATTATTGACCGAATTTCATAAAGCTTGTTCACACTGGAGTTGCATACAATATTTTTATATGACATTAAATAAAATTCTTCAAACAAATTAGTAATTTGACAGACGAGCAGACGACAATTTGAACACACCAAATACCGAGTTCACATTTAACAGTTAACAGATCTGAAGTTGAATACTGCAGTTCTGTCAGTATTACCAACATGAATATACAGAAAAAACAAAATTTAGGTAAGACAATTTAAATGCCAAACGTGTATTGATGGTGGTAGCACTGTAATGTGTGAATAAAATAAAATATGAAAATCGTTTACTTTACACATTGTCTGCAGTGTGTAAAGTATCAACTTTACACATCGGAGTATAAAAATATTATTATAATATTATATATTTATTACCAGCATATAGATTTTTTCTCTTTCTCTACAAATAAATTCAAAAATACATTAAATTCTTAATAAACAATAGACCAATGTACTAATTGATTGAATCATAATATTGTACAATATTTCTGTTAATTTGTATTATTAATAGTGGAAACCTATTATTGGTTATACCGTTCGTTTCACAAATATAAATAAATATTATTCCTACTTAAAATTTAAACGCCATAAGTGAACAACCTTGACATTACAGTAATAACAGCAATAAAATAATTACACAATTTAGTTGACTATGATGAAGATTAACTCCTAAACCGAATAACACATCCCATAAAGTCCTATTACATCTACAATATTTCAATAAAGCGCGTAGTAAACTCCACTGGCATGGTTCCAGAGCAGAGTTGGCTGTGACGCCGATTGCCATTTGTTGCTTCCTCCAGACGCACTCATGTGAAACAAAAGTGTCATGGCCGCTATGACAGATGGGAAACGAACCGTGAGCACTTGTTTGAATCAAGCAAAAACTTTATATTCCTTAAGAAGACCTAATTACCCAGTAAGGATTCGTCCATAGAAAATGGAAGTTAATGGAGAAGTAGATTGGAAAATTTTGAACAAATGGAAGTAATAAGATGTAAATTAAATTTCGAGCCTCAGTTTTACGAAAACATCCATTAAATTTTGACAGAGATAAATGTATGTCAATTTGTTAATTCGTTCATGATACATGTGACCTTTATTGGACATCTTTAAACAATTAAAAAGTACAGGTACGATAGAGCAAATCCATTTGCACATTCCAGGGTCAACTTTTCGAGAAAAGTTTAATAGTCGCCAGAGGAATTTTCGATCTTCTTTTGTTTTTGAACTACAGGCAAAAATTCGCTTTTCGATAATTTCGAAAATATTTCGTACCTTATTCATTATGCACGTTAAAGAAACAATGTTTAGACAGGTTTTGTACCGCTTTTTGTAAAATAAAAAGGTGTAATTAGATTTTTTTAAATCTTAATAATTCTTGAGATATAACACAAACTTATATTTTCTTAAATAAGTACCTATGTTGAAAATATTCTCATTTTTTGCTTATTTTATGAGCTTTCCAATGATATAACAAGTCTACATTCTGTTGTTTTAAACATGAGTAAAACAAATTATTAATTTTTTGGGGGGAAAACATTGAAAATTATTAAGAAATAAATGAAAAAAAATCTATTACAAATCATTTGATTATTTTATTTCTATATCTAGTAATGATATTTTTAAAATTCGTAATTAATACTTTTGACACAAGTCGAAAAAAGTGGTTTAATATTATTGAAAAATTAAAAAACAGAAGAAAATAATATTAAAAATAAACAAAAGGTGATCTATAATAGAGATTTTTATTTGTTTCTTAATTATTTTTAATTTTTTCACTCCAAAAAATGAATATTTTTTGTATTCATGTTTAAAACAAAAGAAATAAGTACATTAAATTTAACCAGTGATAGACTCGTCAAGTCCAACAATATTTCTTAATAACTTTTTCTTGTAAACCTTCTAGATATTGAGTTAAAATTCTTCAAAGTTTTGTCACAAATTTCATTACCGCCTTTGGCCGAATAAAATAACACCTGAATGTCGGTCTGCGCGTGCGTATGGCGTGCGTCTACGAAGACAGCTGTTTCTGGTTTGCTTCTGTTGTGACTGAATACAATGAAAGAAAGATTACAAACTAGTGAATAGATTGATAGATACACCAGAATGAAACTATATACGAATCGGGAAAGATAAGAAACAGAATAGAATACCTCGACTAAGATAACAAAAAAATCATACGTAAAATTTTTATGTTACAACATGTTAGACAATCCAAAAATGGTAGGACATTTATAGGATGCAGTCGACCAAGAACAACTCTACAATTGACGGAAGAAGAAAACGCACAAAGACGATGAAAAGTGATGCAGGCTTAAATTAAATCACAATTAATGTTCAAAATGGCCACCGTCATACAATACTGAGGGCGCCAATGAAATGATTTAACTATTGAAGTTTCAATATCCACTAAATTGTCATGTGTAACGCTATGTGTTGTAGTGCTATTCTTCGAGTACTAGACCCTGGTTGAGTCCAAGTCATCCTCTTCAATATTCTCTGTGATCAGGGCGAGTTCTTGAGCAGCAGGTTTAAAGGACTCATGATCTCTGAGATTTATTTATTTACATACATGTACAAAAGTGCGAACGTTTAGAAGATGACGATTTGGAAAACGTTTCAAATAAATTTGCCGACCTTGGGCAGCGTTTCACTAAGCTTCACCATGGCCAGGACAATGCCTGTATACTCGCTATCCGTAAAGGCAGGCATTTTTACAGATTATAAATTTTATAATTATTAATCGATATATCATTGAAAAGCTTATAAAACAAGAAAAAAGATGAGATTATTTTCAACATAGGTTCTCATTAAAAAAAATCTGATGTGGACACCACACGACTTCCTTGTACGATTATTAAACTATACATATTTTTTTAATAAATAAATTACAAAATATTAATTTTAAATTCAAAACAGTAAGATATATAGCGACCATAAAGAGAGTTTTTAAAGAGAGTTTTGATTACAACAAAGAAATATTTGATTACAACAATGAATATGACTAATTTCACAATAAAAATATAATATTTGTTATTGCACGAATCATAAAAATGCACGTATTTAACGTAATTTGACATGAACATTTTTTTTATGTTTTTGTCCTAATCCATAGCAAGCTTTATTACAAAAGCAAAAAAGTATATAATTTTTAAATTTACATATCTAGCTTATAAAAAGGGCTAATAATAATAATACTTGATGTGCTAGACGCAGAAATTAATTCTCTAAAACTTTTATTTGAAGCATTTATTTCTAAAATCAAAATAAAATCATTTTATTCAAGAAAAACTGTTAACAACTTCATGTAAAGTACCACTTCCGGTTAGTCTATTTTAACCAAAATCTATTATGTTATTTCGATTGACATAAAAGTCTTGTATACCAAATTTGAAAAGTTTTGGATTATATTTTAAAACAGTTTTTCATTAAAATCTATTATAGGCTTCATGTAAAGTACCACTTCTGGAAATTGTGTAATAACCAGAAAGGGAGGTGCACAACTAGATGTTATAGGAGTCCTAAATACAAAATTTCAACTTTCTACGGCTTACCGTTTTTGAGTTATGCGAGATACGTACGTACAGACGTTACGACGAAATTAGTCAAAATGGATTCAGGGATGATCAAAATGGATATTTCCGCTGAAATCTGAAAACCGAAATTTTTCGCGATTACAATACTTCCTTTACTTACGTACAAGGAAGTAAAAAACATGTGATATCTTGAGAATTATTAAATTCTAAAAAAATCTAGTTACGCCATTTTATTCTAGGCAAAAAAAAACTACAAAATTTGTCTAAACAATTTTTCTCTAACGATCATATTAAATAAAATATGAGATATTTTCGAAATTAGCGAAAAACGAATTTAGCTCAAAAACAAGATTCCTGTGGCGACTATTAAACTTTTCTCGAAAAGTTGACCCTGAAATGTGCAAACGGTTTTGCTCTATCGTTAATATTACCCTTAAAAAAACAACGAAAATGAGACAGCCTGTACATCCTCCCATTATCGCAAAAAGCGTATATCAACTCCCAGCTCTTATAACCTAATTTGATAAACAAAACGTTCGCAAAATCTCTTGATTATATTTTCATTGACCTAAATTAAAAGATATAATAAGTGTCCTACATTTATCCCAAGCATTCGTAATAACCGGAAAGGAAAAGCATAAAATGTAGAAACGAAGAGTTTAGCAAACGACTCGGAATGAGAAGTTATTTATACTCTGGGGTGAAAAAACGCGTCATGTCCTTACCATTTATTAAAGACATTATTATTCACAGAGAGTTTACACATCAACAAAAATATGCTTTAATATTGTCTAGAGGCGACGCGCTATGAAAAACTCCAATTTTGTCAGAAGCACAAAGAAAGATATGAACAAATGTATTCCAGGAATTTTGACATTAACAATAATTCTATTGAAAAACAGTATTAAGTTTTGAAAAATACTGAGCCCATTATGGATTGTCTTTTATACTAGAATATTTTAACTGTTTTTCAGACATTGATAAAGTTATTAGGAGCTGAGAGTTTTGTAAGTAATTAATTATTTTTTATCCGTAATACCACATATAAATCATTTATTACTTTCAAGTTTAAAGGGTCTTCATGCTCCATTTACTTCGTAACGAATATTAGCGGTTTTATCGCTTGAAGCACAAAAACCGAACGTTTAAAATTGTTTTCGTGAAAATAACGAACATTTTAAACAGATATCTACAACCGTAACCTATAATGTGAAATACATAATACGTATGAAAGTCGTAAACAACGAGATAAAGTGAAAAATAATTTTTATACTGAAAAATTTTTATAGTGGAAAATTCCAGAATTTTTACTGTTATCCATGGGTAATTTTTTTGGATCACAACATATACTGTCAGATTAAAGTTTAGAAATGAATGCGGGAAATCTGTTTATCCTATTTGAAACAAATCAAATAGGTATTGTTTGAAAATATGTATCCACAAAACAAGATTAAAGTCAAATTTCTCTAAAATGGCATTCCAATGTGATGACTTCATTTAGTTAATTTATATGAGTCAGGTAGTGAATCCGATTGATCTAGTCGATGGAACTAACATCCATAATATACCTTTAAATTAGAACGATAATGATTTTTTTCTTTTTAATTATAATTGATTACAATAGTAATAAGAATTGATTACAACCGTTAATACATTAATTGATTACTACAATTAACATATAAGAAAACAGCTCTGAATGCACAACGTGGAAATAATTTGTAACTTAATTATAGTTGATTATGAAAAGGGCCTTAAAAGGCAATTTACTTTCATTATGCACATAAATAATGTTGTTCACTATTGTACTAGTAAAAAATGTTAGCTTCATAGTTCACCGTTGGCGGTAGCAGTCGTCACAGTAACATAGACCATATTAAAAATTGTTATTTTACGGTTGTATCGTTTGTGTTTTGTAGTGTACACAGCCAACTTTGACTGAAATTGCAAACTCTACGATTAAAACAGTTCCAAAAAAATATTTAAAAAATCCCCAGTTTTTTTTAACACTTGAAGAAAAAACCTGTTGTGGCCAGCACAATACCTCTCGCCCTCGCCATTTTCATTTTATGTTGCATAGGAGCCATAGGGCGCGAGCAGTTATGTGACTTTGTTGGCCCTGGCAAGCAGATATGGGGGCCCGTGTCAGAATAACAGCTAGTAATGTACATAGGTGTCAAGTATCATAAGTTTTCATTCAAAATATTATGGTTTTCCAAATCCATGTGGATTGTTTTCCCCGACAAGTATATTCCATACTATGGATGACAAATAAACGTCAGAATATTTTAAAATTTTGAATGAAAAATTATGACATATGACAATTGTGACATCTATGTAAATAACTACTAGCCGTCATTCTGACACGAATCCTTATAATATCTGCTTGCTAAGGCCAACAAAGTCACATAACTGCTCGCGCCCTATAATTAACGAATTTATCATTTCTTGTACACACAAATAATTGAAATTGTATCTCTTCTTTCGTTCTATGAGAAATTTTGTCCTACTATTCTAATATGTTCAAAAAAATTCAAATTCATTGATGGTATTAGCGGTATTTCTTAAGGATATATGCAATATTACCATACCTATAATTTAAATACATATTTAATTAAAAATACAATAATATATATTAAATGTACTCGTACCTCCCAGAAAAATCTTCCAGTAATGTTATTAATACTGCTGATTTTTGGCACTGACATTTTGTATTTATCTGTCAATTACAAACATTTAAATATCTCAACTGTTTTTTGGGCAACGAGATTTATTACAGCAGATTATGTTATATTATTATATTCTATATTACCAAACCTACACGAGATATAATAAAAAAATTAAATGTGTCAGACTGCGAATTTAATTATCTTTAATATTTGTAGTAACAAATTTTCGAAAAATAATATTTAGAATTTTTTTTTAGAAACTACCATTTCCGGTTGTCCAATTGTTAGCAGAACCTATTCAACTCTTCCCATTACTGTTAAATTGAGGAATCCGTAGTCGAACAGGTCTTTAGGCTTATAGAAATTGAGAAATCGTATCTCCAACAATCTAACACACACAAACACACACACACACACACACATACACACACATACACACACACACACACACACACACACACACACACACACACACACACACACACAGACATTGTAAAAATGTTAAAATCGGATTCTATAGACCTTAAATCGTGCTTATTGAATAAAATCTGGATATGCGATTTTTAGCATGAATCCAATACCTCTCTTAGCGAGAGGTAAAAATAGTATGTTATTCGGAGCAGAACACCCTTTCCGCTTTCTACTCCTAATAACAATATACCATTACACCGTTTCGATATTTTTTTTTAAGTTCTCAATTTTTGATTGTTACATCATACAAATTATTAATATAGCTTCATTACGGAATACGGAAACAAACGCTGCGTAAAAATAATACAATCAAGACAATGACGTTGCTAAAAACATGATTTCTCTATTCAGACTCTGCAATCACGTGATCACATTGGATTGTCATTCTAAGAAAATTTTGACTATATTATGTTTTGGATAACTTTAATCTCGGCTATGTAGTACAATTCCAAATTTTATGCGCTTTTCTCACTTGAATATATTATTAGTTATTTAGGAAAGCACAATTTGTTGATCTGTGGAAAGGATTATGTAAACTTGTTATCTGTATTTGTAAGGGTTATTTAATATTTTTTTTAGAGTTGGGGCTATTTTCAATTTCCTCGGAGAATTTTAAAAACCGATGATCCATATGTGCGGTAAGCGTCTACTAATCGGTGTCGTATGCATCACACGTAGTATCGGACACGTCGTATTATTTTAGCGGATTTCCGGCATTATTGTGCGACGAGCTTGAGATGTCCACTGTATAGTGAAAGGTAGTCATTTAATAAAAATTCAATGAGTATGACTGATATTGAAATAGATTTTTTTTGTTAATTAATTAACAAGAAAAGAAAAAGAAAACAAAGAAACAAAAAAGATTTTGGGTTCATGCAAAAAAGAACTGGTTTATGAATAATCTATGCTGATCTATCGCCTGACGATCGCATGTCGTCATTTTTACGTCGTGCGATCGCCAGGCGATACGTCCAAGCATTGGATCTAATAGAAAATTATGTAGCGATGATGTAGAGCTTTTCGTAGTTTTGTAAGATTTCAATTAAAGTACCGTCGTTCTTGATGACTACAATTATACTAAGTAAATAAAATACGTTACAAGAATACAAAAATCATTCAATGCGTTCGATCCGTTCCGTTTAATATCGTTCACTGCTCGTATATGCTCATAAACTCATAACGTCAGCCAACGCATTGTACTCATTGGCAAAGTTGCTATGCTGAAAATACCGATCGGATCAACTGAGATCTGCTACGTGTGATGCGATGTAATAAACGATGGTTCATACAAAACAATGCAAAGAATATTTATTTCAGATATGTCCGATACGTACGATGCCGATTAGTAGATACCTATCTTAATGGTATATTACAAATCGTGGCGAGTTAGTTATGTAGAGTATAGGAAATATGTATATGATATTTGATATACTCTGTATAACCTAAACTTTAAACTTGTATAATATAAAATAATAAAAATAACGACGAACTTGAATTTTGGAATGGAGAAAACTAAAAAACACTTTATTTATTTATTTTCTACAACATTCAACTGGTTTTTGGTAGCTTGATCGAACATATATCAATACATGGCTGCTAGATGCAGCTATAACAGTTACAATTTGACTTGTCAAAATTGTAATGACATTTTAGCGGTTGAACATTTAGCTAGCTGATTTATTTTATTTTCTGTTTCGGAATAAGAATGTCATAATTTAATGCCAGAATGGAATTTTCTTCTTCTTCTCTAATACCCAATAGTTAAGTATAGAATTTCTTTTTCCCTAGGTTAATTTTAATAGATTTCTTCCACTACTTTCTGCCATTTGCCATATTTTTCTGTTGTATCAATTTTACATAACCTATATTTCAGCTTATTACTTTATCATATTTTCCTAGGTATCTATCAAAAGGATGTTTTCATCTCCTCAGACTTTCGTTTATTGTCTCTTTTAGAGCCTGGTTTTTTTTTCGTATTTAACTTTGGAATTTCTCATGAACGACACACTTAACCTTCATCATGTCATTGGTAATTTTTAATTATGTAAGAAAAATATATACGAATAATGTACTACAATCCAATAAAGTATAAATATTATTCATTTCCTCTTCGTTTTTCACTGAAGCAAAACAAATACACAGAAATGTTTATTTTAGAAAAAAACTCCAATTTCTAGACCAATTAGCTTCTTTGGGTTCGTTAAAGCAACAATTCATAGTCAGTAATCGACAATTATTCCATGGAATGGAATCCAATCGCAATGTCAGCTCTAGATTGCAAGATGGAAGTTTCATTGTGTCTAACGCTTCGGCAGCAAGCGAGCGAAATCGTGTGTACTTTTTGTGAAACTTTAATTGAGCATCACTGCATCATGACCTGCGTTGATATTTGCGATGTTTGCGCTGGGGTTTGCAATGCTGCATGATGGTGTCGTTTGGTGTAATTTACTGGAAGGCGATTCAATGCACGTAGAGAATAGGGGATACAGATATAGCTCATCGCTCATTAATTATGGAGAAAATGTTTTTAAAATATAAATTCGGGGATAATTTTTGTGAAAATAATGGACCTGTCATGATAAAACAGTTTGCAAATTGACCGAAAGTTAATTCTTTTCGTTTTTAAGCACATGTAGGACAGTGCTGGTAAAATTAATTCAAATTTAAATATTGTGGAATTATCTTTTCGCAAGCTTAATTTTTAATCTATTTCTTCTTTTTTATTCTCCTACTTTTCTTACTAGACCATTCTGATCTATCTTTATTATATATCGGTATCAGCTGTTGCTTCTGTTCTGCTGTATATGTTATAATAATTTATTTGCCTAACAGTATACACCATAAAAAGGACAAAAGAATATACATATACACACAGATATAAAAAGAAATATAACATAAGTATATAATAAATATAAATTTTTATTAATATTACTGTACATAATATAAATCGGAGACCTGGTTTGTGTATTTTTTCTCGCTCTAGAACATTGAAAATGTAACTTTGTTTTGATATTAGACTAATAAGGCAGGACAATCAATTTTGTTTTGCAGCAGTTTTAACAAAAATATAATTAACTGATATATTCTTCATGATTCTATTGATTTAAAGGTAAAACGTACTAATAAATTGTAATAATCTAAACTCCGTTCAGGATAAATATTATCACATTTAATCAACCCTAATAATGTACCGGTCATAAATTGGATACCATATTAATGCTCCATATTCTAATTTGGAACGAACATAACTATTAAACAATATTATAATTGTATTCACGTTACAAAATTGTTTGCAGTTTCTAAATATGAATTCAAGTCTTATAAAAGCAGAACTAACTAATTCTAATGTATTACAAAAGACATATCTTGTCCAAAAATAACTCCAAGGTCCTTAAAATGAGCCGGTCTTTCCAGTACATAGTTATCATTGTTATAGTTAAACATAATTGGATTTTTTCTTTTATAATGTGACATAGTTTTGAATTTAGCTTTAGAGGTATTAGATTTATGCGTGCGTGTGTGTGTATGTGTGTGGATGTGTGTGTGTGTGCGTGTGTGTGTGTGTGTGTGTGTGTGTGTGTGTGTGTGTGTGAGGTTCTGTTAACAATTGGACAACCGGAAGTAGTAGTGTTTAAAAAAAATCTTCTAAATATTATTTTTTGAAAATTTGTGTTATTACAAATATTAAAAAACAAAATTCTCTATCCGACACATTTTTTTTATTATATCTTCTATAGATTTAAAGATATAGAAATATAATCTATAAAATAATCTGTTGTAATAAATCTCACAGCCTGCTCACAGCCCAAACATCTCCATGGTAATTACTTGAGAAATTTAGATGTGTATAATTAACAGATGTCAGTATCAAAAATTCTGAGAGAGTACTGCAGGCTTTTTTTTTAATTATATATTTAAAATTATAGCTATATTATATGAACCCTTCAGAAATACCGCCAATCCCGTTAATGAAAGGGAAAAACGAACATTTAGAAGAAATGGAGAAAACTTGCGCATAGAATGAATTTAAAATTATAGAAAATACGTAAATATAAAGATTAGGTGTAATTAGATTTTTTGTGTACAATACAATACTTATATATGCGACAATGGAAAGGGCGAGAGGTGTTGTGATGATCACAATCACAACAGATTTTTTAGTTTAGTTTTATTGTGTTGGTTACACCATTCGTAAATTTGGTCCAACTATCATTGGAGCGTATGAGAGTCTAAACGTTTGTAATTGACGAATAAATCTTTAAATCATCTGTGTAAAACAGATAATCACAGATATTAATTAGATTACTTAAATAAATAAAAAATAAAATAAATATTTCATCACGGCATATTACCCATCGCTGGGTGTGCCAATCTGCTTTGTACACAGATATCGGTATTGATGGAATAATTGTACCGTGCAGGCGCTTACCAGGCGTCACCTCACGAGCACTCTTTGGTGGCGTGGAGAGTGCACCACAGGGGTCAATTTTGTGCCATTATAATTCGATGTAATTTTTGGCGTCTGTCGGGATCGAACCTGGTCCCCAGATTATAATATTATAATATAATATAAATAAGAATGGTCTTAAATAATACCGACTCCTGTGGTACTCCAGATGTAGGAATAAAATACTCGGATTGGAAACAATTATATTTACCAAATTATATTAGGTAAGTGCAAAGTAAATTAATTGTATGTCATGTGGATTAAAGCGAAGCACATATATTAGATAGTGATTCGTGTTAACATTCTTTCCGTGGTCCATTATTCGTGTTTCGAACTGTATACTATTTCGTTCGGTGTTTACTCCGATTGTACTAAGCAGTTTTCACGGTAGTCCAGGACTGCGTCCAGAATTGTAGCTAATAGTTTAATTCAACTGTCCATTACAATTACGTTGCCTGTCTAATTCTGGTTACGTCTTTACAAATTGAATTCTGAATTCAGTCATTTGCGGTTATCGATTTTAATAGTGAAATTTTAATGCGATTTGCAGTCACGAGACAAATTATCTGGAGAAAGATCGCGTGAAGTTATAAGCAAAACAAAAACACAACACAAGAGAACATGGGTCGATACTGTGTTTTAGTGCCACCATTTAATTATATAGGTATGAGTTCGAGTGATCGTGCTGTTTACGTGTTGCGTGCTGAATAAACACTATGTATTGTTTATTTATTGTATTTTATTTATTTGTTTATTGGCTATTCAACAAGATATAATGTCCCAATTACAGAATAGCACTACTTTAACAAATACAGAATTAAAAAAAATCTGTTGTGGCCAGCACATTATCTCTCGCCATCTCCATATTATGTTATATAAGTATGGTATTTAATATTTCTTATACACACAAAAATTCTAATTATATCTATAGGGCGTGAGCAGTCATGTGACCTTGTTGGCCTTGACCAGCAGATATGGGGATGTCAATTTTTCATTCCAAATTTCATGAATTCTACATTTTTGGTGACAAATTAACCACGTGAACTTAGAAAATCTTGAAATTTTAAATGAAAAATTCTGTCATTTAATATCAATGTACATAATTACTGTCATTCTCTGACAAGGGCCCCCATATATATTTGTCAAGGTCAAAATGACATTTATTTGTCAATTGCAAAAAAATTAATTTGTTAACTGGTTTCCTTGCTGTAGTTTGGACTGTGTGATTTATTACATGAAATTATTCTGTAAATTATATTCTTTATTTCTAAATCTATAAAAGATATAAAAAAAAATATCGTATTAAGAATTTAATGTTCTTAACATACACACACACACATCCACACACACACACATCCACATACACACACACATACATACACATACACACACATATACAGATATCATCGTAAAAATGTTAAAATCGAATACTAGGGTCATCAAAACGTATTTATTCAGTAAAATCTCGATATGCGATATATAGATAAATGAATATGAGTATGTAAATAAACATACATAAACATACTTATAATTTCAATGGTTTCTTAAAATTATTTAGACTGTACAGAAACATATTGGGAAAATTATCTGTTTTAGAATACCTGTTATACAGAGTGCGGCGGTTAGGGGTGAACCAACCTGCATAAAAGTGGAAAACGAGTTAATGGGGCATTTCAAGCTAAATTAGTTTTATTAAATTCCAGTGTAAATAGATAGTACATAGATAATTTGGTAAATGGAAATAGCTTGAGAGGTTGTTGCCGCGAGACGCAGGAGCGCGGCATTCTCTCGAAATCGACAATGTCCATTTGTGCTCGAAACAAACACAAGATTTTTTTCTCAATCACCACAGTGGGGTCCCCAGCATAACAAAAAATAATAAAATGACACTTTGTACTTACACTACTACTCAATTACCTAATAAGGATTAATATAAAGAAAAAACGTCTTTTACATTTAATTTTAATTTATCGTTATTTCCCATTCTTCTTGACCTATTGCTTCGATCTAATCTAAACATTTTATACTTTTGTTTTTGTAAATGAATGACCTATTTTATTTTCACAATAGTGCGGTATTTTTTTATTTTTTGGTTATGTAATGTACCGGCAGAGTAGTTATGTCAGATTTAATTGTAAAAGTGGTAAACGTGTCACTACAGTGTTATTAGTTCCTGACTAAACGTTTCCATTAATAATGTAGACAAGTGACATTTCTTAACATTGTATAGTTAGAAATTTAGACAGCGAACGTTTTTTCTACTTTGTCGCGCTAGAGCGGCAAAGTGACATTTTGCGTTGACAAAAAAGAGCGCAAATGGCTACTTTTTATGTAAACTGTAGAAAAAATATTTTATGTAATAACATAGGACAGTCAAAGTAATTAATAATTTTGAAAAGAATGGACAAATCTAAGAATAATCTGTTAAATGCGAGAGAAGAGAGTGATGATGTGTTTAATAATATGTAATATAGTAGAATACAAGTTTAATAAAAATAATAATAATAATGATATAATATGGTGTCAAGTCAGTAGTCAGGCCACTGCGAATCGTCAGTGATGGGAGCGGTCAGGTTCTGTAAATAAAACCCTCCGTGAATATAAATAATTCAGTGAGTAGTACAGACGTGGTTAATATTACTATATCTCAAATATAATTAATTAAATAAATAACAATCTCGCATCGTTCGCCGATCAGTGGTTACAGCAACTGATCCAAAATCCCTCGATGCACTAGGGAGCACCACAACTAGCTTTTTCGACGTTGTACCCCAACAGGAGGCCCGAGATAGGGTAATACACGAATCTATCTCAATCCCTACGATGGACCAGGGAGCACCGCAACTGACCTTTGTACTCCTTAATATGGTACCACACATTTGTTCACCCTCAATCATACAGATATTTATACTACTGAACTTAATAGCAAAATGCAATATAATTAAAGAAAATACAACCCACTACGGTACTACTCACCTTTTTATTCAATATTCCTCTGTCACAGAATCACACACCAGATAACAAACACTGGACACAAATGTTAACCACGTAATGAAGAATATTACCTCTGTAGTCTGCTTCTCAGCCAAATCTTATCGTTTCACACAAACATAAATATATAAACAAAGGACAGCCACACTGCGCTCTAATATCTTTGTTTACGCTTCGATCTGATGAAAACTAATCTCATGCGTACGTGCTGTATTTGTAAACTAAATATTTGGAAATTAAAATATTCTACTCTGACAAATCTCATTTTTTCTAAGCTTATCAAGTTAATAGGGCTATTCTGTAAGCATCGTTATGACAACGAATCGTTAAAACGTTATATCGTTAAAACACTAACGAAAATCGTTTAATGTGCTTATTCTGTAAACGTTCGTTATGACATTATGCATTGTTATATCGTTATTATAACGACAATCGTTAAAGTGATATTTTGTAAACAATAATTTAATTATACATAACAAAAAAAGATAACGATATCGTTATTTATTGACTGGAAAAATCATTCGTTACATAAACGTTTTGTCAAAAAGTCAGTATTTTTATTGATGTCAAAATAAAATTGCTATTATGCTGGATAGTGATCTCAAAAACCCATCATATTATAGAGTTTTGCAAGGTAATATTAAAATAATTTAATAAGTTTTTATTCCTAGCGCCTAGTGCAAGCTTCTCAATTTGTCTACAAATGGTAGTAGTAGCTTTAGCATAGCCCACAACAAAAAGAAGAGTATGACAGCTGACAGGTTGTCAGCTGACTCCCACCAGAACTAAACTAACCTAGAAGTTTTATAACTGATATGAATTATTTTAGATATTTCATTTAAAATTATAATTTGATAAAGTTCTTAACTTGATCCCAAAGTTATTATTTTTTAAAGTGTGTTACAGAATACGGATACGAAAATAACGATTATCGTTAAGTAGTTATAACGATTTTCATAATAACGATTTCGTTATGATAATGATTCGTTAAGATAATGTTTTACAGAATAGGCCTATAAGTATATAATTTGGGAATATAATATTCAAATATTTTATAATTTTTTCTTGAATTCTCTCAATTCTTTTTACACATACTTGAAACTGTGATGACTAGCAAATAGTTGCAAACTATTGTGTTGTGAGTGCGCCAACGATACATATAAGGGTTTTTGAAACATCGCGAGGATCGAATTAAAAATCACAACATTCTATATATCTTAATTATACTATCAGCTTGAATGTGAAAAATTAATTCAGGGTCTAAGATAACTCCTAGATCTTGTATTTGAATAACTGTTTCTATATTTGATCCGTTTAAATTATAAGAAAATCGTAAGATGTTCCTATTTGTAGTGAAGGTAATATGGTAAAATTTTGATACATTTAACGTTAAATTATTGTCGACAGTATATTTACGAGTATGAAAACGGCCCGAATCAGATTTAACAGCTATGCAGTCCTTCAATTTTGTGATAATAAGAAAATATGATAAATCTTTAGGTCATCCGCATATAATAAAAATATGTTGAAAAGAAGCGGGCAAAAATTGGGACTCAAAACCATTAAGAATAATACATTGACCCTTTCCCGTTAAATATGACTTGAACCAATGTAGTATCATATACGAGGTCTGTACAGAAAATAACCCAAAATTTTGAATTACGCGCCAACGGAGATATTTAGTGATATGCGGTTGGAATTATTGCATTGCGCACAACCTCCTCTGTAACCACATATCTTGGATTGTTGATATCTTGTTTAGTTTCGTGATATTGTTATTTGAGTGAAACGTGTTTAGGTGTTAGTAGCGATTTTTGAAATGTGCGATTTTTTGGAGCAACAATGCAACGTAAAATTTCTTGAAAGTGGGGAAAACTTTCAAAGACACGTTTCAACTTTTGAAACAAGATTACGGAGATGATGTTCTGAGTCGTACGCAATGTTACAAATTGTTTTCACGTTTTATACGTTGTCGTTAGTCAATTGAAGATGATCCTCGACCAGGAAGGCCTTCGACTTCAACTGATGGCGCCCATGTTCAGAAAATCAACATCTGGTGCGTGCAAATCGCCGATTGACTGTCAGAGAAATTTTCGATGATGTTAGCATCTGATTCCATTAATTTTAACAGAAATATTGAACATGTATCAAGTTGCAGCAAAATTTCTTCCTCGTTTGATGACCGAAAAACAGAAAGAAAATCGAGTGGACGTATGTCGGCTACTCCATGAACAAGCCAATGACGATTAAACATTCATACAAAGAATCATAACGGGAGATAAAAGCTGGGTTTACGCCGTTTTCGGACTATTGATGACATCAAAGCAAATTCGTCATAGAGCTTAAAGGCCATTCCAAATTGAACTATCCAGAACTGCATCGCGAAATGGAAATACCGCTGGGAAAATGTGTGAATAGGGGAAGAGAGTACTTTGAATGGCACAACGACTAATAATATATAAAATTAATAAAGTTTAAAAAAATAAAGTCCAGTTATTTTCTGAACAGACCTAGTATGTATCAAATTAGACGAACATTCAGAATTTGTTTTATATATGAAAATAAATAAATACAGTGACACACAATGTTTCAATTCTAACATAGTACCGGGGGAGTATTTCTTCTGTAATGTTGTAATTAGCACAAATAGCACAATTTGTCGTAATAATTTGTATTTTCAGTTAATATAAGGTGTCGTCGAATATATTATGTATCTGAAAATAATATTAAATCTTCTTTGATATAAAAATTCATAAGAGCTCAATTGTATTATTTCTTTGAATGAGAAGCCCAATGATCGTGTAAAATTCTCTATGTCGAAAGCCATGTATACATTTAGGTAGATCTTGAGTCCGGGGCTTATATAACTGCAAAACCTTGTTCATCACAGATAAAAACTGTTCCGTTCACCGCCATAGCCGCATTCAATCTTCTTTATTAGCTTCCAAATTGACATTTAGGTGCTACATTAGTTCTCGAGTGTTCTTAAAAGTGTTATAAAGGCCAGAATAACGCCACAAATTTTCAAATACGTTCAATTTGCAGAAAGTGAGAATACTGTATGCCTTTCACGACCTTCACAAGCTCTCAAGGCCGAAGAAAATTTTAGTTACTTGATTCATTACAATGATATTATAAAATATGTTGTTTGTAAAATGCAGTTTGATTATCAACCTTTTGTTGACAGAGATGTTTACAATCGCGCTAAACGTTTTATAAAACTTCGAACAGCTTACGGCCGCTTGCATGCAATTTTTTAAATGATCCTCAACATAAGCTAAGCTAACACACTATACTATACTTAAAAGAAATATACAAGTTAAATAAGCTGTTCGTTTTATAAAACGCCTAAACAACTAGTCAGATTGTAAAACATTGCTAGGTCAGCGAGAGTTTGACAATTTAACGACTTTTTTAAAACGACTTAAATGACGGATTTTACAAACTGCCTATAGCATACATTCAATGAAAACGAATGCAAAATATGTACAATCACATCATAGAGTGAATTCAGGATTTGAAAGTGCGCGTTATTATGCGTGAAAATCTTAATGGTGGTCGTCGTTAATTTGCAAATTGTTCTTGTTCGTTGAACGCAGCATGCTCGTCACACCCGCCGAGGCAATTATAAAAGGAGGAAAAAAGACGCAACCGAGCGAAATTTGTAGAATGCGCGCAAAATAAATTAGCAGTTGACAATGTGCCGCGAAAGTCGGAGTAATAATTGCGAATTATGCGTTGGTGCGACAGAGGAAGATGAGTTGCTTCCGAAAATTACACAACACGCGGAAATTATATATATTTTCCTCACTTGGTCGTATTCACATACATGTACAATGCACTGTTATCCAGAGTGAACTTGGTTTCTGTGCAAAACAGAAGAAAAATATAAGCTTGTATGTATTTGTATAAAGTTCTTAATAATGTTGTAACCGACCCCAATATATTAAGTAAGATATCATTCCATGTACCACGAGTTAGCTCTAGAATTAAAATTACTTTTATCGTAGAAATACGCTGTAGGGTCGAGGAAATATTTAATTAAACGAAGAAAGAATTTGTGATAAATTCATGAACCTCGCATTGATTTGAGCCCTAGACCTTCTCATATCTTGTGGGACGTGCTAACCAACTGATCTACAAAATCTCTTCCTATTGATTCCTAGTGATCGTAGTACGGGCCGTACTACGATCACGGTTTTAACTAAAACGCTGTTTTAAAAAATGTCAAATTCAAATTTCAACATTTAATTTTGCACGTATGTTTGAAGATCGATTTTTTTAAAAATATTTGTTTGAATACAAACTATGTTCTGCTTTTAAATCATATTTTGATAAATTCGATAATATTTATTATTGTTATTAAATAATGATATCTGACACTTCTTAAAACAGCGTTTTAGTTAAAACCGTGATCGTAGTACGGGCCAATGAGTCTTTCACAAATTTCGTAGGCGAGTACATTGTCCTAACGGAGTAGATGCATACTCAGCACGAACGGCATATTTCTACGATTAAAAATGTTACTGTTGGCCACAAATATTTATCAATGTTTCCGTGAAGGCAAGATTCACAATTATTATATAGAGCATTGTAAAATCGTGGATTTTTTCGGTCGTTATAATCGTCCATCAGAGCTTGCAATTAAGAATTTAGTGAAAAAAATTGAATCAACCGGATCAGTATACGCAACACCAAAACGTACTCGTATTGGTCGTCTGCAAGAAAATATTGCTGCTATGACCGATAGTGTTGAGGAGGATCCAAATTCATCAATTCCACGGCGTTCTCAACAATTGGGCGCGACCCCGATCACAACATAGCGTATATTACGCAGGGATTTGGCTTTAAAGCCTTATAAAGTCTAGTTGGTGCAAGAATTGAAGCCACCAGATCATGATCAACGTCGACAATTTTCTGATTTCATCATTGAACAAGGTGCTGGATTTTCAGACAAAATCATCCTGTCTGACGAAACTTCATTTGAATAGCTACGTTAACAAACGCAATTGTCTGAGCTTCTAAAAATCCAAGGCCAATTGTTAAACAATGATTACATTAATCTCGTTTCACTATCTGGTGTGTTTTTAGCGTAATTCGTGAAGTTGAGCCACATTTATGCACAAATGTCTGAAAATTTTGTCAAAAGAATCGATGTCTGCCAACGTAGTCGTGGTTGACATTTATTGGATATTGTTTTCATTAATTTATTATTGAAAAACTGTGTATTTTCAGAATATTGTGTAGACAACTGAAAAAGTAATTTCTGTTTCCTTCATTATTTTGTCTGGAATTTTTCATCTCATCCACATATATCACACCCACGAGAGACAAATGACATTCCTACATAAATTTTTGCTATCACATATTTTTGTTTAAACTTGACATATTTACAAATCCTTTTGTCCTATTGTCCTCCATCCTGTTTAACCTGATTTTGTCATTGTGGGTGTTAATTTTTGCATTGATCAGGTTACCATTGGAATCGCGATGTATTGTAATTCGGTCAGGGTCACCCCATATATCACTACACGTGTAGTACACGAGACAAGCTCGACTAACGAGTGATGGATGCGTGAATGGACAGCACTTGACTGTTCAGTGTCCAGCCTGCCCACGCCATCTAGTGATATGTGATGTTTTACTATCTGACATGTTTGTGTTGTCCACTGCTTTCAGACATATGCGGAGAGATGTCGATAATGAAGAATGATAAAAGGAGGGAATATTTTTTTCAGGGCATAAAACAAATAACAAGGGTGACAAAAAAAAGAAGTAATGACTGCAATATTTTGTAACGAATTGCTCCTAGTTGGTTATAAATTAGTTGCATGTCAATATACAGTGGATCTTCGAACTTCTAAACTTAATTAAACCAATTCGGGCCCCCAAAACCCAATATAATAGCTAGTCGAATGCGGAATTATAGCACGAGATAAAATAAATCTGTTGCGGCTAGCACATACCTTCCGTCATTGCTATCCATTTTATATAAATTTCACACAGGAAGTTTATTGTATTTTCATATAGTATACAACAAGACGATTAAAAATTCTCGATTAAGGTCGAGTGGTATTTCCAATAGGCAACTCGTTGAGTCGAATATACCAAGGTTCGTATATTCGTTCATCATAGATACTTAATAATATCCGCTGTAATACGTGGTAACTAAGGAAAATTACGCATTCTTATTGGTTTAACTTAATGAATCATATAGTCAGTAAAATTATTTGACATACATGTTGTGTAAATTGTACTTGACACTGACATCTGTCAATTAGTAATATTGAATTATTGAAACTGTTTCCATGGTAACGTAGCAAAGATTATAAGATTTGCGAAAATTAATTTCCTTATAAAGTTTTATCTCTAAATACAATGAATATGATAGATAGATAGATAATTTATTTTTTACTGGGCACTTGCCCTATACAATGTACATACAAAATGAGATGCATCTATTATTGTGAAAAAAATAAAAAGACAAAAATTAACTTTAGTATTCGTTTGTACATTTAAATTTAATATAAATAAGTATTTGAGAAATACAGCAATCATTAATCAAAGTTTAATACCTATACATTTCATGTAAAACGTTTAATTGTTAATACCCCCAACAATCGGAAGACAAAAATATTATAATTTAGTATATAATAACAGTTGACAAAATCAAATAAAATACCCAAACAAACCCAGTTTATCACACTTTCGTCTGTAATTTATATATATATATATATATATATATATATATATATATATAACATATTTCACAGAGCGACAAAATTAATACCCAAAGTCAGTATGTATACAAAACATACATACATTATTTATTTAAAATTAGTTTCTGTTATTCATTCATAATGAAACTCCTCAACTTAAATGCTGATATTGTGTAATTAACAATATTTTTAGTATTAGATTCACTCAAATTGTTTAGGAGCATATAAAAATTGAAATAGCTTAAGTTTAAATTTTCGATATAATAACGTAAGTAACTGTTGGAGAGTAAAATATAATATTAATTTAATATAAATAAAATAATTCAATCAAATCGTATAGAGAATAAAATATTATATTCTTTAATATTTATATTAAAATGAAATATCAAAAATGGCATTTAACTATTTTTAAGAAAAACTGTTAAAAGCTTCAAATTAGGATACTTCCGGTTGTTTAATTGTAACCAAAAGTTTTCATTTAGATGTAAGAATGAGGAATACGATTTTTTATTTTTTTTTAATTGTATGTAATATTTCTTTGTATATCAGATATTTTAATTAATAACAAAATAAATACCTAACTAAAAATCCAGGAGTTTTCCTTCTTGTTTCATCTTCGCTTGTAGCAATTTTTTATTATCATTACTTTTAAAATGAAACTAGAAAATCCAACAGAAATAATTATTTACAACACAATGAAAGAATAATTTGAGCCTCAAAGGCATCACGCCCGCATAATTCCAGAAAGCATATTGAGAACTCGTTTCAATTCGCCACTCTGTGGAAAAACGCCTTTGATGTTTGTAATTAATTACAGATGACAGATATCTAAACACTGCTGATTAATATAGCTGGCAACACACAGAGCTAAACTATCCATCTGCATACTTGCATATGGGACATGGTAGGTATTCTTGCTGAACTAGCTAACAAGAAAGCTATGGAATTACTGAAGAAGCTAATATTAAACAAGTGGAAAAAGTGTAACTTTGTAAAGCCGATAATGGAAGAGCACAAATTGTAAGTTTCTCAGAACAATCTGTCAAGTCTATGTATTGAAATTTCTGGTTTGTGGCGTCATATCGTTCGTTTTCTGTCGCGTCATATATTGAGCAAAACGTTTTCGGCAAAATTCAATCAAAGTATGAATTACGAGCCCAACCCGAAATGCATTCTTACCCTCTGACAAAAATATATTCACAACAAGAAGAAATACATTTTTAGATAGCAATAATTAAGACCTATATTTGAGCAATTTTTTTATTTTATGTATTAATAAAGTGTACTGGATTTAAATATAATGTTATTACGCAAATTTATCATTTTAACAATAATCTACGGGCAAATATATGACAACAGACACGTGCTAATTTTTTTAGTTCCAACAGTAAATAATACAATATTTATGTTAGTATTATTTACATGGGCAGATCTAGGAAATGTCCAAGGAGGAGGCGAATTAAGATACTTTAACTTAATTGTTTGAATTAAAACTTTGCTTTGGTTTTTTGATAAAAAAAGAGTCCAATGTATTTTGTTGGCGTTTTTATAATGCGTATACTGAAATTCAATCAAATAAAAATTAAACTAAATTGATTTTTATACCTTATAATTGTCGAAGAAAAATACTTGCAAATATCTTTAGTTAAAATAAGCTATAGTGCTGGTATATTTAGATGCGACGCAGCGTAAAAGTTGTCAACTTGCCCTGTATTATTTCACATCAAGTAATCAAACGACAATATTTACGAGATAAGGAGGGGGCGATCGCCCACATCGCCCCCCCCCCCCCCCCCGTTGGATCCCGCAATGATTATTTATAAAACTGAAGGTAAAGAAAACTGACAATATTCAATTAATTACTATATTAAATTTTATTTTTTTAGTAAAATTATTTGCAAATAATAAATTTTCTTAGGTTTTATAATAATTTATTTGCAAATAAACAATTTGTCTGCATGTGACAAATTTTTCGTCTTTAATAATTTGCAAATATTTTTTATTAAAGTAATAAAATTTAAGATGGCAATTAATTGAGTAAAGTTTTATAGATAATACTAACATAAATATTGTATTATTTCCTGTTGAAACAAAAAATGTTGGGACTTTTGTTTTGTCATATATTTGCCCGTAGATTAATGTTTAAATAAGAAATTTAGTTAATAACATTGTATTTAAATCCAGTACACTTTATTAATACATAAAATAAAAAGATCCCCAGATATAGCCTTAACTATATTGTAATCTAAAAGTTTATTTTTTATTGCTACAGAGGGTACGAATACATTTAGGGCTGGGCTCGTATATACAACAATCAAACTAGTCTGCGCTCTTTGATAGATAAACTATATCAATTGTTTTTATGTATTTGTAGCCAATCATACATTTAAATTTTCGTAATAGAGCGTTCATATTGCAAAAATACATATAGCGTAGTGACCAGCACAGCCGAACATAGGACTTTAACATGTAAAATCAGATTTTCCTAATTTCCTGCTTGCCTTATTATTTTAGGTAAAAGAAGCTTTAAAAAAGGTGTAGAGCATAAAATTATGCATCTGAATCAATAAAAAAAAATAATTTTGTATGCATTGTAACGGAAGAAATTAGGTATGAAAATGTCGAAAATCAACTCAAAAATAGCAATAGCCATATGGAATTGAAACAAATTAAATACAAATGTGTAACGATTTAACTGTCATGTTAGGGTAATTTATTTTTATTAGGTATTACTTCTAATTTCTGTTCCAGTTAACAATTATCTATTAATTTAAATTGATATTTGTTCACTTGAACAGAAATTACAAAATATAATAAAAATTAATTAACCTAGCTTGACAGATAAATCATTAATATTTGTTAATTTTTTGTTTCAATTACATGGCTATAGCTATTTTTGGGGTGATTTTTGATATTTCCATAGCTAATTTCTGCAGTTGCACGGCACACAAAATTAAATTTGTTTATTCATTGCAGAATTTTATATCGTAGACCTTTTATTTAAAGCTTTTTTTCCTAAAATTTTCCTTGTATATTTTATTTATAACAGTGAAGATCGTAATAAAGTTACAACTGCCACTATTATACGCAGCATATTGCTGTTTTATTTGAAAAATAAACACAGCTTCACAAGTTACACCATATGTTACAATACAACTTAAACCTCTTGAGCTTCTACTACGGGGAATTGAAGCAAACTTTTGTAGTCTCTTAAGATATGAATGTACTAAATGAAAACTATCTTTTTGGATTAGCTGTTACATTCTGCACGAAGCTTGTTTGAATATAAAAAATATATTCTGCATTCAAGTTATAAGGAGTAGAATTTTCAGCACAATTAGAAAAGGTAATAATCTGGATGTTCGCGTAAAGTTAAAGGTTTATAATGAAATTTTAGCTTCTCTCTAAAAATTTAATTTACATTAAATACCTTATGGTGCATAAAATGAAATTTTCTTTTCTGCAGTTTATTCTATGCCATTTATATTAATGCATCTAGCTCCTAATTATGCACAAACTGAAAATTGTCGTCTATTAAATGGTAATGAAATTTTCATGCTGAAATTAATTTGCATTTTATTATAATAATGAAATTTTGATTAGTGTATCTCGAATAATTATCACACTACATTAATCAATGGCTCAACAGCTCTTGTAGGGCCAAGGCCCTAAATACTATATGATTGAATAATTTTATCATTAAATATGAATAACGCTATCATAGCATTTTTTTATTCTTTCGCTTATATGTCAGTGTTTGTCAATAAGGTCACAAACGAGATATGTAAACATTTATAAGAATCAAAATATCTGTACGAATAATACAGGTGTTATTTAAATACAACGCTTAACCGAGGGTAGAACTAACCCCATAGATAGTAAATTTAGCAATAATTTTTATTTTACATGTTTCCTACAATAACTGGAACCAGTGGTGAGCTATAAAAAAAATTAACAAATTTTAACAAAGAACTCGCTCTCTGTTTCATAAAAACGAAAACCAGGGATTATTCAAAATTTAACGTCAACACACAGTCAGTGACATATAAATGATAGGCTACCGTTCTACGTTGCAGCTCAATTTAAGTAAAGAAAAGGATTTTAAAATATTGTGTTCTTTTTTGGATAAAATAATAAGAAAAGAAGAACAATAAGGGGCTAGCAAATTTAAAAAAATTCAACAAGGGGCTCGCACTATGAGCCTTCTAACTCTGAAAAATTACGCCATAGTTAAAAAAATTGTTAAAAAGGAAAAAAAAAAAACAATGTGTTCTCTGGAAAACATGTAAAATTTGTCACAATTGACATAGGATAATTTCAAACTTTCATAATAAAAACTACATGTTTATCAATACCGTTGCATGTCTCTACATATTCTCAATTGGTGACGATAATTGACATTTTGAAAATATCAAATAGAGAATATAAATTGTACACTCATGCAAAAAAACGTTTGTCAGTTTTAACACTCAGTATTTTTTCCAGGGAACAAAAAGATTTTTACTTTTTTACAAAATTTTGAATTATGACGTAATTGGTCAGTTTTAAGGGGCCCCAGTTCTTATAGAAAGGATGTAAAACAAAAATTATTGCCAGATTTACGATATATGGGGTTAGTTCTACCATCGTTATACACTTAAATAATACCCTGTATATCGAACTTGTAAGATTCACTTTTCGGGGATACACCACTGGTTTAAAAACGCAGGCTCACAGGCATAAACACTTGACATTCTTAAACACGATAAGAAGAATCTTGGAGAGTTAGTCCGTGTATGTTCTGTCCTATTCGAACGTGTGTGGATGTGCCAATTAATAAAAGGCGAGCAGTTTGCAGTAGATAAAGGTGAGTGGTAAAGCTCACAGTCATTCTAATTATTGTCTACCTTATTAGATGATAATGCACACCTGTAATAATTGTTGTGTTTGTAATGACAATGTGTACTTTATATCAATTAGGGGAACGCGTCCTAGAGAGTCAGACCGAGGCTGACGAGCTTGTGGGTCTGCATAGGACGCCGATAACAGATTAATGCATGTATTACCGCCCACATATTCTTGAAAATAAATAGTTCCATAGTAATTAGCCCAACTTCACATGCAATATACATGAATAGTTCTGACTAAAAGGAAAGAAAAGATTATAGTATAGTACAGTATATTTATAATATATCCGTATTTCAAATTCAATAAATAATAATAATAATAGGATAAAATTAAAAAATATAGCTTTTAGAACTATAAAGGATTATGAAGAAAGTTTCACTTACTCTTAGGAAGCAACCAAAAGAGACTGAGCAACTTTAGGATCAAATAAAAAATGAATCTAATAAGAAAAACCCTATAATTTGTCAAGCCGTTATCAAAGCTACAGCTTTACAAAGTGCGTGCTACCGATTCGACTGTGATTGTTCAGAATCCAATTATTTTTTCTGAAAAATCTCCGAAATCATAAACCCAATTTTTCATCGAGATTCTAGTGGAATTGTACATTCCATTGTCAAATCTCATCAGCTGTGGGCAATAAAAAGCTCACATCGTCGTCGCACAAAAATATCCGATCAATACCAACAAAAACGTTATCGTCATTAGGGAGTGTAACCCGGGATGTTTTCAGAACTGCTGAATTACTCGTACAGAGATGCAGACACCAAACAAGAAACCGACAATTTAGAGGACACTGCACACTGCGCAAAAGGCAGGCACTTTAAAATGGGACCATATATGTGGATAAAGAAGAGTAGTATCCTAAATTTAATCCATTGATCATATATTAATGGCTTATGTTAATGTATAGAAAACCATTCATTAATGACTCCTATTAAAGCATGATTTTTTTATTAATAAACGATTTTAGTGAGTAACCATAGAAACCACATACCATTAATGAACAGTTGTTAAAATTTATGTGTCAAACTTTACTAATCTAAAAAAAATTGTCACGATATAAAATTAGATTTTCCAATTCAGTAAGATACGGTCAACGGAAAAATATTATAACTAACATGTGTATTAATTGGTGATTAATAATCTCAACAATCCGTCAATCATTAATCACCCTTATTAACACACTTGATATTTAATATATATTTATACACCAAGTGAGTTTATTCATGAAAAGAAAGTTTTACCACGAGCCCGTAGGGCGACTGGTTTAAATTCTTTGAGTGAATAAACATTCATAACTCACGGGGTTTATACATTATTTTATTCAGTTTTGACGAAATAATAAGAAAAACCATTATAATATTTAATTTTTACAAAATAAAAATTTAATCAATTAGTAGGTTGTGCATGTCAATCGTCATTGATAGACGTTAAGTCGTTTATTTATAAATTACAAACATGCTTTATTTTCTGTTATTTGTGTCTTGAAAAATAATGAAAATGTTTGATCTGTCTAATAAAGACTGTGGTGAGTTTTATTTTCGTGTCTGATGTTATTTTAAAAGAATTATTTGTTGCAGAGTGAGTTAAAATTCTGTTTTTTAATTCACTTGCAAATAAACTGTTACTTATAGTTATTGCTATGGAGTTAATAATGACAGTTTAAAACGTCAAAATTGAATAAATGACTATTAAATTATAGATATTTTTACCTCTCGCTAAGAGAGGTATTGCATTCATGCTAAAAATCGCATATCCAGATTTTATTGTATAAGCACGTTTTAAGGTCCCTACAATCCGATTTTAACATTTTTACGATGATGTCTGTGTGTGTGTGTGTGTGTGTGTGGATGTATGTGTGTGTGTGTGTGTGTATGTATGTAGGATGTTGGAAGGACGGTTACTCAAAAACTATAAGACTTTAAATTTGTTTAACTACGTATTTCCCAATCGGACATTCATGGGAAGATCTGAAAAGGTTTTGGTAACAATTGGACAACCGGAAGTAGAAGATTCTTGAAAAAAAATCTTCTAAATATTATTTTTTGAAAATTTTTCTTGATAATATTAAAGAAAAATAAATTCTCTTTCTGATAAATTTAAATATTTTTATATATATTCTATAGATTTAGAGATAAAAGGAATATAGTATATAAAATAAACTGTTGTAATTAATTTTACAACCGAAAGGATGCCATGAAAAATAGTTGAAAATTTTAATTATTTGTGACAGATAAATGTCAGTGTCAGAAATAATGAGTAACGAAAGAAAAATTTACTTGGAGAATCCCTTAATTCTTGATCTGTCTCTATTATGGAGATGACAAGTCTAGGTTGAAGGACTTAAATTTGTTTCAAACATTATGGGACAATGTACACCAGCACTGTAGACTAGAGTAACTTTGAATTGCGAAAAAGCTATCAAATTCTTCTCAAGTAAGTTGTAAATATTGACAAAATTACACATCAATATAAGAATAATCGGAGTGCAATCTATCCGTCACTTTATTAAAGGGAATTAGTGTTATTTAGATATAACAAGTATGAAAAAATAAAATGTAAAAGAAGATATGTAAGAATAGATGCACAATCCAGATATATACATTTTAGACCGCCCAAAATTAATGTTTTTACTAGAAGAATATGAAGAGAGAGTAAACAAGGTTGTTCAAATTGAAAATTGCTGTTACCAGCCTAATATTTATATATGGTAAACTCTACTTTGTAATTTATTGTAACATAATTTATGGTAAAATATCTTTATGTTGAGACATGCTATTATTGAATAATAAAGAAGTTTATACGTCATAGATTTATATGAATATATTATTTGTATTTATAAAAATATTCTTTGCTTTATGCATACAGCCAGGTAAAATATACGGCGAGAGGTTATGTGCTGGCCACATCAGATTTTTTATTATTTGCTCTATATATATACCTATTATGTATAACTGCCTCTTTAGAAATTTATACAGGGAATAATTTCAAAATGAAACATATAGTCAATTACTTCCATAGTTACGCGCTACTGACAAAAAATGACAGCAAAGCAATCAATGTTTATTTTAAAATGTAACATACGAGTACAAAATTTGTAGTTATGTATTATCAACACTAATTTCCAATAAATTAGCCTATACACGATTAATAAATATCAAAACTTTAATGTAACACATCTTAACAAAATTTGGCTTACAAAAATTCATAATTTTAATATAATAAATGTTCACACTGACGCAATATCCTAGTCGGTATATTGTAACAAAATTTATTTCTTAAACTGTAATATTGGCTCTGATTAAGAATAGGTTTTATTTATAATGTTGCATTTTAAAATTAACATGTAATACATTTCTGTGATTATTCGACAGTAGTGTGTAACCATGGAAATGTTTGACCATATGTTGCATTTTAAAATAAATTCTCTGTATGGTGAATTTAATAAATTTTAAAATAACTGAAATTTCTTTTACTTACCTATATGAATACTTTGTATTCTATAAAATTTTATACCTAATTATGACATAGGAAACGCAATATTTCCTATGTGATAGTCAATAACTACAGTCTTGACTTTTTATATCCAAGAATTTTAAAACGATCCGTATGAATATACGAATTGTAATAACTAAACTATTTTTAAAAATATCAGTGTTATTTTAAAAGTACCTATGTACTTTAAATGAAACGGTATATCATACATGGTGATTTATACCATTTGTAAGAAACAGTAGTCCGCAGGACAATTTCAGTAAAAAATGACTTATAAACATAAGTTCTAATGCATTTGGTTACTAAACAAGTTAAAATATTATAACTTAATTTTCAAATTTATATGAATTGTAATTGAATATAACATGGGAAAACAAAACATCATATGGACAATAAAACAAAAAATAACAATAAAATAAAGATAAATAAAACATAAACATATATTCTATTTGTTTTATGACGTCAATCCGTCTTTGAATATATTATAACCTTCCGGTTTCCTGTAGAGAATTTAATTCTGCATGATTTTAATCAATGTTCTGGTTCGCACAAGTTGCGGAACGGAAGCTCAAAATACGTCTTAAGACCAGGATCATGACGGTCACTAAATTATACTAGCGACTAGCAAGCATAACGACGGTCACATATACGGGCATTCCGAAACTTTGTGATTCAAATACTAACTTCCAAGTGAATGCAATTTGATTTGGTGCAGAATAATATATGTACCCAAACTCATAATAGTTCGGCCGGTTTACATTTTCAACAAACAAATTATAAAACCTACGCAAATGGTGAGAAATATCTATAAATTTCTTTCGGCTACTTAAAAATATAGATTTTTATACTTACAAAAACTGACTGTGTTACTCAAATATTCCGCCATTTAATACAGGGTTACATCGCTTTTATTAGTAATACTAGTTTTTCATTGTGCTAAAAGTAAAGAGTTTTGGTAAAAGCTAAATATGGACTACAAGATGACCCTTAAAATGCCGGTCGAATTATTATCTCCAGTCATTTGGCCAACAATTATTTAAAGTTTCAAGTTTATATTTAAAGTAGCCGAAAGAATTTTATAGAAATTTCTATGTGACAAGAAGAAGGCAAGTGCAATAACTAATACATAACTTTTTATAACCTCTTCTAAATATTTAAATTTTGTCATAGTTGCTAGTCAAAATTCTATTAAGAAATAATTATGCTTCTTCTATTAATTATCTGTTTAGTCTAGATGCCACCGTTCGAAAACATTTATAGTTTTGACAATTAAGTCTAGAAGTTATTGCAAGCCTACGTGCAGGATTTATATTTTTATATGGATTCCATATACCCTTCAACCCCTCAAAGATAATCGTTTCACGAAGGTGATCACGGTATTATTTAGATAGATAGTGTACATTAGAAACTCAAGTAGACAACATGTAGAGTTTGAGTTTTGGCTCAAGTTCTGCGTAACGCGAGTATTTTGGCCTAATGATACATCAGTAACTTTAGGATTTAGTTATGTTTATTTTAGTCGTTAAAAATAAGTTTAGTGTAAATATTAATCATGTAAATAAAAATTAATTTAAATACAAAGAATGTCTGTATCCATAGTGAAACTGTTCATCAGTTCATCATAGATATCCAAGTGCAAGTGTATGTGTTCCTCCTCACTATAGTCGCGGTCAACCTTCTAAGCGACCAAGAGTTAGTGAAAGTTGTAATCGTTGGAAAAGCAACAAGATCACCATCATCAGAGCATCTATAATAGTTGGAAAAGCAACAAGATTACCATCATCAGAGCTTCTGTAAAATCGTTGGAAAAGCAACAAGATCACCATCATCAGAGCTTCTATAACCCCCCCCCCCCCTCTTGTTACAACTAACTATTTGTGTAAATTTGATATTTTGTTGAAAATGTACACCGGCGGAATGAAATCATTTCAAAAGAAAAAAAATCGTTTTTTTTATAAAATCGTGAAATCCGTCTCTTTTAATAAATATAGTAATATAAAATAACATGAAATATGCGACTTTTCATTTATAAATTTGCTAATAAACTTTCGCGGCTGTAAAATTCGTGATGGCATGATTTGTTACAAAGGCATTCGTCACACACACACACATTCACGGTACACGTGGTTTCCGTTTGTTGTTGTAAACAAAAAACAAACTAACCTAAAATTGTGACAGGTGACAGCAGAGTTAAGAGTAAAGGTATGTAAATAAAAAAATATTAAAATAAATATCAAAAGTTGTATGAAATATGTTTTTGTTCAATCCTGCTATTGAAACTTGTTGTTTCGTACTTGGATACGGAACTTGAAACCTTCTGTTTTATCCACTCAACTTATTTCTTTGGCAACGGGTGGGTGAAAGTCATTACCGAAAATAGGAATAAATTAAAATAGAATTCATAACGTCTATTTATTTATATGAAAATTACCTGCACAGTTATTAAAAACAGCATTACTTAAACTAAACATGTCAGCAAGTAACGTTTCATGTATTTCACCTTCCACAGTAACTTCTATAACATCCTTATTAGTCACCAAGTATTGTCTTTATCCTCCATATTTTCAAAAAATTTATAAGATCTACAGAATGTGACAGCCAAATATAAAACAATGGTAGCAACGCGCGTGATTTGTTAAATTAGTGCCCGTTAACACCAAGGCGTAATGTGCTCCTACAAAACTCTAAAATCTTATATTACATCTTCTAGTTTATAATAAAGAAAACTACTCGCATTTTACTCCTATTCTCGTATATATTCTTGCCCTTGAATTTAACTTTTGCAATATTCATTTAACTTTGCATAATATTCCTGCTAGACTAAGTAAGCAAACAAACGTAATAGTTTCATTTGTATTCGCCATAAATCCTGCTAAGGAAGAATACCAAATACAGACATGTCCACAGCTACAATTCATGCAGGAATTGCATCCTGCGCTAGAACATTGCTTTTTATTCCGCAGGAAAATTAATGGTAGCAGGAGCGACGATGACGGAATAATTAAAAAGTTTGGAAAATATCTCAATTGAATGAAATTAATTTCACGAACTAAAAAATAAAAATTTAAAAATATTAACTGATATTATTTACTCAATCAGGGTTGACTAAACTATGACTAAAATAACAAATTCGGTTGTTTCTTAATCCATAATAGGTGACTAGATTGAAATATAATACAACTGGAGACCTGGGATCTGGCAGAACCACGTGGATTTCACCTTCTGAAAAGTCATTTGTTTTAATTTTCTATGTTGTCAAGTGAAAAATGTGAATTCCAGAACACTATTCCGCTAAAAAACGAAGTATATGGTCCTATCGATAAAATAAATATTTAAGGATACTGTAACTATGGGGTATTCCAAGGCAAGGACTCTGGGTCTCAAGTGCGATTTGGTTACAGAACCTTGAGCAACGATATGTAGTTTTGTTCGTTGAAAAAATAATTCTGAACGGATTAGAAATGATTCCAAGAAAATTGCGGTTTAAAAAAAAATTATGAAAAATATGAAAAATAAAATAAAATTAATTTAATATAAAAATAAAATCCAAGATACTGGTCTCTGAGAGACTAATATGGTATCCTAAAATAATGTTAATGTTTATATTTTTGTCGTTCGTAAATTTTTACTTAAGCGACAAAGTATCACATTCTGCTCTAGATAGTCAAGTAATTATTATAAAACTACGAATTTATTTTTCCATCGAAATTATAATGTTACTATTAGTTACATGTTAGAAATGAATAAATTTGAAATAATAAAAAATCTATGACAATATAAAATAAGGATAAAATAAAATTTAAAATGTTAAATAATGTACAATAATTTATAATTATATTTTACCTAATACTTATGTTATATAAAAACTCCTTTAATCTCGTAACACATTAGAATTATTATTACAATTTTTTTTCTTAAAACCAATTAAATCTAAATTAAAGTACAAAGGTATTATAAAGCTTTTGACGTATCAAAGACTAAACATACAAACGTATTTTGTCGGTATTAAATTGAATATTAAGCTCTGTACCAACCATTATATGGAAAATTAGCGACACTGTACGAATAATAAAATATAACTCACCAAATGATGAGAGAGACAGAAAAGCTGGATTACTCACCTAGAAAAAATACAAAAAATATTAGTAAAATATTAAATTCCACATGTAAAACATTTTCATGAATTACAAATTGAAATTTTTTGTATGCGGAATATATTTTTTTATGTTACACTTAATAATCATTTAAAATTCATTTCAAAATTTAATTACATCATAAAAATTATATTTTCTGCAAAATTATTACAGTATTTTAAGCGATCATAAAATGTTAAAGCTATACATAATTAAAAATGTGACATTTTGTGAAAATGAATCACAAATAAAATTCATGATAGATTTCGTGTATTAATGTTATTAATTATGTATCAGCTTTAATAAATACATTTTTCCCAGTCTTTTTAAAGTGACACTTATACCAGCCCAAACCCATAATATTTCGGCCGGTTTATATATTTAACAAACAAATTATAAAAGTTACGCATATTTCTTTCGACTAGTTTAAAATATATATTTTAAACTTACTAGAACTGAATGTGTTATTCAAGTATTCTGCCATTTAATATTGGCTTACATCGCCTTTATTAGTAATACCAGCTTTAATTCTATTATTTTATCCCTAAGCTCTGCAAATTATTCTGTGAGTCTTGTCCCATATGTCTTGCAAGGTAGGTTTTACTATACGCACTGGATTTTTACGAAGTGCCAAAAAGAAATGGTCTCGGTAGAAGCTACTCCCTATAGAAACTAAGTCTGAACTAGATATATAGTGTATATTTTAAAGTAGCTGAAATAATTTTGTAGAAATATCTAACCACTTGTGTAGGTTTTATAATTTGTTGAAAATATAAACCGGCCGAACTATTACAAGTTTGGGCTCGTATCATTTCTAATACAGCATATATCTGTGTCTAAATGCAACAAAAATTAATGTCTTTTTTACTAAAATGAGATTAGTTGAGTAATTGGTTAAAATCACGCTATACTTTTATGCATAAGAACAATACCAAAATAACATACATATATTGTAAAACAAACAAAACATTTGCATTAATAACCAATCTGGAGAATTACTGACATTTCTAATCAACATTAACAAGCCAGACTGCTTACTAGTATGTATATATGTGTTTTCAGTCGATCGGACTGATCCGATGCAATCTGAAGCGTTCGTCAAGTCAATCGGGTTAATCTGACGCGTTCATAAACTCGCTTAGATCAGTCAAACCGAGCGATCCGATCAAAAGTTGTCATTTCGGATTCATATGCAGTATGCAGGGTTAGTACGGATTGTGCGTGCAAATTTAAAATAGTAAACATTTTAAAAAATGTATTTATTTAAATGTTTCTGATTATAAACATTCCACACTATAGCAAATTCTGAAGAAAATATGGCAGTTTGCACTTTTTGAAGTCTTTATGGGTTATTTCGAACAAATAATTGATCACATGAAACAATTTCTAATCGAAATAATCTAAACAAATAATTCAAGTGGCCTTTCAGTTTCACTTGAGTCGTCGTGTATAAAATTATGTACAACTACAGAAACAAGTTATATTTTCTTATACATTTTAACAAGTTACACTTCTTCTATAACCTCAAATATAAACGTCAAAATCATTTACAGATATGACGCGTTCGTAAAAGCTTCGATAATCGGATGGATATCTGTGACGTCATCGAATAGATCAGTCGGATAGCTCCGAATGACGAAAACACCTTACGTATATAATTTAGTAAAAACAAACTTTTCATAATTCCTTACGAATAAACTCCCTTAGAAATATCGTTGTTTTTAACGTGAATGAATGTATTGTATAGACATGTCTCTGTTCATCAAGTATAAGTGTTTGTTATTATTCATTATGATGTGGAATGCTTTGAAAACCACTGCGTATATTAAATTTTCTGTCCTATTAAAACGCTACGTCGTATTATACCCACTCAACCTCAAGCCCTCAAGACCATTAACTGTTGGAAGGAGGACTGATACACAGCATCAAGAAAACTCTCTCGTGAAAATGCCTCGAGACGATACGCATTATGATGGCAAAATATTGTTAAGAATATTTTAAGTGTACATTATTGATTGGGAGGGAACGAAAACATCTACTCAAATACGCGAAAAAAGAGGGGACAGGGAAATCAACGAAATATACAAATGGAGGGAAGAATCCATTGAAGAAGTAAAAACATATAGGAAGAAAAATAATTTATACCCCTAGGCAGAGAAATAATTGAGCAACAAAACAGTTTGATTAAAAAATCCAATGTGGCCAGCACATGACCTCCCGTCAACTATATGTATTTTATACAAATTATATATATATACAGGGTGTTAATAAAAAAACTTTACACACTTTAGCAGGTGATAGTAGAGATGAAAACAATAAAAAAATTCTAATACACTTAGGTCCAATACTCATTGGTTTTCGAGATATGGAATTTTAAAATTTTTATTTACACCTCTTATGAATGCGATATCGCGTTATCTGCGATAAACGAACAATCGCAGAATACATGTCAATCAACATTTTGTAACAAGCTTAACGAGTCTAACGGTGAAATTACTTATTGCTATTTAAGTTAGTCTTATTTTTGCAATGTTTCAATTTACATGTGCGGAGTACGCCGATATGCATTTATGTTATGGCGAAGCTCATTGAAATTCGCGAGAAGCTAGACGAATTTATCAGCAGAGATATCCTTTGAGGCATATTCCATCTCATCCAACTTTTCAAGAAATCGACCGTAGGTTAAGAGAAACAGGTTGTTTTAAGCCGCCAAAACGAGACAGTGGCCGACTTCGTAGAGTACGTACGCCAAACACCGGAGGCAGCGAATTGTAGACGCCTGCCAACAACTAAGGACTCTAGGTGTTTACGATCAAGTGCGTGAGTCTCTTCGACGACGGCTGCAACTTTGTTTACAAGAGCAAGGACGACAGTTTGAACATCTGCGATAACTTTAGAGTGCGCTAAATGCGTTGTTTGTTGTAGTTTTTTTGTAAAAGTTCTATCTCGAAAACCAATGAGTATTGGACCTAAGTGTATTAGAATTTTTTTCTTGTTTTCATCTCTACTATCACCTGCTAAAGTGTGTAAAGTTTTTTTATTAACACCCTGTATAAATTCCATACCGATAGTTCCTTGGAAAAGATTTTATGTATCCAATAAAAATATTACACGATATATACTACGTAAAATGCATTCGGCACTGACATCTTTCAAATATAATTATTTGAATATATTCAACAACGTTACAGCATAGCTGGCTGATTTATGACAGCTAATCTCTTTATAATTCTTTAACTCAATATTTATTGAATATGGAGGAAAATGTGTAATTAAACCGTATAGACAATAAAATATTCTTTCTTATTTATAATAACATAAAATGTGGAAAAAATATATTTAATTGCGTTTTTTGAAGAAAAATTGTTAAAAACTTCAAATAAGGGTACTTCCGGTTGACCAATTATAACCAAAATCTACTCGGCTCTTCATATGAATGTCAAGAAGTGTAATACGAAAAAATTATAATTTTAGAATTGTAGTGTTCGAGTTATCGCTGGAGATTTTTTTGTCTCAAACACACATACAGACATCATCGTAAAATTGGTAAAATCGTATTCTAGGAATCCTGCAACGTGCTTATTTATTAAAAACTTACCACAATACCTTCATTACCTATAGGTGACGGAAGGAAATACCAACAAATTCGGAAAATTTAAAAATTATTATTATTATTATTAGCTTTTAAATCTTTTTACCCTTTCAATATTATTTATAAAGGCCTTCCATTAATTTCTGTTTCTTGCTTTCCTTTTCGCTTCTTGACTACTAATTTAGTTTCTAACTAGTATTTTTCAATTTCATTCTCCCATGTCTTTTTTGGTCTTCCTCTTTTCTTCATTGGTCTTATTCTTGTTTTCCACACTAGTTTCGTTTATCTGTTTTCAGGCATTCTTGTTAAATGTCCATACCATTCTAATTGTTTTTGCTCTATTACTTTATGAATGCTTTCTATTTGTAAACTATTCCTTATGTGTTCGTTTTTCAATTTATCCAATCTCGTAACTCCTTCAACTTTCCTGAGGTATCTCATTTCGGCTGCTATCCATGATTCGCTACCGTAGATTAGTATGAGTCTGTGTACTGTTTTGTATAATGTTATTTTTGTCTTCTTCGATATGTGTTTGTTATTCAATATTAGTTTATTGATGGCGTGGTAGTTTTTATTTGCTTGTTGGATTCTCATAAAAATAATAAAATTTATTTCACATCTTTCCATTATGTGTTATTTATACATTAATCGTAAAATATGTGCAGTGTTTGCCATATTTCTTAATTATTCCTCTTTGTCAAATAAGCAGATAATTCATATTTATGTCACTAGGTCACTAATTCTGCCACATTTCAAATGACCTTTGGAATTTTAAATCAAATTAGTCTACTGCCCTCTCTGAACAAAAGTAATATTAATTATTTGGGGTTATTAAGAGAAAAATTAATACGGATTAACATCACACATTTCATCATTTTAATAAAGCCGGCAGCGTAGACCGTTAAAAAACGGTTAGGGCCTTTAAATAAATACACGGAAAGGGTTTTAGCCCAGCTTTCCGCGCAAAAGAGCATGGAGGAATAAAGAGTAGGAAGAGAGCAGTGTTATTAACAATGTGAACACGGTTTACGTTCGTTTTCCGATGGCATTTAACATGGACATGAACAACAACAAAACGAATGCCAAAGCTTTCCACTGTATAGAGCTGGATTGTTGGATAGGCTATTCTCAATGGAATTTTGGATAAAATTGCACGTACATGTCAGGAATTTTAAAAATATAGTGTACACGAGCGATGTTTTTACACAATTAATTTGTTGAAGCTTATAGTGCTGGAAATGTATTAATTTGCACAGAAAAATTGACCCAATTTGCAAAATACCTTCATTTACAAAAATAAAGCTTTTTATCACTCTGGTACACGCCTAACCTACTAGACCCTGTTTATTTATCCTAATAAATATGCACGCTTCTTGTAAAAAATAAAATAAATATAAAATAAAATTCTTGTGAAAGACTTGTAGACTATCTGCCCCATATTCCGTAATTTTTAGCATTCTCTAGTAAAAATGCAACACAATCTACGTACGGTATTTAATCTCGTAGGCTTTGTATGCATATGGAGTATGAAAATTCTTCACATTGCGTGCAAGGTTGTTGTTCAACCTCATCTTTTACTCTACCGGCATCGCCATGGGGGCTAAATTTAAACGCCCTGTTGCCGTAACCACATCGTTAGCGCGACAGATAATGCCTACGCAATATGCGTTCAGGAAAAGGACAATTACATTGTTATTTACCTGTTATCTGTCTTTGTCTGCCAGTTCATTTGCACTAAAAGGGTAGAGGTTGTTCAGTTCTAATTCCGCCCTTTTATAGAACGGAATGAAGGTGGGTTGAATTATGGCAAATTGAATACAAATGAGGTAGTTATTGTTCAAATATTTCTGTAATTTTAAAATACTAATTCCCTAATGCATTGCTGCTTATATTTAATTTTTTTAAAACGGATTTAGTCGCAAGCTTGAAATTAATACGCGTCGCCTAATAGGCACCCACAGCTGACGTGGAGATATCACCACAAGAATTATAAACATATATCATTTATGTCATATTGGTTTCTAAAACAACGTTTTTTGGACGATTTATAAAACAAAAAGTGAAACATTAAAGTTCTAGAATTTCTACGACTTTAAAATTTTATTTATGGGGCATTAAATTGTTATTCACCACAGCAGTTTCATCCAAAGTATGTCGAGGAATGTATTTTTCACTAATTATAGCGAATTAGAATGTTAACGAAACCAGAAAAGTTCAATTTCAATCTGTCAAAATTTTACTAGGATTTTCGAGCAAATGCGACTTAGCCTGCTTATACAAAACTAATACTGCTAGGAATTCATGCATATTTCTTTTAATAATTTAAACTAGAAACCAGTATGAAATAAAATTATGTATGTACCTCAGACGAATAGTGTCTTTTGAGCTACTCACAAGTAATTACTGCCTCGGCTACCCGCCTCGGCCGTAAACAACTTGATCATACCTTAAAGATTCACTTTTTATCCTAGATACATAAAATACTATTATATAAAATTGTGTTATTATATTTAAACATTCTACGAATTATTTGTATTTACACATAGTTAAATATAAATATATTATGTATATTATTGCATGAGAAGGTTTATACGATGTCACCTCACAGGCACTCACAACTATAGTGTAGAAAACACTGCTTGTTCTAGAGCAAAAAATATATTTAATTAATATGTACAAAAATTACTACGCAAAGCATCGAGATTTTGCACTATTTTCTAACATTTTTAAACATGACATAATGAACATAAGATGGTACTAGAAGTATAGATTTTATTTTACATAGAAATTAATTGAATTATTAATAAAAAAATCACAAAATTGTGACATTAGTTGTTTTTTTACATTAAACATCATTAATTTAAAATTAATTTTGTGATAATATTAATTTCTTTTAATTTTAAACATATTTTTTTTAATTAACTTTGTTAATTATTAATCCTGTTAATTCTAATAAAGATAATTTATGGAGAATTTCAGGTGTTTCTGTTGTTTATTTATGTGTTGGCCCCCAAATATCTATTAGCAAACATTGTTATCTATTATATTGCAGATTATTTGGTTTTCAGTTTGCTGGCCTAACTAGAATAAAGTGCGACCCGTTTGTTTGCAGCACTAGCTGAAAAATTCATTACGACCTTATAAAAATCGCACAGCTGGAGAGAACGGATATGAAAAATTCTTACACAAAATAGAGAAACCGTTGGTCGCCGGAATATTTAATAATTAAATGGATGATGCAGTATTTCCACTGGAAGTAATATAGATATTTATTAATGCAGAAGCAAAAAAACAAATAAAGAGCGATGCAATTTATTCAATGGAAACTTTGTTTAATACTGTCACTGAGACGGTAGGAAAAAATACGTTTTTAATGTATTCTACGAAGCAAATAGACACTGAATAATGTATACAGTGACTCACAAAATTCTTCGTTCGCCTACAGTTATAAAATTACTTAGCACATAATAATTTTAATATTTAGCGGGATACTCATTGGCTTTACATTTTTCATTAGCCTACACATTGATTTTATTAAATTTATGGAAGGAGAAACGTTTGCCCATTCTTCAGTTAGATTCGTCCGTAGTTTGGGGGGTTACCTATCTAATTCCGACCATAAATTTTCAATAGAGTTGAAATCAGGAGACTGGAGCAGGTTTTTACCTCCCGCTACCCTTGGTAAGGGAGGTATAGGGATCGTGCTAAAAATCGCAAATCGAGATTTTGGTAAATGACCTCATTTTAAGGTCCCTAGAATCCAATTTTAACATTTTCACGATGATGTCTGTGTGTATGTGTGTGTGTGTGTTTGTGGATCCTCTTTACGCTCTATCTCAAATACTACCATTCAGAAAGTTTTGAAATCATGTATTTCTACCTTATTCTAATATGGAAAGAAGCCATTCGATTTTGGTGGCAATCGGATAACCGGAAATGCCAGTTTACTTGAAGCTCAAGATTGTTTTTCTTCAAAAAATACCTTTAAATGTATATTTTTCACAATTTGTTATTATAAAAATTAAAGATTATTCCATTTTCTACAGGTTTACTTTAATACTTTTTTTATATACTTTATGGATAAATTTATAAAGTAATATAAATATCTCGGAGCTTATGTTTTAAACACATCTCCATGGTTACATAGTTCAGCTCAAATGTATGTAACAGACAGTTTTAAAAGGAAAATCGTAAATAGAACAATAGTTTATGGAAAGGAACTTAATTTACATAATTTCTAGCATCAATAAATATGCAGGTATGTATTTAAATAAAGAAATAAATAAATATATTATCACGGCATATTATCCAATGCTGGGTGTGCTAATCTGATTGGTACACACATTTCGGTAATGATGATGACATATTTGTAATGTGCGGGCGTTTACCACAAGAGTTAATTTTATGACATTTAAAATTCGAATTATTTGGCGTTGATCGGGATCGAATCGGATTCCCCTGATTTGCGACCAGACATCAGGCACGCGGCAACGAGACTCCATAGGTAAATGGCGGGAGGTATTGTGTTGGTCAAATCAGATTTTTATAAGTTGTTTCGTTATGTTGTAGAACAGTCAATAAGTTGTATGTTTGGCATCATTATCTTGCTGGAATATATAATCCCCGCCCAGTTCAACTTTATCCTTAGAAGATTGCAAATTTATTATTTCGCGAAGTCTAGTTTACGAATAATGTTGTATATCAATTTTTGTATATAATTTGTTTTCAGCACTATTAGGTAAAGTAAATTAAACATTTTTTAAATTTGATGACTATCATTTAATTCTGAAATATCTAAAGAAGATATGATTCATTTTTTTAATGAATTTCTTTCTTGGAAATCCCTTTTTACCTCTCGCAAAGAGAGGTATTGGATTCATGCAAAAAATCGCATATCCAGATTTTAATGAATAAGCACGTTTTACCGTCTCCACAGTCCGATTTTAATTTTTTTACGATATGTGTGTGTGTGCGTGCTTATGCGCGTGCGTGTGTGTGTGTGCGTGTGTGGATGTTGGTCGAACAATTTCTCAAAAAACTATAATACTTAATATCTGTTTAACTACGTATTCTCAATAAGACATGGGAAGAGCTGAAAAGGTTTTGGTAATAATTGGACAACCGGAACTTGCAGATTCTTAAAAAAATCTTCTAAATATTATTTTTTGAAAAATTTTGTCCTTGCTAGTATTAAAGACGAGTAAATTCTCTATCTGTTACATATAAATATTTTATTATATCTTTTATAGATTTAAAAATAATGAAATATAAGTTATATATCTCACAGCCCAAATAATGTCATGGAAACCAATTGAAAAATTAAAATGTTTGTAACTGGCAGATAAAAGTCGGTTTCAAAAATCCAGAGACATTACTGAAGATTTTTTCTGGGAAGTACATACATTGTATTATTTCTTATTGTATTAATAGTTAAATATTTAAAATTATAGGTATATCACATATACCCTTCAAAAAAGAACATGAATGCTGTTGCTGAACACGCTTTGCAATCTGGCCATGATATTAATCTGAATGGAAACGAAATATTATCTACAATTGTTAATTTCCATGCTCACTTACAGCGAGAAGCGATTGAAATTTACAAATATGCAAAAGAAAATAATCGGAAGGAAGAAGGACTAAGAATTAACAGGGCTTGGATTCCTGCTTTAAAGAAAACAACGCTAAAGGATCCAACAAATTAATTAAATAGAATGGAACAATGCACACCGCTCATTCAAATTTCCAGTATCGTGACTATTTTCGATCTAATTTTCAAAAACAAGTCAAGAATTGACATTATTATTTGTCACCCGTCAAAAAAGGTAAAAACTTTCTTAAAATTAACACAACGTTAGGCGAAACGTTAGGTTGTAAAGCACCTTTTAGACCACAGCCCAACAACCCAAAAAAGAATCAGACTTTCAGTTTTTGTTAGTTTAAAATCTATATTTTAAACTATAGTCGCCGTCAAATAAATATGTACTGATGCTCAACTTTTCCTTCTCCGCACTCTGTCCCTTTGCCCTGCGGTGTTGCCGCTTCTTCATAACATATTGAATTGATAACAGTGCAGAAATCTTCAGTCCATACTGATTTAACAGCAAGTATAGTCGACAGAAATTTGTAGAAATTTTTACCATTTGCGTAGGTTATGTAATTTGTTTGTTGAAAATATAAACCGGCCGAAATATTATGGGTTTGGGTTCGTATATGCCCCTAAGGTTTGTACTCCAAGTTGTGAAACAGCCCGTATATAATAAAATAAAAAATATGTACATTGTTTATGGATTTTTAATACAAATAAATGAACATAAAATAGGACTCACTACATATTTTTTTGTATCATACATAATTGTTAAATATGCGATTATTTTTTTCAGGAATTTATTGAAAATATTCACATCATTGCAAATATGAATTGAAATTAAATTTTCTCTCCATTCAACTGGCCACTAATGAATGTAGGTCAATCATTACTTGTTTTAATTCTATAAATTCGAATAATTGTAATTGACTTTTAGTGATCGCTATAACAAATTTAATTTATAATTTTCATATGAACGATTAAATAATTAATGGGTTTGTTTTGAAACAAGTTAAATTCATGTATATAGGGGAGAGTGAAACGAAATATCTATAATTTGTGTCATTAAATATTAATTTTCATTTGTAAATAGGTAGGTAATATCTCTGTTTCTTTAAAAGTATTTATGTATAAATGAATAGTACATTTCAAATTTTGTTTTGACGGAAATGTTATTTATATTGATTTGCCATTAACATTAATATTTAAGAGAATCTATAATATATATATTATAATTCAGTTTGTATTTTATACGTTCTTTTTCATTTAATGCAGAAAAGTTATTAAAGAATATAATGTTACATAAATTTCAGTACATGTACTATAACTTCGTAAATACAATTCCATACATTAAAAAATATGTTATGGCCACCATATAAGCTCTCGCCATATCCATTTTATGTTACTACTATATACAGGTTGTTCATTTTAAGTGGTATATACTATTGCTATCTCCAGAACTATAAGAGCTACGAGGTCAGTTAAATTAGCAAACAATTTCTATATTATATGACTATTAAAACAAGCGAAGTGATTCTCAAAATACGGGGTGCAACTTCCTTATTTTAAATGATAACCTTTTTTTTTGCTTATTCGATTCAGTATTTTTTTCTGAATTCAATGATATTCATATGTAATACCCTAATATTACAAAATATTTGAGAAAAATGTAAAATGAAAAATGTATAATTTTTGTCTATACCAAAGAGTACTATGGAAGAAAACAAATCACTAAAACAATTATTAATATTATTTTTGTCAAACTTTTGAAGTGTACTTCTATATTTTTGTATTCTAACAACAAAATGAATAATTTTTCTCATAATGAGTAGATATGTAGGAAGTATACATTTTATGTAGAAAAAATTCCAATGCAGCAGTAGAATAATCACTATTGGAGTACTGAAACCCTGTATTGATTCGTGAAAAAAAAATTCAAAAAAAATCAGTGTTAATGTTTGGTGCGGCATTTTTAATATTTTTTCACATATATGATTTTTACGATATATTCTAGATTCTAGAAGATATTTTAGATGGTTTACCACTAAACCTTCTAAGAGATATTCACTTTCAACAAGACAGCACCTGCATACAATTTTCGTCAGTTTACAGAATAACTCAACGAAATGTTTTCTAACAAATGAATAGGTACTAACGGAGGTGCGTGAACTTGGCACATAAACTGTGGGTGCAAATTCTGAAATTTTGCAAATATTTTGCACCTAATTTGCACCTATTTGCACCCTAAAAATTTTTTAACTACCTTTATTAGTTCAAAAGTTATAAACAATTAAACTTTTTTGTGCCAACTTCACGCCAGCACAAAGAAATATTCGGAATCAAAATTTTTATTTACCAATAATTTGCACCCAATTTGCACCCATTTGCACCATCAAAATATTTTTGTTATCTTTTTAAATAAAAAAGTTAATAACAATTACTTTTTTAATTGCCAGCACAGAAAGTGTTCACATTTGATAATTTTTTACGGGAATAATTTGCACCCAGTACAACAAAATTTGCACCCTAAAAATTATTTCCCTATCTTTATTATTTCTAAAGTTATAGACAATTACATTATTTTTGTGATAACTTCACACGACCGTACATCAAAGTCATTAATTATGGATTGTTATAAGGGTGCAAATTACGAAAGTTATTTATTGTTATTAACTAGGATAGGGTACAATTTGCACCCTAAAAATAATGTCCTTTTAACATGTATTTATTTAAATAATTGCGTTCAAATGTAGGAATATGAATTACATCGGTATATATATTGCAACAATGTCATTTATTATGGAATGTTATGAGGGCGCAAATTACGAAATTTATTTATTATTATTAACTAGGGTAGGGTATAATTTACACCCTAAAAATTATGTCATTTTAACATGTATTTATTTAAATAATAGCGTTCAACCGTGGGAATATGAATTACATCGGTATATATTGCAACAGTGTCATTTATTATGGATTGTTATGAGGGTGCAAATTACGAAATATATTTATTATTATTAAGTAGGGTAGGGTACAATTTGCACCCTATAAATAATGTCATTTTAACGTGTATTTATTTAAATAATAGTGTTCAAATGTAGGAATATGAATTACATCGGTATATATATTGCAACAATGTCATTAATTCTGGATTGTTATAAGGGTGAAAATTACGAAAGTTATTTATTGTTAATAACTAGGATAGGGTACAATTTGCACCCTATAAATAATGTCATTTCAACATGTATTTATTTAAATTATTAATAGGGTTGAAGGTCAAACATATTTTTCATATTAAATTAAATCTTTTTTATTGAACAAATGTCTAATGATAACAATAATAGTGAAATACATATGTTTCTCTATACCTACCAAATTATAAATACTTACCGCTTTTGTAATTGTGTGTAAAGGTATGTTTTATTAGGTAAAAAATGAAAATAAACAAAAACAAAATAAATAGAATATTTATTAAATTTCAAATTCAACTTACAAAAATATTATACATATGCATGTTAATTGCAAAGTGTATGTTAATAAATGAGCTGTTACACTACAGTATTTCTTAACATTTTTATATTGATCACACTGGTCATCGTACAACTCCCACATCGAATCTAGACAATAAACATAGTTCTAATATTTAAAGCATATTTCTTGCTAATTTATTGCTCATGTTTAAAATGTATTGCTCTTGCCGATTCGAAGAAAATTGATGTGAGCTAGCTTAAAGACAAGCGGCTCACAACCAAAAATTAAAAAAAAGCCTGTCGCAAGACAGAATACGATCTGTTATAATTTATTGCTCTAATTAAAAATTTATTGCTTGCAAATAATGAAGGTTTTCGTTACACAAATTGCATACAAGACGTTTTAGCGTACTAAATGAATATCTGACATCAAAAACTGCTTTTCTACGGAAATTATACTTTATCGTCTGTCATTATTAGTTTTCAATAATATTTACGCGTGTGAGCTGGAGCTATAAATTATTTAAGGGGCGCATTTAGCTAAAACTCCAATTTTACAGGATTACCTCGCAACAAAATCTATCTGTCGCTATAGAGCATTTCAAAAACTGTTTGCCTACGGAAATTATACTTTCTCGCAGGTCACAAATTAGTTTTCAACAATATACACGTGTGTGAGCTGGAGCAATAAATTATTTTAACCGTGAATTTAGCTTAAACTCGACTTTTACAGAAATATTTCGCAACGAAAATTATCTGTCGCTATAGGGCACTTCAAAAATGTTTTTCTAAACTAATTTATTGCTCCAGCTCACACACTTGTATATTGTCGAAAACTAATTTGAGATCTGTGAGAAAGTATAATTTCTATAGAAAAAACATTTTTGGAGTGCCCTATAGCGACAGATAATTTTCGTTGCGAAATATTTGTGTAAAAGTCGAGTTTAAGCTAAATTCGGGGTTAAAATAATTTATTGCTCCAGCTCTAACACGTGTATATTATTGATAACTAATTTGTGACCTTAGAGAAAGTATAATTTCTGTAGAAAAACATTTTTGAAGTGCCCTATAGCGACAGATAATTTTCGTTGCGAAATATTTCTGTAAAAGTCGAGTTTAAGCTAAATTCGCGGTTAAAATAATTTATTGCTCCAGCTCACACACTTGTATATTATTGATAACTATTTTGTGACCTGCGAGAAAGTATAATTTCCGTAGGCAAACAGTTTTTGAAATGCTCTATAGCGACAGATAGATTTTGTTGCGATCCTGTAAAATTGGAGTTTTAGCTAAATGCGCCCCTTAAATAATTTATTGCTCCAGCTTACACGCGTAAATATTATTGAAAACTAATAATGACATACGATAAAGTATAATTTCCGTAGAAAAGCAGTTTTTGATGTCAGATATTCATTTAGTACGCTAAAACGTCTTGTATGCAATTTGTGTAACGAAAACCTTCATTATTTGCAAGCAATAAATTTTTAATTAGAGCAATAAATTATAACAGATCGTATTCTGTCTTGCGACAGGTTTTTTTTCTTAATTTTTGGTTGTGAGCAGCTTGTCTTTAAGCTAGCTCACATCAATTTTCTTCGAATCGGCAAGAGCAATACATTTTAAACATGAGCAATAAATTAGCAATAAATGAGCTTTAAATATTAGAACTATGTTTATTGTCTAGATTCGATGTGGGAGTTGTATGATGACCAGTGTGATCAATATAAAAATGTTAAGAAATACTGTAGTGTTACAGCTCATTTATTAACATACACTTTGCAATTAACATGCATATGTATAATATTTTTGTAAGTTGAATTTGAAATTTAATAAATATTCTATTTATTTTGTTTTTGTTTATTTTCATTTTTTACCTAATAAAACATACCTTTACACACAATTACAAAAGCGGTAAGTATTTATAATTTGGTAGGTATAGAGAAACATATTTATTTCACTATTATTGTTATTAGACATTTGTTCAATAAAAAAGATTTAATTTAATATAAAAAATATGTTTGACCTTCAACCCTATTAATAATTTAAATAATTACATGTTCAAATGACATTATTTATAGGGTGTAAATTGTACCGTACCCTAGTTAATAATAAAAAATAAATTTCGTAATTTGCACCCTCATAACAATCCACAATAAATGACATTGTTGCAATATATATACCGATGTAATTCATATTCCTACATTTGAACGCTATTATTTAAATAAATACATGTTAAAATGACGTTATTTTTAGGGTGCAAATTGTACCCTATCCTAGTTAATAACAATAAATAACTTTCGTAATTTTCACCCTTATAACAATCCATAATTAATAACATTGTTGCAATATATATACCGATGTAATTCATACTCCTACATTTGAACACTATTATTTAAATAAATATATGTTAAAATGACATTATTTATAGGGTGTAAATTATACCCTACCCTAGTTAATAATAATAAATAAATATCGTAATTTGCACCCTCATAACAATCCATAATAAATGACATTGTTGCAATATATATACCGATGTAATTCTTATTCCTACATTTGAACGCAATTATTTAAATAAATACATGTTAAAATGACATTATTTTTAGGGTGCAAATTGTACCCTATCCTAGTTAATAACAATAAATAACTTTCGTAATTTTCACCCTTATAACAATCCAGAATTAATGACATTGTTGCAATATATATACCGATGTAATTCATATTCCTACATTTGAACACTATTATTTAAATAAATACACGTTAAAATGACATTATTTATAGGGTGCAAATTGTACCCTACCCTAGGTAATAATAATAAATAAATTTCGTAATTTGCACCCTCATAACAATCCATAATAAATGACACTGTTGCAATATATACCGATGTAATTCATATTCCCACGGTTGAACGCTATTATTTAAATAAATACATGTTAAAATGACATAATTTTTAGGGTGTAAATTATACCCTACCCTAGTTAATAATAATAAATAAATTTCGTAATTTGCGCCCTCATAACATTCCATAATAAATGACATTGTTGCAATATATATACCGATATAATTCATATTCCCACGGTTGAACGCTATTATTTAAATAAATACATGTTAAAATGACATAATTTTTAGGGTGTAAATTATACCCTACCCTAGTTAATAATAATAAATAAATTTCGTAATTTGCACCCTCATAACATTCCATAATAAATGACATTGTTGCAATATATATATATATACCGATGTAATTCATACTCCTACATTTGAACACTATTATTTAAATAAATATATGTTAAAATGACATTATTTATAGGGTGAAAATTGTACCCTACCCTAGTTAATAATAATAAATAAATATCGTAATTTGCACCCTCATAACAATCCATAATAAATGACATTGTTGCAATATATATACCGATGTAATTCATATTCCTACATTTGAACGCAATTATTTAAATAAATACATGTTAAAAGGACATTATTGTTAGGGTGCAAATTGTACCCTATCCTAGTTAATAACAATAAATAACTTTCGTAATTTGCACCCTTATAACAATCCATAATTAATGACTTTGATGTACGTTCGTGTGAAGTTAGCACAAAAATAATGTAATTGTCTATAACTTTAGAAATAATAAAGATAGGGAAATAATTTTTAGGGTGCAAATTTTGTTGTACTGGGTGCAAATTATTCCCGTAAAAAATTATCAAATGTGAACACTTTCTGTGCTGGCAATTAAAAAAGTAATTGTTAATAACTTTTTTATTTAAAAAGATAACAAAAATATTTTGATGGTGCAAATGGGTGCAAATTGGGTGCAAATTATTGGTAAATAAAAATTATGATTCCGAATATTTCTTTGTGCTGGCGTGAAGTTGGCACAAAAAAGTTTAATTGTTTATAAGTTTTGAACTAGTAAAGGAAGTTAAAAAAAATTTAGGGTGCAAATAGGTGCAAATTAGGTGCAAAATATTTGCAAAATTTCAGAATTTGCACCCACAGTTCATGTGCCAAGTTCACGCACCTTACTAACGGTCCTATTCCTTGGCCTGCCAGATCTCCCGTTTTAAGCCTCTTAGATTTTTACATATGGGGTATTTAAAGGATAAAATTTATGACTTCGTTCACAATATTTTAAACGAATTAAACAGTAATATTGAATTTGTTCTTAATAGTGTTGACGGAAGAACACTGCGATTTAGTGGGAAATAGTTTATTAAGATGATTACAACTTTGTAATCATGTAAATGGTGGCAATTTTGAAGAATTTTATAAATTATTTGTCTTCACATTGTATCTTGTTTATTAACTAATAATTATTGACAAATTAAAGAAAATTATTATAGTTCTTGCAATTATTTCTGCATTTGATTTATTTGTTTTCTTCCATAGCACTCTTTGTATATGTAGGCATATTTAAATAAAAATAATACATTTTTAATTTTGCATTTTTCTTAAATATTTTGTAATAGAATATGGATATCGTTGAATTCAGAAAAAAAATACTGAATCGAATAAGCAAATAAAAAAATAGGTTGCCATCAAAAATAAGAAAGTTACATCCCGTATATTGAGAACCATTGGTCTAAAATAATTCTTGTTTCGCTCATTTTAATAGTCTTATAATATAGAAATTGTTTGCTAATTTAAACGAACTCGTAACTGTTATAATCCTCGAGTTAGCAATAGTGTACCACTTAAAATGAACACCCTGTATATATATATATATATATATATATATATATATATATATATATATATACAGGGTGAGTCTAGAAAGACCCCCCCCCCCCCCTTTAACTTTTTTATTGTAGGTAATAGAAAAAAATGGCTCATATAAAAGGTTTATTATTTTAAGTATACTGTTTTATGGTAGATGTAAATATTTTTTTATAAAGTCAGTTTTACAAGATACAACTATCAACTTTTATTTTTTAAATAGCAACATATAATTATTTTACTAAAATACAAACCTCCATTTTTTGTCTTTTCAACGATATATTAATTTTTGTTAATGCATTTGAAAAATTCGAGAAAAATAAGATAATTGAGATATAATAGAAATAATTTTTATTCAAATATTTTAGGGGGCTATGTGAAAATAAACAAAATATAACTATGTTAATATCAATAAAGTATATATTTTTTTGTTTGATACTTATTTATTATTACTTACTTATTATTTACTTATTTATCTATTTATCTATTATTAATTTTGTTTCAGGTGGATAATTTAATGTTCTTTAATATTTGAAATTACATAAATTTACAAAAAATAATATTTAGAAGATTTTTTTTAAAGAAATTACTACTTCTGATTGTCAAATTGTTACCAAAACTTATTCAACTCTTCCCATTAATGTTAGATTGAGGAATCCGTAGTTAAACAGATCTTTAGTTGTATAGAATTTGAGAAATCATTTATTCAACATCCACACACACCCAGATATTGTAAAAATGTTAAAATCGTACTCTAGCGACCTTAGAACATGTTTATTCACTAAAATCTAAATTTGCGATGAATTAAATACCTCTCTTAGCGAGAGGTAATAGTTTAAAAATATTTATTGTCATCGTCAAAATTCAACTTCAATCTATTTGTATCTTCTGATTCTTTGGTGTTTGCTGCTCTTGGTTTAATCTTATCAAAGTCGTGAAATACCTGCGAAGCAGTTGTGGTGTTCTTATAAATTCTTATTCGTTTCAAAGCAGCCGCCTGTAAAATTCAATTTTGCTGCAGATAAAAAGCCACGTCGGAGATGACAGTTACTGTAATGCATGTATGATGTAGACTCACTTGTTTTGTATTTGTTGCAATGCTAATACATATGTGTTTACAAGTTTACATACTTTGCACGATATGCGCTTCTCACGGCATCAAGACGTAGCAAAGAAAGAAAGACGTCAAGCTGGTAACAGACGCTGAAAGATTTTCTGTAATTGGTTTTCCTTTCAAATAAAAGAATATCATCATTATCACATTATTATATTGTTGTTTTTTCTGTTGATTGATTAGAAATTAATATAGAGAGTAACTTACAGCTACTGTCAGGACAAAAGGTCATAAGTCGATTTTTTTCAATTATTGCGTTTGGATTAAATTTGGTATCTAAAACGTACAACTAGATCCTTTCAATCGTATTTACCCATGCCTATAAACTATAAAGATAGCCTTGTTCGCAGACATAATTATGTAGGTAGGTACATTGAAATTCCAAATTTAATCCAAACGAAATAATTGAAAAAATCGATGGGACAAAAGGTCATAATGTATTATGCCCAGTTGCACCATTGACCCTTAAAATTTAAACTTAGTTTTATTCAGTGAGACTAATAAATTGATGTTAAATCCAATGGCTCACGGGCTGACACGTGACCCATAGTTTGTAGACTGTACTTTGCCGTTGGCGGTAATTTGAATATTAGTGTTCTGTGGGTGTAACCATAAAACTGACGTTTATGGCCGTATTATGGTCAAAACTACAAGTTTAAATATGTAAAAAAAGCTTTTGTGGCCATCACAATACCTCTCGCCCTTTCCATCGTGGTATATACATATAAGTATTGTATTTAACATTTCATGTAGACACAATAAATTCTAATTACACGTAATCTTTATATGTATGTATTTTCTATAATTTTAAATTCATTCTATGAGCAAGTTTTCTCCATTTCTTCCAAATGTTCCAGATTTTTCCAATTCATTAACGGGATTGGCGGTATTTCTGAAGGGTTCATGTAATATACCTATAATTTTAAATATATAATTAATAATACAATAAGAAATATTAAATATCGTTCCCAGAAAAAGCCTTCAGTACTATCTCTGAATTTTTGACACTGATATTAGTGACATTTATCTGTCAATTACAGACATTTTAATTTCTCAAGTAGTTACCATGGAGATTTTTGGGCTGTGAGCAGGTTATGAGATTTACTACAACAGATTATTTTATAGATTATATATCTCTATCTTTAATCTATAGAAGAGGTATAATAATTTTTTTAAATGTGTCGGATAGAGAATTTTGTATTTTAATATTTGTAATAACATACATTTTCAAAAAATAATATTTAGAAGATTTTTGTTACAATACTACTACTTCCGGTTATCCATTTGTTACCAGAAGCTATTCAACTCTTCCCATTACTATTAGATTGAGGACTCCGTACTTACATAGGTCTTTAGTCTTATAGAATTTGAGAAATCGTACCTACAACAACCTCACACATACACACACAACCACACACACACACACATATACACACACACACACACACATATATATATATATATATTTCCAGTAAAATTGTAACACAAACATACTATGTCAATTGCACTTGACACTGACATTTTTCAATCAAAATTTTCTTAATGCAGTAGCTGGTTCCATGGTTAAAGCATAGCTGGATGCTTTATGAAATTAATATTTTTAAAAAATTAAATTATATCCTATATAGAATTAAATATTGCTTAATATTTATAACATTAACAGCGCTAATAATAAATAATTTCCTAGTTCCAGATTAGGTATTCCGAGAATATCTCTTAACCCTATGTTAAAATAACGTTTATGGAGAGTATATTCTAGAGTTAAGTCTTATTCCATGTTTATTATTATACAGTTGTGGGTTAAGCTTGTAATAAATGTGTTAAAAGAAGATTATTCTGAATTTAATTACTATTTATAATTACCGTTGTAAATGTGAAAAAAAAAATGTTTAACAGCGTTTTTCAAGAAAAACTATTATAATCTTTAAATGAGTATACTTCCGATTGAGCAATTATAACGAAAATCTAACCACGTCTACGTTTAGATAAAAGGAAGACGGATACGTAAAATTTGTAATATTTGAAATTTAGTATTGGAGTTATCGCGGCCGAAATTATAGTCGCACATATATACACGCTACGCGCGAGCACACACAAGTACACACACCCAAAAAAAAGCGCGTGGCCTCACAGGTATCTTCATAAAAATAGTTAGATCGTATTGTAGGGACCTTAAACGTTCGTTATATATTACCACCTTATTTTTTGACCAAACACAATACCTTCCTTTCCTTCGAAAAGTAAAAAGTAGTTTAACATCAAGTAGAAACATGCAACATTGTGTAATTCTTAATAGGACACACATTTTCTTTGAAAATCAACCAAACTTGAATGAGAAAAAACTTAATAACGAACTGCCCATAAATATCTCTGTCTTTCTATAATGGTACAACGTAAAAGAGGTAGAGTTAAAGCCATGTAATGATTCTCTTTCTGCAGGAAAGCTCCGTTGACAGAGTCCTAATTTATGTGAGTTCCAATAATTCAAATTACCGGATGCGGTGGTGTAAAGGAAGCGTTTAACATTCAGTTCTTTGGTATTTTTTACTCAGTGCAAATGTTTTCTATAAATCAGCCGATTATATCGAAGACCATAAATCTCTAGCCTACATTTTTAACCTTTTCAAAACATCTCAGGTGCGAGTTTTTGTATTTTATTTGCGATAAGAAGCGCATACTTGAATGAGCGTACTTGAAGACGTTTTATGACAGTTTTAGTACTCTACTGATTATGTTTTATGTATTTTCAGCAAAATAATTTTCGAAAGAAATTACAAGAGCGCTAAAATTACATCTTTATAAAACTTTGTTACTATGGATAGTACGAGTAATTTAAAATGTAATGCTGCACGTTCATTTACTCCGGAAAGTAATAAAACAAAGTATAATAGGTGTTTTCTAATGTTTCTCATTTCTTTTATATACGACATTAAATAGCATGTATACAAGAAGTAATTACATTGTGTTACATATGTACGAAAGTATATTCAAAACGAAGTCAAAAATACTCGGTTATACGGTTATCCTATTAACTGGTTACTGCGGTTTACAAGAAATAGAGAATCGCAATTAATCGGGTGAACTGTAAGTAACGTACATACACATGTGCATAAATTACTCTCCAAATTTTATTACTAAATACGGTTTAATCTAGTTGTCACTGGACATAATAAATACATAATAGATGTTTTATATTATATCATGTTATAATTGCTAGAAAAAGTTTTAAAAGATGCTACACGAACTTGAAATATGCAAATCTATGTATAGGATAGTTGGATAGATAACTGAAACGTGAAATTTTTAACATTGTTGGAGATCAAAATATTGGACCGAACTATACGAGAATGTGAAGAAAGTCTCGTATGTATTAATTTACCAAAAAGTGGGCGACCAGCTGTTGCCCCAAATTCGAATTAACAAACTCATTCAAAGTGCTTAAGACCAAGTTAGGACGTCATCGCACAAATTAACTCGACAATTTAGAATTTTAAAGTGATTGTTAGCAGAACTTTGGTTAGAAAAGATATAAAATTTCGGAAAAGAAATAATATAACTAAATAGATTGCGACCTAGCTTGAGCGAATCTCCAGATGCTGCAGAGCCAACATTTTATGGATAACAGATAGAGAGTATAACCCCAATGTTCAGGCGCAATTGATTGAAGACTTTTACGCATTTCTTAGCTGAAAATTATACAATAATGGCTGGGAATACCAATACGAACAACAGTTAAAGACAGAAATATTTCTGACGATCGGGGAAGTATATTTAACATCGTCTAGAGACGAGACAAGGTATTAAAAAACATTTACATTTCTTATCTATATTTTTTACCGAAATAAATACATCATGTTTTTGATTCTGTTTAAGTAAAAGTGTAAATTTTCAAATATTTCTGAATAATGATCCCTTATTATTGAGATAAGATAGTATTTTCTGTATACGAGTATGAATGTTGCAAGTGATAAGTCTGTGGTACAAGGTCAGTCATTAAAGATATTTCGTTTTACCTTGAACAGACAAAAATAGCTGAAATTTTACCCATAACGCACATATATCTAAGAAATTATTTTCAGGAAAATATAACATTGACCAAATATATTTTCGAAAGATAATAGTAAATTTCTAAGAATTGAGTCGGCTATAGATTTTGATAACAATGTCTAGCCATGCTCCGTAGGAATGCTTGGTACTCGGTTCATTGTCGACACGAAGGTCGCACATGTCACATGTCAAAGAAGGTAAACTGGAATTCCAAGATGCGTGTTATAACGAGCCCCGTTGGCTTACCAAGTATAGTTTGGTTACAATTATTTGGCGGTTGGCTTCTCAGCAGGTATTCCGCAAGAGGATTAAATAAATTTATGAGGCCATACTTACCAGGGTAGTATTTAATAATATTTTGTTCACTTGAGTTTTTCATAAACGGATGCAAATAATAACAAAAAGAGAAGAAATTTTGCTGGAAACCAAATACTTATTTTATTTTGATACGTTTACAATATAAACACTTGTTGACAAAAAATTACCCGCATCATTTCTGTGTTTTTTGAGAGGTACACCTTGACTAATTATCCTTCTAACTGTAGTACAAGGCACTTTAGTCATTTCTGCAGTTTTTGATATTGGCGCACTCTCGTTATCGTCACTTTTTAAAAAGTTAAACATATTCAGAACTATTTGTTTTGCATCGACTGATAAATGTTTGTGTTTTTGATTCGCGGTTGTGGTATTTTCTTCAAAATTTTCGTTCGAAGGTTGTAACATTTTCAATGTTCACTGCGACAATGCTGTTGAACTCATTAGAGTTTAAAATGTCGTTCTAGAGAACAACTAAAACGGTATTTATAAAAAAAATCCTACGTAATAGTTTTCTGAGACACTGTATTGAAAAGATTACGTTGCTAAAAACAACCGAAATCCAATCTCGAGAAAGGAAATGCAAAAATTACTATAATCCGCTCCTGAATACAATTAAGCTTAATACCTGCTGAGAAGAACCAGCCTTTTTCATTAGAAAGTTAAGTCAATCGCCAAATAATGTTAACCAAACTATAACAAGGCAGCCTCGACATGTCCCTGCGACGCGAGTAGGCTTGCCTCCTTTGACTGGTACCACTTTTACGTACGAGAATTTAGTTAAATCACTATGGAACAGTGATACATATTCGGATTTAATTTCGAAAGTAAATTCTGTTGTAAGATATGATACTATTATATGATAAAAATCATCGTTTTACTCAGGCATGTGGAAAAATAAACAGATTAAAAACATTTTATTTTCATGTTGCTTTGGGCCTTCGGCTGTCAATCGCATTCCTGCAGCTTTGATCAATGTGACACAGGCGCATTCGCCGAAATGAATTTATTCCTTTGCCAAGAATTCCCCCAGACGCCCAGACATTATTCCTACGCACACTGGGATCCGAACGGAGAACATCCAATGGCGCAATTTGTAAGCTCAAAGGATTTTTCACGGTGGTCTCTTGTTGCTGAGTTTTATAAATATCACAGTTTCCAGCGATTGATGATTATATTGAACGGGGATACAGGGATGTTTGTTTGGTTTATCCCCAATCCTTTCTCAAATAGAATCATGTCATCCGATCTCCACCAGAAATTCTTACACTATAAAGTGGAATGAAATATGGTGACAGACTGGAATATCAGATGATATTCACTAATTTCATGGAAAATATTTCTTTCATGACCGAGAATCAATTGAAAAACAATTTCACCGTTTTGCCACTACAGAAAAATGTGTACATTATTCCCGTACAGGAGTAGACAAGTAATGAAATTTAAATCATTCAATTCTGGATTCGTGGCGTAACAATTTCAAGACTGCTACATTATTTCTTGCTCTTCTTTAAAACTTAAACTAAATTATAATTATTGAACGCAAGTTTCAAAAAACGGTCAACAAATATCTCGTGTCTTTTGAAAGGATTTAATGACTACTACGAGCCTAGGTTCATAATAATTCAGCAAATTATAAAACCTACACAAATGGTGTGATATGTCTACAAAATTCTTTCGATTACTTTAAATATAGACTTAAAACTTACAAAAACTGTGAATCAAATGACGGGTGATAATAGTGCGACCAGAAATTAATAGGTCATTTTCTAGTCCAGATTTATTTTCTACCGTGATCCTTTACTTTTGATACAATATAGAAAATTTCGTAAAAATCCAGTGCATACAATAAAACTTACCATACAAGACATATGGAACAATACTGTAATAGAAAAATGTGTAGGGCTTGTTGATGCAATGCTAAAGATTATATGACCCGTATTCAGCATGCGTTCTTAATGACGTATTTAGGGTGTTCTTATGGGTCGATTCTGTTCACATCTGCAAGTCCTACAGATCTGTAAATCTGTCAAAACGTGACAAAAACACATCTATTCTTGTTGATTAATATAAAATTATACTTAAAAGTGCCAGCTTTCGTTGCGATTTTATTCATTATTTACAGATTTACAAATCAGTATGACTTACAGATGTGAACAGAATAGACCCATTAGCTAGGATCAGACTTACCGCTAAGGATGATTTTAAAAAAATTCATATTCAACAACTGTTCCTAAGCGATACTTTGTTATGTTCAGTAAAAAATATAATCACATGTGGCAACAGTGCGCTTCTATTTTGACTTACGTCAAACGTTCGGTACAAAATTGAATTTAAATAATTTCTAATGGTAAAATAATATTATAGAAGTTAATTACATACAGGAAAAGAACGTTCCTTTCATAAAAGCTTTGATTTGATTACTTTTACCGATAATATTTTTATAGGTTATGTAATAAGAAAGACAAGAAAATGTTTGCTGCGAGAAGAAAATGATTATTGTAAAGTTTAGTTGTGAAAAATCTTCAATAATTAAATCTAAAGATCTAAATCTAAACATACAAAAAAATAATATCTCACGGTTTTGATAGTGAACCGAAGAATATTAGAAGGAAATATCATCAATATTTTAAATCTATCATTTTTTTCGAAGAATCGAAAGTTTAATTTAAACTTTAAAGCGTGTGTTTTTTGCAAATTTATGGGGGGGCACTGAAATATAACTTTGCACAAAGGCGCCTTTTACCCATGGAGCAGCACTGTATATTACTATGTTGAATAAATAAAAACGTTACAATTATTTATCATAATATCTTGGAACTTAGAACTATGAAGACTTGTATAAGGACTATTATATTATATTTATTTATTTTTGAATTCTACATCTTTAAAATCTTTTGAAAATTACGTTGCGGTAATTTATTTATTGGAAATGTCTCCCTTACATCAATGACATTTTGTATCTGATTTATAAATTCTGCCATTTTTGTGGTTAGGTATGACGATGAAAACGGTAAGCATAGTTCTTAAATTTCGATCCTAAACAATTGCATCTTTACGAGATAAGAAAGGACACTTACAGGACTATTCTGTAAGCATCGTTATGATGTAACGAATCGTTAAACCTTATATCGCCTTATTCTGTAAACGTTCGTTATGACATTATGCATTGTTATATCGTTATTATAACGATAATCGTTAAAGTGGTATTCTGAAAACAATAATTTAATTCTACATAACGATATAGTTATTTTTTAACGACTGGAAAAATAATTCGTTACATAAACGTTTTGTCAATAAGTATTTTTATTCATGTCAAAATAAAATTGCTATTATGTTGAATAGTGATCTCAAAAACCCGTCATATTACAGTTTTGTGCAAGGTAATATTAAAATAATTGAACAAGTGCCTAGCACAAGCTTCCCAATTTGTCTACAGATGGTAGTAGTAGTTCTAGCATAGCCTGCAACAAGAAGAAGAAAGAGTCCGACAGCTGATAGGTTGACAGCAGACTCCCACCAGAACTAATCTAACCTAGAAATTTTGTGAGTGATATCGCATTATTTTAGATATTTCATTTCAAATTATAATTTCATTTTAGAAAATAAATTTCTTAATTTGATCCCAAGGTTCTTATTTTTCAAAATGTGTTACTGAATACGAATACGTAGATAACGATTATCGTTAAGTAGAAATAACGATTTTCATAGTAACGATTTCGTTATAACGATTCGTTAAGTTAATATTTTACAGAATAGGCCTATTAGTGCTAAGTACAGACGTTGAATACACAAAATTTATAACAGCTTACTTAAATAGTTTAGGGATGCGAACTTAAATATTCAGTTTTTGGTAAGTATAAAATCTATATTTTAAAGTAGTCGACAGAAATTTGTAGAAATTTCTCTCCATTTGCGCAGGTATCATTTGTTTGTAGAAAATGTAAATCGACTGAAATATTAACGTCTGGTCCAAAGTTTTCGGTATATTTTTAAACACTGATAACTTTTTCAAAACTATTTGATTTTTTTAAACTAAATGTTATAACAAACAATAAATACAACAATAAACACTTAATATTCAAATTATTGATAGTACGCCAATATTTTCAATGGTCTTCTGTTATCTTCTGGCTTGTCGCATCATCTTCTGGCCAACAACAGGCTCAATATATCGAATTTTTTTTAAAAACAAGGCATATTTTGTCTTCATTTACAGCTTCCCATCCCTTGTCGTGCACTTTTCTGGTCAATATTGACCAAAAATCTTATATTGTTCGAGCCTGAGGTACACTGGGAGGATTTTAGGAACAAAATCTAGGTTGTTTGAATTGTCAGTCTCTAGTTACTATTGCTTTCGTGAAATTGTTCTAAAAACAGTGGTCTTTGAAACACCAAATCTTCAAGCTAAATTTCGCTGTGAAACTTGAACTCTGTCTTTAATGGCTTCAGTCAGTCTTTGTTTCCTTACGTGGCTCAAAATTTTTAGTCGACCACATTTAGGAAAATTAAAGCACGCTATACCCTCTTCAATTTCCTTTATGGTCTGATAAATTGTTGAGAGAGAGAAATATTTTGTTCTCTCGATAAATTGCAACAATATCACGCTCGGGCATTCTCTCAACTAGATTCTAAATTCCTTTACGAATATCTAGCTTATAAGACATTTTTAGAATCAGATCGACAAAACTAAACTGTCTTAATTAAAACAAGTTAATTGTGACATTTCAGTTCCAGCGACATTTTAATTAAACCCCAGTTTGTGTTTCTGAAAGAATGTATCTGAAAAAGTATTTTACTAGTTCACAAGTTACTAGTTAAAAGTGAAATTTTATTACTCAAGTAAAATAGTGTTTCTGAAACATTTTCAATACTGTAGTAGCTTTTTTTAAATACAAGTATTATAAATCAAGTGATTCAATTTTTCTGACTAATATTGACATTTTCAAATATTTTTATTAGAAATAAATTATTTTTCAATAAAAACTGTCTACGCTGGATGCGAAATTAACTGTTTTGGGGATGATTCGAGATGCTGAAGGAATTTTATTTGTAGTATTCTCTAATAAATTGTATAAAGCAGATAAAGTAAATGAATGGACAAAAATCTGCCAAACTTGTCACGCTTTGGGCTTGATAAAACAGGAGAAGGATTACAAATATATCAGGGACACTTTTTGGATAATGCATGTTTAATGTTCGTATCTTGCTGAAGAATAGGTCCCAATAAATTAAATAATGTTTCTGACTTATTTTACGTGAGTCTAAACCTCTCTTTGAACTCATATGTGGTTTCTGTATGAGAATAATTTACTCTTGCATTAAATAGTTTTTGACGTCGCACAACTTCTTCTTCATCACTGAACACAGAGTCACTTGACCACATTATTATATTATTTTTTAAAAATATATTAACACTAAACAACGAAAAACCGTACATGAAACTAAATAAACATTAACAAAGAACCATTAAATTACTTACGAAAAAGAAAAAAATATATATTCAAAATTTACAAGACTTTTGACACTTGTAGCTTTTCTCTACTAAATTACTAGTCTGATAGACAAAACAAATATTTTGAGAAACAAAATACTAGTTCCCAACTTGCAACTAGTATTTACACTTATTTATATTTCAGAAACAAAAACCAGAAAACTTGACTAGTATTACTAGCGTACAGACTAGTAATACTAGTCCCGTATTTTCTGAGAAACAGGGTCCTGGTTATGGAAAAAAATAATATCTACATCTCAGGATAGAATGCTATTTTTCCTTCGGTGCTTTCTATAATCAAATCTTTTGCATACATTTTCTTTTATTATTTTTTTAACTCTCCATCTTTCCTTAAAATTCCGTTCATCTTGCAAATATTTTATCCCTTCCGTAACATTTTTATCTGATGCATTTTCTTGCGACATTCTCCTCTATTTAAATATTTATTTCCCCATGGTTGACACTAAGTCGTGTGTGTGAGACGGTGAGATACCCTCGTATGGTAAGCATGTATTGTGGAACCGTCTAATGCTCGCATTTCATTATCGTTGTTTCCGCGGCTTGATGCCGAGTGCCGAGGTTTTTCTGTTGGAACATAATCGGCTTGGCGTAATCCTGGATATATGGAGAGGTTTCCCAGCTGCAGATAAGCAACGGTTGATCTTTATAGGTTTTATACACTGTTTTTGCTAACTTGTTTATTTACAGAATTCTGTATTTTGGAGATTGTTAAACAAGTTTAATTATCATAATATTTATATTCGGTGCCAAAAATTCTTGGTTAAATGTTTATAATTATCATTAAAAAAATACAAGGTAACAATAAATTACGGAGCCAAAAGTAATGTCATTATTCAATTTTAATTATTATTAAAACAATGCTGATATTAAATAATACATTAACAATTACAATTATACTATATCTTTTCAAAATGTCCACAAAATTATGTGAGAATGAATCAGCAATGCGCTGCAACTCATCTACTGTGAGTTTGTCCCATTCTGTTGCAAGACATTGCTTTAGAGGCGTAATATTTTTTTTCGGTTTTGCACAGGCTTTGGCTTCCAAAATTGACCAGACGCTGTAATCCATTGGATTCAAATCGGGTGAGTAGGGTAGCCATTTGTCGGCGCTAATGAAATCAGGAAATTTTGCTCTGCACCATTTCTGTGTCAATCTTGCCCTATGAGCAGACGTATCTGCTGGAATGTTCAGATTTGATCTCCAAATTGTTCTCGAGGCTACGACAATACAATAGCTTCTAAAATATCTGTTCGGTATACATCTTGATTAACTTTGAGCCCTTTAGGCACGAAAACAAGAGGAGTTTTGCCTGATGCACAAACACTGTCCCATACCATGACAGATACTGTTCCTTGACGGTGCATAACTACGTCAGACTATCCACGATATTCACGAGACTATTGCCTATCATTTTGATAATTATGGGCCTGCTCAATTATAAATATTTTCTCGTCGGTGAAAAGGGTACGTACTTTACAGCTCACCAGCAACGGCGCGGCGTTTCGATTGTCATATTTCCAATCTTATTTGTTTATTTTTATCTGTTAGATAAAGTAGCTTGTATCGGATTAGCTGAAGATTAATTTTTGCAATTAAACGGGCAGTTTCGCGATTAATACCTATCTCTTTTGTTATTTTGCTCATAGAAGTTCTTGGTTTTCTTTTGAATTACGTCCCTGTACCCGCGAATTCTTACAGTTCGCTTTTTTCCTCTTCTTGAGCGGTCACCATTATGACTGCTTGAAGATTTATCCATGGCGTCCAAGTAAATAAATGTCAAAACATAAACAACTATGAGAACCATGGTTACAAAAACAATGAATATTACATTCCATACAGCTTTGGAAAATTTTGCTACGTAATTTATTATTACCCTATATTACCTACTACTTCATATTCATCATCTTAATGCCGTCGTTTTTCGTTTCTCATCGCTTTATTTTCGTTTCTTTCAGTATTAATTCTCCTTTGTAAACTCACTATCTAATTTTGTTTTACATCGTTTCATTTGTGTTTTCCACTGGCAGTCGTATGGCAGACCTGTCCCTACTCGCAAGCAGAGAGGAAGACGAAAAACAGAATTACTGTGCTAGGGCGTGACAAATGTCCAGCCGAGAGGCTTCGGCTTGGCGGCTTACACTGTACGGATTTGTCGATTTGGTTTCGCTTTTTATGTAATTCTTAAAAAATAGTGGGAGAGACGGTGAGTGGATATTTCAAGTTGGTAGCAGACTTCTAGAAATTAGGACACTGCCCGATTCTGTTTTCTTTCAAATGAACACGGGACTTTATTTCATTATCGCGCAGGATTTATGACTTTTAAGAGCTAAGAAAACAGTTGAAAATGGCTGTTTTCACAAGAATTTTACTATGAATACAAATGTTATTTATTGTACTTTTGTTTTAGGCGGTGGTAACTTTTCTATTGAGCAATGGGTCGTAGATTCATACACCGTGCATCTAATAAACAATATAACCCCAAAATTATTCACCTAATTTTAATCTAATATAGCTAATTATTTTAATCCCCAGATCAGAGTGGGGTTCTCCAATCTGATTTTTTATTATTTTAAAATAAAGGTCGTTTAATTTTAATGTAATTCGTAGTATTAAAAAGTCTTAATTGTTTTTAATTTAACTGTATTTAATTTTTGATATCAATATGACGTCACGGCGACACCTATTGCTATATCTTCCTCTCGTGCAAGCTCTATAGTAGGCTGCGAGAAAAAGATGACAGTAGTGTGACATCATAGTGACAATGACAACAAATTTAAAATATTACACAAAGTAATTATTAAAATAGTTATTTATGTATCAAGGTACTGAAGTTCTACTTTTTATCACGAACATGGAATTTAGTTGCCGAGGCCGTAAGATCGAGGAAAATAAACCATACGAGTAATAAAACGAACTTCTATGCCGAGGTACAGATTCAATTTTATTTGAAATCGAAATTTTGTGAAAATGAAAGGAATATTTGTATTTATAGGTTATGTACATTATATCTGTTAGTCTGACACATTAGGTCTGTTTGTTTGTCTTACTCTAAACATGTAGGGGTACTCTGATATTTTTCTCTTATTCGCTTAGATCAGATATGAGCAATGACTCGCACCGTATACAAACGAACGTAATTTTTGTGCAATGCAAAGAACTTGTCAAAACTTTAGAGCTATTATAAACAAATGTTTGGAAAATGATATGTTGTATATGTCGTCGAACAGTAGCAGCAAAGATGAAATTCTTCCCAAAAATATAAGTAGAAATATTTTATTATATTATTAAAATTTCTGTGCTATAAATATTTTGCACTTATTGTTCATGTACGTTAACCACATGATTGAAATTGATCTAAACACAACACAACTGATAAAATTAGCCACAATACTTGCTTGCTCTTTCTTTCTCCTCCTTTCTACATGGAGTAAGAAAATTATGTTCTAAGCAGAGATGAGCAATTGCTCGATTGAAACCGAACAAAATTCAAGTAATGATCTGTGACAAACGAACGCGGATTTCCACATGGAGTAGAAAGAGTAAGACAAACGAATAGACCTTTAATGTTGCTAACTTTGGATACTGAGGTTATCGTAAAGAACACTCAAAATTATGTGTTATATCTCAAACTTCTTCATCGAAAGTATTTAGCTTGTTCTTTCTGCACATATTTTTTGTCATTTTACATACAAATTAACTATTGTACACCGTAAAGCTATACAAATGATCTTACATGCACAATAATTATCATATGGGTGGTGACACTGCATTTATATCAAATCGTTGAATAATGGATTACTTTAGTGCCGGTTTTTGAACTTTTAATGATGATTTTTGTGCTTTTTAGTGACTATTTCAAATAAAATTGATTTTTCATCTTAATCGTTATTTATTGAGTAATACTTTATGTATAAAATGTATATTTTATTATTTTTTGTTGTGGTGGAGGACCACATTGTACAACTTGAACGTCTTTCGGTAATGGTACCTTATTGTTTACACCTTGTTTCCTTAATAATTTACCCCTCAGATATAGCGGTATTTTCTGGGCCATTAGTTTGTTGTAGTTTGTTTTGTTTAACCCCTAACTTTTAACCATTTACTTCCGTTGCTCGCTTCTGTGATGCGAGAAGAGGCCGGCCGGAACACGAGTTTCTATGCAGACAACAGCTTTCAGACAAAGTACGTGGGGAAGAGTGTCCCAAAATTTCTGACCGTTGTAAATAAATATAAGTTTACTCTAATTTCTGCTGGAATTGTGAAAAGAGTATTTAGTATTTTAAATTTCAGCAACATTTTACTTTTTCACACGATGATTTGATCAATTGAGTTACCACGTGAAATCTGTCACAGTAGAATTAATGCGCAGTAGTGATCCCATGACTTTAGAGAAGTGCAAAAATATTTATTTTCACTAAAAAAAAAGGTAATAATAAGCGAAATAATTAATCGGGAAGATCGCGTTCCATTCCTTACCAAATCGGATTTTACGGAAAACGGAACGAACCACTTTCAACAAACCGATGCCTGTTTAATTAGTAAAACCGTATAAAAGCCGTATCTGCGACCCGGCAAAATACTGTTAATAGTGAATAATCTTTTAAAATTTATCAGTAGTTCTTGGGAGATGTAGAGGTAGTTCGTCTCCTCGTGGTGTACACAGTATAATGCTAAATGAACTAGCACAAGTCGGCGATCAGACAATCTTAAGAACCTCCAGTGCTGGGACTCTGCCGTATCGCCTGGCGATCGCATGGCGTAAATGTGATCGCCAGCACTGGTTAGACCAGTTGTCACAATGGCTCGAACGCAAGGTTAGCAACGCAGCAATTTCACTAGTACCTTCCTGTAATTCAGGAAGGGGTAAACAAAACAGTACTATATCAATTTCTAAAGGGCCGTCCACCATCTCTACCAATTCAGTCTATTCAAGTGTAGCACCGAATAAAAAATACATCAATTATTGTCATAATTATTTTTACCTCTCGCTAAGAGACGTATTGGATTCATGCTAAAAATGTCGTATCCAGATTTTAGTGAATAAGCACGTTTTAAGGTCTCTAGAATCCGATTATAACATTTTTACGATGTTGTCTGTGTGTGTATAAGTGTGTGTGTGTGTGTGTGTGTGTGTGATAAGACTAAAGACCAGTGTTACTACGGATTCCTCAATCTGACAGTAATGGGAAGAGTTTAATAGGTTCTAGTAACAATTGGACAACCGGATGTGGTAGTTTCTACAAAAAAAATCTAAATATTATTTTTTGAAAATATGTTACTACAAACAATAAAGATAATTAAATTCTCAATCTGACACATTTAATATTATTATATCTCGTATAGGTTTGGAGATACCGTATATAATACATATATCCCTAAGCAATACCGCTAATACCGTCAATGAATTTGAAGAATTTTGAACATATTGGAATAGTAGGACAAATGTTCTCATAGAACGAAAGAAGAGATACAATTTCAATTATTTGTGTGTACAAGAAATGTTAAATTCGTTACTTATAGCAGATGAGGATCCGTATCAGAATGACGGCTAGTAGTTATTTATGTCACAATTGTCATAATTTTTCATTCAAAATTTCAAAATATTCTGTTTATTTTGTCGAGGAAAATAATACACATGGATTTGGAAAATGTTTTGTTGAAAACTTATGATACTTGACACCTATGTACATTACTACTAGCTGCCATTTTGATACGAGCCCCCATATGCAACGTAAAATAAAAATGGCGAGAGGTATTGTGCTGGCCACAAAAATTTGTTTTTAAACGTGAAACTTCAATCTTTTCACATGACTTCATGCACAGTTGATTTTGAGAGCCCTAATTGTAGGTCAAATAATTAATTTCGTTGGACTGCGAGTACTTGATTGACAAATTAATTCAATTATCTGATTACATGTCCCGGGTCTTTTTGATTATTTTGTTTTCTTACAACAGAACTTGTCTTCTTGAACTGTGGTACTCCAATCTGAACTTCTATTTCACCTAAACCATGGATTTCATTCGGCTAATCATAAAACGCATGTAGTCTTATCTTGGACAGTTGTCATTGCTAGACAAATCTCTACTGAAGTAAAACTTTAAACAATACACGCCAAAGTATGACGATCAATTAAAAGTAACTAAAACTCCTATTTTAAAAACTAAATATACACAGTCTGGCTATTAAAATTTAAGACTTCCCTTATAAATAAGACGAAAGTTGTTATATCATAAAAATCACAATTTATTCTTCAATGCAAATTCCTTCTAAATCCACAAGCCTTGGCACAGTCCTCCAGTCCATTCACGGCGTTCTGGAAGACTAAAACTAGGATTCTGTTCAATACCTTCGTCACGATGGTTGATACAACACAGTGACATTTTTGGAGGACAGAATTGATGCACGACAGTTGCTTTATAGAGCGCGCGTAAACATGCATGCATACAACTTTTGTTTTTCTTTAAATCTTCGACGAAAGTTCAATTACTCTGCAAACATCTTAATTGTAACACGTCTATCAAAAAGCAACACTTGTCGAACTATGGCGATGTTTTCAGCATTTCTTATGCGTAGCGGTCACTTTTTAGGTGATCTTTGTTTTCATCTCGCCCATCGCGAAATCGCTCTTGCCAGCCAAAAATGGTGCAACAAGTCAATGAAGCACCCCAATGCTCTAGAGCACAGCAAACGATTAAGTTTGTTCGTTGCATAAACGAGCACAGAATTTGATTGTGTACCGCTGTTCGGTGAATGCATCCATGACAAGGCAGATCTAAGAGGTCAAGAAAATACGTACGAGAACTATACTGAACCACTATTTATAAAACTTGACGAGGATGTTGCTGAAGGTTAGTCAAAAATAGTTTGCATGACATTCATAGATGGCACTGTTTTGGTGCTATTAGTTCTAAATATTTATAGCCATACTGTGTATAAAACAACCTTTCCCGTAATCCTGTACATAATTTCATGTAAATGTTATATTCCATGTTATGTTCTTTGTAAATAAATATTAAATATTATATCTGCTCTCCAACGAAATGTAAAATGCTTGTTTCACTGCAATTATACCAGATGTTATCAACTGAATTTTTAAAAACCTAACATTACGAATAAAAAGCAACAAAACACTTCAATATTCATCAGCGATAAAACTGTTTTTATGATCGAAGTGTTATTTGAAACAAAAACTATCTAGCTCATATCTCCCATTCTTATTTTGTTTGGCGTAGTAGACACACTGAAATGACAAATAAATCCTGTCATAAAATGGTGCTTTAAAGGATATTATTTCTTCTGGTATTTTCCTACGTGAAGAACAGAAAATATTTGATATTGATTCCACAAAAACAGTCGACAAAAAAAAAATACTTTTACGTTAATTTTTTTTTACAGTTATTAGAGACAGTAGTAAGCTAAAAGCACCGATAGTTGACATAGTACGAGTAGTTGACATTTTTGCTATTTATATGCTAGTATAACTATCTGTGTTAAAAATTTGTAATATTGGTTAATGCCAAAACCATCATATTGTTGTATAAAAATAGAGTTTCATTGAGCAATAGGAGTTTTTTGTATTCGATTTGCTGAATTGTTGCGTAAATCTTTAACAAGATAAGTTTATAAATATGTTAATAGTACTTTTTCAAATTTTACTATAGGTAATAAATTTTATAGGAAGTGTCATTATAAGATTATACAAAATATGAATGATTTTAGGTCATATTACAACCTTATGTTGGATCTCAAATACTAACACACATTTTTGGCATTAGTTGACATGCACTGGTAAAATATAGGGATTTTTTTTAAATTATAATATTATTTCACTTTATTTGATTTGCCATAAATGCAGCCACTTGTATATTTCACGCAAATTTCTGTATGTTTTCAATTTAGAAGAGAAAGAAAATAAATATCATGAAAATATATATAAAAAAAAAATCTGTTGTGGCCAGCACAATACCTCTCGCCACTTCCTTTTTTTGGTTACATAAGTATAGGGTGCGAACAGTAATGTTACATTTTTGGGCTTGACAAGCAGATGTGTGGGCCCGTTTCAGAATGATAATTAGTAATTATGTACATAGATGTCAAATGTTAGAATTTTTCATTAAAAATTTCAAGATTTTCTAAATATACGTAGTTAATTTATCACCAGGAGTTTAAAATTTACTTGTATGCCTTAGATATTTAACATTTAATTCTGCTCCACATGGAATTGGAAAATCACTAAATTTAGAATGAGAAATATGATATTTGACATATATATACATAATTACTATCATTCTGACATGGGCCCCCATATCTGCTTATCAAGGCCAACAAAATCATATGACTGCTCGCGCCCTATTGTATTTAACATTTCTTGTATACCTACACTCTACACCAAAAATTCTACTTACACATACATATATCTATTCCATATATATTTAGATTGTTTAATTTTAAATTCATTTTTGATAAAGAAATTTTGTCCTCTTCTAATTTTTCGAAATTTCCAATTTTATTAATACATTAAGAAATAATATAATATATGTACTTCCCAGAAAAAGTCTTCAGTAATGTCTTCGGATTTCTGACACTGACATTTATCTGTCAGTTACAAACAATTACAACTATTTTCCATGGCCATTCTTTCGGCTGTAAAATTTATTATAACAGATTATTTTACATATTATATTTCTTTTATCTCTAAATCTATAGAATATATTATAAAATATTTAAATGTATCAGAAAAAGAATTAATTTTTCTTTAATATTATCAAGAAAAAATTTCAAAAAATATTATTTAGAAGATTTTTTTTCAAGAATCTTCTACTTCCGGTTGTCCAATTGTTACCAAAACCTTTTAAGATCTTCCCATGAATGTCCGATTGGGAAATACGTAGTTAAAAAAATATAAAGTCTTATAGTTTTTGAGTAATCGTCCTTCCAACATCCCACACACACACACACACATACACACACACACACACATCCACACACACACACAGACATCATCGTAAAAATGTTAAAATCGGATTGTAGGGACCTTAAAACGTGCTTATTCAATAAAATCTGGATATGCGATTTTTAGCATGAATGCAATACCTCTCTTAGCGAGAGGTAAAAAACAATTCCTGAATTACTACCACAACTACACGCATACGGCTGTGATAACGAAGTGAAATGTGAATTCTAAAATTATGTGGCCTCTAATTTGTGAGTCATGTATCGGGGTTTTCGGAAAATATTAGATATATAGCATATTACCTCTCGCTAAGAGAGGTATTGGATTCATGCTAAAAATCACATATCCATATTTTATTGAATAAGCACGTTTTAAGGTCCCTACAATCCGATTTTAACATTTTTACGATGATGTCTGTGTGTGTGTGTGTGTGTGTGTGTGTGTGTGGATGTATGTGTGTATGTATGTAGGATGTTGGAAGGACGATTACTCAAAAACTATAAGACTTAAAAATTGTTTAATTACGTATTTTCCAATCGGACATTCATGGGAAGATCTGAAAAGGTTTTGGTAACAATTGGACAACCGGAAGTAGAAGATTCTTGAAAAAAAATCTTCTAAATAATATTTTTTGAAAATTTTTCTTGGTAATATTAAAGAAAATTAAATTCTCTATCTGATACATTTAAATATTTTATTATATATTCTATGGATTTAGAGATAAAAGAAATATAATAAATAAAATAACGTTATAATAAATTTTACAGCCGAAAGGATGCCATGGAAAATAGTTGACCAGTTGAACTGTTTGTAACTGACAGATAAATGTCAGTGTCAGAAATTCATAGATATTACTAAAGAGTTTTTCTGGGAAGTACATATACATTATATTATTTCTTAATGTATTAGTAGTTAAATATTTAAGATTATACATAGGTCTATTACATATATCCTTCAAAAATACAGTCAATCCTGACAATGACTTGGAAACATTTCGAAAAATTAGAAGAGGACAAAATTTCTTCATATAATGAATTTAAAATTAAACAATCTAAATATAAGGAATAGATATATGTAAGTACAATTTTTGGTATAGAATGTAGGTATACAAGAAATGTTAAATACAATAGGGCGCCTTGACAAGCAGATATGGGGACTCATGTCAGAATGATAGCTAGTAATTATGTATATAGATGTATCATAATTTCTCATTCTAAATTTAGTGATTTTCCAATACCATATGGTTTATTTTCCTCGACAAGTAAATTCCACACTCCTGGTGACAAATTAACTACGTGTATTTAGAAAATCTTGAAATTCTGAATGAAACATACTGACTAATTATCATTCTGAAACGGGCCCCCACATCTGCTTGTCAAGGCCAACAATGTAACATGACTGTTCGCGCCCTATACTTATGTAACCAAAAAAGGAAGTGGCGAGAGGTATTGTGCTGGCCACAACAGATTTTTTTACAAGGTGTCTACTACTTATACATTTATGTGTCAACAACTAAAAATTTGGTAACTGATAAATATCAATTAAAAATGTATTTAATTTTCTTATTTTGATATTTTTTTATAAGATAATTAATTTTAATTGTTATTTTTACAAGCATATTACTGCCTAAGACTCCAATGAATGAGAATAATTCCTTGTATTTTTTGCTAAACATTAAACCTTGTTTTTAAATAAAAATATTGCATATTTTCTTATCTTAAAGTGCAACTCTGATACTTTTACCAGTTCTCAAATAAGAGTATCATAATATCTGGTTGGACCAGTGAGAAATAAATAAAAATTATAACAGAAACAATATAAGTTCTGTGCTCTTCTATATAAGTGAAAAGCTTCTAATTATTATTTGATACATTCGCTACATCCCAGAATAAAACATAAAACATAACGAGTTGATGAGAAAATGATACTCCGACAAGTTACAGGCACAATATCTGTTTATTGTTATATACCCCATAGACCCGTACGTCAGCACAATACACGTATAATAATACTTAATCACCCCACATGAAAATAGGGCATTAATTACTGGGAAAACGGTCTAAATTTGCATTACCTCTTACTTCTTTCACTAAATAAGTATTATTTAAGTTGACTAGAATCTAATTACCCCGAATTAAGTGACAGACCAAATTTGCACAATTGGCAGTTAATTTTAATCAAGAGCTAGTGAAAATTTATGGTCGGTGCGTATTACAAATTACCTATCACTGTTCTATTAACGCAATTAATTACAGGCAATCAAATGTGTTTGTATGGTGGTGGTGCTCTTGATGTTGCACGTTTCATGGTTGCTTAAATTTGCACAAGGAAATTGAAATTACCAACTGCATATGCACAATTCAATCGTACAGTTGTATAGGTACATTTCAGCAATTAGCAAAATTTTACTGATCAATACAGGAGAAGGGAGAAATATTAAACCCTGCAGGATAAAGATCTGATGTAGCCAGTACATTACCTTCCGTCAGTTCTATGTATTTTGTACAAATTCCATACAGAAAATCAATGGCGGCTCGTGCACTAAAACTTTAGTGAGGCAATTTTTTTTTCATTCAAGGTCAAATGCCTTATAATTGAAAGTTACATTTTTTCAAGAGATGTGCAAATGCATATTTTTCCCCTCATGTACAAAAATAAATTGCCAGATCACAGAACATTTTAGGAAATTCTTTGACAAATAGTTTATCTTCATAAGACAGTTGATTAAATGGATTTTTGTTAATTAAAAAATTAACAATATCTTCAAAATTTCTTATATTATCACTCAATTCTTTTAAAGTTGAAGTCGAAGCCATTATTTGTTTTTTGTTTTCAACTAAAATTCAAATTACAAAAACACTACGTGGGTAAACTATAAAACAACGAAAAAAATAAAAGAATTAAATATTTACTGCAATACGTATCAGTCGCAAACCAGAGACTATTATAATAAAATTGCTAGACAAGACAGGATTTGTTATGTTTGTTTATTGTCAAAAGCAATTTGCAACTATTTAATCTTGCTTGCAAAAATATGCAGTAATGTCGTAAACCTACTTACAAAAATTTATCAGTACGTGGCATTGATTGTATTCATGTATGGTAACGGCCTCTATAGAGCCGCGTGGAAGGTAAAGCGACTATCTTTTATTCTTTACACACTCATTGCATTTAGCATTTGAAGCAATGCCTCAAATAACTTTGTCTAGCGCACGTATTTCTTACCGGAATGAAAGCTTTATCAAAAACATAGGTATTTATACTATTCATTTCGAGAAGCACTTTATAGGGTGTAAATTAGGTGAACTGCATTACATATTAGTTATGGTGGTGCCTTAAATTATTCTTTTGATATTTATAAAGATAAGCATTAACGGAATAAGTTAAAATTTAATTTATATGCTACTTTACATGCAGCTTTATTTCTTTTCTGGTGAGGCACTGCCTCACTTGCCTACCCTGACAAGCCACCACTGCAGAAATTTCTAGCAATAGATACTATATTATCAGTAAAATTATAACACAAACTACTCTGTCAATTGTACTTGACACTGATATATTTCAATCAGAATGTGCTTAATATGGTTAGCATAGCTGGCTGCTTTATGAAATTTAATTTATTTATAATACACACTTTCCGTCCCCTTTAGGTAAGGAGGGTATTGTCTGGTCAAAAAATTCGAGTTTTTAATGAATTAGCGCTTTTACGATGATGTATGTATGTATGTATGTATGTATGTATGTATGTTTGTATGTATGTATGTATGTATGTATGTATGTATGTATGTATGTATGTACGAGTATGTATGTATGGATGTAGGTGTGTGTGTTTGTGTGTTTGTGATGATCGTTTTGGCAGCGGTAACTCCAATACTAAAAATTCCAAAAATAACAACTTTTTCGTATTCCTCATTTTCATGTTTACATCCAAATGAATACTTGATTAGATTTTATTTACAACCGGAAGTACATTAATTTAAAGCTTATAACTGTTTTTATTAAAGAAACACAGTTAAACATATTTTTTTGACATTTTATGTTATTATAAATATTAAAGAATATTTTATACTCTATACGATTTGATTGCAATATTTTCTTCATATTCAATGTATTAAGATATTAAAAATTATAAATAAATTAATTTTCTTAAATCTTGCAATCTTTGCTGCATCACCATTGAAACAGTTTCAATAATTCAATATTACTAATTGAAATTACAAAGTTACGTCTAGTGAAACTAGACGTAACTTCGTAATTTTTATTATATTGTTTGTTTCACGGAGAAATTCGCAATTTTCTTTTTGCAGTTTGCACTTGTATTACTAATTGACGTGTCAGTGTCAATTACAATTTACATAATATGGCTATGTAATAATTTTACTGAAAATGCAAGAACCTCTTGCGTGGAATTTATACAAAATATATAAAAATGACGGCAGGTCCATTTGATATGAAGTATAAAATGCTATAAAATCGCATAGAGAAAATAATATTCTTTAATATTTATAATAACATTAAATTTGAAAAAATGATATTTAACAGCGTTTTTAAAGAAAAACTGTTAATATCTTCAAACGAGGGTACTTCCGGTTGACCAATTATAACCAAAATCTAATAAACATCTCTGCATATGGATGTAAGGAAGAGGAATACGTAAAAATCATGATTTTTGAATTTGTAGTATTGCAGTTATCGCGGCCGAAATTAACGTTACACACAGACACACACACGCACATATACAGGCATCATCTTAAAAATAGTAAAATCGTATTTTAGGGATCCAAAAACGTGCTTATTCATTAACTCACCACTCAATATTTTTGACCAAAAACAATACCTTTCTTACTTAAAGGTGACCTAAGCTAATAAGTAAATGACAGAATTAATTTGGAAATGGTTACATATAAATTTATAATTGGCGTGTGTCCAGAGAAAATTGGTCAATTTATAATTGTATTTTATTTAAGGCAAGAAAAGTTTGCTAGTCACAAGTCCAAATCCATTCGCGCCGTAATACTCCCCGCTACACATTTATAATTTTTTTAACTACATATACTAATAAATAGAACTCGGGGGCCTACGTTGACGTTAATATTTTAACATGGCATTGGATGAGATTATGTTTTAATCAAGAGAAAAGTACAAAAACAGGTAAGAACAATATTGAAAATAAAGAATGATGTTTTCTTGTTACACGTGACTGGTTTTACCATGACCGACATAATTAAGGGTTACAATTTTATAACTTCGTCGACAACACAAATCACATAAAACTGTCTAGCCACGCCTCATAAAAATCCGACTTTATGTTAAAGTTAATTATTTATTTATTACAATTGGCGTGAAATTGTTGCTACTGACCAAGGAAGCATAGTGGCAGCGTTGTCATTTCGTACGAGGTCTGTTCAAAAATTAACCGAACATTCTGAATTACGCACCAACGGAGATATTTATTGCGGTTGCCAGAATTGCGTTGCGCATACATCCTCTACCTGTTAAACTGTTAGTAGCGATTTTTGAAAGGTGCGATTTTCTGGAGCAACGATGTAACGTAAAATTTTGCGTGAAAGTGGGGACAACTTTCAAAGACACGTTTAAACTTTTGAAAAAAGTTTACGGAGATGATGCTCCGGGTCGTACGCAATGTTACGAATGGTTATCAAGATTTAAAAGTGGTCGTCAGTCATTTAAAGATAATCCTTGGCCAGGAAGGTCTTCAACTTCAACTGATGACTACTACGTTCAGAAAAACAACGATCAGGTGCGTGCAAATCGCCGATTAACTGTCAGAGAAATTGCAAACGAACTGACTGAAAAATGGAACGTTCATTGAGTTGCAGCAAAATTTGTTCCTCGTTTGATGACCGAACAAAGGAAGAAAATCGAGTGGACATTTGTCAGCAACTCCTTGAACACGCCAATTACGATGAAACATTCGTGCAAAGGATCATAACGGGAGACGAATTAAAATCAGTTCTGAAGGGACGCAGTTTTCAGACCATTGATGGCATCAAAGTAAATTCGTCACAGACCTTATAAAAGGCCATTTCAAATGAAGCTATCCGGGACTGCTTCGCGAAATGGAAACACCGCTGGGAAAAGTGTGTGAATAGGCGAGAGAATTACTTTGAAGGAGATAAAGACCAATAAACTGTGAAATTAATAATAAAGTTTAAAAAAATAAAGTTGGTTATTTTCTGAACAGACCTCGAATACTGAAGATTTCAAGTTTGAATCCTACTTGTGTTCAGACATTTTTCTGATATCCATTAAAAATGTATAAGATGAACAATAATTATTCGAACAACGGTCTCATCTCAATCTTACACCGCTTCCAAACTGGATTGGATCACCATTATAACGTAGACCTGAACTTTATTTCTGGGAGCGAAAAGTGCCTGTGCGTAAGTAGCAGTACAGTAGTAGTGAAATACTACGACATGGTGTGCCTAATGAGAATATTTTTATAGGCTAATAAAAATTATTCCTAATAAAATAACACTTTTATCTAAAATTTCAGTTACATTTCATTTGTATTTACTATGATATTTCTAGAAAATACCCCAAGGTTGAGAAACCTACACTTGTTGACAACGTTTGTAAACATTCCACTAAATTGCATCACATGAAACAGCTCCGTCTAAAACAATATTACCTCGTGCATCTCTATTCCCAGACTTTCATCCCTGCTGCAAATGTAATTCTAGGCCGGCGTCTAAAATATATTGATATATAAAGGCCGTCGCTTCTCGCGACGACCTAAATCGATCGGCTGCTTCCGACACTCTTCGCTTACTGGAGAAATATTCAAAACGTTGCACCCGAGCTCTGATTTATATCCACTGGCTTGGAATTCAGTTCAGTCGATAAGAAACCGATTTTGTAAATCCGGTTGAAATTTAAATTGAAACTGTCCAAAAATGTGGATGACATGATGAAATTTTTTGGTGGGACACAATAACTATTTGTGTATTAAAAGCGCAAAATAGGACATTGTCGATTGAGAGATTAGGAGCGCGGCATTCTCTCGAAATCGACAATGTCCATTTGCGCTCGAAACACACTCAAGAATTTTTCTACAGTCGCTACCATAACAAAAAATAATAAAATGTACACTTTGTACTTACACTACTACTTAATTAATAAGGATTAATATAAAGAAAAAACGTTTTTTACCTCTCGCTAAGAGAGGTATTGCATTCATGCTAAAAATCGCATATCCAGATTTTATTGAATAAGCACGTTTTAAGGTCCCTACAATCCGATTTTAACATTTTTACGATGATGTCTGTGTGTGTGTGTGTGTGTGTGTGTGGATGTGTGTGTGTGTGTGTGTGTGTGTGTGTGTGTGTGTGTGTGGGATGTTGGAAGGACGGTTACTCAAAAACTATAAGACTTAAAATTTGTTTAACAACGTATTTTCCAATCGGACATTCATGGGAAGATCTGAAAAGGTTTTGGTAATAATTGGACAACCGGAAGTAGAAGATTCTTGAAAAAAAATCTTCTAAATATTATTTTTTGAAAATTTTTCGTGGTAATATTAAAGAAAATTAAATTCTCTATCTGATACATTTAAATATTTTATTATATATTCCATAGATTTAGAGATAAAAGAAGTATAATATATAAAATAATCTGTTGTAATAAATTTGACAGCCGAAAGAATGCCATGAAAAATAGTTGATAATTTAAATTATTTGTAACTGACAGATAAATGTCAGTGTCAGAAATAATGAGTAATGAAAGAAAAATGTACTTGGGGAATCCCTTAGTTCTTGATCTGTGACTATTATGGAGATGACAAGTCTAGGTTGAAGGACTTAAATTTGTTTCAAACATTATGGGACAATGTACACCAGTACTATAGACTAGAGTAACTTTGAATTGCGAAAAAGCTATCAAATTCTTCTCAAGTAAGTTGTAAATATTGACAAAATTACACATCGATATAAGAATAATCGGAGTGCAATCTATCCGTCACTTTATTAAAGGGAGTTAGTGTTATTTAGATATAACATGTATGAAAAAATAAAATGTAAAAGAAGATATGTAAGAATAGATGCACAATCCATATATACATTTTAGACCGCACAAAATTAATGTTTTTACTAGAAGAATATGAAGAGAAAGTAAACAACGTTGTTCGAATTGAAAATTGCAGTTACCAGCCTAATATTTATGTATGGTAAACTCTACTTTGTAATTTATTGTAACATAATTTATGGTAAAATATCTTCATGTTGAGACATGCTATTATTGAATAATAAAGAAGTTTATACGTCATAGATTTATATGAATATATTATTTGTATTTATAAAAATATTCTTTGCTTTATGCATACAGCCAGGTAAAATATACGGCGAGAGGTTATGTGCTGGCCACATCAGATTTTTTATATTTAATTTTAATTTATCGTTATTTCCCATTCTTCTTGACCTATTGCTTTAATCTAATCTAAACATTTTATACTTTTGTTTTTGTAAATGAATGCCCTATTTTATTTTCACAATAGTGCGGCATTTTTTTGGTTATGTAACATACCGACAGAGCAGTTATATGTCAGATTGATTTGTAAAGGTGGTAAATGTGTCACTACAGTGCCATTAGTTCCTGACTAAACGTTTCCATTAATTATAATGTAGACAAGTAACATTTCTCAACATTGCATATTTAGAAATTTGGACAGCGAGCGTTTTTTCTACTTTGTCGCGTTAGAGCGGCAAAGTGACATTTTGCGTCGACAAAAGAGAACGCAAATGGCTACTTTCTATGTAGATTTTAGAAAACATTATATTATAATTTTTTTGAATTGGTCATATTGTCTATTAAGTCTGTACTTTTCGCTCATTTATGTCAAATAAATATTTTCCATTTTTATAGTTCTCTTATTTTCTAGTTCTACTATTCTCCCCCCCCCCCTCATGTTTCCCTTGGTCTTTCTCGTCCCAATTTTACTTCTTCTACTTCTTTTCTTACTGCCTTGTTCTGATCCATCCTTATGTATCCGTACCAGCCCAGTTGCTTCTGTTCTATTCTGGTTACTACGAGTTGATCTAGTTCTTGATTTGTCACCTTGTGTTTTTATTTTTCCCCTGTTCTATTTCGTTTTTCCTACGACCATCCTGAGGTACTTCAATTCCGTTGCGTTTCGTCTACATATTGTTGGAATGGTTATTGAATTATTTATTTATTCCACTCAAGAGGATAATAATTATTTCAATTACAGAGGGAGAATATAAACACATATACAGGGTATTAAAAAAGGTAAAATATTTAAGGGCATATAGTACTGACCAAAATGAGTAAAAAAAAGCTTAATCAACATGGGTCTGATATTCAAGTTTCCGAGATATAGGGCAGTGAAAAATTAGTTTTTACGGGGTTTACCTTTGCTATCTCGAAAACTATAGAAGTTACGGCTTTGATTAAATAAGATTTTTTTTACCTTTTAGAGGTCAACTTAGATGTACTATTGTTTTTTGTTTTTTAAGAAAAACATAATTGTACTGAGATAAATGTTGTGATAACCATGGCCATCATTTAATTTTCAAATAACTTCGTAACTATTAGAAATTGAGAAAAATGTTTCATATAAAATTTTAGTTTTTTTATAGTCTATTTACTGACATGGACAACATTTTATTCGATCACTATCTTTGTCAGTTTTTCTTCGATTTTTCGTTTTTCTCTGAAACACTTGACCAAACTTTTTTATTTATTTTGGTCAGTACTATGTATATCCCCTCATAACTTTTACCCTTTTTTATCAGCCTGCATATGAATTTTTGATAGAGAGATACAAGACTAGAGATAAATAAATCAATACAAAAATATTTACTGAAAAATATAACTTATAGATAATAATAAATAAAGTGGTTCTTGAGAAACGTTAACACAATAGTTAGATTAGTTACATAAATATATACTAGCCCATTTATTTTTAAAAGAAGTCATAGAATCATGGGAAATATCAATTTGAATGCATATATTGTTATAAAATATACACATTTCTATTATTAGTCAGTTTAGTTGATAATTTATTACACAAAATTGTATAGCAAAAGTTTTATTTACTTTGGAACATACATGTTGATTATTAAATTTTATTTTATTCAACGAAATAATATCATCAACTATTTTATTATGAATTAGATTATACAGGTTGGTTATGAACTTAATGTCATAAATTTAATGGTAAGTAGTATGACATGTGTAAATTAAAAAACAAAAAAGATTTTTTTCAAAATTCGAAACAAGAAAATTCGACTTTTCTTAAGGAAACTTTTTTTTACTGTTTTAATTAATATTTCATTAAAAATATGGTTATCAAAAATACATTCAAAATTAGCTGTATTAGATATTATTCTTAATAATTAAATTAGAATTTTTAACGAAAATAATTGTGTAATAGATAAAATAATGCAAATGCGTTGCCAGAGGTCCAGTGGTACCAAAAATGATAGTTTCATGAAAACTACCTTTAAATATGAGAATTTTTAAAAAAATTCTTTCTGTTTCGTAATCTACACATGTCATACTACTTACTCTTAAATTTATGACATTAAGTTCATAACCACTCTGTATAGGTATAACACAGACAAAATATTTCTTCTTTATTGAAGGCTGGTTAGTTTAAATTCATTTAGTGTTTTGTTATAATTGATTTCATAAGAGAAAATTTAAATGTTTTAATCCAACAATATCTTTAAAACTTCTTTTGAAAATTTTCAGTTTCAATGACATATTTATTATAAAATGGATTCTAAATTCAACAGTATTATATATGTTGATTAAATGTGGATCAAATATTGTTCAAAGGTCTTTAAATTAATCTACACGTGACAAAATATTTTGATTCTTGTGGTAAGCCGACTAATTTTTTTTTCTTAGTAAATTATAGAACATTACATTTATTGAAGTTTAAATATAATTTGGAAGATTGACTATTTTACTAAATTGTCTCTATCAGTTTGCAATTTCTGACAATCACATGTAGATACATTATTTATAATTTTGTATATTTTAATATCAACCGCATAAGGCAAAATATTAGAATATTGTATAGACGTAGTGACATCATTTATGAATAATATAAATAAGAGTGTTCCAAAATTGGACCCTTATGGGACACCAGAAGTAAATGGAGCAAATTTGTGGCTATATAAATAGACATAATGTTGCCCATCAGTAAGATAGTAAGAGCTGGTATAACTTTGGAGAAAAATTTAACTATGAATTTAATTTATTTAATAGTGTCTCATGATCAACTTTTCGTATAATTTTATTTTTGTTTATTTATTTCTTTTTTTACCCAATATCGTAGAGTTTATAGTATAGCAAATGTTAATTTTGAATGTTGAATCAAAATTTCTATTGTTCAGAGTTTTTTCTTTTAAGTTTGCGGACTCTGCGGACTCTGCATCACAATGCACAAATGTAATATTTCTTCAATATTCATTGTACAGCACAAGTTTGTGAAAAGAAACCATAACAATAAAATAATTGAAACAAAATTTCATTCTCTCGACAAACACTATATTCCTCGCAGAATATATTTAAATGCAATAAACAGTAACAGCAACAAAAGTGGTAAGATACTGAAACTAGATTTTTCTGCGATTGAACTGAAGTAATTCTGTTATTTCCTGGAACATGATCATGTTTCCTTGTGGCCTCAGGATATTATATATATATATCATAAAACGCACTTTAAAATAAATCTGTCATACATTATACTACATATGTACATAATACCACATTTTTCTCATATCCCGCTTTATACAAACATTTACCACACACATATATGTGGTTTATGTATCCAAACAATATGCATGAAAACAAAATATCACAATTCCCGGATCTAATCTATATAAATACGTTTGGGTTACCTCAAAGCCCGAAACAAATTAGATGTGTTTATAAATATACTCTACTTAATCTCAATACGAAAAAGCAGTGCATAATAATATAAAAAGGAAAACTAAGGAAACAAAGAAAATCAATGTCGAAATCATGGAAAATATTTTCATGAATTATATTAAATAAGAGTTTCTATTTGATGATTATAATAAATTAATAAAATTTATCCGAAATAATATTGATTATTTAAACAACTAACAAACGTTATATTTTTATAAAAAGAACAACCAAATCTTTAATTGTAAAGTAACCTAATATGATAAAACAAAAAAAATATCTTGTAATATTTACCAATGTCAGAAAAATCTTTATGAGCTTTAATGCTACATATTCAATTACGGAATTAGTTGCATTTGTATTCAATATCAATATATTATTAACTCTGTCTCTTTTTACCTTCCGTCACCTATAGGTAAGGAAGGTATTGCTTTGGTCAAAAAATTCGATGGTGAGTTTTCATTGAATAAGCACGTTTTAGGGTCTTTACAATACGATTTTACTATTTTTACGATGATGTCTGTATGTGTGTGTGTTCGTATGTGCGTGTGTGTGTGTATGTGACCGCGGTTTCGTCAACGAAATAAAAAATAGGGCCCCTAACGAATGAGAAAAACTAAAGTAGAAGATGTCAGTGTCCAATGCAATTTGCATAGTTTGTTTATGAAATAACTTTACTGGAAATGACTTTGCTGCCTTTGGCAAACAGATATGGGGACCCGTATCAAAATGACAGCAATTAATTATGTCCATAACTGACAAGTGTCATAATTTTTCATTCAAAATTTCATGATTTTCTTATTTCATGTGGTTCGTTTGTTATCAGGAGTATGGAATTCAGTTGCCGAGAAAGGGAATAATAAAATACCAAAAATTTAGAATCTTTTGCATGAAAATTTATGTATGGATTTTGTACATAATACACAGGATTGATGGAAGTTATTGTGCTGGCCACATCAGATTTTTTGATTTTAAAATTATTTTTTACATCCCGCTACCCTTGGTAAGGGAGGTATAGGGATCGTGATCAAAATCGCATATCGAGATTTTGGTAAATGACCACGTTTAAGGTCCCTAGAATCCAATTTTAACATTTTCACGATGATGTCTGTGTGTATGTGTGTGTGTGTGTGTGTGTGTGTGTGTGTGTGTGTGTGTGTGTGTGTGTGTGTGTGTGTGTCTGTGTGTGTGTGTGCGTATATGTGTGTGTGTATGTGTGGATCATCTTTACGCTGTAACTTACCCTTATATGGAAAAATGTCATTAGATTTTGGAGTAAATCAGATAACCTAAAATGGCACTTTAGTGGAAGCTCAAAATAGTACCTTTAAATGTTATTTTTTCGAGATTTGTTATTATAAAAGTTATTTTAATGTTTCTACAGGTTTGCATTAATACTTTTTGTATATATTTTATGGATAAATTTCTAAAATTATCTATAATTTTAAGCCCGGAGCCTACGCTTTAAACACAACTCCATGGTTACACAATTCATATCTCAAATGTATGTAACTGACAGATATATGTCATTGTCAATAAACTAATCATTTCAAATAATAATAGTAACTTTTAAAAAGAAAATAGTAAATGGAACAATAATTCTATAGAAAGGAACTTAATACAGTTTCTAGCATGTCAATATGTAGGAATATAAGTAAGATAATAAAAATATATAATATATCATCACGGCATATTATTACCCATTGCTGGGTGAGCCAAACTGCTTTGTATACAGATGTCGGTAATAATGATGATATATGTGTACCGTGCGGACGTTTACCAGGCGTCACTTCAAGCGACTCTGGGGGAACCGGGTTCGAATTCGATCGACACAAAATATTTTAGAATTTTAAATGGCACAAAATTGATCCCTGTGGTGCACTCTCCACGCCAGCAATAACTATTGGTATGTATATAAATAAATACATAAAATAAATATATCATTACGGCATATTACCCATTGCTGCGTCTGCCAATCTGCTTTGTACACAGATTTCGGTATCGATCATGACATATTTGTACCGTGCGGGCGTTTACCAGGTGTCACCTCACGAGCACTTATTGCTGGCGTGAAGAGAGCACCACAGGGGTTATTTTTGTGCCATTTAAATTTCGAAATATTTGATGTCGGTTGGGATCGAACCCGGTATATAAATTTAATTAAATTTTAAGTATTTACATAAATAAACATTTAATTAAACAGGAGGTATTGTGTTGGCCATATCAGATTTTTTAAAATCCATTTTATAAATAAATGAAAAACTTACACATTAATATATTTTTAACAGAAAATACAATTACCACGAATAAAATTACAAGACAGTTACATTAACTGTCAAAAACCAAAACAAAACTGTGAATCAGTTGATCATGATTCCTTGATTCAGAAATCAAGTTGGTGAATTAGAACATACGTTGATCTACAGATCAGCTTGATTTCTTAATCAACTGATTATTAATCAATGGGTTAATGATGAATTCGGCTGTAAATACTTAGAATTGAAACAACAAAATCAGAAATGATGGTTAACCCTTGATCAATAATGAACATGAATTAAACACGCATATTTAATAAAACTAAAGACCGAGGAATATTTAACACCTCGATAAATGATAATCAATCTTTAGCAGATGGCTATTTTTAGGTGCAGAGCTTCGAATCGGCGAAAAATTGGGTTCGCTTTAGGTTAATTTGTTTTTTAAAAGTGGGTTCGTTTTGCGGTTTTGGTTCAAACATAATAAAATTTGCGGTTTTATTCCGGGTTCTGGTTCGGTTCGACCCAATGAAAATTGAATCTAAGGTTTTTTCAATAACAATCTTTATATAGAAATAATTTAAAATGGCGAGCCGGAATGTAACGCAAGACAAAACATGAACACAATTTTCACGAACAATCAACACAGGCAGCAATGAACCGGAGCTGTACCCAGACCCCAAATTTTTAAACCCGGTTCGGTTCCAACTTGGGTTCAATTGAAAAATATATCTGAGGTTCGCTTCTGGGTTCGGGTTTGCCAAAATGTTACGGTTTGGTTCGATTCAGGTTCGGGTTCGATGCCCTGTTTAGGTGTTACATAGTCATTCGTTATTTGTTGTAGATGTAGAATTTCCAAAACAAATATGAAAGACAGAGGGTTCATACATTTTGAAACACATAGTATTTTTGGAGTTCCCCTAATTTTGCCGGTGTTTGTATTATTGAAGCTTATTACCCGTATCTGCAGTGCAAATTTGTTTCTATTCGTAGATTTCAGTAATGACGATAAATTTGTACCGTTAAAATAAAATTCACTTTCCAAAGTCTTAGCCAAACATTATCGTAAAAACATTTTTACTTTTCTTTCTTTTTAAATCTATTTAAATCGCTATAAAATCGTAGTTTTCAATGAATACAAATCTGGCAGTACATTTAACATATCTACATAAAATGATGCTTTATCATTCATATAACTAATGGCAGAAGTAGTACACGGTATATGACTTGGCGAAGTAATATGTTACAAAAGAAAATTACATGTAATTTGCCCAACATTCGTCTACTTTCAGTGATAAATTCAAATATAATTACACTTCCGAAAAGTCATTTGTATTGTATGTTACTGTTACTCTGCAACGCAACAATAAATTCAAAATAATGATGATGTATCTTTTTACTTTTATATTATATATTTCCCATTGTAGTATTTGTTTTATTTTTATTTACTTCTGTCAACATATTTTATTGATGTAAATATTTTAAATATGCCAACGAAATATTTTATAAAACTATGGACTATAAACAAAATAATATAATAAATATAGCAATTTTATTTGCAAAACAATATATTTTTCACAATTATTATGAATGTTGTGACGTATGTAACAAAAGTTTTGAGAAAAAATTAAACCTCCTCATCAAATAGTACAAAAAATATGTTGTGACCAGCACAATTCCTTTCGTTAGTTCTATGTATTTTATATAAATTCCATACAGAAAGTTTCTTATGTACTAGTATTCAGTAAAATTATTTCACATACATTTTCTATAAATTCTATTTGACAGTGACATCTGGCTATTAGTAATATTGAATTATTGAAACTGTTTCCATGGTGACGCAGCAAAGATTACAAGATTTATCATAACTAATTTATTTACAATTTTTACCTCCCGCTACCCTTGGTAAGGAAGGTATAGGGATCGTGCTAAAATCGCATATCGAGATTTTGGTAAATGACCACGTTGTAAGGTCCCTAGAATCCAATTGTAACATTTTCACGATGATGCCTGTGTGTATGTGTAGATCCTTTTTACGCTCTAACTCAAACACTATTGTCCAGAAAATTTTGGAACCTTGTATTTCTACCTTACTCTTATATGGAAAGATGCCATTACATTTTTGTGTAAATCCGATAAGCGGAAATGACACTATTTTTTCGAGATTTGTTATTATAAAATATAAAGGTTTGCATTAATACTTTTTGTATATATTTTATGGATAAATTTATAAAATTATCTATAAATGTTTGTAACTGACTGATATATGTCACTGTCAACAAACTAATCATTTCAAATAATAATAGTAACGTTTTAAAAATAAAATATTAAATGGAACAATAATTGTATGGAAAGGAGCTTAATACAGTTTCCAGCATAAGTATGTAGGAATATAGGTAAGATATTAAAATATACAATATATCATCACGGTATATTACCCATTGCTGGGCGAACCAATCTGCTTTGTACACAGAAGTCGGTAATAATAATGACATATTTGTACAGCGCGGGCGTTTATCAGGCGTCACCTCACGCGAATCTGGGAAACCGGGTTCAATCCCGACTGACGCCGAATATTTTAGAATTTAAATGGCATAAAATAGACCCCTGTGGTGCACTCTCCAAGCCAGCAATGAATATAGATAAGTGTATAAATAAATAAAATAAATATATCATCACGGTATATTACCCATTGCTGGGAGTGCCAAACGGCTTTGTGCACAGATTTCGGTAACATATTTGTACCGTGCGGGCGTTTACCAGATGTCACCTCACGAGCACTTATTGCTGCGTAGAGAGTGCACCACAGGGGTTATTTTTGTGCCATTTAAATTTCGAAATATTTGGCGTCGGCCGGGATCAAACCTGGTATTTAAACTTAATTTAATTTTAAGTATTTACATGAATAAAAAATAAATTAAACGGGAGGTAATGTGATGGCCACATCAGATTTTTTATCTTTGAATACATTGAATATGAAAAAAATAATGCATTTAAGTCGTATAGAGAATCAAATATTCTTTAATATTTAACTGTGATTGTTTTTAAGAAAAACAGTTAAAATCTTCATACTCAGGTACTACCGGTTGTTCAATTTGTGCCAGGGCGGGTAATTCAATTTTAAATATTATCACTACGTTACCCACGCTGGCCCAGATGCATTCAATTTCAAATGTTATAGTTATAATTATAATTTTTGTAAAGCAACCTTGTATTTTCATTGTTGCTATTATTTTTTTGGTTGTCATGTTTTGTGTTTATTTATTTTCTGTATTCAGTTGTTGTAATAGCTCCGACTTGAGCACAAGAAATAAATTTAGCTCCTCAAATTCAAGAATTTAATTATTACCTTTGTCCACCTTCAAGTTTCAGCTTTAATGTGCACCGATAAAACGTTGCACAATTGGTATCCCCGACACTATGAAAAAAATTAATTTTTTGGAATTGTAGTATTGGAGTTACCGCGGCCGAAACGATCGTCACACTCACGCACACACAAAGACAAAACCATCCTTACTACAGGTGACGGAAGGTAACAAATTAAACTCTTTAACAGACATATTGAAATATGACAACATTATATGGTGCTGTTGTCATTTGTGTCCTGGATTTATTAACTCATTGGTTGGCGAGGAACAGATCGGAGTATATTTTTAAAATATAATAAAAAATAAAATGATTTCTTCCAGGAATATATTTTAGATTTCAAGTATCATCTTATATAAGGTGAAAATATACATGTTCAAAACGAACAAATATTTCATAAAACCCTTTCAAATATAATCAGGCTGACAGTGACTAATCGTAGTTCAAAACTTAATAAAACCTACGCCCTACGCCCTATAGTTGTCGCCTTATTAAAGCATGAATAATTACACGTTGTAAAACGTTTTTCACTATACGCCTTGACAGGAGATAAGTTATTTAATGCCTGGATAGGGAAATATCACCACCGCCGTCGCACCTTCGCTATTCGACGGTTATGGCTAATGTACGTCGCGTTCTGTTGCTCTTGGACCGAAGCCAAGATGGGATGGGGTAAATAGTGTAAAACGGGTACGAGTTTTAGAAATGTTTTCATTTCAGAGTGTAAAATGTTTTTGTTTATAAATAAAATATGTCAACGATTTTTACAGGAATTGAAAGCTATGGCAGTATGATTCCGTATAGGGTACTTCTAGATATGGAAAGATAGCACAAATACAGATGCTGAAATGTCAAATGCCTTGATAAAAATTCACATATTTATTTAAGAAAAAAAGATATACGATTTGTTTTTTACCTTCCGTAAAAAATTCGATGGTGTGATTTTAATGAATAAGCACGTTTAGAGTCCATAGAATACGAATTTACTGTTTTTACGATGATGTCTGTACGTGTGTGTGTGTGTGTGTGTGTGTGTGTGTGTGTGTATTTGACGAAAATTTCATCTTCAATAACTCCAATACTACAATTTCAAAAATTATAATTCTTTCGTACGTCCATATTAAGAATTGATTAGATTTTGGTTATGATTGGTTAACCGAAAATACCCTACCTTGGAGATTTTAACAGTTTTTCTTGAAAATTTTTTGTTAAATATCTCCTTTTTGACCTTTTATATTAATATAAATATGAAAGAATATGTTACTGTCCATTCGATTTAATTATATTTTTCCTCATATTTAATGAATTTAGACATAAAAAAATATCTTGTAACTTATGCTGCTAAAAGCTGCACCATGGAAACCGTAGAATATTCAAATATTTGACAGATGTCAATGTCAAATAAAATTTACATATCTTTATGAAATGATTTTACTGGAAATATAAAAATGTAAAATAATTTAAGGTGGCCAAAACAAATCACATAAGGAAATACAACAGATTATAGCCATAAGCCAATTCAGTAAATTATTATGCTATAAATATAATGCTTATGTTATTATTTTCTACTTCTTATTTTAAAAAACATATGGTTCTTTTTTAGTGGTAATTCAGTTCAGCTCAGTACGAGATAAGATCAGCTCATTTCTCCCCTAAAAAGAAAACGCCCATAGAATAGTTTGCAAAAAAATTCTGTGTGGAATTTATACAAAATACGTAGAATTCACGGAAGGTAATGTGTTGGCCACGTCAGATATTTGTTTTATACTATGAATTTCAACTAAGATGCAATATTTTCTATTCTGTCTGTATGGACTACACACAGACTTTATTTCTACCTCTCGCTAAGAGGGGTTTGGATTCATGCTAAAAATCTTATATCCAGATTTTAGTGAATAAACACGTTTTACGGTCCCTAGTATCCGATTTTAACATTTTTACGATGATGTCTGTTTATTTGTGATGTTGGCAGAACATTTCCTCAAAAACTATAAAATTTAAGACCTGTTTAACTACATATTTCTCAATCTGACATTAATAGGAAGAGCTAAAAATGTTTTGGTAACGACTGGACAAAATAGTGGTTTCTTGGAAAAATCTAAATATTATTTTTTGAAAATTTATGTTATTACAAATAATAAAGAACATTAAATTCTAAATGTAATAAAATTGAAAATTTTATTATATCTTCTATAAATTTAGGGATAAAAAATATAATATAATAAAATAATCTCATGTATACTCTGTGCCACTTAACCAATTCAGTAGATCGCGCTCACATCAACGCCAGTTTTAAACAGACGTAATTAAAAAATGGCGGCATTCAGCTGCTGTCATCTGGCTTGTTATTAAAATATTAAAAAGGTATCATAATGTCATCGAAACTTTGTATATTCTAGCCCTGATGAAGACTTTAGTCAAAGTCGAAACGTAGGCCAGGAAATAAATTAATTTTACACAGACTGCGTGTCCAATTATTTCCCAATTTTCATTCTACTACCAGCCGATCATCGTATTCAACCCCTTTGTATATTCTAGTTAGTAAGTGCGAAATATAAAATATCTATTTGCTTTTCAAATCAGATAAAAATGATACTTGACATTGCACATAAAAATGATACGAGATGTGACATGTCATGTACACTGACACTAGTTTGAAATTACATTGCGTAAACTTGGCTCCAATTTCAGTCAATCAGAGAGTTTAAAACTATGCCATATTCTTTACAATACTGAACTAGTAAGGTATAATAAATCGCACAGTCCAAACTACACCAAGAAAACCAATTGTTAAATTCAAGTGTTTGTAATTGTCAGATAGGTAAATGTCAGTGTCAAAAATAAACCGTTTTACTGACGTTACTGAATGCATTTTCTGGGAAGTACATTTATAGGGCTATTCTGTTAGCATCGTTATGACATAACGAATCGTTAAAACGTTATATCGTTATGGTAATAATAATAAAAATCGTTATGACATTATGTATTGTTATATCGATATTATAACGATTAACGTAAAAGTGGTATTCTGTAAACAATAATTTAATTATACATAACGAAAAAAGGATAACAATGTCGTTATTTTTTAACGACTGGAAAAATCATTCATTACATAAACGTTTTGTCAATAAGTCAGTGTTTTTATTCATATTAAAATAAAATTGCTATTATGTTGAATAGTGATCTCAAAAACCAGTCATATTACAGTTTTCTGCAAGGTAATATTAAAATAATTTAATAAGTTTTCATTCGTAGCGCCTAACGCAAGCTTCTCAATTTGTCTACAGATGGTAGTAGTAGCTCTAGCATAGCCTACAACAAGAAAAAGAAAGGCTCCGACAGCTGACAGGTTGACAGCACACTCCCACCAGAACTAATCTAACCTAGAAGTTTTGTGAGTTACCTATATTGAATTATTTTAGATATTTCTTTTTAAATTAAAATTTGATTTTAGTAAATAAAGTTCTTAACTTGATCCCAAGGTAATTATTTTTCAAAATGTGTTACAGAATACGGATACGAAGATAACGATTATCGTTAAGTAGAAATAACGATTTCGTTATGATAACGATCCGTTAAGTGAATATGCTACAGAATAGGCCTATAAATAGCCATAAATATCACCAATCCCGTCAATGAATTGGAAGAATCTCTGACATTTAGAAACTTCCTCGTAGAATGAAACAATAGATATAATTAGATTTTTTTGTGTGTACAAAAAATGTTAAATACAATACTTGTGTTGAGAGCGAATAGTACTGAAAAAATAGATCAAAGTGGCAGTATCATCGCGTGGCAGGAAAGAGATTTTTGACAGATAAAATTTGTGTGCAAAATATGTTATTGTGATGTAAATCTGTAAAGATAATTGTAATTGTGTGCATTTGGATGATTAATTGTGTAAAACGAGTTAAATAAAGGTATTTGATTGAAAGGAAAAAACATAATATGCTGTTATACAGTAACCTTAACCAAATAATTTGTTACTGATATAAACAACTTGTGTAACATAAAATGGAAATGGTGAGAGGTTTTGTGCTGGCCACAACAGATTTTTTTTGTAGTATTTCTGGATAATTTGTATTACGTGGACTCAGTGAATCATCTTTCACTTTATTTTGCACTAAAACTATACGAACTATTTGCTGTTAATTAGAAATATTCTGTGACATGTACTGAATCCCTTGATATATAAATCCGTGTTGACAAACCCCTAGAGATAGCTACATGTAGCATTGCAGCTGTCCTCTTAGTGTTATCAACATTGGCCTGATTTTTGCGCCGTCCAGCATAAGGCTTACTGCTGGCATTCCTAGACGTTGTGACACAAGATAAGGATTCTTACAAGATCCGTACGCTGTACACAAAATAACTAAATAGAAATATGGTGGAATTGCTATCCTATGAAGGATCTAGAGTCGGATGAGATATTGATAGAAATGTTTTACAGGTTTTGTGTCGTAGCTTCTATCACATTAATATGGTATTTATGGTATTATAGGCACGCATCATTATTCTTAAAATAATTATGAATTTTTATACAAATATTGATAGGAATTTATTTTCTTGGTGTCATTTTTACCTTCCGTCACCTTTAGGTGAGGAAGGTATTGTCTTTGGTCAAAAAATTCGATAGTAAGCTTATAATAAATAGGCACGTTTTAGGATACCTAGAATACGATTTTACTATTTTTATTGTGTGTGTGTGTGTGTGTGTGTGTATGTGTTGTGTGTGTGTGTGTGTGTGTGTGTGTGTGTGTGTGACAAAAGTTTCTCTTTCGATAACTTCAATACTACAATTCCAGAAATTATAATAATTTCGTATTCCTCTTCCTATATGAAGAGATGATTATATTTTGGTTATAACTGGTCAAACGGAAGTACCCTAATTTGAAGATTTTAAGAGTTTTTCTTGATAAAACGCTTTTAAATATCATTTTTTAATATTTTATCTTTTTATAAATATTAAAGAATATGTTTTTCTCTGTTCAAGTTGAAACAATATGAATTTTTGAAAGACAAGTGTGTTATATCCATCCTTATCGCACACGCTAGGTGTTATGGCAAATGAGAGAGATAAATATATGTCAACTTGTTAATGCGTTCTACAGATGACCTTGATCAGACACCTTTAAAAATGACTATGTATTTCTTAAAATTTTATTGTAAAAGATAAATGCCAAGAATTTTTTGAAATATGGGTCAATTCTTCCAGACTTACCCTTTATCATTTAATATTGACTGAATTTGACTAATTTAATTGTATTACAACAAATAATTTCTCTAAAATAATTCACTACAAAGTTAATTTTACAGATTTATTTGCAAAACTTTATTTTGCTACACCAAAATTATCTTTACGTTGTACTGAAGCTGATATCTCTGGCGTCCATTGGCTGATACCCCAGCTTGACTATATTAGAAAATATAGTTTACCAGGTGCACTGTATGATATATTTATTGTCATCCGTCATCATGCTTCGCACGCAAATGGAGATATAGTTCATTCTCTCATCATTACTCTTATTCGTAACCATGCAACTATGGGCATATTTCTTGCTTACAGTTTCATCCTGAATATTACCAAGTTCATAAACTACCGTTAACTCTGCCCTTATATTTAACCCTAACCCTCGCAAACGTTTAATTAAATGTATACACTAAACTTGTGCCCTAACTTTTTAGACCATTAGCGTCTTCAAATGCCTACGCGTATTAATATGCGAATGTGGTTTGACTTAATGAATATATAATTTCAAGATGAAACTTTAATTAACTTAGAGATATTTGCAATCTATCCGAAAATTAAATTACTAAAAACGGGATTAAATTCAGATAACTTTTAGTGGATTAACGAAATGTTTGGATAGTTTGAAATTAAAACTTTTTCTCTTTAGATTATTTTAAAATATGATTTAAGTTTGTGAGTTAATAATCCAATTAAATTCTGAAAAATCGTTTCTTTAATATCTCGGGTTTTTCAATGTCAACAGCAGGTCTATTTTCTTTTCATATAGAAAATAATCGCGTGAGGAAATTATATCCAGGAAATATTTCTCCTGTAACTGATTACACTAAGCGAAAGACCGAGAGTAAATATTTGATTTATTACACTCCATCATAGAAAGGTAATCCATTACAAAAAATTGCAGCTCTTCTAGTCTTTACAACAAATATTTGGATTTCGTAAGTTCCAATATCTTTTGTTTAATATTTCTCTTTGATGTTTTTATTCAAATTTTTATATTGATACTATATTTCGGAATCTTCTTCCGCGATTGTAATAAAGTCACAAAGAAACGGCAATGTTATTAAGAAATCTGATTTCATTTTAAAATATTTTATTTATTTCCTATATTTATTTGAGTTGACATATTGCGCGGTTAAACGTATGCTTGCACAGCATTCTGTAACGGGTGTTTTATACTATGTTATACTCTGTTTCGGCTTTCATTATCATTATTTCTTTATAAAAAGAGTGAACAATTTTCATTAAAGGAACATAATGATCAGTGTTGGGACTCTGCCGAATCACTTGGCGATCGCAAGCCGTAAAAATGACGTCACTCTAACATTTCGGTTCTGCCTGTCGTATCGCCTAGCGATCACATAACGTTAATTTTACGTCATACGATCGTTAGGCGATACGGTAGTAGGACGTAAGTTTTTTGCATTAAGTTAATCGTAAATTAAAATTTATTTAAAAGAAAATACAAATAAATATCGGTATTTCGGAATTTCAGTCCTATTTTTCAATTCAGTGGTTAATTTTTAACAACTGATTAAACTTTTTAACCAATCAAGAATCAAGTGTGTATATATCGGTGTTTACTTTTTATATGGACCATATGAAATACAATGGTAAAATTTTCATACGGCTGTGTAAATTCTGTCCTATTAATTTTAGATCTAAAGTGTAAAAACAAAAATGTTCAGAATTAAATACTGCATCAAATGAGCCTATAGTGATATAATAGGTTCTTATCATGAGATCAACATAAAATAAAATATTCGTCTTTAAGATATTTACAAACTGCCACGAAAAACAAAACATACAATTCAAATAGTCGCATTGTTTGACTTTGACAAATAAAATTTTATTAATTGATATTTAATGTTAATATTGTTCCATTGAGTTTTTTTCTGTGATGGTAAGTGTATCCATGCTTAGTTATTTATTTTATCAGTAAACATAGGATATGTCATTACTACCATAGTTACAGTATAAATGATTGACAATGTATTAAAGCGTTTATTTTATAAATAAACATAGGAATAATTAACATAGACTAAAATAAATATTAAATTATGAATTAAGGAAACCGGAAACAATTTATTTATGTTTATACACTTAAGAACTATATTGTAACGTTTTTATTTATATGGGTGAAGTGTAAAACACAGACAAATATTATTAACTAAAAGAATACGTTTATTAAACGATAAATAATTAAGGATTAAATATTAAAAGATAATAAAAACAACTAACACTATGATTAAATAATTATAAACACTAAGAATATTATTAAATGCTTAAACACTACGATTATTTATCTATACAATATTTATATCACTACACTTATTTATATAACTACATTTATTTATGTTAACAACTGGTAAACTGTATATTTATATCACCAAGTTAATCGCTCGTTGCTTATATATATCAGACTGTCCTCCCGCTGTTCTCCCGACGGTATTTATACAGCCCATATACTTCTAGAAGCCTTTCAAGCGACAATGACCTGTATACAAAAGAAATGGGTCACGGCGTAGTTAACCTCTAGCCGGTGCGTCGCGGGGATTGCATCATTGTTCTGGTACGTTCTTTCTAAGGGATTACGTCATTGTTTGCGAACATGCTATCAGTAGCGGCGCAAGCATACTTTTCTCTCAGGGGCGCACGTCACAATATTAACCTAGTGAGGAATTTTTATTTTAACTTATCAAATACTCAAAATTGTCACCACTAACTTCCAAATAATATCCTTAACGATTATAAAAAGAATTAATAGCATTCGTTATTTGCTAGGGAGTAATATTTTATGAAGCTGCACTAATTCTGTTTTTTAATTGTTAAATGTTCATTCTCTCACCATTGTACACATTTTTTAAGTGTCCTTAAAGAAAAAAATCATTTGGTCCAAGCTATAATTATTATATATTTTTCGAATTGGTGCTGGACAGGGTTTGGGTCGATTATTAAATGTAGCAACAGATACATCTGAAACTTATCTTAGACTTATATTTGAATTATACCGGTTATAATCTGCAATTTTGTAAAAAAAAACCATTTTGAAATGTGACAGTTTGACGAGTCTGACAACTATTAACTATGTTTACTCATAAAATAAACGCTTTAATACATTGCTGTCATTTTGTAACTATGATAATGAAACTACTCTATGTTTACTAATAAAATAAACTCTCTGTATAGTATTTTATGTATATAGGACGAAAAGTGAATCTTTAAGGTATGATCAAGTTGTTTACGGCAGAGGCGGGCAGCCAAGGTCGTAATTACTTGTGAGTATCTTAAAAACACTTTTCGTCTGAGGTACATACATAATTTAATGTTATACTGGTTTTTAGTTATTAAATTATTAAAAGAAATATGCAAGAATTTTTAGCAGTATGAGTTTTGTATAAGTAGGCGAAGTCGCAATCTTAGCAAATCTTAGCAAAATTTTGACAGATTCAAATTAAATTTTTCTGGTTTCATTAATATTATTATTCGCTATAATTTATGAAAAAATACATTCCTCAAGATATTTTGGATGAAACTGTTGAAATGAAGAACAAGTTAATGTCGCATAAATAAAGGATTCAGTATGAGGGAAAAAAATTAAAGTCCTAGAACTATAAAATGTAGGACTTACATGTTTCACTTTTGTTTCATAAATCATTCAAAACACGTTGCTTTAGAAACGAGTATGACAAAATAAATTAATGAATTCAATAATTATTAAACTAAATGAAAGATGTCATCTACCAAACTCAAGCAAACAACTGTTTAAATTTTTGTACTATTGGTCATGGCACTCTATAAATAGCTAAAAATTACAACTTTTATTTTACTTCTTTCGCAAACGAAACACATATAAGCAATAATTTGGACATAGTTTTTAATTCTACACATTCTTGTATTTACACTTTTGCTCTAAAATTAATAGAGCATAATTTACAGCCATATGAAAATTTTACCATTATATTTCCTATATTTTTGTTTTGTTGCAGAATAGGTCCGTTTGTAAGTTTAGATAAATTCACAATGTGTTGTAGATGTTTTTGTTCGTTGCTTAATGAAATAGATAATAAGCTATGATGTTATATAACATATTTATATAAAATTAACAATTTTCCTGACCACAACTAGATAGTGTATTATTATTTATTATCATATTTTTATGTGGGAATACCTCTCTGTATTTATTTAGATTAACAAAACATATGTTACTATTTCAACCAAATTTTCCCTTCGGTACATTGTATTATATAGAATTATAAATACAATCCCGGTAAAAATTTAAAGCGTATATTTCACTGAAAAACGCAAAATGTGACATAAAAAGCGACGTTTATTTTTACCGGAATGTTTGCAGAGTATTTCTTAATAAATAAAAGCAGAATTTAATGATGAATATGCACATTTGAATGTGAGAATATTGGCAAAAGAAAACAGCATTAGGTACACCAGAAACCACCAACAAGAAAGAAAAAGAATTAATTTGTGAAACTTTACATTATTTTACAAATATCTAGTTAATAACCGTCAAAATTGTCACAATGTTAGAAAGAATGCATTTTCTTGTTTTAGATGTACTCGTATATAGGTAAGGAAGGTATTGTTTTTGGTCAAAATATTCAATGCTGAGTTTGTGATGAATAAGCACGTTTTAGAGTCCCTACAATACGAATTTACTGTTTTTGTTTCTCTCTCTCTCTATGTGCATGTGTGTGTGTGTGTGTGTGTGTATTTGTGTGTGTGTGTATGTGTGTGTATTTGACGAAAATTTCTCCTTCGATAACTCCAATACTACATTTCCAAAAGTTATAATTCTTTCATATTCCTCTTTCGTACGTCCATATGAACAGTTGATTAGATACACTAAGTACACTAATTTGAAGATTTTAACAGTATTTCTTGAAAAAACGCTGTTAGATTATCATTTTTTGATCTTTTATGTTATTATAATTAAAATAATGTTATTCTCTATTCGATTTAATTATATTATTTTCTTCGTATTCAATGAATTTAGAGATAAAGAATTATAAAGAAATAACTTACAACCTAATGCTGCTAAAAGCTGCACCATGGAAACATAATATTCAAATATTACTACTTGACAGATGTCAGTGTCAAATAAAATTTACATAATATCTTTGCGAAAATATTTTACTGGAAATATAAAAATGTAAAATAATTTTAGATGGCAAAAACAAATCACATAACAACAGGTTATAGCCATAAGCCAATTCTGCAGATTACTATGTTATGTTATAAATTTAATGCTGTATATGTTTCTATTTTCTACTTCTTATTTTAAGAAGCATACTGTTCTTTTTAGGAGTAGTTCCGTTCAGTTCAGTACGAGTTAAGATGAGTTCATTTCTCCCCTAAAAATAAAACGCCCATATAAAAGTTTGCAAAAAAAAACTGTGTGGAATTTGTACAAAATAAAAAATTTCTTTGCTTTAATTGAAAGAATACAAATTATTTACCTGTATTTTTTATTTTCTTTTTTATTACTCTTTATTCATGTGAAAATTGTCTCTGAAGATACAATATTTAAATTGCTGCTTTTTCTATCGCCTGATGACATCAGAAAACTACTCATCAATGAGAGAATGGCTTATATTTGCCGCCGACAGAATTTAAACGTGTAACAGGCGTGACAGCTGTCAATTATATACTAGCTACTAGTTATATCCATATTACTGGTTTTTATATTTTGTAAAGACTCAAACATGATTGTAGAAAAGAGTTTTGTGCTAGTGCGCCCAAATAGAAGTAATAACAGTAAAAAAAATTAGCAGTGCCTCAAAACGAAGAATGAAATGGTTGTCTCAAATAAACATAAAATCTGCCATTGGCTAGTATTTCTTGGACGTCACAAGCAGTATAATATAGCGCCAATAGGCTACTTGCATACAAGAGGATTTTGAAAACTATTATATTTTTCAAGTTTAGTTTACTCAACTACATTATTTACATTATAAATTTTTCAAATACATTGTGTTATTATTTAATAAATTTAACATAAATGTATCCCTCCTATCTTGATGACGACACAATCACTAGCATTTGATTCGTTAATATGAGTGGGAGAGGTGAAGGGAAGATCGAGGATCAGACAACGTTCCACTATCTCCGTCTCTGTCTTCCCAAACTACAGAACTGGGACGTATGTCATCCGTGATTGTGACGTCATAAAAAATATATTTATTTTTAGCCGTAAGTGAAAAAATTTTGAAAAAAGAAAAAATAGGGGCTCTTTTATTTTATATATATATTCAAAAAAAAAAAATTCTTAATATCTTGCAAGTAGCCCATTCAAACATAGTATATTTTTAAATTGCTATACTGTATTTAATATATACATGAAATTTCAACAGAAAGTCATATTTACTAATACTATAGAAATATTTTTTTTTTCAATACCTCATTGTACCGCTTTGTTGAAATAGAGACATGCATTAAATGGATTTTTTGCCTACTGAGTATAGTATCTTTTTTAATTTAGTAATTTTTTTGTTATTAATACAATGAAAATTATAATAGCGTCATATGATTACCGAAATAAATATGAGCAGCTTGATATTAATTCTCTTGACAAACAAATCCCAATAGATGGTATCCGATATGTATATTTATCCTCCTCTATCCCTAATCTCTATCTTGTTGAGGACTGCAGATCGTGCGCCATGGCAGCCTGTGGCAGCTTTGGAAACTAGGTTAGCAGGGCCTGCTGTGAGAATCCTGCGTGCCTTCGCCCCACTCTCTCTGTCACACTCTGACACACTTAGGGCGTCTTTGTCACTACGCCCTACTTGTTGTGACACAGGGATACAGGAATGCATTTAACTGTTGGGAAGGTTTTTAGCTGTGTAATTTTAAGTGCTAGTAAACATTTTTACACAACGCGCAATGGGGAGATTTATTTAAATCTGTTTTGTAAACAATTATTGTATGATCATCTTTGTATTACTATTTGTTAAACAAAATTACATTGAGAGATGAAGAGCCAGGGGAAAATCGATGAATGTCACAAAGTGTGTATATTTCAGCACGCGAAGATTGATACCCCATATAATGTTTTTTGAATGATAAATTGTATTAAATTTTAGGCCAAAACTCAGATTGGTTATATCTTTACATTACTATACCCACACACACTGACGTAGCTATAGGTTTCTTAAAGGGGGGGTTCTGGTAGGGTTGAATGAAAAATGTATGATAAAAAAAATGCGCCGCAGGCGATTTTTTGAAAATTTTCAAGGTCAAACGTGTTTTAATGCAATGTAAGATAATATAGAGTTCTTTACAATGAAGCAAATTTAACAAATTCTTAAAAATTAAAATCCATATTTTATGACGAGAACGCGTATGTACGCTCTAAAAGCGTATAGTTGCCCCTTCTACTAGACTTTATGATGCGAGATGGGAGCATAAGCAATAACTACAAAAACAGAAAATACAATGTTAAATTAAATTAAAATATTATATTACTGAGTAGTAGCAATATCATTATTCTATTGAACTGCTCAAAATAAAATGTATAATAATTAAATGTTAATTAAATTGCGTTCCTCACAAAATACGGGACAAATGGGTGTCCCGAACAGTACTTTACGGGACGCTCAAATGTTAACTGAAATAGGGGACAATCCCGAAAATACGGGATCGTGTTCCCACCGGCATTGCGGCTCATTTTTGGTTTTCATTTTAAGTAGGTACATAATCCTCCAATTTTGTAAGAACATTATATCCAGCTTAATATCAAACGTGGCAAAATATAACCGATGGGGGGGGGGGTTTGAACCCCCTAACCCCCCCCCCATATATACGTCGGTGCCCACACATGAATCGAGTTCCAACTTATGTGGGACCTAATAGAGTTTTATTAGTCTGCTTGCCGAATCTACTAGGCAAATATGATGAAGGTCCATGAACTTACATATTTTTTACCTCTCGCTAAAAGAGGTAATGGATTCATGCTAAAAACCGCATATCCAGATTTTAGTGATTACGCATGTCTTAAGGTCTCTACAATCCGATTTTAATATTTTTACGATGATGTCTGTGTTTGTGTGCATGTCGATGTATGTGTGTGTATTTGTGTATATGTGTGGGGACGTTGGAAGGACGATATCTCAAAAACTATAATACTTATTATCTGTTTAACTACGTATTTCTCAATCGGACATTACTGGGAAGAGCTGAAAAGGTTTTGGTAATAATTGGACAACCGAAAGTAGCAGATTCTTAAAAAAAAATATTCTAAATATATTGTTCTTGCTTGTATTAAAGAAGAGTAAATTCTCTGTCTGATATATATATATATATATATATATATATATATATATATATATATATATATATATATATATATATATCTTTTAAAGATTTAGAGATAAAGAAATATAAGGTATATAAAAATCTGTTGTAATAAATCTCACGCCCAAATAATGTCACGGAAACCAATTAAAAAATTAAAATGTTTGTAACTGACATATAAATGTCAGTGTCAAAAATTCAAAGGCATTACTGTACATACATTATATTATTTTTTATTGTATTAATAGTTAAATATGTAAAGTTATAGGTATATTACATATACCCTTCAAAAATACTGTCACTCCCAACAATAAATTGGAAAATATTCGAAAAATTAGAAGAGGACAAAATTTCTTCATAGAATGAATTTAAAATTTAAAAATCTAAATATAAAGAATAGATGAAAGTAGAATTTTTGGTGTAGAGTGTAGGTATACAAGAAATGTTAAATACAATAGGGCGCGAGTAGTCATGTCACTTTGTTGGCCTTGACAAGCAGATATGGGGGCCCGTGTCAGAATGATAGCTAGCAATTATGTACATAGATGTCAAAAATCATAATTTTTCATTCTAAATTTAGTGATTTCCCAATTACATGTGGTTTATTTTCCTCGATAAGTAAATTCCACACTCCTGGTGACAAATTAACTACGTGAATTCACGAAATCTTGAAATTTTAATAAAAGATCTGCTTGTTAAGGCCAACAATGTCACATGCCTGCTCGCGCCCTATACTTATGTAACCAAAAACAGAAGTGGCCAGAGATATTGTGCTGGCAACAACAGATTTTTTTATTCAACGATATGCTAGTTTTGGTATGAAAAAAATATTTACAAAAACCTAATTTTTTGTTCAAGTTTAAAAATATTACCTACATTAACAAAGTGATTTTTTTAAGTTAGACAGGATAATGATACATGGTAAGTATGAACTTTTTCATCGCAGAATTTCTAAGGTTTTTGACATTGCATATAAGTTGTTTTCGAATTGGTTCTGAAACGTTGATAAAACATTTCAAATGTTTATAGGAACATATTTCACTAGCTTCATGACTTTGCACTTTGTGATTTTCGTTACTTAGTCACTTGTCCAAATTTTTTGCGTCGTTTGGTAGTTGCATCAATGCTACCTATATTTAATAAGTAAATTATTATGTAAATCAAAGATTAATTTTTAGCAACTGGTTAAAAATTATATTCAATAAATATTGATTTGACAATTAATTTTTTATAACTAGTTGCTAAAAATTAACCACTGAGTTACAGAATTAGCTGACCTAGCCATTGCTTGCGCATATCGCTGTCGAATGGACATTCATCTCTTTATGCCGGACGCTTGGATCTTCATCCTTTTTAGCTCTTATATTGTAATTTCTAAGGTCTGTATCTTAAGACTGTTACCGTTTTTGCCTCCTTTAAATATACCATTCGAAAGCGCCAGTTTAAATCTAGAAGTAGGATCAATCATATCATATTTGCTAGAAAATGGACATTTATCCTTTTTCCCCTGGAACTTCAGATAGAATATTAGTAAATCTTGAATTAAATTCTATTGATATTAAGGTGTTAACAATTACCCGAAATCTCAGTCAAACAGCATTTATTGTTACAACACCGACGTTTGGGTGCACATTTGCATCTTCTTCAGTCTATAACAAGTAATACAACAAAATAATATGGAAATTATCACACTTACAGTAAGATCTTATAGATTGTTACATATCATGTACACAAAATCCATTCGTACCAAAAATTAAGTTTTTACACATCGTACAAAAAAATTATTTGTTCTGCATGTCCACTGGGTCCTTAAGTTTGCTATAAAACGTGGTTTATAAACTTCATTGGTCCACTGAAAACACGCCGAACAAATGTGCTCTGGCTGAACATTACAATGTAATACACACTTTTGATCTGGATAATTTCAAGATTTTGGAAGAAGAACAGAATTACTCCAAACGTATATTCCTTGAAATACTACATATCAGGGATGGTCGCAAGAACATAACAAGGACTTAACAGCGTATATTTTGCTTGGAAAAGTTCGAAAAGGAAAAAAGCAAATTTCAGGCCAAGTTGATTCAATTAAATTCATTAGTGTACAGGCGACCAATAGGAGTCCGTATCGATGATGTCACCATGAATCTTTGCGCAAGATATTTCCGTCTATTTTCCGAATTTTTCTATCGTCGATTTTGAGAGCACATGGATGTGTGTCTGCTCTTTGAGTTTTTTGTACGATGAGTAAAAACTGAATGTTTAGTACGAATGTATTTTGTGAACATAATACTTGTTATAGACCCTGAAAAATGTGCGGTTTTGTAGGAGTAAATATTGTTTGACTGAGATTTCAAGTAATTGTTAACACCACATTTACATCACGGTGAAGAAATTTTCCACATCTACTGTTATTTTTTTCAAAATAAAGTTTTTCTAGCAATATTTTTCTCTTCGTGCTCTTCAGTAACTGCTAGATGAAACAAACGATAAAATATAACGCGGTGATAAACCATAAATACAAAGTAGCAAAGCAAACAAATATTTTATTATGCTGACACTTTTATCCCAGACAAATGAAGTTAGGTACATATCTATGAAACCAGAACACCTTATTTATCTTATATCGATAGAGATTAGTAGCTGTGATTTCCCCGGTTGCATGTTACAGTGTCAGTAAGCTTCAACCAGAATCGTCCCGAGTAATTGGCAAATGGCGTTCCAATCCACAATGTGCTCCACACATTACACGCTGGATAACTCTACATGACACTTGTCTCGTTGTTCCGGATTAGCACTGCATGTATAGCTGTAGGTGCACCACGATACCATCATCCAATAGCAAATCTATTGGCAGGCGGAATTATATCGCTATTATGTGTACCCAGTGTGTTTGCGTATTTGCAAGGCTAGTAACATTGTGAATCATAAGTAGAGGATTTGACTGGAATATATTGAACATCTTCAAATCTACTAACCAATCCTCAGCAACAATCGTGAAAAAATGATAGGAAATAAAAATTTACATATGTCAAATTAAACTGCGTTATGATGTTTTTAACTGTGTAAGCAGTAGTGGATGAAATATGATATATTTTTCCGTTTTAAAACTATTCAGAATTTCTTTGAAATTTAAGTTATATTTTATTTGTCAACCGCTCACTCGCTAAAATCGCGTAATACATAATAAGAAGGAGAATTTCATACTGAATTCATCTTTACACACCGTACTGTCCTACTTTTAACCGTGTGAAAGTGGTGAATAAGAAAACAGTAATGAACCGATTTGAATATGTGTCTATATCTCACAAATAGATTCCTAATCTTTAGTACATTTGAAAATCTGCTGGAAACCATTGACAAAATATTGCAAGGAATAATATTAATATTTCCAAGCAAATAATTTAAAATAATTTAAAACCCACAAAATCATCGATCATTTACTTAATTCGCTGCACGGCGATTGCAATCTATTAAAGTATTTATTTTTTGTCTAATTTAAGTTTCTATCATAAATTGTTATTCTGGTAAGGAAGGTATTGTCATTGGTCAAAACATTTGGTGGTGAATTTTTAATGAATAAGCACATTTTAAAGTCTCTAGAATACAATTTTACGGCGTGCGTTGTAATTGCGCGCGCGTGTGTGCGTCTGTGTGAAGATCCTTTCGGATTGCACTCCAATGTCATAATTCCAAAAATTATAATTTTTCGTATTCAAGTTTACATCCAAAAAATAGGTGATTAGATTTTGGTTATAATTAGACAACCAGATGTACTCTCATTTGAAAATTTTAAGTTTAACGCTATTAAATATCATTTTTTAACATTTTATGTTATTATAAATGTTAAAGAATACTATATTCTCTTTTCATATTGCATTTTATACTTCATATTCAATGGATATAAAGTTAAAAAATATGATGTGGCCAACACAATACCTCCCGTTTAATTTAATGTAAATACTTTAATTTTAATTGTGTTGCACTCTTCACGTCTAATAAACGCTGGAACGGTATAAATATGTCATCACCGTTACCGATATCTGTATACAAGGCAGATTGGCATATCCAGCAATGGGTAATATGCCGTGACTATGTATTTATTTTATTTATTTATATACTTATCTATATTCCTACATATTATTTGCTTATACTGTATTAAGTTCCTTTCCATATAATTATTGTTCTATTTAATATTTTCTTTTTAAAACGTTACTATTATTATTTGAAATGCTTAATTTGTTGACTGTAACATATATCTGTGAGTTACATGCATTTGAGATCTAAACTGTGTAACCATGGAGTTGTGTTTAAAACGTAGGCTCCGGGATTAAAATTATAGTTAGTTTTATAAATTTATCCATAAAATATATAGAAAAAGTATTAATGTACACCTGTAGAAAATTTAATAATCTATAATTTTTATATAACATAAATCTCGAAAAAGTAACATATAAAGGTATTTTTCGAAGAAAAACTATTTTTAGCACACACGCACACACACATATACATAGACATCATCGTGAAAATGTTAAAAATGGATTCTAGGGACCTTAAAACGTGGTCATTTACCAAAATCTCGATATGCGATCCCTATACCTCCCTTACCAAGGGCAGCGGCAGGTAAAAATTATAAATTAAATTTCATAACCATGGAAACAGCCACTATATTAAAATAATTATGAGTGACAGATGTCAGTGTCAAGTGTAATTTGCTTAGTACGTTTGAATTATAATTTTACTGGAAATATAGAATCATTACAAGAAACTGTCTCTATGGAATTTATACAAAATATACAAAACTAAGGAAAGGTAATGTACTGGAAATATAGAAACTTTCTGTATGATATTTGTAAAAAATACATAGAACAGGGGTCCGATTCTTGAAATTTTACGCATAAGTAAGTGGGAGAGATGTGTATGCGAACTGCATATTAGTATTGTTGAATCGAAATCGTGTGGTCGTACGCGATAATTCCGTGCGTTATTACATCACATGGGTATGAATTACGTGAAAGTATCATTCGAACACGAAACTGTATCTGTACACAGATCATATAAATCAAATTATGATTCTAAACAATTTCGGGTACCTTTTATGATCTGATATAATGATACCAATTATAAAACTAGGTTCTCCATTCACTTTGAGTATCATTATAACATCCGACAAATTTGTGCTTCTGCATTGATAGAACAATGCAATGGATTGTTAAAATAGAATATTAGATGTCTTTTAACGAGTTTTGAATTCCAAATCTGAAATGAATGTTTAATATTACATAGAACTTGCATATTAATATTGCCATATTATTTACGTACATACTATAAATTTAGAAGAAATATACCTATTTCAAATAATATACGTCAATTCAACTTTGAATATTGAAATTACAATATTTATGAATTATGGCAGCTTCGCTGACAGCTTTGTAAACCGAGACAGTTAAAAAACAATCAAATGATGAAGCATTCACGTAATACAAATGTTTGGATTTGATTGGCTGCTACATACTACGTTCATTTGCTTTCGATAATCGTATGCACAGGCTTCGGCCGAGTGCTGAGTATCGTTTAGTATTGAAGAATACCACTCATGTGTACAGTACTGTTCGTGCACGAAACAAACCATACGAATTTTGTGCCGTGCAGAAAATTTTGCATAAGATTTCAAGAATCGGGCCCTGGCGGAAGGTAATGTGCTGGCCACATCAGATTTTTTTAAAGTAAATATAAGATTTTTATTTAGTCGTTCTATTTTTGTCGCACCTCACATCTGTATTCAAATATATAAGTACTTGTGAAATTTAGTACTATACTTTTGAATTACTTATTTAACGTCCACAAGGTTTTATGAATAAGGTAATTTTTACACTATATAAAAAGTTTGAAAATATATTGAATATTTATAATATGGGGTAGTATTTTTTGTTAGTTCCCACGGATTCGCTCCATTTATGTCCGATACTGTACGTTAAAAAGAATTTCAAAATATTATACATTTATAGTCTTTAAATCCTTGCAAAATAAAACATAAATTTGATGACGGTTCAATTGTTACACATGACAGCAACAATTTGTTGAAAATTGCTTTCAATAATTGTAATTACCGGTGTGGCAATTTTGAACTTACCCCCGAAATCCAGAGAATTGGTTGAGGCAAAATAATGCACTTCTCTTTTAATTTTGATACCATAGAAATTGACTTTACACATACTATGTAATTTACTTTATTTTTTCTTAATCAGTTTCATAGACACTGTTTTTAAATTATCCATTTAAGAGGATCATCTTTTATTTTTCAGCGCATAAAATTTCAAATAACAAGATTAACCATTAAAGCACGTAAAACTAACCTAATTTGAATTTTCCTATGGCATAAGGGTTGAGCCTTTTTGTTATCTGAATAACTTTTTCCCACATTTATTTTCGGATTTTAGGTTAATAGCTTGAATTTATAAATGATAAAAATAACTGATTTTCGTGTGTTTGCACACAAATATTATAATTAGTCCAATTCATCAAAATTTTATAAACACAAATCATATAATTTAGATCGAAAGTATAAAAAGGCGTAACATTTTCGCATATTTAAGTGACTAAAAATCGAAAATTACTTGGAAATATTTCTCTTATATGTTATGAGTGTTGGAATATCTCGCGTGATCTATCTACGTGCAATACATCAGTGCGTACGTGACGGTTGATTTCACGCACTGCAACCAAACATCACGCAACTCACGCGCAGGGTAGACCAACTGCCATCATTCATAAATTATCGGCTTTTGTGAAGGTCTCAATACGTCAGTAGCCAAGAAAGAAATTTTATATTAGCGAGGGAGAACATTTAATTTTATCAAATGGAATTTTTCGTTGCTAAATCTGGAGTACCGCAAGGATCTAATTTTGGACCGTTATTGTTCTCACTATTCATAAACGACATTCTACATTATTTAGGCAGGCTACTCGTTTCTATGCTGATATATAATTTATTTACATCCATTATTTCCAAGACTAATGGCAACAATTTGTAAGCAACATCAACTGAATAGAAGATTGGTGTAATTAAAATAAGTTATATCTTAATTTTTCTAAGTGTAAAGTTATGATTATGACGTATTCATGTAAGAAGACTTCTATTATTGCTGACTACTCCATATACATATTCACAAATATTAAACCGTGTTCAAATCGTTAAAAATCTATCATGAATTACAATTTTTCTTGCATTCATATTCTTTTCTTTTTCTTCATATGTAATTCACAAAAATATTCCAGTTTAACATGTATTGACAATTCCCCTTTCCAATGTTTACAAATGGCAAAAATTTCTCTCGTTCTCCACATTCAACGAGGTATTTTAGTCTCAAACTTCCTACATACATAATGCGAAGTCTTTGTATCCTTGAGACAATGTCCCTAGTAACTCCTAGTGTTGCCTTTAGTCCTGCTCAGCAGGATCGGAGTTCCTGCAGGTTTTACAGCGCAGTAAAATATGTGCACAAGGCTGCGTAAAACACACAGCCCCAACGTTGCCCTCAAATTTCACGCAAACTCTATTTATTACAGGGTATAAAATTGCTCGATGATATTCAATTTATTTTCCTTTCATTTTATACGATATTTATAAGACGTGGAATATACACGACTGGTTAGAAATTTTAACAGGCTAGGATACATAACATACACTATTTTACGAGTACAAAAAATTAAATTTTAGGAAATAACGGTACACTACAAACAAAAGATTAAGTGGAAAGACATAGTCAGGAAAAAAGAGATGTTAAGAAGAACTGGAGAAGAAAGAACAATTTTGAGAGAAATGAGAAAGAGGAAAGCTAACTGGATTGAATATATTTTAAGGAGGAATTGGGCGCATTCAGCAGACTTCTGTGGTCGCTGAACACCTGACCGAACGGTCACCGACCAAGGAGGTTTCTGCTAACGGCAGTTTTTTAGTTTCAATTTCAATCTGATTCACTTGGTTGAATTATTGTTCATTTGTGCGCATAGACAGTATATGTAAAATTATCGACAATATAATCTTTTTTGTAAGCCATATTAAGAAAATAAGATTCGCATTAGCGCGCGTAAACAACTGACCAACTGACCAGGAACATCTGACCGTACTATTTTTACGGTCAGCTGGTAGGTGACCGTTCAGTTACCGGTCTCTAGTGACCAGCGCATTTAGCAGAAAAATGATGAACATGTTCAGCGGCCACATGCCTGCTGAATGCGCCCATTGATATAGTAAATTATAATGGAGTGCATAATGTATCTTATAAGGCACGGCATCATTTTATTTTTTTATGACGTCATTTACGCAAGTATAGACTTGTTCATACGCGATTATTCTTCTTCAAATAGTACAACACAGTATATCTACTAAATGTGAATTAGATTTCTTGCTACTTTATAAATGGTTTCTAATGGAAGTCTACGCGACTAGTAGGGTAAGTATTTTTTTCACTAAACTAAAATTTAATTTTGTAATGTTTGTATTTGTAGTTAGTTTTATATGATTTTCACCAATTTTATTTACAAAGTATAAAATTACAATATTTACTTGCGTCCATTATAATGCGCACTATGCACAGTGGCTATAAATCCATCTTTCTTTTAGATTATTTTTGCATCAATTATTAGAGATTTTAGAGGCGGCAGCAGAAACAGACGATTAGAATAACAATTCCGATGAAGATGCTACAAATTCAAGTCGTATTTCGAAGGAAATTTTAAATCAACAATGCGATGTTCCTTACAATGGCTTGTAATTTTTCGAATATTGTAAAGAAATAAATTCAAGAAATCTCATTGATAAGCCAGATATTATAGCACTTCATATAAAATAAACAGCCTGTATCTAAAAATATTTCAGATATGCGAACATATTTTTTTTTACCCTGTAGAACTAATAGTTTGTCGACCACTAATGAGGACATGCTACGTCACACGGCAAATTCTGAACTTTGAAAATTCATATCTCGCTTATTCCGTAAAATATTTAAGTCATCTCATTCTTCCGGTTTTTTTTTTTTTAAAATGGGTATAGAACCCAATTAAAGTAAAAATACATGAGAAAAGGGGAAGCAACCTTTTAAAACTTAACCCTAAAGGGGGCGCGTGCGGTCTCCTAGATCGGCGCAATATATGTTTTGTTTCTGGCTGTAATGACCTATAATTTTCAGTAGATGCCTGATTTTGTGCATCAACACAAAGTACCACATCATTGCGAATGTATATATTACCTCTCGCTAAGAGAAGGTATTGGATTCATGCTAAAAATCGCATATCCAGATTTTAGTGAATAAGTACGTTTTAAGATCCCTAGAATCCGATTATAACATTTTTACGATAATGTCTCTGTGTGTGAATGTGTGTGTATTAGGATGTTGTAGATAAGATATCTCAAATTCTATAAGACTAAAGACCTGTGCAACAACGAATTCCTCAATCTAACAGTAATGGGGAGTTGAATAGGTTATAGGAACAATTGGACAACCGGAAATGGTAGTTTCTAAAAAAAATATTTTTTTTATTATATCTCCTATAGGTTTAGGAGATATAGTATATAATAATACAGAATAATCTGTTGTAATAAATCTCGTTGCGCAAAAAACAGTTGAGATATTTAAATGTTTGTAATTGACAGATAAATGCATTATGTCAGTGTCAAAAATCAGCAGCTTTACTGACATTCTGGGAGGTACGGGTACATTTATTATATCTTATTGTATTCTTAATTAAATATGTATTTAAAATTTTAAGTATATTAATATTACACATATCCTTAAGAAATACTGCTAATACCGTCAATGAATTTGAATAATTTTGAACATATTAGAAGAGTAGGACAAAATTCCTCATAGAACGGAAGAAGAGATACAATTTCAATTATTTGTGTGTACAAGAAATGTTAAATTCGTTATTTATAGGGCGCGAGAAGTCATGTGACTTTGTTGGCCTTGGCAAGCAGATATCGGGACGGCCAGTAGTTATTTACATATATGTCACAATTGTTATATGTTATAATTTTTCATGCAAAATTTCTAAATATTCTGATAGATAATCATGATGTTTTGCATGAAAAATTATGATACTTGACACCTGTGTACATTATTACTATCTTTTATTCTGATACGGGCCTGTTTGCCACGACCAACAAGTCACATGACTCCTCGCGCTCTACGCAACATAAAATGAAAATGGCGAGAGATATTGTGCTGGTCACAACCAATTTTTACCTCTCGCTAAGAGAGGTATTGGATTCATGCTAAAAATCGCATATCCAGATTTTATTGAATAAGCACGTTTTAAGGTCCCTACAATCCAATTTTAACATTTTTACGATGATGTCTGTGTGTGTGTGTGTGTGTGTGTGTGCGGATGTGTGTGTGTGGGATGTTGGAAGGACGGTTACTCAAAAACTATAAGACTTAAAATTTGTTTAACAACGTATTTCCCAATCGGACATTCATGGGAAGATCTGAAAAGGTTTTGGTAACAATTGGACAACCGGAAGTAGAAGATTCTTGAAAAAAAATCTTCTAAATATTATTTTTTGAAAATTTTTCTTGATAATATTAAAGAAAAATAAATTCTCTTTCTGATACATTTAAATATTTTTATACATATTTTATAGATTTAGAGATAAAAGGAATATAATATATAAAATAATGTTGTAATTAATTTTACAACCGAAAGGATGCCATGAAAAATAGTTGCAAATTTAAATTATTTGTAGCTGACAGATAAATGTCAGTGTCAGAAATAATGAGTAATGAAAGAAAAATGTACTTGGAGAATCCCTTAATGCTTGATCTGTGACTATTATGGAGATGACAAGTCTAGGTTGAAGGACTTAAATTTGTTTCAAACATTATGGGACAATGTATACCAGTACTGTAGACTAGAGTAACTTTGAATTGCGAAAAAGCTATAAAATTCTTCTCAAGTAAGTTGTAAATATTGACAAAATTACACATCGATATAAGAATAATCGGAGTGCAATCTATCCGTCACTTTATTAAAGGGAATTAGTGTTATTTAGATATAACATGTATGAAAAAATAAAATGTAAAAGAAGATATGTAAGAATAGATGCACAATCCAGATATATACATATTAGACCGCCCAAAATTAATGTTTTTAGTAGAAGAATACGAAGAGAAAGTAAACAAGGTTGTTCGAATTGAAAATTGCTGTTACCAGCCTAATATTTATATATGGTAAACTCTACTTTGTAATTTATTTTAACATAATTTATGGTAAAATATCTTTATGTTGAGACATGCTATTATTGAATAATAAAGAAGTTTAAACGTCATAGATTTATATGAATATATTATTTGTATTTATAAAAATATTCTTTGCTTTATGCATACAGCCAGGTAAAATATACGGCGAGAGGTTATGTGCTGGCCACATCAGATTTTTTTTATTGTTTTCGGTTTGTCAGTGCCGGCCCTTTCTTGGCAAGTCAAGAAACTTATGTTCTGTGAGAATGCAATCAAGACATGTATAACTTATATCTTAGAACGAAAGCAAGTGCTTCATTGTTTGAGGAAAATTCAGATAATGAATGTTAAGTTGCTATGTTAAATATATTTTCCTTTTACGCAAAACAAATATAGATAATGTAAATGTCAGCATAGGTAGAAATTCTAACAACTTTGAAGGAAATTTCCATATTTTACTGAACTAATTAGACATGTCTAGGAATATACTCTCCCCTCAACTATATTAACAGCTTTATTTGTTCAACTGCTGTGTTTTATAATTTCTAGCTAGTTTCAAAGGTGGGCATAAATTATTCATAAAGGTCAGGATAATGAAATGAGATTAAAAGAACACTGTGTTTTCCAGTTTAAACAAAAGAGAGGAAGGAGGATAACTTGTTATATATTTTTTGGAATATTCTTTGTTATTTGTAAATCAAATGTCCACAAAAATATTACAAAGTGTATACATTTTTCATTAAGACTGCGGTAATAATAAATAATTTCCTATTCTCAGATTAGATATTCCGAGAATATCTCCCTGTGATAAAATCACGTTTATGGAGAGTTTATTCTAGAGTTAAGTCTTATTCCATGTTTATTATTATACATTTGTGGGTTAAGCTCGTGAAAAACTAGGAATAGCTATTCCTGTGTTAAAAAGAAGTTCTTCTAAACTTAACCCTTGTTTATTATTATCGCTGTAAGTTTTTTTTTTGGTTATTTATGTTATCACATGTATAAAGCTTAATATAAAATAATCAATGTTTTACATTTCATCATTTGCAGAAAATATGTTAAATGTTATATAACACAAAATGTCTGAGCAAAACACTATCGTTTCCAAATTTCAGTTTTTACCTTCCGTCACCTATAGGCAAGGAAGATATTGCCTTTGGTCAAAAAAATCGATGGTGAGTTTTTAATGAATAAGCACGTTTTGGGCTCTCTAGAATACGAATTTACTATTTTGATAACTCCAATACTACAATAACAAAAATCTGTTGTGGTCATCACAATACCTCTCGCGCCCTTTTCATTGTGGTATATATTGTATTTAACATTTCTTGAACACACAAAAAAATCTAATTATACCTAATCTTTATATTTACGTATTTTCTATCATTTTAAATTCATTCTATGAGCAAGTTTTCTCCATTTCTTCTAAATGCTCGAGGTTTTTCCAATTCATTAACAGGAATGGCGTTATTTCTGAAGGGTTCATTTAGTATACCTACAATTTTAAATATATAATTAATAATACAATAATAAATATTAAATATCGTTCCCAGAAAAAGCCTTCAGTACTATCTCTGAATTTTTGACCCTGACATTAGTGACATTTATCTGTCAATTACAGAAATTTTAATTTCTCAAGTAGTTACCATGGAGATATTTGGGCTAGGCTATGACAATTACTACAACAGATTATTTTATAGATTACATATCTATATCTTTAAATCTATAGAAGATATAATAAAAAAATTAAATGTGTCGGATAGAGAATTTTGTTTTTTAATATTTGTAATAACATAAATTTCTAAATATAATATTTAGAAGATTTTTGTTAAAATACTACTACTTCCGGTTATCCAATTGCTACCAGAACCTATTCAACTCTTCCCATTACTGTTAGATTGAGGAATCCGTAGTTACATAGGTCTTTAGTCTTATAGAATTTAAGATATCGTGCCTCCAACAATCCCACACACACACACACACATCCACACACACACACACACACACACACACACACACACACACACACACACACACACACACACACACACACACACACACACACACACACAGACATCATCGTAAAAATGTTATTATCGGATTGTAGGGACCTTAAAACGTGCTTATTCACTAAAATCTGGATATGCAATTTTTACCATGATTCCAATACCTCTCTTAGCGAGAGGTAAAAATTATAATTCTTTCATATTCCTCTCTCGCACGCCCATATGAAGAGTTGATTAGATTTTGGTTGTGATTGGCTAACCGGAAGTACCCAATTTGAAGATTTTTCTTGAAAAGACTCTGTTAAATATAATTTTTTGACCTTTTATGTTATTATAAATAAAATAATGTTATTCTCTATTCAATTTAATTATATTTTTTCTTCATATTCAATAAATTTAGAGATAAAGAATTATAAAGAAATATCTTGCAACCTAATGCTGCTAAAAGCTGCACCATGGAAACAGAGTATTAAAATATTACTAATTGACAAACGTCAGTGTCAAATAAAATTTACATAATAATATCTTTGTGAAATGATTTTACTAGAAATATAAAAATGTAAAATAATTTAAGGTCGCAAGAACAAATCACATAAGGTAATAATACAACAGATTATAGCCATAAGACAATTCAGCAGATTATTATGTTACATATAAATATAATGCTATAATGTTTTTATTTTTTTCTTATTATTTTAAGAAACTGTTCTTTTTAGGAATAATTCAATTCAGTTCAGTACAAGGTAAGATCAGTTCATTTATCCCCTAAAAAAAAACGCCCATAGAATAGTTTTCAAAAAAAAATTCTGTGTGGAATTTGTACAAAATACGTAGAATTGACGGAAAGTATTGTGCTGGACACATTAAATTTTTTCTTTTTGTTTTATACATGTAGCAAATGTCTATAATTTTTCGCCGCGAACAAAATTGAAATCAATATATTTTGTTGTAGCGAGTTTGGAACAATATACAAGCGTACGTAATATCGCATACCCGCTTTTATTTTTTACGGCAATCCTAAGCACCGAAGCAGCTCTTATTTCATTCCTGTTCCAATGCACGTTCCATTTTTCATTTTGCTTCGACTGAATTGTTTCAAGACTCGTGATGAATTTTTTCAACCGAGATTTTAGAAATGCTTTAAACTAGAACGGGGAGATATTTTATCAAAACAAAATCAATTTCACCAACTGTTGCAATTATTGTCGATTTTCAATATTTTTTTGTTTTTATTTTTTTTCATTTTTAAATGGTATATTTTTTTTAGGAAAAAGTGCGTATTATTTTCATAAAAATATGAGACAAATTATATATTAATTAATGTGGAAACAATTTGAAGAACTCTTTGCAAAACAACCTTAGATAAAAGATATTGTCCTTGGTCAAAAAATTCGGTAGTGAATTAATATAATATAACTTACATTTTAAGCGTACCTTATATTGACAATATTGAATGAAATGTCAAATGAATAATAATTGCTGTCAAAATATCGACTTGCATTTGTTTGTTTAAGGGTCACTTCAAAATTAAACCTTGTTGGTGCAACTGGGTATTAGTTTGACAGATAAATCGCAAACATTTGGTAATTTTTAGTATCAATCCCATAGCTATAGCAATTTTGGGGTGATTTTTACATTTTCATACGGAAAATCTGCTATATACAGTATGCAAATTTAATTTTGTTTATTGATTCTGATGTTTTATGCTGTACAACATTTATTTGAAGCTTTTTGCCTTTTCGTCACGTTTAGGTAAGGAAGATATTGTCTTTGGTCAAAAAATTCGAAGTGAGTTTCTAATGAATAAGCACGTTTTGGGGTCCCTAGAATATGAATTTACTTTTACGATGTATGTATGTATGTATGTGTGTGTGTGTGTGTGCGTCTGTGCGTGTGTGAGTGTGTATGTAACGATCGTTTCGGATTCCGCAACTCCAATACCACAATTCCAAAAATTATATTTTTTTCGCATTCCTCGAGTTTATATGCATATGCAGACGTGATTAGATTTTGGCTATAATTGGTCCACCGGAAGTACTCCCATTTGCAACTTTTAACAGGTAATATGCTGGCCACATCAGATTTTTTTTTTGAATTTGAGATAATCAACGAAACAACTCTCTAGCTTCCTTACCTTTATAGATATCTTAAACTTAATTTAGTTCAATATATCATATCTCAAACTAAAGTTCACTGAAAAATATTCAAAAACCTGCGATAGTTATTTTGAAGAGATATCTCTCTTTTCATTTGTATCATTTTCGGAATAGTTAAATTGTATGAGATTCTGAAAAAAATCCCTTTCTTCATTTTTCGATTCTTCTCTTAATTCTTCTTGTTCTGTTTCTTTTCTTACTTCTGCATATTTCTTTTCGGATTCACTATCTATAAAATATTCCTCTTCTGAAATTTCACCAAACTCTTCTTACTCTATTTAAAGCCGTCGCTATTCCCTATCCTTTTATATTTCCCAAAAAAAAATATAGCAAAATATTCAATATATTAAAAAATTCTGTAATTTAACTTCCAAATATATGTACACGAAAAGTTATTTTAGTATTGTTCCGGGGTAGCTCATAACGCAACAATTTCCAAAAGATCTGCGTTTAATTAAAAGTCCATAAACTTTTGTGAATAAGCCTATTCTCTCAATACATGTAGGTATAATCTTAAGCTACACAGGTCAGTAGGCTGGCTTATTTTGATTGGGGAACTGTATGTTTTGGTACTGGGGTATAATATACCAAACAAAACTAATGAAGGATTAAATATTTGAAAATTATTTACTGAATGTGAAGAAATAGAAAAATATTGATGAACAATTAAATAATATTTAGACACCTTTTTAGGACGTTTTTGTAGAAACGGTCGAACTTTAAAATGTAATAACTTGTGACTAAGCTACTTTCTGCGAAAAACAGTTTTACCAAAATGTTTGGCATACCTACATGAAAGAACATGTCACTGTATGTATGTAACTCATATTTGAAATATTTGGGCTATGTATTTGCGAAGAGCTCTCCAGTTGTAGTAAAGATGTTAGTATGATAAGAGTAATAATTATTTAATAATGTTAAGTGCTGTTGTGGAAACTTTGTAGAAAATAAAATTTGTTAGAGTTTATAATTTACGAACTCAATTACGAGTTAAGATATATCGTTGTAATTAATAAACAAATGACCCCCTTTCATTAGAAAACGAAATTAACATTCAATCTATTATCAATTAAAAACTCTTTACAGTATATTTACATTACTGTAGACGCCACATACAAACAACCTCCATACTCAGTAATTATAGAAATTAATATTCATCAAGTAAGTTATGTTTTTAATGGTGTCGCTTGTCAATAGCGTGTTCTGGTAGTATACATTTGAATATTAGTGCCATGAGTTGACACATTATTTGAATATTTTTCCCTTTTGACCTAATTCAATTATTAGTATTTGTATGGTGATATTTAGAAAGGTCGGATATAATTAGTGACATTTGCTAGAAATAATTGGATGTATTGATGAAACAATGTATTTATGAATAGGTCACAACGAAAGTTTTTTTTTTTGCGTGACGTACATATATATTAATTATTGGAAAAAAACCTAAACATTATATTTGAAGTTTAATTAAGAAAGGATGTGTGAAAAATTCATCAACCTCACTGGGATTTGAACCCAAAACTCTCTTATATCTTACATTAATTGAAGAGCTTTTGGCAAAAACAACCATTGTCCAAATACTGTAAATATGAGTTACATACAGCGATATGTACTTTTAAGGATACCAAGACACAAGTTTACATTTTAAAGTTTGTGTTATTTATATTTACTTTTGGGCACTTTTATAAATAAATTAAACAACTATACTTTTAATAAATGCATCCTTTTATTATAATTCAAAAACATGTGACTGAAAAGCAAACAACTGACTACAACTTCCATACATTACAATATTGATGTGTGAACATAGCCACCATTGCCAACCAAAACATTACTAGCAATAAAGAAGAAAAATAAGAATCGCAATATTGTATTCTAACAGTTTGAACGTTTCTACAAAAACGTCCTATAAAAATGTCCAATTATTACGAAATTGCTCATCCGTGTTTATTTTTCTATTTCTTAACATCCAGTAAATAATTTCCTAATTCTTATACATGATCCTGAGTTAATTTAAGTTACAGAAATCTATAAATGCTAGAAAGTTGTTTCTTTAATTATCTTATATTCAAATATTGTTTTTGCTAAGTGCACCTCAATTCTCATGTCATAAAACAAGAAAAAATACTTAAAAATAAATAAATATATCATCACGTAATATTACCCATTGCTGGGTGTGCCAATCTGCTTTGTACACAGATTTCGATAATGATGATGACATATTTGTACCGTGCGGGCGTTTACCAGGCGTCACCGCACGAGCACTCATTTGATGGTAAGGTAAAAGAAATGGTAGTTGACCCTTTAAGAAATGAAAATGTGTAATATTATTGTTTAAAAATATGATTTAATATTTAGCAAAAATGCAAGCAATTATTCGCTTTCATTGCCGTCTTAGGAAGTATTATGCCTGTAAAAATAATAATTAATATTAATTATCGTATAAAAATTATCAAAGATAGTAAATGAAATGCATTAGTAGTTGATGTTTGTCAGTTATCAAATTTTTAGTAGTGGCAAATAAATGTGCTAGTAGTAGACACTTTGTAAAATACGTCGTATATCTAAAGTTTTCCGAAATAACATAGTCTAGTACATAACTCACACATTAGAGGATACAGAATTCACATTTGACTTTGTTGTGATAGCCGTATACGTGCGGTTGTGGTAGTAATTTACTAATTCGTTTTTTGCATTTTCGTAATTTTTTGTTTCTTTTCTCTAACTTGAAAATATACATGAATTTGGGTAAAATATACATGTAGCTGCATTTATTGACAATCAAATAATGGATATACTATAATATTTTTTTACAAAATTCCCAGTATTAGATATTGCCGAAGATGTTACTGTTAACTATTGCCAAAAATGTGTATCAGTATTTAATACCTCACATAAGGCTGCAACATGACCTAAAATCACTAATATTTTATATAATTTTATAAGATCACTTGCTTTTAATTCCATTGTCAACAGTAAAATTTCAAAAAAATACTATTAATGATTTATTCCAATATATTTATAAACATATATTCTTCAGGGTTTACACAACAATTCAGCAAGTCGGATACAAAATATTCCCACTGTTCAATGAAATTTTATTTTGGTTTTGGCATTAAACAATGTTGATGGTTATATTAGTAAATTAACAGCAAAATTAATATTAATAGGTTGCAACAATTACTCGAAAGTTCAGTCAAACAGCATTTATTCTTACTATATCACCGTTTCGGTGCACCCTTGCACGTTCTTCAGAATCTACAACAATTATACAACAACAATGTAATACATACAAAATAACAATCATTATCACACTTACAAATTGTTACAAATCATGTACACATAATACATTCGTACAGAAATTCAGTTAATTTATTAAACATCGTACAAAAAATTCAAAGAGCATACATCCATTTGATCTAAAAAACGACAACCGAATAATACGGAAAATAGCTGGAAATAGACTGTGTAAGGATTCTGGTGACATCATTGATACGGACTCCTATTGGTCGCCTGTACACCAATAATAATGTAGCAAGTTGTAGGAATTTAAATAAAATATAAGGAAATTAATGAAACTCAGTTTGGCCTGAAATTTGCCTTTTCCTTTTTGAACTTTTTCAATACACCAAAATATACGCTGTTAAATCCTTGAATAGTTCTTGCATTGATGTTATTGCAATCATCATCCTCGATATGTAACATTTCAAGAAACATACGTTTGGAGTAATTCTGCTTTTCCCCCAAAATCTTGAAATTATTCAAATCAAAAGTGTGTTTTAGTGTATTGGAATGTTCAGCCAGAGCACATTTGTTTGCCGTATTGTTCTGTGTTGATCTGCGATATTCGCTCTTGTGCATGCTTTTTGAACTTTTTGTACGATATTTAATAAATTAACTGAATTTTTGTACGAATGTATTTTGTGTACATGAATTGTAAAAATCTGTAAGATCTTACTGTAAGTGTGATAATGTCCATGTTATTTTGTATGTATTACATTTTTGTTGAATAATTGTTGTAGACCCTGAAGAAGGTGCAAGGGTGCACCTAAATGTTGGTATAGTAAGAATAAATGCTGTTTGACTGAACTTTCGAGAATTTTTAACACCTAATTCACATCACAGTCGAGAAATTACCAACAATTAATATTAATAACAGTCAAATTTGTTTATTTTATTGTAATTTAAATTCAAACTCCCAACTCTACTAGTGCTATGTCAACTACCGGTACTTTTACCTTAGTCTTGTCAGTAATATCTCAAAGGGTTTATGTGCTATAGATTGCTTCAATCACAAAATTAGTGACATTTTTAATTGATTAACTAATATTAATAGTGCAGAAAGTGAAGTTTTACAGGTACTCTCGATTTCATTAGCACTGAAAGATTTTTGTTGACTTGTTCTTCCATTATTGAGGCAATCTGTAAACAGCTTTTTATCCTACTATTTCAATCATTTTCGTCTTCAGTTTAACCACAATTTATCTCAGTCTCCTTTAGTAAACTAAGCATCGATATTCAGTGCAGCAGGCTTATTTATGTTGGGGTGAATGGTCAACCGCGAAGTTTATCGAGGGATAACGTTCAAATTACATTTCCCCTACTATAAGGACTCGGTACCTGGATAAGTCCAGAATTCCTTCAATGCTATTTCAAAATTGTACTTTCTCCGAATGCAGGATAGCTTCACTCAAGTGAAAAATACACTCCAATAAACACGAATCATAGCCAACTTCAAAACTTAATGAATAAATGAAAGATGACAAAGAAGAAGACTTTCAAGAACATTTAGATGAGCTAATGATGAAATATTATTCTCGGAGATGAAATTATAAAATGCGGAGGAATTCAGAAAATGAGAATTAAATTATTCATACTGCAATAAGTTAAATACTTAAAAATTGTATTTTTTTAATTCAAGTATTTAGGTAACACACACCGAAAATTACACTTTAAAGTAAAATAACAATACAGAAGAACCTAGAAGACTTTTGAAGTAGTTATGCCATCTTTTCTAGTCGATATCCCAAGCCTAAATTTTTGTGCTTTTCACTTTGGGTGATAATTCTGTTGTTTTGTATCTTAAATTTATTTGTTATATACGGAAGTAAGCAGTGGCAACGTAGTCTGCTACCCCATTCATTGGTATGCATTACGTTTCAGTGCACACGTCTGCTCGGCTAACAAGAAATCAGTTTTTAGTATGCTGTATGTTACGTTCGTTGCAGTCTACAAGTCTCCACACAGAGATATACAGCCACTAGCTTTATCTAGGGACAAAATCGGATGAATTAGTGCTGTAATTAAATAGAAAAACAGCGCACAGATTGAATTCAACCACTAAAGTCTACAAGAGATTTATATTAATTATACGACGTCTATTCAAAAAGAATCCGACCTCAATTTTTCTCGCGGAAACAAGGACGTAACTACGCATTGCCACTGACTAGATCTATTCTCCTCTGCCTTAAAATGAATGCTGAATTTTAAAGTATTTTTTTTAGCCGAACCTCGCCATTGTATGTATTTTTGTTTACAATAATATATATATATATATATATATATATATATATATATATATATATATATATATATATATATTATTAATTTACAATACAAATAAATATATCATCACGGCATATTACCCACTGCTAGGTGTGTCAATCTGCTTTGACACTGGAACATAGATCTTAAATATGTACAATCATACTTTCATAATATCCTGCTTCCCTAATTGTTTTAAGTGAAAAAGCTTCAAATAAAAGTTGTAGAGATTAAAATTATGCATCCTAATCAAGAAGCAAAATTAATTTACCATGCTCTATACCGGCAAATATATGGTATGAAAATATCGAAAATAACTTCAAAAATAGCGATAGTCATGGAATTGAAACTAAAAATTAAAAAGCTAAATAAAATAAATAAATAAATATATCACCACGGCACATTACTCATTGCTGGGTGTGCCAATCTGCTTTGTACACTGATATCGGTAATGATGAAATATTTGTACTGTGCGGGCGCTTATCAGGCGTCACCTCACGGGCACTCATTGCTGGCGTGGAGAATGCACCACAGGGGTCAATTTTGTGCCATCAAACTCGAAATAATTTTTGGTGTCGGTCAGGATCGAACCCGCGTTGCCAAATTCGTGACCAGACACTCAGGCATACGGCTACAATATAATCGTATAAAAAATCTGATGCGGCCAGCATATTACCTTCAGTCAGTTCTATGTATTTTGTACAAATTCTATACAGAGAGTTTTTGTAAAAGATTCTATATATTTTCAATAAAATTATAACACAAACATACTATGTCAATTGCACTTGACACAAATATATCAATCCGATATTTTTTAATATAGTGGCTTTTTCTATTGTCATTGCATAACTGACTTATTTATGAAGTATAAAATGTAATCAAATAATATAAAGAATAAAATGTTCTTTAATATTTATAATAACATTAAATGTGAAAAAATGGTATTTAACAGCGTTTTTTTTTTCAAGAAAAACTACTAAAATCTTCAAATGATGGTACTTCCGACTGACAAGTTATAACCAAAATCTAATCATGTCTGCATATGTATGTAAGGAAGAGGATTACGAAACAATTGTAATTTTTTGAATTGTAGTGTTGTAGTTATCGGAACCGAAAAAATCCCTATACACACGCACATACACATACATACAGGCATCATCGTAAAAATAGTAAAATCGTATTCTAGGGAACCTAAAACGTGCTTGCTCATTAAAAGCTCCCCACCGAATTTTTTGACCAAAGATAGTACCTTCCTTATTTAAAGGTAACGTAAAGTAAAAATAATTCAAAACTGAGGAAGAATACGAATTGTGATAATACCACTCTGATTTCCAGGTCAACGACTTCCGTCAATCAATCAAAAAAATTAATTATCTGTGCAGGTCGCAGTTTATTCTAAAAACATGACAAAAATCTGAAAAAAATTGTATACATACAAGAATGTATGAACATTGATTTATATAAATACGTGCAAATGTGACACGGTCTATAGGCCAGATGAAAAATGATACCAAACGTAGCTCTGCAGTCAGCGTTTTACTAAACTGAATACGAAACGCGTAGCCAAATTTTGTATGGTATACTTTTCTATATCCGAAATATTAAGATATATTTAATCGTGTAGTATTTTCTTTGTTTTTGTTCAGTATAAATAGTAATAGGCCATTTCAGAAATTCAAAGCACATGCGCAAAGTGTTAGACTGCAACAAAATATTAGTGCCGTTTACCGTATACCCATCTTGTTGACAATTCTGTCTGTTTCATAGTTTTTTTCCTTCTTTTGTTGGTTTCGTTTTTCAAATAATTATGATGGGTACTAAACTTCTGTTCTAGAAAATACTGCCATTTAAAATATTTTGTCTGGTTTGGAAAATAGAAAGTGAGGTTATGTTTATGAAATTATAGAAATATAATATTTTATAATTGATTGATTGAATTTAAACTATATTATATTCAAATTTATTTTATGAACTCCTGTATAGTTGTAAAACTAAATGACAGGGTTGCGTATAACTTTGAAATGCCGCCATGTAACGGCACTAATTTTTTTAGTTCAAAATGAAATGTAGAGGTCGCTTAAATATCTGAAATAAGCTATTGTTCAGAATAAATAATAATTATTCAGCAAATAAATTCTGTTTAGTATTTTTTCGTATTTGTTCTGTATTACATGAATATGTATATACTGAAACCCGAACATAGCCCGTTAACACGTGAAAATTGTTTTTCTTAAACTGTTGCTCCCCGTTTCAACTGATAACAATGGTTATGTATCAATAGGAAGAAAAATAAAAATACATGTAAATTTGTAATATTTTTGACCCATAAATTAATTATTAAATTTATTGAATTTCTTAAAAATATCGATAGGCATAATGGCATTTGAACAAAATGACAAACAGATGTTTGGCATTTTATCTGTCAGAATTTGTTATAACCTTTAACTTATGTAATCTTTATTATTTATTTTTTTATTAATTTATTTTATTCCAAACCATTTGTAATGTTATAAAATATTTAAAAAAATGTCAAACATATGTCTGTAATTTTGTTCAAATGCCATCATGGCTATTTGATTAAAAAAAAAAACATCTTTCTATTGATACCACAACCATTGTTGTCAGTTGAAACGGGGAGCAACAGTTTGCGAAAAACCATTTTCTCGTGTTAACCGGCTATGTTTCAAGTATGCGCCCGGTAAAATATTGGTATAGTAAGACTGCAAAGGTTAAGGTAGCTTTACTCATCAATAAATTGGTGACAAATGACAGTTGTCAAACACCAAATTTATAATTAAATCAATTATTAGTATTGTTCATTTCCTACATATTTATATCTTAACATAACCTAACCCACAAAACGCATGCCCGTATAATTCGGGCAACTGACTAAATATTCTGTTGTAACAAATGACAGCTGTAGAAATACAATTACTAAGATTGATAGTTTTTTAAACATACCTTAATCCAACCTAACTCACAAAATTCATACGGGCGTTGGTGCCTTCCGACACTCGTTAAAGACGATTAGTGGTTTTGGGAATCGCTGTAAATTCAAATACGATGTTTGCATGTATAGATTAATACTGAACATATTATGAGTATATTACTGAATATTTGATTTAAATAATGAATATTCAATATGTATTATATAAAATAAACAGCAGTGATAAAAATTAAATATTTCAAAACGCCGCGTTTTCTTGATAGTGAATGCATATTTTTACATTTAAATACAAAATAACATTATTTATCCTTAGTGGTTAATATACATTTTCCTGATTACATTTTCCATTTTCATATGTAAATATTATACCAGGTGCGGCAATTTAAACAAATAAGTAAATTTTCCATTTACTGCTTATACTCCATAATATATGTAATGTTGTTATTTGTTTACCAACTATGTATGCTGGTTCATATTATTGCATAGGTATTTAAACTTTACATACACGTTTTGTAAATTTGCGCAAATGAAAATATTTTGCTAGCCAATACCAATACGGGAAAATTGAGATGCAAATATTGAGATGCAAATGTTGTTTACTTATTAATAATTAACATAGAGTTTACATACATGGATTTTCTTTTATCGTAAAACTTTATAAGAAAATAAAATTCTGCAGCGAACCACAAAGGTTAATTAAAACCTAAGAATTTACTTTCAAAGCGCATTTTATGTATTTTGCCTTATTATAGGTATTTATGTAATAAGTTCATAATGTAGGTCTTTATTGACGAGTCCTATAGTTTATGGTACAATGAGCGTAGCGAGCGATGCCAATAAATAGGGTGAGTCAATAAAGCGTAATTATGTACGAATTGCAAACAAAGCTTTATGTAACATTACGAAAATAGTTTTGTTTTAAATGTGCATAATTTTAAGTATATAGGGTGTTATATTTTAATGGACCCAGCAAATGTCTCGTTTATATAATATGTTAGTAATTTCTATCATATAACATGATTTATACAGCAACATGTAAGCTACTTGATGACGGATGTACATTCATGATACCACTTCCGGTTTATTAGTAATTAATATCAACGCACGGTACAAATATTCCATCATTACCGATATCTGTGTTGAAGCAGATTGGCACACCCAGCAATGGGTAATATGCCGTGATGAAATATTTATTTTTATTTTATTTATATCAACTTTGAAATTTCAAATGGAACATACTATATTTTTTTACAAATTTGAAAAGTACATCAAATTTGCTTTACAATCATTTAAAATAATTCATATGTTACATTATTAAAAAGTAAAATGGTGCTCACTTTTTTATACAACAAGTCGAAAAGAGAATAGTGAGCCATGCCTGTGGCTTGAAATAAAACAATGAACTAAAACAATTGTAACTATTATTATTAAACGAAATATTTCTTTTGTCATAATACAGAAAATAAGAATAAGGAACACTTAATAACAACAAAATTATTTTAAAACAAATATTCAAAATGACTCCCAGCCTCTTCAATACATTTTTCACAACGTTTTAGGTGTATAAAAAAGTGCCCGCCATTTTACTTTTTAATAATGTAACATATAGATTATTTTACATGATTGTAAAGCAAATTTGATGTACTTTTCAAATTTGTAAAAAAATATAGTATGTTCCATTTGAAATTTCAAAGTTGATATTAATTACTAATAAACCGGAAGTGATATCATGAATGTACATCCGTCATCAAGTAGCTTACATGTTACTGTATAAATCACGAAAGAAATTACTAACTTAATAAATAAGCGAGATATTTGCTGGGTCCACTAAAATATAACAGCCTGTATAGGCTAAGAATCACATAAGTAAATGAATGATAATAATAATAATAATTAATTTCCAAAAGAACTGTATAATACAACATATGGAATGCCAAAAACAGAACCGTAAAAAATGCTACATTTAAATATAATAAAATTTCGTCTCAATATCAATAATGAATAAATTTTAAATTACAGTTTTCTATATTGAAATATGCATAATACTTATACGTATAATAAACTATTAAAATTTAAGAAAATAATAAGTAATACAAAATCTGTCGTCAGTCAATAAAATACTCTTCACAACTATAATATTCTCTATGAACAAGATTTTATTTTATTAACACTCTGGCTGCCATGGCAATCATATCTCATTGACATTGAATTTATTGTTAGCGCCAGCTAGAGAAATAGAAAATTTCATGTCAGGCCAAGCCCTTCTTGCGATATCTATTGGTCGTAGGGTGGAATTATTTATAGCCATCTATTTGTGAAAAGCTAACAATGTTGAATATGTTGTCCATGTCATGTCAGTCTTATAAGTCTGTCGCGGCGACGTAGTGACATTTTGCATCACTACGCCACGTCAATCGTATTTGAAAGGATAAGGCAAAAATAGTAAAATTCTAATGCAAGTAGCATTTACTAGTTTTGTACTTTATTTAATCACAGATATGGTTTTATTGTTCATAGGGATGGAAAAGATAGAAAAAGAATATTGTCAGAAGCAGAATTGAAAACATATTGGGAAAATGACTGTGATGATGGTTGCGACAATAAGCCTACTATTTGTCATGAATGTCATGTTTGCATTCATGGTGATACTTCGTAATAGTAGCTGTTCTTGTTTTATAAACTAATAGTTTAACAAATAATAGGTTTACTATATTTTTGTTTATTTAGTTTAGTTTATTTCGTTATATACATTTTTTTTTTACTTATTACATCATCGTGTACGAAGAAATTGTATTCCTTTCCGCCATAAAGATATTTCATCAAAATTGCCAGATCAGGCCATTTTTATTACCTTGTTCCCAAGAGGCCAGAGCATAATCTAGAACATTGAAATTGCATATAACTCTGTACATATGTGACTGACATGTCCTGAAATGTGTAAATACTTGTCAGTCGGATTTAACTGACATGGCTCGAAACGTGTTCATAGTTGTCAGTTTTATTTGCCTGACAAAGCCTCCCAAAAACGTGTATTAAAAACCGTCTGGCAGCCAGAGTATTAAAGAAGACCGTTTAACATTCATTTGTTTTAGGATGTTAAATAAAACATTGTGGAATAATATCCTAGAATAGAAGTGACCTTTCTCATAAGTACTGGTATTGTGATGAGGAATCTCTATTAGTTTTATTTGCAAAACGAATATTATAGTTAATAGATGAAACAAACTTATAACAATGAATATTACACAGTGTAAATTTGAGTAGTTCGTATATATAGCAACAGAAAATAGTGAGCCAGTTTAATTAATAATTTAAACTTTCCTTTGTAAGACTCGAGAGGTCCTATATTGCACATAACACGTATGGCTTTGTTTTGAATTATAAATACGTAATTTATTAGTGACGAATTACCCCATATAAATAGTCCATATGTTGCAGCAGAATAAAAATAACCAAAATAGACTGACTTTAATGAAACTTCTTATACAATAAAGGCATTTATTCAATTTAGGAATAAGATATTTAACATGTGTGTTGCACTTAAATTACTGTTGATATGTAACCCTTGCAAACAAATGGTAGGAGTATATTTTATTTGTTTATATTGAATATTATTGCTATTCGGATGAGTAGAATGTATTTTATGCTCAATTATATAGGTTTTTGATAAATCGAAGTATTATAATAAGCAACAGAGTGTGTTACACCAACATTATAGTTAATAGTTACAACGTGTGTGATTATAATGTAAATTTAAATAAATAGATATTTATTTTGACAGTTCTGAAAATAAAGTTACTTTATTTTACTAATACTATAAAGAGGTACTTTATGACCACAAAACTATATCATAAATCGAACTTTAACGTGCAACCGTACATAAAATAATTTACTTTCTTGTTAAGATGTTTTTAGTTCAGCTCAAAATAATAATTATAAAAAACCTGTAAAGTTCTAATCCGGCACTAAAATCTGTCTCTTGTAATGAGGCTAGGAACAAGTGTCCAGGTTCAATTGATTAGACAACAAAGTTCTGTGAGTCTGTCGCAAGGTCGAATGTTATCGTAAGTAGATTAAAGAGCAGGAGTCGGACTAGGGCTGCAGGCGAGGCAGGAGACGAGAGGAAGTTTGTGTTAGTTTTGCTGAACTCCAATCCCTAAATCCTTTTATAAATCCGCGGCACTCAATTGTATACTGATTCCCACTTTGATCAAGATATTACCACGACAGTGAAAACGCACAAGATTTCGGTAAAGATTAGTTTATTTTTAATGTTGTTACTGGTTTCACACACAAAAATGTGGTTTTCGTCTCTTGGCGCCATAAAAAAAGTATAAGGATCATGTAAAAATTTCATATCGAAAATTTAACTGGAAGTAGTAAATTATTTGAAACAATAAAAAAGTCTAAATATTTTTTTTTTTTGACAAATTGTTTTACTACCAATTTTAAAGAACATTAAGTGATCTATCTGTTGGTTTCACATTCTTCATTATATATTCAATAAATTTGGGATATTCACGGTGTTGACCGCGACACCGGAACAGGACTTTAGCAAATAAAATAATATGTTTGTAAATTCCTGCTTTACTAATTATTTTAGGTAAAAATGCACCGAATAAAAGTTGTACAGCTTAAAATTTGTTTGACGTTTTACTTGTCAACTTAGGTTAATATATTTTTATTAGGCATTATTTGTAATATCCAAGTAAACAATTATCAATTGATTTAAATAATTAATTTTTTACTTTAACAGAAATTACAAATAATAATAAAAATAAATGAACTAAGGGCTAGTTGCACCAACGTAACTTAAATTTTAATCTTAAATTTGTAATATTGCATCAAAATGAAATGTCAAATGAAATATTATACATTGCTGTCAAAATATCGACTTGCATTTATTTGTTTAAGGGTCGCTTCAAATTTAAGCCTTGTTGGTGCAACTGGGCATTAGATTGACAGGTCGCGAACATTTGATAATTTTTAGTTTCAATTCGATAGCTATCGCTATTTTTGGGGCGATTTTCGACATTTTCAAACCTAATTTCTGCCATCCTACAGTATGCAAATTTAATTTTGGTTATTGATTCTGATGTTGAATTTTATGCCCTACAACATTTATTGGAAGCTTTTTACATAAAATAATTTGGGAAACAGGAAATTGCGAAACTATGATTTTACATGTAGAAGTCCTAAGTTCCGGTGTCGCGGTGAACACTCTATATACAGGGTGTATCACGGAAAGTGAAACATAGGTGTTTAATATGGAAAATCAGTTTTTCCGTGCGCATTGCTCCCCTAATTATTTTAGACAATAAGTTTTAAATGGGTGTTGTAAAGCAAAAATTTTTACATCCGAATCAATAAAAAAAAATCATTTGGGCTACTTACTACATAACTGCAGAAATACAATTTGAAAATTCACGGAATTACAATTTAATAGTATTAGCCATGGAATTAGAAACAAGAGACGAACAAAAGCGTAACGTTTTATACGTCAGTGTCAGAATAACGATTGTCAAAATAAATACTAATAATTTGACGTATAAGACGCTTTTGTTCGTCTCTTGTTTCTAATTCCATGGCTAATACTATTAAATTGTAATTCCGTAAATTTTCAAATTTTATTTCCGCAGTTATGAAGTAGCCAAAATAACTTTTTATTGATTCGGATATAGAAATTTTTGCTTTACAACATACATTTGAAACTTTTTGTCTAAAATAATTAGGGGAGCAAAGCGCACGGAAAATAGAATTCCCATGTTAACCGCCTATGTTTCACTTTCCATGATACACCCTGTATAGGTGGGTGGTAATTACGATTGTAATTAGTTACGGAAACTGGATAGTGGGTTTGACAGTCAGAATTTTGCAGGCTTAAGTGAAGTTAACTTTATTTAATTTATCAGACTTTCGGTAATATATCTTCAGGACAATTAGTTGAGATTTTTTAAAGAATTCACATGACTGCAAAATGTGCTTGTGGCACGATTCAAAAACATGTTTGTAAATGTTATACACATATACCAGATATCACAAACAATTCTGATAAATTAAAATCTGTCTAATTGACAGATACGTGTCAATATCAAAAATCAACAGTAATTATAACTACAGAGGAGATATATTTCATCATTACGATCATTGCCGATATCTGCGTACAAAGCAGATGGGTACACCCATCATGGGTAATATGCCATGCCGTGATGATTTATTTATTTTTATTTAAGAGTAGCTCATATATTAAGTTCGTGGTATACTTGTTCTGCAATTAAAAGCATTATACGATAAGAAAATAATTGTTAATGACATTATAAACAAATCTTTTTGCAAGAAATGTTAAATATGGTAATTATGAAAACAATATAGAATTATCCAGAGGTATTGACTTATTATTTACATAAGTACGGGTATATTTTTCTGTTCTTCATATTTTCTTCTCTAGTGTATTTGACATTTTGATTTAATTAGCTTATTAAAATTAAAACATTATAAATTAGTATCTGTTAAAGTTTCCGACAGTTTTTTCTTTGGGGACTTGCCACCGTCCAAACAAGAAGTCTTTTATCCGGGAAACTAGGTCAGTGTATTTCATTTTATAAATCCAACACACAGCGTGCCCCAATGCTCACTAAACTCCAATACCAATTAAAAGCAGATTTTTTTTAGATGAATTTCAAAATATTTATAGTTGTTACAAATGGATTAAATTGGCGGATACGTCTGTATTTATTCGTATCAAAAACGAACAACAAAATATACAATATTAGAGTTTATGATACATGTATTAATTTACTAAAATAATTTTGTATAATTATATGAACCCAAATATATATCCGAAAAATATAACTTTATTAAATATTACTTACATTTGTAGATTCTCTATAAATTTAGACAGCTATCTGTAACCTCGGCCTACAAAACTTTGTCTAGCTCAAATAATTTATTTGTCTTGTAGTCAATACAAAATTCACTACTTAAAAACAATAATACTACACTATTTTGTATATATTTCATGATAAAATATAAATTTTTAGTCTACTCGTATTTGCCAACACACAACACAACTCACACAATATAAATTTAACACTAACTGTATATTTCCATATTTATACAGGTGCACGACAATGCTATACAAGTTTAAACAACAATTTATTTATATTAAATAAAGTTCAGTCAAACAGAATTTATTCTTACTATACTAACGTTTCGGTGCACCCTTGCAACTTCTTCTTGGGATGTCGTTTTTTCCAGCAAATGGATGTGTATATGCTTTGAAATTTTTGTACGATGTTTAATAAATTAACTGAATGTTTTGTACGAATGTATGAAGTGTACATGAACTGTAACATTTTGTAGGATCTTACTACCCTGAAAAGGTGCAAGGGTGCATCGAAACGTTGGTACAGTAAGAATAAATGCTGTTTGACTGAACTTTCGAGTAATTGTTAACACCTAATCCACATTACAGTCGAGATATGACCCACAATTAAATATAGTGCCTTCACATTAAATATTGGTATAGCAGTATAATATGTTCATTTTAAATAACATAATAGGAGTATATTTTATATTTATTATTTGAATTATAAATAAATAATATTGTAACTAAACAAAATATAACGAATTTTAAATCTTGAAACAATGATCGACTATTTACAGAATTGAAAAGATAAGAAATAATCAGACCCGCAGTCTTCCTAGCCGACGTTTCGACTGTACAAAAGTCTTCTTTAGTGCTATTAAAATTTTCCTGTGCCGTTGATATTACACGTTCTTTTAAAAAAAATTGATAGTAAAAGATTATTACACTGCGTTCCTGCTAATATTTTTATTTTAATTTGCCTATAATATATACGAACCCAACCCCATAATATTTCGGCCGGTTTACATTTTCAACAAATTATAAAACCTACGCAAATGGTGAGAAATTTTTACAATTTTTTTTGACTAGTTTAAAATATTGATTTTAAACTTACAAAAATTGAATATGATATTCAAGTATTCCTTTTTGGTTTACATCTCCTTTATTAGTATACAATCCATAATTCTCCCTAATGGTCGGTTTCACTAACATCAAATAAATCTTCGAAAAGCTTTTTTGTCGAATAAATGAAAAATATCGCATCAAAATATGACAGAACAAATACCGTCATTTGTGTTATGGTTTTAATGCGATATTTTCTCTTATTAGACGAACAAGCTATTCGAGGATTTATTTGATGTCGGTGAAACCGGCCATAAGCCCTGCTCATTTTTCTGTGAGTATTGTCATATATGTCTTACAAGGTAGGTTTTACTATACACACTAGATTTTTACGAAGTTATTTTTCGTTGTGTCAAAAGTAAAGAGTCTCGGTAAATGCTAAGTCTGGACTAGGAGATGATCCTTAAAATGCCGGTTGAACAATTATCATCAGTCATTTGGTCCACAGTTATTTTTTAAGTATATATTTAAAGAAGCCGAAAGAATTTTGTAAAAATTTCTAACCATTTGTATAGGTTTTATAATTTGTTGAAAATGTAAGACTGTTGTACAGTCGAAACGTCGGCCAGGAAATAAATAATTTATGCAAGACTTCGAGTCCGATTATTACCCATTTTGTCATAAGGAATTTTGTTGAATATTAAATATATTTTATAATGCTTTAGAACAAATAGTGATCATTAAATTTTGTAACTATGTAGTTACTACTCATTTACCTACAATATATATATATATATATATATATATATATATATATATATATATATATATATATATATATATATATATATATATATATATATATACAATAAAATATAAGAGAATCTTATAGAAGACCAAGGGGGACATCCGAGTAGAGAAGAATTTTTTTTTAAACCAGTGATTCTCAAATTACAACCTAAAGTTATATTTTTATAAATTGGATAATATTTATTTTTAGGCCTATGGATAGAGTATTTTTTCTGAACTCGATCATGTATCATTTCATATTCTAATATAACAAAAAAAAATTGAGAAAAACTCAATTGAAAATTAAATAAATTAAACAATTAACAAGAAAACAATTTATATAAATTTATAGATATGCCTAAGAGAAAATATATAAATCATTTTCTAGCTTTATACTTGTACTTCTTCCAAATAATAGTTATTTATGTAAAGTACTTAAGTACTTTTTATAACGAATGTGGAACTTCAGTGTCGAGGTGTATATAAAATTTTATTTGAAATCGAAATTTTGTGACAATGAAAAGAATATTTTTGTAGGTTATGTTGACAAAACTGTCAGTTGCTGTCTGTCAAACAAACGAACTTATGAGTTGCGAACCTCCGGACATTGAATTGAATTCATCAGAATTATTTAATTCGTTCTTGGGCATATATTTTGTCATTACGTACACCTGCCAAAATTATCTTATATGTACAATAATTATAAGGTTGGCAACACTGCATTTGCATGAAATCCGTATACTGGACAACGTTACTGCCGATTTCTGAACTTTTACTGACGATTTTTGTATAATTTAGTGACGATTTCAAATAATATGAAACTTGGATAAATACGAGTAATTTGAAGAAAATCCTGGAGAATGCGTTATATCCTGTTTTACGTTCATTTTTGAAGTAATTCAGAATATCCTAAATTTCCTTAATAATTTCCTGTGGTAATATCTGAAATTTCTACGAAATTTCTGAAGTACATAATATTTCCTCGTCGAATTACCCTTAGTATTAAGAAGAATGGGTTAAACAAAAACCGTTATAATATAAATGTAGGTATTAAAGTATTCTTTATGAGATGAAATATACATTCACGTTCCTCTCTAACATCCTCTCCATCCATTCATCTCCTCTCCTTTCATTGACCCACTCTCTCTCCATTTTCTCTCCTCTCTGAAAGCTCCTCGCTTTTCTGTCTGTGGCGCCAACTACAGCAGCGTCGTGGCGTGAAATATCGACGCTTGGCAGCACACTGCCATCTAACGCCACTGTGGGTAACTTATGGCTCCCTTTAGAGCTTTTAGCGCGAGTTTCAATGTGCCCTTGGTGTTACTTAACCAAGTTTAGGATAGTGAGGGGCTTATCACAGATTTGCGAATTTTTTGGAGGTTATAAAGAAGAAGATTAAATCTTGTGGCCTGTGTTTTGTGGGAAGTGGGGTTTTGTTTATTTATTTTATTTTTGGTCCCTAGAGGACTTGATAAGTTTATTCTCAAGTTTCCAGAGATATAAATTAGCGAAGAATAAAAAACCTTTCCGCAAAAACCTGTAATTCTCACGTTTTCTGACATTTCTAGTTTGCTAGCTATGTAATATTACATGCATTAGTTGAATGCAGAATCATTTATGTATAAGAAAGGTCCCTATTACAATAACTTTCATGTCGTGATGTGGGTACAATTAGTATCAAACACGCTGACCATGGTATCTGCATTCTGTATTATTTATGTGAGATAAGCAACGTTTACACTATTCCCACTACTCTTATTTCCGGTTCTGTGATTACGGCTGACCTAAATTTGGAAGAAAAGGAAAAGCCGCTAGAACGAGAAGATAAATAAATAAATCATATTTAACTTTTTGTGGATAAAATTTAAATGAATGTTCCAAACCAGTATAATTAATGGAAGAGAAGAAATATGTTTTTCTTCACTCGTCCATAGCAACTATACTAAAATTAGCGAATAATAAATAACTTGTACAATAAAAACATGTAATGTCGCAACAAATGTTATTATAACTTACTAGTTTTCACCTAAGAATAAAGTTACTAAAAACCATCAACTTCTGTCAAATTTAAATTGATACCTAACCTATAAATTAAAATCCATATAGAGGTTGTCTGTAATATAGGGGGACTTGGCTTAATCACAGTTTCCTGGGTCCAAAATCAGACTATTTAACTAATCTCACCTATATTCGAAAGTGCACCGTTTTCTCTTAGGCTGCATTATTAATGGATATTTCTGGAGCATGTCGCTGTAATGAACTAACAAATCTATCAATTGATCGCACCCAGGACAAGGGGTCAAATCTACATATTTCAATTCACGATACAAAAACAAATACAGCACATAGTTTTATCATTAATGAAAAAGGGTATCCTGCCAATCCTATTGAGCTTTACAAAAAGTAAATATCTTGCGTCCTAAAATTATTTCTCATCGCAGATTCTTTTTCAACTACCAAAAACAGTTGGAATTAATTCTCTTTCAAAGATATCGTTTAAAATTGCATCTTATTTAAAACTGCCAGACGCACAATTGTATACTCGCTACATTTTAAGGCGATCTTCAGCCACTCTTTTAGTATATGCTGGTGGAGATATCACCGCACTTAAACGACACGGTGGGTAGAAATCATCCACTGTGGCAGAAGGATATGTTGAGGAGCAGGAAGAAAATAAAAGGGCGAACTATCAATTTTTTTTAAATTCTAATAAAAATTCAACAAATTTCACACTTCAAACGGATAAATCATTTTCAGTTGACATTAATATAAATGTTAATATTAATGAATGAAAAAAATGTGAAATGTAATTTTAAAATGCATTAGTGACTTATGAACCATTCATAAGTCACTAATGACTTATGATTTATGATCCACTTTATTTGTTTAAAATCAGCATAATTATAGATCTATAAATAACAGGTGTTGGATAAATTATTCTATCCAACATCGATTCATAATATACTAGTTACTATGGTTATTTGAAATAACTAATGTACAACATTACTCAGTCCGTGAGAGAATAATTGAGAAGTCATGGAAAAATTATTACTGATTTAATTAAAATAAAAATCAATTTTACAAAATTATTTTATTATTTAAATTAACATTTATGTTAAATGATACTTTGGTTATTTATATTTATCCTGTGACAGCTGTTATATACGACTGATTAATAGTTCTACTCTCGGAATTAAATTCACAGATGCTGCTTGTGCTTCTAATTATACATGTTTAAGAAGAAGATCCTCAATTTTCACACATTTGAGTATATTTTTCTTTCTAACAATTCCCAATGTCAGACAATAATTATAACAGAAGTATATATAAATATAACAAACACATCACTAACACAAAAGCAACCATTCAATGGCTACTTTGTAATTTAAAATAGTATATCAAATAACTTGTCAATGTCAAACAATGAACGAAAACATAAAAAAGTGTTGGATAAAATATTGTATTACACTCATATGGAATGTATACATGGGCGTACGTAGGAATTTCTTCAGGGGGGGGGCAAGAAAAAAATATGTTTAAAATGCTTTTGTAAAGGTAAAGGTTTACTTAAAGTAAATACCAAAGATAATCTTTTTATTTAAAAAAGATCAAATAAAAATTAATAATATATATTTAGTGAATTTAAACTTTCTAAAATATTAACCGTAGTGGATTTTCAGAAAATCTTTGTGTCACTTCTACCTCTATATGTATAAAAGTATATGTTCTTGATTATTATAAAATGTACAGTAATTTTTTTAAAGATGTCCGATCAACAAATTGGATGAATTAGGATTTTAGCTCCGCCTATTCCGATAAATACAGTAGTGTTGTTCACTTAGTTTTTATGTGGGTCCATAAGATACTACTGTTATTTTATTATTATAACAATATATGTTAATGCCAAAGCATTCAAAATTCAAAACGGAAATGGACTAATACATGTGAAACCAAAAATATGATACTTACTGACACTCTGTTAGTGTCAGTGACACTGATAGAAAATAAAGTTATTCGTACGACTTTGAATCAAGGTAATATATCTGAATTAATAAATAAACTTGCGTTACAGCGAAAGTAATGTCAACAACGAGCATCGTTTTAAAATGGAATGCCCTAACTTTGTCGAAACAATATTAATTTTTGAAAGACAAGCGTATTATTGTATCCATCCTTATCGCACACGCTTCGTGTTATGCAAATGAAAGAAATAAATGTATACCAATGTATTAATTCTGTCATGATACAGATAACTTTGATCGGACATCTTAAAAAAAAATTCTGTATGTTATTATACACATGTATTATATCATTTCATTTTCATACACGTATATTATATTTTTATACAGTATTTTACGTATGTATGATACATGTGCAATATAAAATGTATAATACTTTTATTTTATATACATATATACAGTAAATTTTCCATTTTACTTTTTATATGGAAACTTTAGGGGGGGGGCAACCGCCCCACCTTGCCCCACCCTGCGTACGCCCATGAATGTATATTTGTCACTAAAGAAAATTAGCCACTCGTCCTGCGATCTTGTGGCTAAACTTTTTCTTTAGTGACATATGTTACATTCCAAACTTGTATAATAAATAACCATTTTTAAATACCTACATTGAAGAAAAATATTATGTGTCATTCGAAGTAAAAGTGTTTTTGTGTGCGTCGCATGCAATTGTCCAACTCGCATCTCTTGTCGTGCAAACTTCCACGCTCGGCACACAAAATATCGCGTTTACTCCTAATAACACAATATACAATTGCTTAACTCATCCATAATAATTAATTTTAGCATCATAGACAGTCCTTAATAATAAAGTAATTTGCATTCATGTGCCAAATTAAGTTAAATTAAAATCATGATATTATTAACTGTCCGTTTGCAGCTGCCGACTGATACACGATGTATTCAGGTGGTTTTAACCTAGATTTTAAACATTCAAACACAAACTGGGCTAGCCATAATTTAAATTTGAAGATCATATAAGAGAAGAAGAGCATGTATGAATTCGATTATGAGTGTGGCCGAGGCGAAAGAAGTCTGCTAGGAATGTGTGGCGAAGGATGATTGTTTCCTAACTATTATTGTGATCCGGATGCGGTATTTCGCTACCGAAAATCGGTCACTTTAATATGTTAAGAGTAAGGATTTGTTGTATGATTGATGTTGTTCTTATTGTTATCGGGTTTGTGCGAACCCACTAAGTGGGACACGCGTGATTTTATGTATGTATGTATGTATGTATGTATGTATGTATGTATGTATGTATGTAAGATCATATTCTACTATCCACATTGAAAGTCTTTTTTCGTTCTATTTTTCTTTATTTACTAGAATTTATGGTAGGTAACTTTATATACTTTATATATAAAATGCAATTATAATAAAATCTTGATAACGATGCATATAATCTATAGTCAAAGCTGTAGTATTCCCCAATGCAATTATTTTATCAGATATGAATCATCTACATATGTTGTATGCAGGTTTCTGGATAAACAACATAGTTATAAAGTTATAATTTATATTTGCAAGTAATGTATATCTATATGTTATACTTATTCCAAGTTATTCCCCATGATTTAAAAAAAAAGTCAATGATATTTAATACATCATAAACTAAATATACATTTGATCCTTATAAATCATTATAACGACATAAGGGGACGATTTGATATTCGATCATTTAATTTATACGTCTTTTCAAAAGACTATTTTTGTCGTATATCTGCTTTCTTTTTCGTATGCTTCTTGACCTTTAAATACGTTTAGTTCATTCCATAAATCGTTAAATTTTACACTGTAAATAATGCAGACATTTTAAGTTACAGAATTAGTGATACTTGAAATCATTATTAATAATACATTATGTCCAGACACTCTCAGTATTATTAACATTGATAGTTTCTTACAATGTAACATTTAGAGTTAATCTTCCTCAATAGGGTACAGTATAGCACTAAATAATAAAATAATTAGTATTTTTGTAATATTACAGTACATCTGAAGTCATAATATATAATGTTTTATTCTCAAAGATAAAAAGACATTTCCCAAATATAAACGCAAGTTAAAGTGAGGATATTAAACTTTTTGAAGATATCACTACAGGATGTACTTTGACGATGCCCGCAATATGTGTATCTTAAAATCCTCTTTTGAGCAATGAAAACATAGCGGGCAGCATTACAAGAACCCCATAAGCAAATACCATAACGTAAACGAGATTCAACGCACGTAAAATAATACATTCGAAGTTGACTAACGTTTAAAAAATCTCTTAAATGATGTATTTGAAAACAAATCGAATTAAGTTTTGTTACAAGTGTTAAACAATGCGGTTTCCAATTAAGATTTTCAGTAACTAATATTCCTAATACGTATGTGTGCTTGAGTGTCACTACTTTTAGAGGTCTCACCAAAAAGAATATTTGTATTGCGTATTGCATTATTATTTGCATGCATGTTAAAATTAAGAATTTTAGTGTTATTTTCATTTAAAAATAATTTATTTTCATAACACCATGATATTAAAAACTGTACGTTATTAATACACTTGTTTAATAATGCATGTTTGTCCGAATCTGAGATTATCAGAGTTGTGTCATCAGCATAGAAGATGGGGATGCAATTATCTGAAAAAACTGTGCAAAGGTCATTTACGTAAATAATAAATAAGACAGGACCAGGTACTGTCCCTTGCGGTAAACCAACATTTAATTGTGCTAAACTGGAATAAACCATATAGTCCAACAATCGGGCTTTAGTTGAACACGCATTATATTTATACATTTATTTCGCTAAACATTGGTATATCTATATAAATTTCAATACTCACACAGGCTATTGTGGCATACTCCACGGTACTCCTTTGCTGTTTGATCAGCCTACTCAACCGCTGCGTCCTTTGGGCCGTTGTCAAACTCTTCACATTATCCCAATCATCAATCGTCGGGCTCAACCTCTTTGGACTTATAGGACTCACTTTCGTGGGAGTCACCGTACTCAACGGTACCGTTCGCGCCACTAGAGTCTCACTCCTAACACTCCAAGAGCTACTACCATATTTTTTCTGGTTCATTAAGTCACCAATGCTTCCTCTGACACTACTCGTGGTAGTGATTACAGATCGCGATAGATGGGGACTGTGTGGAAGTGAATCGTAGCCCTTGGAAGTGCTGGCTGAAAGGCGGTTGCTGGATGTGGTGGAACGAACTAAGTCTGGAAGGGCTGGAGCGACTAGTTTGTCCAGTTCGGACATGGAAGATCCTCGGCGCATTGTTAAGCGCGAGGATATGTGGGTTGGTTTTTTGGCGATAGATCTAAATTTAGAATACGGTGAAGATATGAAGATAAAGAATATACGTATTTGCTGGTGGTGGCACGCATTTTTATTTTTATACAAGAATAATTAAATTTGATATTCAGTCGAACATGGGAAAACAAATCACAAAATTTATGATATGTATATTGTCCCCGGATTGAGGTCATAAGAGGCAAAAAAAATCCTTATTTTTGATTTCACAAAAAAATGTTATAGAAAGAACTTTTTTTGCTTAACTCTAAAGAAACTAATCTGCAATTGAAACTACAATACTAAGTTGGGGTGGGTTAATAATAAAAAAAAACAAAAAAAAAATATTAAATTATTCAAACAAAAATCAAATATTAAATGATTCTATCATTCCTCCACCTTCGTCGCTACATAATTCAATCCACCGACACATCTCTTTAAATCTATTCTGCACTTCCTCAAATGTTAAGGCGGATATAGTATCTCTTATGCGATTTTTTAATGCATTAAACTACATAGAAATATTGCAATAAAAATAAGTTTTGCGATATTACTTTAACGATATAAAAAGATAACCACACATGGCATATTAAACATGACACATGTTGCAAGTGGATTAAGTAAACCATGTATCGAAGGCACTTTTCTAATTTCGAGAATGGAATTTAAAATATTATTAATTAAAGGTGTAAATAACAAAAGTAACAGTTTCAAATCAAGCAAAAAAAGTTCTTCCTATAACTTTTTTTTGTGAAATTAAATAAAAACCTACGCAAATGGTGAGAAATTTCTAATATAGAGTTTAAACATACAAAAACTGAATATCCATCCGAAATGTTTCAATCGTAGAAATGGGCTTAATAGATCAAGGAGATTTTAGGATGGATCACAAATAATTATTATCTACGAATGTGTGACGGCTAAAAATAAATAACTAACTTAAATTATCGCCAATTTTAATTAATATTACGCATATTTTGTCGCCCTAATAACACGTTGCAAGATATGTTTACGAAAATATTTTATTGTTTTAATGTAAAATGAAATAATACTTAGTTTTACCAACAATTCAAGAAAAACTGGAAAAAAAGTTGTAAAAATGCTAGGTTTTATTAAGTAAAATGTTTCAAAGAATTACATTAGTAAAAACACAGTAAAAACAATGGTTGGTACCACAAGCTTTATTTGAAAACACTGTTTTGAACATGCCAAATTTCAATATTTAATATCACCTTATGTTTAAAAAACGATTTTTTTTTCAAAATATTTATTTGAATAGAAACTGTTATGTTTTAAAATAATATTCTGAAAAAAGAAATTGTTCTTTAAACATAAGGCTGAAATTAAGTATTGAAATTTGGCATTTTAAAAACAAGGCTTATGGTACCAGCAATTGTTTTTAGTGTACAGTACTACTGGAATATTTATAAACCTAACATCCTTACGACTTAAATTCGTTTAATTTTTTTCAGTTTTTTCTTGAATTCTCGGTAAAATTAAGTAATATTTAATTTTACATTAACACAATAAAATATTTTAGAAAACATTTCTTACTATGTGTCATTAAAATGACAAAATGTCTGTAATATTAATAAAAACTGACGATAATTTAAATTAGTTAATATTTGTATCATAAATTAAATGGCGGGTGGGACTGATGTGTGACGAGGCTCGTGAATGCACATTTTCGCGCTGAGTATTCATCTCTCCAGTTAAAAGAGCGTACTCGGTACGATTTGTGTGAATAATGTTCATTGACTCTGATGGGAACTCATAGCTTAGATGGTTAAAGCGTCCTACTAGATATAGGAAGGCCCTAGGTTCAAATCCCAGCGAGGTCTATGAATTTTTCACAATTTTTCTCTTCGTTTATTTCAAATGTCCTTGGTCTATTAAGCCCATTTCTACGATTTAAAAACTTAATATGTTATTCAAATCTTCCGCAATTCAATAATTTTACAAACTTTTAATTCAATATATTAATGCATATTATGTAAGTGGTAATATTGGTGATAAAAGTATATCTATTGCATGAGTACGCAAATTTTGATTGTAATGAAATTAAATTGGCACATAGTACATTGGCCAACCTTGAAATCAACAAGTGGTCTCGCAAATGAACAAACTGTGGGTTGCCTATTTATCTTTGAATTTTAACGATTTTGTTGCATGACAATAATGTACGTACAATGTTAAACGCTAATATCTATTGCGTTTTCATGAATTAAATCAAATTTGGACGATATTTTAGTAGTTGTTTACTATCGCCTCGACGGAAATAAAATTTATGTTTACTACTTTCTGGAGATTTGCCAAAGTCTGAAAAGAGACATCAGGGTGAATAGTTTTCTCTTCCGCATCTAAATTCTGATCAATATTTTCCGTATTCGTTCATGAGTGTTTAGCGGGTTAGTGAAAATGTTTGTGTGTGCGCGGTTAATAATTAATTTTGGATAATATTTATTTAAACGTGCCGCTTGCAAATAGTTATTTTAAAGACAAATATCTGTTTGGGTGAATAATTTATTTCTTGTTTTACTGCTAAATGCCTGAGCAAAAGTTATTGGTTTAGGAAATTAAGCTACCCGACATAGTTTATATTACTTTTAGTTACTAAGTCTACATTTCATGCATAACAATTACTTTTTAAATTAATACCAATTTTAATTGAAATAAACAAAATAAAACAGAATGAGGGAAACAAAACAAAAACTAACTCAAAATATATCACAAACATAATTAGAATATACAGGGTGTTGTTGTTGACTACGATACCGGAACATAGGAGTTTAACATGTATTTTAGGTAAAAACGCTTCAAGTAAAAGTTGTAGAGCTTAAAATCCTGCATCTGACATACACAATATTTTACATGCTTTGTAACGGCAGAAATTAAGTATGGAAATATAGAAAATAAACTCTAAAATAGCGACAGCCATGGAATTGAAACAGATAAGTTAACAAATATTTAACGTTTTATCTGTCGTTAGGTTAATTTATTTTTATTAAGCATCAGTTCAAGTAAACAATTATCTATTAATTAAAAAAAAACATTTTTCACTTTAGCAGAAATTACAAATAATCTAAAAAATTAACCTAGCTTGACATATAAATGGCTAATATTTGTTGATTTTTATTTTCAGTTCCATGGATATTACTTAAATGATTAATGAAGCAGGAAATTACGAAAGTATGATTTTACATGTTAAAGTCCTATATTCCTGTGTCCCGGTCAGAATCCTACATAAGTATCATTGTTTTATTATTTTTATATGCAGTCTCGTTGGCAACAGGTACCTTTAAATACACTTTCACATAAATTAGCATCGTGTCAACTGGTTCAATATAAGATCGAAGGGCCATCACGGTTTTCACTTTCCGCAAAAAATATAAAATTTTAACTAATTCAAGAGTCATGATAACGACCTACTCTGACAGAAAATATAAAAACATTGCTGGGTGTGCCAATCTGCTTTGTACATAGATGTCGGTAATTATGATATATTTGTACCGTGCAGGCGTTCACCAGGCGTCACCACACGGGCAATCATTAGCGTGGAGGGTCATTTTTGTGCCATTTAAAATTTGAAATATTTGGCACCGGTCGGGATCGAATCCGGGTCCTGAGATACGCAACCAGATACTCTGGCACGTGGCCACAAGATCTCATACAGAAAACATGACGTATTAAAAATATAAAATAGATTTTTTTCAGCATTAGATAAAGATATTGACATAACTGATGTTAAAATCGTGACAGAAATAAAACGTTTTACATCTAGACTAATGCGAAATCACGTGAAAAATAAACTCTAAACAGTTTATGGGGTCAAATTTATAACAGATGTACAAGCTTTATTAACAATTGGGGTTCTTAAGAAGGTTCTTCGCTGTATTCTTCGTATACCATTTTACAAAAAAAAACTAAAGTATGAAACAAAAGTCTCGATTGAGCGTTATTAAGGTGGGAATCTCAAAGACGACTAATTTCTTAAATTCATTGAATTGTCAAAAATGACAGTAGAATTTGTCGCAATCATTTCATTCTTAAAAATTTGGAGTTTTGATGTTTCTACACGCAGTGTTGTTCAAATTGCACCTCGAAAATATATGCATTTAAATTTCACTAATGTGTTTTAATATTTATTGGCTTCTTTTAATCTATAGTCACCCATTTTATTATTAAACACCGAAACCAACACAAAATTGCGTGCCACCATACAAATATCCTCTTTTCTTCATTTCTTCTACCTTGTCGAAGACGCCTTCATAGTAAACAAGCTCGCCTTTAGTGGAAACAGCAAAGCCCATTCAGTGCTCCGGTCAGCACGGTCCTCATCCGCCATGTTGTCACTAGTCACTAATCACTAACACATAACCTTCTGTATAACGCGCAAGAGTTTAACTGGAGTTGGAAAACAACGCGTTACTGTGGATTAACACCGCACATATGTTCATATGATAACAACGGTATTATCAGCAGAGGTTAAGATGTGGTGGGATTCTTCCGTTGCTAATTAAGGGCTTATCGAAGTTTGATTGTGGTGGTAGTTATAGTGAGAATGTTTTTTTAGCCAGCGATAAGGTGGATATTATATTAATTGTTAGTATTAAGACACTAGAATTATTTATTTTTTGTAATGAAACACATTATTTTTTTGTGGTGCCAATATTATTTTCATTTACGTATTTTTGTGCTAAACAAATATTGTAGTTTTTGCGAAAATTTACATTCATATAGTTGTATATATTTATTCAATTGTCCAATATCGCATTCAAACGATAATATTCTTAACAATGTTTGGTCCTTGACATTAATTTATATTTTCATATTGTAATATGTAATAATAGTATTTGGTCATATTTTCATAAATTTATTCATTTTTCATTGATCAACGACATACACTTTTAATTGGTTTAATATAATATTAAAATATAAACAGGCTTATAATAAATATTTTACAAAAATATGACTAACTTCTTATTTCTTTTAGTTACTAAGTATTTTTCTTTTATATTCATTTATATTGTCCCGAAGTTTCAAATTCAATTCAGATTATATTATTGTAAACAGTGATTTCCTAAAAAATATTGGTATTAAATTTATGTGAGTAAATTTATACAGTTTCGTCCAAAAATATTGGCACACCTGCCGATATGTAAAAATTAACGTACGTACTTAAAAAAATGGCTTATATGATTCCTAATAAAAGTTACAAAACACAATAAATCTGAACTTTTGATCTTATTTTTGCCACTGTTCAACTTTGCTTTCTTTGAACCCTCGCGAATTGCTGTGGGATGAAATAAAGTGACAACAAGTTAAAATCAGATCACCTAATATGAATCTGATATAGGAGAATTTCCAAAGCATTTGGAAATCATGCTTTGGTAAAATTTTCCAAAAAAAATTACACAAAAATGCCGTTATCAAAGCCAAAAGAATAAAAGAATTAAATACCGTATTTTTTGTCGGGTATATATTTAGTCTGTTTCCTCTTTTACCCTTTAGGTGTATTCTCCGTTAAATGTATATAAAATGAAATGGGGAGACAATTCGATAAAATACGAGCAATTAATGTTAATCAGTTGTGAAAGAATTTGCAAAACTTTTGGAAATGAGTTACGGAATGTATTAGAAAAACTAATACAAAGGCAGACGAGTGTTCTCGAAACATCGATAATTAAAATTTATTAAAGACTTTTCTCTATTTTGTCACAATAAACATATTCATATTAGTAAATTATCAGGTGTGCCCCTATTTTTGAACGGTACTGCAGATCACAATTTTTATCATATTTCCATCCCTTTTAACAAATCAATTTACTTTATATAAAATAATCTCCACTGTCACCATTCACAATTTTTAAGCTTTTCACTATTTGTGCTCTTGTGTTTATCCGCGTCCGCGTGCCCGGCATCACTGACTACCAGTGGCTCCCGATCAAGCTTTAGTCCGCCAAACGCCGAATGTTATTCATGAAGGCCCGTGTGTCCCTGCTGGTAGACACCCAGTGATAACACCTGGATTTACATTAGGATGTGGGTCAATGTTACCGAATGGTTACTGTACCAGTATGGTGTATGTGATGGATGTGACTTTGGACACGTAGACAGAAGGACCCAAGAAGGTTATAAAAAAGACGGACAGTAAAATTCAAATTTCTATGTGGACCAAGGACCTGTAGTGACAGCAAACACTTTATAATTCTATTGTAGAAAACAGGTAAATGCGATTCTATCCAACTTTTCCAAGGTCCGCTCCTACCATCAGTCGTTAAAGTGATAGTGTTATTCTACGGTTATGTTTCAAAATTGTTCTTACCACTTTTGGTTAGAGGTAACTGGAAGTTAAACTATCACAATTTCAACTTCCACTCGAAGTTCTGGTTAATGTTTAACTGGCAGTTATCTACTGTCAGTCTCCACTAATTTTACGTACATTACACATAAACATGAATATTAGTGATGATTTATAAAAGATAGTGAGAATTAGAATTTTTTTTCTTTCAGTTATTAAGAAAAACATGAAAATGCCAGCATTTCACAGATTTTTATTTATTACGATTATGAATAAAATTTTGGTGCAATAATAAATCAGAATTCGAACTTGTACATATTTTTTGTGTATATGTTTTAGAAATAATTCGTCAATGAATAAGCTTTTATTAACATTAAAGCTTTAAGAAAATGGAAGTATATTTTTACCTATGGCCGATTTTGCTGTTGGAAATAATGTTTCTAGTGCATTAGAATTTGTAAGACAAATGCCCGAAGTGATTTACACTTTAAAAATGAATTATATAAAGATGTCATAGGGACGAAAACTCAAAGATATCCAAAGCAGATTTTTTTTGATATAGCAATATTTCTCCGCGTAATAGGTACAAAATATTGTGCCCACATAAGGATAATCTCCAGGTAAATAATACATTTTTTTTAAATTTGTAACGAATTTTACCTAAATTCAATTCGTAACTATGTACCTAATTAACTAACGGCCCAGACCATACGCCAAGTTGATATATTTAAGAAAGTAAATTGTTTAATAATTTTATCGTTCACACCAGGTACATCAAATTATAGTAAAAATATTTATAAGAATAATATTATTTTTACCAGAAATACTAAAATAAAAATAAATAAATATATCATCTCGGCATGGCTGGGTGTGCCAATCTGCTTTGTACGCAGATTTCGATAATGATGATGATATATTTGTACCGTGCGGGCGTTTACCGGGCGTCACCTCACTGGCCCTCATTGCTGGCGTAGAGAGTGCACCACTGGGGTAATTTTTTGCCATTTAAAATTCGAAATATTTGGCGCCGGTCGGGATCGGAACCGGTTCCCCAGGTTCACGACCAGACACTTAGGCACGCGGTTACGAGACCCCATAAATACTAACCTTTTATTTTTATGTCCAAGTCATCCAATAACATCAATAATAATTTTAGTTTGAAATCAAATTTTGAAAATATATTTTATAAATAATACGTGTCACTTTTGTATGTTATAGGCATCTTGTTTTTGTTTATTCATTATTGCCACAACAAGAAATTCACCATCATATTATTCTAAACTAATAGTTTATTAAATGAACATTAAATTATATTTGTAGGAAGGCATCAGTTCTAACCGTCATTTTAATTCTGAACTAATGGTTAATAAACTGACTTTAACTAGGGTGGTAGGATCGGGCCTAAATGTCGGTAGCATGCACATCGATTTCTATATTATTCACTTTCTGTTTCGGTTAATTTTTGAGTTTTGTACTACGTACTGGAATAAAGAATATTATCTGTTATATATTGGCTTTGATTTGAATTGTGACAAAATAATTGATACCATCTTAATCCTTTGGCTTCAAATAACACGCTTACAGGCGAATATTTTAACGATGGCCTGGTATCAAATTTTCGTTGCGCGACAAAAAGCGAAAACAAAAAGACTCATAGAATTCTAAATTGTATGATGCTACTACAGGAGTTGACTGCGTTTCTGGGCAATTTTAAATGAAGTTGACTTGTTCATCATTTTAGTTTTATGAGACTGACGCTCATAACGTATGTCCCATAAGTTTTGGCACAAATTTCAACATTTTTTTTTAAATTGCAATTAAATAAAAAGGCGGTGTTCTTCCATAAGGCGCAACTTTCTGTGGACACCTGGTATTAGGTTTTGGGCGACACTTACACCGATTTCTCGGGCATTCCTAATTCCTGTATATTCTGCATTAAAGTTCGTTCTCATTTTAGGCTTCCCATCCCACATCGTAAACTTTTCGAGATAAAAGAGCCCAAAAATATTCCATGGGACGAGCCTGAAGAAGGTTAGGGGTTTGTTGTTTGGCGGAACAAATGGTACGTTTTGGTCTCAGCCAATTTTGAGTTTGTCTTGCACAGTGACAGGACACAAGGTCTGGCCAAAAGATAAAATCATCCCCAGTGTGTTCCTCTTCAATAAAATTAACCATTTTGATTATGTACCTCTATCTATCCACGGGTTCACCTCACTCGGCTCACATAATATCTGGATACATCACTTGTGGAAATAATACACCAAACCAACTTATCTGTGCATTTAGCTTTTTATTTATATCTAACATTATTAGGGACCTCTATAATATTGTCAGTATAAAAACCATCATTTGCCATAATTTCGAAGTTACTCACTGTGAAGTCTGATAAAGCGACGTAAATGTCGCCCAAAACCTAATGCTAGATGTCCACAGAAAGCGCCTAGTGGAATAACACGGCCCTCTTTATTTACTGGTTAAATTGATGATCGACTGGTTTCAGAATGGAAGAATGGAAAATAATCGGACACGCAGTCGTACATAAATTATTTATTTTCTAGCCGACGTTTCGACTGTAAACAGTCTTCTTCAGGGGAACAAATGGTCAATTATAAAAAAGAAATAAGATAGAGAAACCTTTTTATAATTGACCATTTCTTTCCCTGAAGAAGACTGTTGTACAGTCGGAACGTCGGCCAGGAAATAAATAATTTATGTACGACTGCGCGTCCAATTATTTTCCATTCTTCAACTCTTTATTTAAGTTCATAATTTTGTTGCTTATGGAACAGTTGAAATTTGTGCCAAAACTTATGGAATATACGTTATAATATAATTATTGTTATTATTCTGTTCCTTGTATATTATTTATAAATTCCCTATTTGTCTATATTTATTTACTTATTTATACTATTCGTGTTGTTCATCACTGTTATCATTTTCATAAAAGCGGAAATATTATTTTTCTTTAACAATACACTACTACCAATATTCCATCCAATTAACTTTCTTTGAGATGTTATTAAGACACTATTCACCCTATTTATATCACAAATTACACCCCTCAAAATATCAACAAGTCACTGTCACCCTCACTTTTCGACTTCCATCCTCAATTCGGTTTAAGGGTAATCCGTCTCATGACACGATCAACAGCAAACTAAAAACCTCTGGGTGACTCCGGGCTCATGTCGTGAACCCCCGTGTACCCTTTATTGGTGAGTGCGGCCGATCTGTGTGCTGTGGATAACCTTGTTAACACATTACCCACTTCAGCGGCGTCGGAGACACATTTTGCAGGGCTCGGTGCACGCCATGAAGTATTTTTAGAGGGAGGATTTATCACAAAGATGAAAAGTTTTCAAAAGGTATTTACTTTTTGTGGATGAATTAAATTAAAGTCAGAATTCTTTTGAGCATCAATGAAACTTATTACATACGACTGGAAGAAATTACTTACGATCAATTAGACGAGTGCGTAATTTCACGAGTATGTAGTCGCTTTACAATTCGAGCGATGTACTATACTTTTTCTACTACTATAACTTTATTTATGAATTACTGTCTCAGCTTTTATTTTAGTAATGTTGTCACTTACTTACTTACTTGTTTAAATTCAAAATAATTGTTTTGATATTTAATGTTACAAAAACGATTCTAGCCATAAACGGATATCCTCCTAATATGTAAATACGAATACCGGGTATCCACTTGAAACTTGTTATACCAGAGGTGTCCCGAGATTTAAAACTATATTCCATCTATATATTTAGTTTTGCACTTAGTGCAGCTAAAGACGACATGCCCAGCACCAGTTACAACACAAGCGTAGTACATTTTAAATTAAACATTTTTCAAAAGTTCAGTCCAAGTTTGTTAGCTGCTTATTTGAAGCGGTGTTGACCACGTCACCGGAACATTGGATTTTAACATATAATATCATATTTTCATAAATACCTGCTTCCCTAATTATTGTAGGTAAAAATGCTTCAAACAAATTTGACGTTTTACCTGGTACGTTAGGTTAATAAATTTATATTAGGTCTTATTTGCAATACCTGTTCAAGTGAACGATTATCTATTAATTTAAATAAATATTTTTCACTTTAACGTAATTACAAATAATAATAAAAATAAATTAATTAATAATTAATAAACTAACCGGTGTTTGAGTGTGGTCGAGAATCTTGGCACCCGGATTTGAACCCGACCGACGTCAAAAATGATTTTGAATCTTAATGGCACAACATTGATCTCTGTGTTGCATTCTCCACACTAGCATTGAGTGCCCGCGAAGTGACGCCAATAAGCGCCCGCCCGGTTCACATATTTCATCATTTCCGATATCTGTGTACAAAGCAGATTGAGTAATATGCCGTGATGATATATTTATTTATTTTATTTAGCTTTTTAATTTTTAGTTTCAATTTCATTACTATCGCTATTTTTGAAGTGATTTTCAATATTTTCATAACTAATATCTGCCGGTATAGAGCATGGTAAATTAATTTTGCTGATTAAGATGCAGAATTTTAATCTCTACAACTTTTATTTGAAGCTTTTTCACTTAAAACAATTAGGGAAGCAGGATATTATGAAAGTATGATTGTACATATTTAAGTTCTATGTTCCAATGATGCGGTCAACACCCTATATATTTACAAACGTAAGTTTCAAATAATCCTTCTATATTAACAAACTTATTTTTTTTACATCTATTGTACTTATACAGACACTTTTTACAACTCAAATATATGAATTTGGCAGACTGAACTGGTAAGAACTGGCATTCGTATTAAGTGCAAAAAATGCGCATGTGCGCAATCAGTACGGTTCAGTTTACTCGAAAAGTATAAACGAAACACGTAAAACTTAGCTAGTGTGCTCTGATTATATAAATGGAAAACGAGTTATGCACTCAGTGCAAAAAAATATACTAAATTTATAAATAGAAAGCGCTATAAGAATATTACAATAATAAAAATAATATATTTGTACCGTAGAAGTTATTTCACTGAAGGTCACCTTCTATCCTATAAAATAAACTTAAAGAGCAATGTTGTTTATCGAGATTGTACTAGCACTATCCTATCAATATTGCAGACAAAGAAGAAGAGTATAAATGATTACCTATAAATTGGAACGATTATTGGTACTTAAATATCTTTATTAGTTATGTTCCCAGATAACTATAAAAATAATAAGTGTGGGAGACATTAAGAATACGTGTAGTACGAAGCAGTTTAATTTATTATTTCGAAAGGCCAAATTAAGTCTTTTCGAATTTCATGTTCAAAGTGTATATACTTTCGTCTTTCGTTGAAAATTATTTCCTTCACTTTTCTGAAAAGTTCATTAAAAGTTTTCTTTTCCATTTTGTGTACTTCTATCCACTTTGTGTAAATTTACGCCGGAAAACAGCAAACACATTGACCGGTTCATCAATATTTACTTTGCAATTTTCTGTATAAGAACTTATGTACGAGAAAATTCTTTTCGAATTATAAATTTTCAAGCATCTATGTTTATTTACCATCTTAAAATGTGATTTTTCGAAGTTCTCTATACCCCTCGTACCCTTGATTTATTTATTTATATTTTGGATTTTCAACAGGATAAAATATCCTAATAAAAGATAATTTCTATATATACATTCAATGAGTACAAAAGCCACAATACTAAACAGAGAATTAGTTAATACTGTATAGAGTTTAATATATTGAATATTACCGAAATATAAACAGGTTAAGTATAAATTTATTGCAAGTGTAATGATAAAATACGTTTCAAAGTACGCAAACATGACCAGAACATGTCTGCTAAATAATTAAATTTTATTTGTACTTCGTTTTGCTGTGTAATTACAGCTGAATTAAGAACTAAATTTGTCTACAACGTGGAATGCTAAAAAAGTTCATATACATATCTAGACTCATGTTTACGAACCCTAAAATTAAATTTTGATAATAGGTACGGTGAATCAATCTTGTTATTAAACAATTTATACAGAAATATAAAATCTTTGAGTTGTCTCTTGTTTTCTAAACAAGTAACTACACGGTATGCTAGAAATTTGTATTTCTAACTATGTACTCGTATCTCTAAACTTATCTTAATTTTGTTTTGTTTATTGTAATACTTATTGTATTCTTTTTTGTATTAATTTTACCCTGTAACTGGCCTGCTGTTGGGTAAATAAAGAGTATTATTATTATTATTATTATTATTATTATTTCAGATATTTTATGAATTTGTTTTGTATGTTTTCAATTCTGGTAATATAAACATAATCCCACGGATTCCAGCATACAGAAGCGAACTCTAAATGACTACTTACGAAGTTGTAATATATACGGACAGCAAAGTTGAAGGATGTTTGAAGTTAGAACTCGCTATAATAAGGAATCCAAGCATCTTAAATGCCTTTTTAACAACTTTGTCTACATGTTTATCAAACATCAATTTACTATCCAAAATTGATGGCAAAAGGTATACATTTAAAGTAGTATTATTTATACAGTGTTAATTAATCTGGTTGCCCCTAGAAAAAGAATTCAGTATTTCACTGGCAGACTCTCATATGTTTTGTGTTAGACACTATGTGGCTTTTACATCACGCTGTTAGACCATTGCTCGTTCCCCAGAAGCCATGACCCGTCGGCGTAATTCACTCAGCGACAAACGCAATATCCTCAATACACTTATCACAAATTTATGCACTCCACATATGAGTACAATACGAAGCGTTGATAGCCTAGAAATTATTCAAATAGTACAAGTGCACCGTTCTTGGAAAGCCCTTATTTATTTTACTGAATGACATGAATAATAAAATGATTATCCTCATTATTATGTGTTTTTGTTTAATATATGTAGATATCGGTAATGACGATGTGTGTTTATCACTTTAAGATCACTAATAACTGTTATACAGAATGTATATTAGGTCAAAAATTACATGAGTTCAAAGTTAACTAGAGTTAACCTCATGTATCTATTAGGTACTGAATATAGAAACTATGTACTGAAACTGACATATTTTGACCTTGAAATACAATACACTAGATGAAAATTTTTCTGTACCAATAAAATAATCTATTTTAAAATAATTGGTACAACTGGATATAAACAAGCTCATGCTAGCAACTAAAGAAGGTACCAACATCCCCGGCGCAGTGTAGCCAACAGCCACATTTAAAAAAATCTTTACTTCAACCTTAATTTTTCCTTAGAATTCCTTAAAAATATTTTTCCGTTAACCGTTTACTAATATGTAAAATAATGTATAAGAAATCATTCATTAATGACCACCATTAATGCATGATTTTTTATTAATCAACGATTTTAGTGTGTAACCAAACCATAGATACCACATACCATTGCTCACCAAATGTCAAAATTTATGTGTCAAACGCTATTAACATTAGTTATTAAGCCCACGCGTTAAAATGTTCAGTCATTAATCGCCCTCATTGACACACTAAATAGTTAAATAGCTATTTATAAACAGGAAATTAAAATAAAAGTAAAAAGAAGCACGTGACACTATTGCACGCCTATTGAACATATTGGGCGAAATATTTGAATAACTTTATACGGTAGGGTCGAATTTTCATAACAGATTTTGTAACCTGCTTTGCCATTTAAAATTATTTGTTATAACTTTAAAATATGACAGAAAATTCTTAGATTGTCATTATTTTATTAAAACACGTAGCGAATATATATATATATATATATATATATATATATATATATATATATATATATATATATATATATATATATATATATATATATATATATAAATAAACAGTGTAGCTATAAAGATTTAGGACAGATTTTCTGTATCACCAAATAAGAGCACAACGTATAAATTGGCACGCAAAGTATTTTTGACTAACTTTCAACAACATCCCCCTTAAGTGTTATTAATATGGGTTCAGTACAGTTCTCGTATGGGCGTAGTTTGTTGATCTCTTAAATCTGCCTCGTCAATAATACATTCGTCGATCAGCGGTACGCAATCAAATTATGTGTTCGTGCAAAAACCAACCTAATCGTTTGGTTTGATCCCCAAAGCTGGTAAGAGCATTTTCGCGATGAGCTAGATGAAAACAACGATGACCCAAAGTGTGACCGCACAGCATCAAGCAGAAACGCCGAAAACACTGAAGCAGTTCGACAACTATTAGTTTTCGATCGGCGTGCTACAATTAATATAGTTGCAGAGTAGTTGAACATCGACAAAAAAACAGTTGGATTGACTATCGTCGAAGATTTAAAGAAAAATAAAAGAGGTGTGCGCACACGATAACGGATCAGCCTATAAAACAACAGCCATGCATCAATTTCTGTCCTTCAAATATGTCATTGTGTTACTTCATCTTCCGTATGTTTGATTTCGCCTCGGCTGACTATCCTCCTTCCCCAAACTAAAATTCAAACTGAAAGGGAACCGTTACGACAATGCAACTCACACTTAAACCATCGTGACGAAGATATTGAACATCATCCCAGCTTTAGTCTTCCAGAACACCGTGAATCGACTGGAGGACCGCGCCAAGCGCTTGGTGGATTTAGAAGGAATGTATATTGAAGAATAAATTGTGATTTTGATGATATAATGGTTTTTGTCTTATTTATAAGTCCTAAAACTTTATAGCCACATTGTGTATTATTGATATATTCTTTGTCTCAAAGAAGAGCTCGTGGCAATGCACGTGCCCAACATAGTATGTTATATTTTAAATTATTTTATACTAAGTTGAGCACGAATAAATAAATAAATTGTAAAGAACAGCGAGCACCCATAAATCAAAAATTGTTGAGTATAAACTCTGTAGAAATCAAAACGTAAATTATTGTAATTCTCGTGTTATATTAAACTACATCATTTTGGATTAATAATAATTCTTCATAAAATGAATCTCATTTCAGATAAAGATTATTTATTCTTACAAAAGTTATATTAACTTGAGAAAACACAATACAATATGCAAAACCTGAAATCACGAGTTACGTAGTCTTGGTGTTTTAACAGTAAACGTAAACATTTTGCATCTTTCATTAACCTTCGAAGGCAGATGTTCAACTCCTTTAAACAAGAATTACTTATGCATGAGTTTGAGAAAGCACGCGAAAGGATTGGCAGAGAAGACTTATTTTAAAGACGCTAATTAGATTATTTCACCTTTGAGAAATGTAGAACAAAAGTACATGACTACATAACTATTTTCCTTTGCATTTTGCACCCTGTCGAACTTCTGTGGGATGAAATGAAGAGAAATTAAAATCAAAATCAACCAATTTTAATCAACCGTGGGACAATTTCCAAAACATTTGTAAAACATTTAGTAATGTTTTACAAAAACTAATACAAAAAAAATGTCAAGTCGGTATCAACTTTAAATGAGGTTTTCTCGAAGAACAATAATATAAATCCATCAAATATTTTTTCTCGTTTAAATGTTTATAATAATCCATGTGGTTCACTTTCCACGCCAGCAATGAGTGCCCCGGGGGGTACTGGTAAACGCCAGCTCGTTACAAATGTCATCATTATTCACGAAATCTGGGAACAAAGCAAATTGACACACCCAGCAATGGTAATATGCCATGTTTATTTATTATTTTGTTAAAATAAACATATTCATTTTGAATTTAAATTCAAGGTCCTAGTCCCTGTTCATTTGCTTTAAATAAACAATGAACCAACTCCAACATATATTTTATGTATCTATCCCTTTTCGATAACGCTGTTTGTTTAATAGCGCACATAGATTTATAAAACCACACTATCAATGTAAAGCCAGCAATTAGCTTTGTACTGTTTCGTAGATATGTTTGCAAAAGCAGACGATAGCATTATCTTGATTAACGTAAATTATATACATTTAGTACGAACCATTATCACACTGCGATATCCCTAATCGAACAGATTCATATGGATATATGGCAGGTGGATTGATAAAAATATAAGGAAAATGGGAATGTATTAAATTTATCGCAGGCGTTGGTAGATTCTAGAATAAATTTATCTTTGTACTAACATCATCAAAGAGAAGAAAATTAGAAATTACCACCAAAGAGAAAAGAAGATACAAGAATCAATTTATAACAAAATATATAAAAAATATTAGACCTAAAGGCATCCCACACTATATAATAAATAAAGACGGAAGAGACATAAAATTAATATATAGACTTTGAAGTGAAAACGTGGAATATAAGAACAATTGGATGAAAGGAGAAGACCTTTTTTGCAGACTCCAGTTAACACGCAAAGTCTTAATATATTTGTTTTATAATTCCAGGGATCTTCTAAGACAAACCACCAGTCTATATCACATCCTAGACGAGTCCAATTCGAAAGAGACGAGCAAAAATACAAAGAAGGAAGATGAACAAACGCAATTAAAAAAAAACTATCAAATATACCGAGTAATGTAAATATTTAAAGCTGAGAAGCATGAAATAAATAAATAATAATAATAAAAATATAATCTTGGAATATTTTTCTAGAAGTTTAAAATGTTATAATACGCCAAAAAAATATCTTCCATCCTTTACAACTTTTGTAACAATTAGCAGTTGGTGGTTCCCAAATTCCTCAGTATAGTATTAACGATAGTTTATTTGAATAAAACTCAATTTCGTTAGGAGAGAATACAAAAGATATATGCTTAAGGTAGCTGGATCACGAGAACAATGCCATCTATTGATTCCGTGCCGAACAATGTAGACAAACTTTAGAGTTGCCTGCCTGCTTCAAGTCACACGGCTATTTGTATATTTATATTGTTTATTCTGCTAGGTATCACAACAGCTAATGCTTGTAATCGTGAGGTTAAGAATGCTTTACATTCTACATGCCGAAAGTTAGAAATCATTGCGGATGTTTCTCAAAACGTGGACAGCAGTGCTACAAACAATGCGCGTGAAAATTTCAGAGATTGAGAATATCTCATGAATTTCCAATGAAATTTGTTATATCTTTGAAACCAGAAGGGCATGCATGTTTTTCTTTCACTAGTTTTTTTTCCCAGACCTTCATTTATATTCACCTAGTTTTTAGTCAAAAGTTTATGGGTTAGCCCGATTCTAAAGACAATTTTGTCGATGATTTTTTGAGTTTCTCTACACTCGACATTTTAAACCTTCCAACTTTGGAGTTCAATAACCCCGATCGGAGCTGGGCTAGATTACTAAATTTTTGGATTTATATCGAGCTGTACCCCAAGATTTTATGGATTTCACTCCATGCTCCCACTACCTTAAAGTAAAGTATGTAGTTTAAGACGATACAAAAGAAACGTCCAATAATCGAATTGTAACATAAACTATCTTTGATCCTATGACCACTAACAATTACAATATTTTTGATCTAATTTTCCAAGTCCGAAATGCACTTTTAGGCCTGTTAATATGAGTTGATTACCTCCTTTCAAGACCGGACTGGTCATCAGGCAATTGTGGCATATAAAATATCATGGGGACCAATCAGAAGCTGTGCTTATTTTAGACATATTTTTAGTTACGCCAAATTTAGTCCTCACTCCGGCCCTGTCTTTTTGTAATAATCGTCTGTTATTAATGATCCAAAAAAATGAAATCTGATATTTGTTCAATCCTGTAATTAAAAATTATTAGAAGTCATTTGGATTGGTTTTTGTTGCAACTAACCACCATATATTTCGTTTTGATTTCGTTTAATTTTATTCCCATTTTTTGCTCCTACTTAGACTTCAATAAAGTTCCCTTTTGTATCTATTACCCCTTTTCGGGTTTTACAAAAATAATATCATCAGGCTGCCTCAACCATAATCACTTCCACATTGCACACTGTTGTGGCTTCCAAAATCTGCTATCTTATTCGATATTATTATTTTTCTTCTAACAGTGGTGTAGCAGTTCTTATAGAAACAAGTCCTCAAATAATGTGAGAACTATTGTTGGTTCTTCTCATTAATGAAATCACACTTGTATTGTTTATAATAAATACCATTTTGTTATTTATTATAACTACAAAATAATGAATAACGTGTCTACACTACTTGCTGGTTTGCGAACCGGCTACTGACTCATTACCCTTACGCGCAAACTACAGCGCAGCAACTACCAAGTAGTTCTAATAGATTTGTTCTAAAAATATTTTTTGCAAATTAAAAGTAAACATAAAGACAATCTGTTGTAATTTATATAAATTCAAACGTTTATATAAAGGTGTCATATGTTTGCGAGTAAAAAACAGAAAAGTAAAAACACATGCAGATAAAATGAACACCATGTACTACACCGATCATTTAAAAAGTATACAAACTGCACATGATACTTAGAAAGGTAAATTATTAAAATACTTGTTACATTTTCGTACAAAATAGAGCATAATATCGTCGAAAATATTGTTCAATTTTTTAATATTTATTACTAACACCAAATTTTAACAGGCAATGAAGTCATTACTATGTCCACAAAGGGTTGTTAATTTACTTTTTATACTCTGATGTGTAAACTTGGTACTTTACACACTACATTTACATTATAGAACTACCACCATCAATACACGTGTGGCGTTTAAGTTGTCTTACCTAAATTTAGTTTTATCTGTACATTTATGTTGGTAATACTGAGGAGTACTACAGAATTCAACTTCATTTCATTAAATATCAGTTTGTACTTTCCATTTAAAATAATTTTAAAAAATCGCCTGTTCGTCTGCCATTTTTCTAATTTGTTTCAGGAATGTTATTGAAGGACATATAAATAAATCTTGTACTTAAGTGTAAACAAGCTTTATGATATTCAGCCAATAATTTTCGTGCACCTCATGTCATAAAGCTTGTGGTTATACTCTTGTTGCATAAATAACTATTTTACCTTTAATCATTCAGAGGTCAGGAAGGTATTGCACACATACCGGCAAAATAAGGAAAACGCCAAAAAAAGCTATTTATTTCAAAAAGTATTAACACCCTGTCTTATATTTGTGTTGATAATTCTACATCTACAACAAATGATATAACACCTAAATATAGCCACCTAAAGATTGATTATCATTTACCGAGGTGTTAAATATTGCTTGGTTTTTACTTTTATTAAATATGGATGTATAATTCGTGTTCACTATAGAGCAACGGTTAACAATCATTTTTACCTCTCGCTAAGAGAGGTATTGGATTCATGCTAAAAATCTCATATCCAGATTTTAATGAGTAAGCTCGTTTTAAGGTCCTTAGAATCCGATTATTACATTTTTACGATGATGTCTGTGTGTGTGTGTTTGTGTTGTATGTGAGGATGTTGTAGGTATGATTTCTCAAATTCTATAAGACTAAAGACCTATGTAACTACGGATTCCTCAATCTAACAGTAATGGGAAGAGTTGAATAGGTTCTGGTAACAATTGGACAACCGGAAGAGGTAGTTTCTAAAAAATAAACTAAATATTATTTTTTGAAAATTTGTTACTACAAATAATAAAGATAATTAAATTCTCAATCTGACACATTAATTTTTTTTATTATATCTCCTATAGGTTTGGAGATACAGGATATAATAATATAGAATAATCTGTTGTAATAAATCTCGTTGCCCGAAAAACTCTATGGAAACCAGTTGAGATATTTAAATGTTTGTAATTGACAGATAAATGCAAAATGTCAGTATCAAAAATCAATAGTTTTAATAACATTACTGGAAGATTTTTCTGGGAGGTACGAGTACGTTTAAATTAAATAAATAAATATATCATTACGGCATATTACCCATTGCTGCATGTGCCAATTTGCTTTGTACACGAGTACATTTAATATATCTTATTGTATTATTAATTAAATATGTATTTAAAATTATAGGTATATGTTAGTATTACATATATCCTTAGGAAATACCGCTAATACCGTCAACGAATATGAAGAATTTTGAACATATTAGAAGAGTGGGACAAAATTCTTCATAGAACGTAATAAGAGATACAATTTCAATTATTTGTGTGTACAAGAAATGCTAAATTCGTTACTTATAGGGCGCGAGCAGTCATGTGCCTTGTTGGCCTTAGCAAGCAGATATGAGGATCCGTGTCAGAATGACGGCTAGTAGTTATTTACATAGATGTCACAATTGTCATATAACATAATTTGTCGAGGAAAATAATCCACATGGATTTGGAAAATCATATTTTGAATGAAAAATTATGTTACTTGACACCTACGTACATTATTTCCAGCTGTCATTCTTACACGGCCCCCATATCTGCTTGCCAAGGCCAACAAAGTCACATAACTGCTCGCGCCCTATGCAACATAAAATGACAATGGCGAGAGGTATTGTGCTGGCCTTAACAGATTTTTGCTTTTGTTGCACATAATTTTAAACAAATGGTATATTATTATTTTTAAGTATTAATGAATAATAATAATTTATAAACAATGGAAAACTTAAATTAATTAAAACAATAATTATTCCACTGTTTATAAATTATTCATTATTACTTAAAAATAATAATTTTCTATCTTTATTTAAATAATTTTTCTACTCTAAATACTTAGAATTGAAATAACAACAAAAGCAAAAACGGTTGTTAATCCTTGATCTATAGTGAACATGAATTAAACACGTATATTTAATTACTAAAGACCGAGCAATATTAACACCTCGAAAAACGATCATCAATCTTTAGTACGTGGTTATATTTAGGTGTTATATCGTCATTTGTTATTTGTTGTAGATGTTAGAATTATCAACACAAATATAAAAGACAGAGTGTTAATACTTTTTGAAATACATAGCTTTTCTGGAGTTGCAGTGATTTTGCCGGTGTGTTATCAAAAAATCCGATGATGTATTTTTATGAATAAGCATATTTCATGGTACCTGGAATACTATTTTTAAAATAATGTCTGTTTGTGTATATGTAACTGTTTGTTTTCGGCCCAGATAATTTCAGTTGTATTTCAATTCGAAATTTTTTTTATTTTTTTGTATTCCTCGTTTTTACATTCATATGAAAAGCTGATTAGATTTTAGTTACAATTGGACACTCGGAAGTAGATCTATTTATTTGCAGCTGTAAGTGTTTGTTGAATAATCGCAGTTAAATATAATTTTTCGACTACTTTATCATAAATATGAAATAATATTTTATTCTCTATACCTGCATTTGATAGCACATTTTCTAATAATATTTAAAATATATATAATATTTTTCCTTTTTTCAAATAATCTTTTTCTGTTTTCAAATATATTTATACCACCCACCGCTATAAATATTTATACATTCATACATTTATACATATCTCATTTTTCCTCAATAAACACTGACGTCAAAATATGACATACGGTATTAGCTTATCTCATTTTATTTGTGAAAATATTTCATCATATGTTAAATCTGTGCTTTGACAGTCGCGTTGGTTCGTATATTAATTACTGTCGGGAAATCAAACATTATTACATATGTATGTTGCTGTCAGCGTATATGTTATGCGTCTGTAATACATTTCGTCTAAAGACTGATACATGGCCCGTATGTATGACATTTGTTCTAAATGTTGAACGCGATGAGACGAGAGATTTCATTATAATTATTACATTGTGAAAATAATTTCATTATTTGTAATTTACTACTACATATTTTAATATAACTGGAATTATTGCCTATGTCTATAAGGACGAATATATGTATGTGCTCTGAAATATATTCTGATTTACGCAATGTATAGTGTGGATCTCTGTGCCCTAGAACGTATCGATTGTAATAACAAAATACTAAAACAAAAAATAAAATTTTGTGTTGCGTCATCTGTAGCCAATATCTTAGAGGTTTGTCTTACAATCGACGGTTTCTGGAACATTGGAGAATCCACGAGGTCACCTGCACAGAAAAACTGTTATTACGTTTGCAAAATGTTTTCCCTTATAGTACTCACGGAATATTAAAAGTTGTACGGAAATTTAATTTTATGGAGAGAAAATTACAGTTATATTAGAGTAGTAAAATTTTATAGTAGAAAACTCAATTAGCTTATTTTATGGAACATTAAAAATAATAATGTTGCAGTAAAAATAACAATCTTAAGGCTCATAATAGTTTTATATTTTCAAGTCGAAACCTTAACAAATTATAAAACCCACACAAATGGTGAGAAATTTCTATATATTATCTTCCACTACTTTAAAATTTAAAGAAGTTAACTAAATTAGCAAAAGTCCCACAAGGTACCATTGAATTGGAGTACTGTACGCGGTGGATTTTTACAAAGTTATTTTCATAAATTATAAAAAAATCTTTCAGAACTCATAATACAACAATAATAGTACAGCATTTTAGTCAAGCATAGCTCCCTATATTAAATATGTTGTAATATGTTATCTTGGTGACTTGTTGCTATTGTTTTGTTATTATTTATTTGTTTTTCCCTAAAGAAGGCAGCAGTATATGTTGCCGAAACATTGTGTGTTAATAAAATATACAGAATATGAACTAAAAAGTTTTATTATTATTGTTGTTTTTTTATGCTGTGCTAAAGAGTATCGATTGCCTTATGAAACGGTATACAGTTCTGCTGGAAGATAGTCACCTTCGGCCATTTCACACAATTCAAAACCAAGTGTAGACATTTTTTGACTGGTATTTAATGTTCATTGAACCATGTTCGAATATTTTTATCGTCCTGTTGAAAGATAAAGTTACATTCGGCCGTTTAATAATTAGACATAGGCTGTGAAAACTTTTTTTTACAACTGTCAAAAAAAGTTGATGTTTGTGCATTGATATCAATATACGAAATATGTCATTTTTTCATTAATTATACGTAACCATAACAACATGTATTTCATAAACTTTCGTACACCGGGCGCATTATTTCACAAACTTTCGTACACCGGGCGCATTATTTCACAAACTGGACGCATTATTTCGTGCACTGCACATTACTTCACGCACTATTTCACGCACACATCCAAAATCAGACATAAAACTTGCATTTTAATTTGTGTATATGTTTTTAATATTAATAAATGTGTATAATTTAATATATATTGTATTCAACTTGTGTAAAAATTCAAAATGAAATGTGTCAAAACTTATAGAAAAAATCCAACGGTTATCTGTCATTGACAAGATGTCAATAGAGGTAAATTTTTTTTGATAGTTCTATCTTTTGTAAATATTAAAATTAGTTGTAGAAAAAATATTGCGCGAAATATGTTTAGTGGTTTCGAGTGATTTTGGCGTGTTAATCTCGTGCACGAAACAAATATTTCGCGCACATGGTACACAAATAACTATTCTCCAAGAATGTCTATACTTGTAGGAGTTGACTATGCCATTAATAAAATGTAATTTACTAACACTCCTTCCAGACATACAGCCTCAGACGCTGGAAACTGAAATTAAAAAAAAATAAACCTTTGTATATGTACGCTCCCGAAGTTTTATACTGCCCTCGTAAGTTCTGACTCACTCTGTGTATAATTAGTACAATTCTCTTATATTTTTTGAGTGTTGTAACCTACACCCTTAAAACTAGTACGGGAAATTAAATTGTACTCACATTTAGCTGCATAACGATCTTGTTGTAGGCCCAATGCCACCTCTGCTTGGCTGTAACCTGTTGTCTAGGCTGCTGCAGCTGCTCCTCTTCAAAAGACACATTCTTCTCTTTCTCCTCTTCAGGAATGCTATGCGTCGGACTCTGTTGATCAACGCTTTCTTGAGGAGTCGGCGAAATTCTCGAAGCGCGACGCGACACGGGTTGGTACGGATCCAAAGACCCTTTCCTCGACTCCGTCCTGCTATCCTGAGAAGTCCTTCTCGGAGGACTTACAGGGCGGTAGGGGTCTATGGATGGTCTGCGCACCGCAGGACCGTAAGGATCTAATTGACGTTGATTGTTTGGATGGTAAGGGTCCAACAAATTTTGTTGGCTTTGTAATTCGCTAAGCTCGTCCTCTTTTTCGGCCAGATCGGGGTCATAGGATGGTTCGACATGAATCACAGAAACTGGGGAATCTTTTTTGCTGTTGTATTCGTCGATGATACTGCCGTTTCTTTGCTCTTGTTCTTCGGTGTAACTTTCGATTGATTCTTGTTGGAAATAGTGGCGATCAGTAGCGTCTGTTTTGACGAAATTATCGTTAATTCGAATCTCGGGTTCGGCTTGATTTTCAAAATCTTCGTGATACTCGTTTTGATAATCATTTTGATAATCATTTCGATATTCGTCCTGGTATTCATTTTGATATTCATTTTGGAATTCGTTTTGGTATTCCCCTTCATAGTTGCTTTGATATTCGCTTTGATCTATACTTTCTTGATGGCTCAAATAAGATTGCCGGTCAATACTTTCTTCTTGTTTAGTCAATTGACCCCTGTTGGAAGCAGATTGAGGTTGTTGTTGCGTGAACTGGGACGGCTGGATTTGGGTTTGTGTTTGGAGTGGTTTGGTTTGGTTCATAGTCATGTTGTTGTTATTGGCGGCTAAACCTTTGGCGGTGCTTGCTGCAGCAGCTACGGCACTAGCCCCGGCGGTAAGAGCAGACGAAAAGAAGCCGCCTAAATGGTTCAAGACACTTCCTGCAGCTGCCGCCGCGGTGGACCCGGTATTCGCGTTCGTATTGTCCACGTTCCCCGCACTCGCGCTCACACTGGCACCATTCACTGACACTATTGCTTGTTTCGGTGGCGTGGTTTGGTCCCGGTTGTATTGCATTGTAGTGACGGTAGCCGTAGAAAATTGAGTTTGAGTTTGATCCATATGCGGCGGTAAGGCGGAAGTTGTGCTAGTAGATAAAGTATCACCCGCCGTCGAATATTCCGAGTATTGGTATTGGTTGTGGAACGAGCTACTGATAGATGATACCGCCGTTTCAAACGAGTCTTTAAGTTCGTCATCTCGGGATTCCAAACTATCAGTGTTTTGTTGAAGAAGAGGGCTATGTAGACGCTTGTTCCGTGACAAATCAAAATCATATTCATCGTGTTCCGTTTCATGTGATTGTGCAGGGTAAAAATAGTCATCAGTAGGCATCGAGAGACTAGTCCTTCTTTCACTATTCACTAACACTGTTGGTGGTAGTTGTGTAGCAATGCTGGTAGCAGTAATAGTAGTCGACACTGTTGTTTGATCTACAGTGTCCATCTGCGCCGATGCAGATAAGTTGTCAATGCTTTGATATGCGTAATTATAATCCTCATTGTAAGTGTTCATCGCTGATATCGCTCCTGGTCGAGTGTAATAAGCACTGTAGGCATCCTCTGGTTCAATATCTGCATAATCTGCAGACGAAGTCCTTTTTAGGAGTTGGTTCCTCCTCGTTCTGGAATTGCGATGTGGCTGACGTGGCAACTGACGCCCAGGGGTCGGCGGAAGACTCCTCGCGAGGAGTTTAGGCGTCGCTGTTGGTGTCGGAGGCAAAGACGCCCCTCTTGATGTGGATTCAGGCGTCCCCTGTCTAGAGGGGGCGCGACGCACAGGAACTTGAGGGATGCGACGTCGTGGTGTAGGGGCCGTATCATAGTAGCTACTACTACGAGGGACACCGGTCACACTAGGTGTTGGTGGGAGAAGTGATTTGCGACGCTTGCCAATGTGGTTTTCTTGCACCAGAGGTTGTTGTTTGCTGAAAGGGAAAGAGTTGAATCCCCCGCTATCCCATTGACGGTCTTCTTCGTCTTGACCGTATCGTTCCTCCTGATATGGAATTGAGGAGGTGTCGTAATACTCTTCATAGCTTTGACTTTGGTTGAAAGAAGTCTCCCTACAACATTAATCAAGTTTTTATAAATGAATACTAAATTATTACAAACAAAAATATTTTTGAGAAAAGTTCATAGAAGTCAATGGGAAATTCAAAATAATTCTGGCGTTGGTTGGGATCGATCCCGGTTCTCCAAGTTCGCGACCAGACACTCATGTACACGACCACGAAACCGTATTAAATAATAATGGAATTCTAACCAAGAAAACAATGTCTTATTTAATTAAATAAATGAGGATCTAAGCAACTTTGTACAATTTGCTATATTTATAACTGACTAGTAAAAATCCATAAGATATATTAATAGAATTCTGTAGCTTATAGACGCGCTTAGAATAACATTTTTCAATCAAATCTGGTCTCTATAAAAACTCTTATACAGGGTGTTAATGAATACGCGTTACAAATTTATAGGATATGTATGGACTGCAAAATACACTATTACTACTAAACTCATATCCGGAAACACACCGTTTTCGAGCTGCAGGCTCTTAAAGAGTAATTATCTACCTTAATTTTAGTTGACCTATCACTTGTTATTTTGTTTATTTTAACTTTTAGCATTGAATTAAAGACACATTATGAATGATCATACTGTTCGCGATTATGCTAACATGAGCCGTGTTTCTTTGGGCTGTGATTGTGATTTTGTATATCCTGATTAGTTTAATCGTGATCCTTTTGAATCAGGATTTAAAATTATTTTAAGAAAACAATTTGATAATATAAACACCTACCGTCAAGTGACTTAAGCAGACCAATGCAATAATGCACACTAAGTTATTTTATTTTATAAATAATATACGGTCAAGTGTTAAGTCAGTATTAAAACTGATCATATTGAAGTAATAAAAATGTTCTTGGTAAGGAATATGAAGTATGTTTGCTTAAAACAAATCTTTTTGTGATATTTTTTCTTTGTTTTCAAAAGTATGGTGCGTCAATACTTGCTTTTGTAGGAAAATCATGTTTCGTTTGATGCAACAAACCCTACATTGATAAATTTCTAAACTCGAAAAGCTATTGTCGTCAGCCATTTGTAAATTTGCTCGGAAATGAATCCGTAAGTTCACTCAAAAATGATGATCCAGAAGGGAAAGGGGAAGGTTGTCTAGTGATGAGAAAATGAGTATAATGAATAGGAAACGACAAAACATACTTCTTCTTAATCATGATCACTTTGATCATTTATATTGAAAATCACATCCCGAAGGAAAACGGCTATGGTATTAATGTATGGCCGAGTGTACGGCAGCACAAGAAATTGAAACAAACCCTTGCGTTTTTGAACGAATGTATCAAAATATGCTCCGAAGGTGCAATGCTTGCATTGGAGTTGGTGGTCCTCATTTTGAGCAATTATTATATAAGTATTACAAAAATGAATAAAATTATATGACATTTAAAATAAACAAAATTAATAACTGAAGTTACAGCCAAGTTAAATTAAGGTAGATAATTACTCTTTTAAGAGCCTGTAGTGTTTTCGGATATGAGTTTATTAGTAAAAGTTAGTATATTTTGCATCCTCTACGAGCCCTATAAATTTGTAACACGTATTCATTATCAACCTGTAGATCTTGTAGAAATGTCTGTCAATTAATTCGGCTGGTCATCAGACGATCAAAAAATAATCCATATAGGCTTTATTTAAAATTATGCTATTTCTTTTGACGAAATTGATGTCTGATAGACAATGGAAAATTAATGATTACTATTTAAAATATAATCTTACCTCGTATCAGTAATTTCAATACTAGGATAATATCCATTATTTTCAGTATTGTAAAACTGATCATCATACAGCGTAGTTTGTCTTTCCAAACTTGGTCTTCTTCCTGCGGTAGTACCTACAATAAATAATCATTTAATAAATGCTGTAGAAAACACAGAAATAGTATTGCTACAACATCCATTGCGACAAGCAATGCTTTTTACCTTTCGCTAAGAGAGGTATTGTATTTATGCTAAAAATCGCATATCCAGATTTTAATGATTAAGCACGTTTTAAGGACTTTAAATCCGATTTTAATATTTTTACGATGATGTCTGTCTCTCTCTCTCTCTCTATCTCTCTCTGTGTGTGTTTGTGTTTGTGTGTGTGTGTGTGTGTGTGTGTGTGTGTGTGCGTGTGTGTGTGTGTGTGGATGTATGTGTATGTCTGTAAGGACGTTGGAAGGACGATTTCTCAAAAACTATAATACTTAATATCTGTTTAACTACGTATTTATGAATCGGACATTACTGGGAAGAGCTGAAAAGGTTTTGGTAATAATTGGACAACCGGAAGTAGCAGATTCTTCAAAATATTATTTTATATAATGTCATGGAAACCATTTGAATTATTAGAATATTTGTAACTGACAGATAAATGTCAGTGTCAAAAATCCAGACACATTACTGAAGATTTTTTCTGGGAAGTACATACATTATATTACTTCTTATTGTATCAATAGTTAAATATTTAAAATTATAGGTATATTACATACCCTTCAAAAATACTGTCAATCCCGACAATGAATTGGAAATTTCGAAAAATTATAAGAGGACAAAATTACTTCATAGAATGAATTTAAAATTAACAAATCTAAATACAAAGAATAGATGCAAGTAGAAATTTGGTGTAGTGTACATACATAGGAAATGTTAAATAAAATAGGGGGCGAGTAGTCATGTCACTTTGTTGGCCTTGACAAGCAGATATGGGCCCGTGTCAGAATGATAGCTAGTAATTATGTACATAGATGTCAAATATCCTAATTTTTCATTCTAAATTTAATGATTTTCCAATTCCATGTGGTTTATTTTCCTCGACAAGTAAATTCCGCACTCCTGGTAAAAAATTAACTACGTAAATTTAGAAAATCTTGAAATTTTTAATAAAAAATTCTGACATTTGACATCTATTTACATAATTACTAATTATCATTATCCCATATCTGCTTGTCAAAGCCAACAATGTCATATGACTGCTCGCGCCCTACACTTATGCAACCAAAAACAGATTTTTACTTGTCGCTAAAAGAGGTATTGGAATCATGCTAAAAATCGCATATCCAGATTTTAGTGAATAAGCACGTTTTAAGGTCTCTAGAATACGATAACAACATTTTTACGATGATGTCTGTGTGTGTATGTGTGTGTGTGTGTGTGTGTGTGGATGTGTATGTGTGAGGTTGTTTGAGCTATGATTTCTCAAATTCTATAAGACTAAAGACCTGTGTAACTACGGATTCCTCAATCTAACAGTAATGGGAAGAGTTGAATAGATTCTGATAACAATTGGACAACCGGAAGTAGTAGTATTTTAACAAAATCTTCTAAATATTATCTTTTGAAAATTTATGTTATTACAAATATTAAAAACCAAAATACTCTATCTGACACATTTAATTTTTTATTATTCCTTCTATAGATTTAAAGATATATATATATATATATATATATATATATATATATATATATATATATATATATATATATATATATAATCTATAAAATATTCTGTTGTAGTAAATCTCACAGCCTGCTTACAGCCCAAACATCTCCATGGTAACTACTTTAGAAATTAAAATGTCTGGTAATTAACATTTAAATGTCACTAATGTCAGTGTCAAAAATTCAGAGATAGTTCTGAAGGCTTTTTCTGGGAACGATATTTAATATTTCTTATTGTATTATTAATTATATATTTAAAATTATAGGTATATTACATGAACCCTTCAGAAATACCGCCAATCCCGTTAATTATTTGGAGAAACCTCGAACAATTTAGAAGAAATGGAGAAAACTTGCTCATAGAATGAATTTAAAATTATAGAAAATACGTATATATAAAGATTAGGTATAGTTAATTTTTTTTGTGATAAGAAATTTTAAATACAATACTTATATATACCACAATGGAAAGGGCGCGAGAGGTATTGTGACGGCCACAACAGATTTTTAATATAAATATTTCGCCAAAAAAATTCTTTAAGGGTTGTACCTCTAGCTATCCAAGTTTATTTGTGTTTATAAAAAATTGATATGATGCTCACAAAGTACTTTGTCAAAAAGTCAAGGTATTTTATTTTACAAAGTTATTTAAAAAACTTTGAGATCAAGGGGATTTATAAAAAAACATGTAATCATATATATAGTAGTGATTCGTTTATCCAGAGTCCGTTTTCATTTTTTAATAACAACATTTCATCGTGGATACAGAGTCGAATAAATCAGTAAACAAGATTAACAACAGACAGCCAAATTTTGGAGCAGATTGTAGTTATCATATATTAACGAAGTTCAATAAACTATTGTGACCGGCGACTGTATGCAAATGTTATCGATCCAGCAGAAAGAGATAAATTTCATTTTGTTACAGTTCAGAACATTGTTGAGCTTATAGGTGCATAGAATATTAAACTTCAAGCAATAACCCATTGTAATAGAACTCCATTCTCACAACACAATAACAGCGAAGACAAACATTTTGCAATATTTATTTCAGTATAGTTAGCTTTACGTCTTTGGGAAAGGCATAGGGAGTATTCTTGCAGAATTTTAAAGAATGCATTTGCAAAAGAAAGAAATAATCAAGTTTAGTTTTTCCTTTTTTTGTGAACGAGAGAGAATTTTTATTTGCTTCAATGATAATTTATATAGGGTGTTATTTAAGTAATTGTACAACGCTTGATCGATGGTAGAACTAACCCCATAATTTTTATTATACGTGCTTTCTATAGTTCAAAATTTTATAAAAAAAGTAAAAATTAATGTGTTCTCCGGACAAAATGTTGATTATCAAAACTAACAATAAACGATTTTTGCATAGGCGTACAATTTATATTCTGTTTATTTCATTTTCTCAAAATGCTAATTATCCTCACCAATCAAGAGTATGCAGACATGCAACACTGTTGAAACATGTAGTTTTTCATTATGAAAGTTTGAAATGATTTTATATGTTAATTGTAGCAGAGAACTTGTTGATTTTTACTTTTTTACAAAAAATTTAACTTTGACGTCATTGGTCAGTTTTTAGGGGCTCCAGTTCTTGTAGAATATATGTATAACAAAAATTATTGCCAGATTTACTATCTATCGGGTTAGTTCTACCATCGGTTACGCGTTGTATGCTAATTTAAATAACACTCTGTATAGTACACTGCTCCAAACAGACTAAGTTTATCTCGCAATGAGATAATTCGCTTAAAAATAAAATGAGTTAAAACTAACTCTTAATTCCAGTTGGTTGATATCGCACGTTTTAAAGTGACTACAAGATTCTTTGTGTTTATGAAGTTTCAAACAGGATTCGTTTTTTAATAGCCACCAGGTATAAATACATTGAAAAATAAAGGACCCATATACGAAGCTAGGGGTATATCAGAAAACACATTGATATTGCGAGATTACAGAAAAATGTCTGCGATATACTTTATTTCCTCAATATGCAAAATATGTATTAAATCATTAGCGATCTTTCTCACTAACAAACAATAGTTCTTTGTCTAAGTTCTGGTAGTGTCCAATATACTATAACTTTCCGATTGGTGATATTAGAAACACATAAACAGATCTACAGTGTAATTACGGTATCATTAGCAATAACCGAGGTGAGTTAGAATTGTGGAATGAGGAAACGGACTCGCTACCTGTAATTAATCGGATAATTCGGTGTCATTAGTTATACCTCTGCGCTCTGATTCCATGCACGACCAATCCTGCTAATTTGTAAGTATTACAGACAGATAATCGCCCCACAGTATTTAACACTTGTCTATAATTATCGCTGCTTTTTATTTGAGGGAGTTTTTGTCACTGATAAATTGTTATTAATAGGGTGGTGAGATACAATTTTTTCATACATTCGATTAATTAAAAAATAATTGGCAACAAAAATATTGTCCGATACTGAATATTTTGTCAAAATTGTTTTCTGTTTGTGGAAAACAAGTATTTTGGCGCTATTAAAACGGTATTAGTAAAACATTTATTAGTGCCAATATGTAATGTGTTTTTAATTGTCTATATATTTAAAACGAATACAAAATTATTTTTAGCAAGATACATATCTTTCAAATCGTTTGATTTCAAAAACCTTTTTCTACCTTCTCATATTATTAAAAGGAATCATTTCAATGATTAAGAAATTATTATTATTAATTTTTATTGCGAACGTAAAAATCAAAAGCTAAAGTACAAGGGCTGTCCTAAAATTATAGATACATAGCCTATCAAATCTCGAATTAAGAAACTATTTTCAAAAATCTTACAGGAGATGGCGTAGTTATACATCTCAACTATTCTTCCTCATAGTCCCCGTTAATTTCATTCACCTTCTATAGGCGGTGCAAGAGATTTTTTATGCTAGTGTCGAACAAGGTTACCGCCTGCTCTCTTATCCAACGCTCCACGTCCTCGTTTACCTTATCTTTGTCTTTAATGAAGACGGTACCAGATCGGGACTACGTGGTGAATGGTCCACAATATCCCATCCAAACTCGCCCAGTAAAATTTTGGTGATTCGCGCTGTTTGAGGCTGTGAGGACATGTGTTATTGTAAAGCAGACACACGCCGTAAGTCAACATTCTATGCCTTTGGTTTTGACGGTTCTTTAGGATTTTACAATAGTGATCCGCATTCACAGTAGACCCATGCAGAACACATATGATCGAGTGGATTTCACATCTGGTCTAAGAGTTAAGGAGATGTTTCATCGCAAACGGATGCTACTGCCAAACTGCTCACCCTATAGGTCTGCTGGACCACTAGTTTGAAAGAGAAGGAGTCCCTCTACAGTCTACAGGATGGAGAGGTGCCAACTTTCCCCAGGCCACCAACGCCTTTATATCTTTAATTTTAGGACGGCCCTCGTAGTTAAACGAAACTATATAATGTTTCATTTTTTAATAATTACCTCTAGTTCTTCGGTTATTCTGCGCACTGGTGTTGTAGTACCCAGTATCCGGGTATCCACTGCGACCCAATGCAGCATCCACACTATCCATTGACTGCCCATATTCTGCACTGTACCATGTATCTTGACTGAAAAATTACACATACTTTAATTTCAAGTTTTCAATACAACAAAAATGATAAACATAGCTTGCTAGATGCTTATAAATTCATATTGCTTTATTGTTTGTCTATAAATAGAAAATCGAAGTTTATCTCATTTTTAATCAGTGAGTTTTCTTAAGCTAAATACTGAAATATTATAAAAGTGTCACATGCCCTATGCCTATATACAGAGCATAACTAATTGCTATTGCTAGGTGCTAGAATGTAAGAGCGTTGATGAATGATCCATGAGCGATGATCTATTATCTAGATCTAGATGATCAACTCCTCATGCCCGCCCGCCTTACCTGTCGTCTGTGTCCCACGCGTATTTCCGACGTCTATAGTTAAGCATGGAATAAAAAAAGTCACTAAACTAATTGTCTATGTAGGAGTTCTAACCAGGAAGTAAATTTACTGTTTTAAAAAACATTATCGAAAACATTGTGCATCAAAACGCTACATTTTTACCTCTCCCTAAGAGAGATATTGGATTCATGCTAAAAATCGCATATCCAGATTTTATTGAATAAGCACGATTTAAGAGTTCATCGAATCCGATTTTAACATTTTTACAACGATGTATGTGTGTGTATGTGGATGTGTGTTAGGTTGTTGGAGACACGATTTATCAAATTCTATAAGACTAAAGACTACGGATTCCTCAATCTAACATTAATGGAGAGAGTCGAATAAGTTTTGGTACCAACTGAAAAACTGAAAATAGTAGTATCTTAAAGAAAAAAAATCTAAATATTATTTTTTTGAAAATTTTTATTATTAAAGAACGTAAAATTCTCTATTCGATACATTTTAAAATATTATTATATCTCCTATAGGTTTGGAGCTATAGTATATAATAACATAGAATAATCTGTTATAATAAATGTCGTTGCCCAAAAAAACTCCATGGAAACCAGTTGAAATATTTATATGTTTGTAATTGACAGATAAATTCAAAATATCAGTGTCAAAAATCAGCATTACTGGAAGATTTTTCTGGAGGTACGAGTACATTTCGTCGCCGTTAAGACAGACGTCATTAAGTCCAAAACGTAAATTGTTGAGCAAAACGGTTTAACAGTTAGGACTTAGGACAGCTGTGTAAAATCCAGTACTCTGTGTATTTCACTTTTGTTCTATCATATTGCTAGATACAGGGGTTGAAATGAAAATGCAGTATAATTATTTTTTAAAACTTTTGTAATTTCCAGAATTTTTAAAATTAATGGACTTAGTTATTTTAGTTTGCTAGTAAATGTGGACATAGTTGGATAAGATAATAAAAAAATATGCCATTAATATAAATTGTTATTGAAAACTCGTGAAAACAAAAATGCAACAAAATCATTAAGTCCAATATCCGCTTTACTTAATTTATGAAAAGAATCACTAAGTCGATATAACGACATTTGCCTGACAGATAAAACCTCAGAAGTGACTAAGTGAATAACACCGTCATCCATAACTTGCCTTCTATATGACATTGGACTTACTGAGTTTTAGGTATAAAGAGAAAAAGATTATTAACTTAAATGCGTTAAAAACAAAAAAAATAATAATTTAGGACTTAGTGACTTCTGCCTTAACGGTGACGATTTAATATATCTTATTGTATTATTAATTAAATATGTTTTTAAAATTATAGGTATGTTAATATTACATATAAGAAATGTTAAATTCGTTACTTATAGGGCGCGAACAGTCATGTGAATTTATTAGACTTGGCAAGTGACTTTGTTGGCCTTGGCAAGCAGATATGAGGATCCGTGTCAGAATGACGGCTAGTAGTTATTTACATCCACACGGATTTCGAAAATCATGATGTTTTGAATGAAAGTTATGATACTTGACACCTATGTACACTATTACTAACTGTCATTCTGACACGGGCTCCCATATCTGCTTGCCAAGGCCAACAAAGTCACAGGACTGCTTGCGCCCTATGCAACATTAAATAAAAATGACGAGAGGTATTGTGCTGGCTACAACAGAGTTTTTGTTTAGTTACTACAAATTTAATACTAAAAGTAATACGCAATAGTAATTTATTCACAATCATTTTAATATGTCGATTCCTAACCTTTTAGAAGTTGGGAAATACGTCATTTCTAACTATAATGAGAATCTGTTGGGTGAGAAAAAACAGATTTCAATTCCACCACATGGGTTGGAAATATTTATGTAGGGGTTGCTAGTAACATTGTTATAGATCCCTATAACAAAGTAGGCTAAATAAACTGTTAATAGAGCTGTCAAAAATATTAATAAAATGAAAGGTTTATAACTCATTGATTTATTTTGAAAATTTGATTCAAAAAGAGAATGATTGTTAATAAAATGGTATACAAACCTCGGTGGGAATTTCATCACAGAATCGCACTATATCTCACAATATACATAAGCCTTCGGCTGTAATGAAACATATCCCACCTCGGATGAAATATACTATTACCTAACAAGATTTGAAAGTGATACTTTACTGGGTGAAGCATATTCCAGGACGAGCCGTATGCGAACTTTGGAAGCTTGTGAGCCCAGTAAATACACTTTCAGGTTATTTTGGATAAAAAAAAACTTGCGATGCTATAAAAAAGAATAAATGAAAATTTATAGTTACGCATTATTATATTTTTTATTGTGCGGATATATGAAATAAATAAACAACTGATCGCCATGGAAACATTCATGTAGGGATCTGAAAGTTACTTTCCGATCCCATATAGACAATTTTCTGAGCTGCTCAGTAAAGAAGAATTTTCCGATGTAAAAAGTGATCAGAAACTACTCATTTTCTGGACGATCGCAAAATATACATATATTCAAAAAAGACGTTGTCTTGATTTAATTAATTATGAATTAAGTGAGAAAACATGAACGCGCTTAAAATAATTTAGTGATGTTTTTAAATCATATTGTGAACAGTACCTATAGAAAAAAGTTAACTATCAATACTAATTAAAATAATAAACATATAAGTGAGAATATAATTCATTAGTCACGTAATATGTCTTCCGCCAATCAACATTCAGAATCTCCCTAATTACATGTCTATCACAGCGATGATAAAAAACAAAGAAATTATCATCTTATTTATAGTCGTTACTAAGGGATTTGTTTTCTTTATTTACGACATTGACAGTTAATTTTTAGTGAAAAATAAGTAATAACAATAATTCAAACTCCGATATATTAAATAAATCTCGTAAGTACCATGTTTTAATACATTATGAATATGTATATCAAAAGTTAGGTTAACATAATGTGTTATAAAAATTCATTATATTCTCTCATTAAATATAAGCTCGTGATATGATTAATAATCGAAGATATTGCTCGTGAAACCAAAGCAGCACATTTAACTCGTCCTTCAGCAGCTCGATTTCACTCGAGAATATCATCGATGATATGATTATCACTTGTTATATTACGTATGAAAATAATAAAAATGTTATATTGTAAGTAATCAAAATCAATCCAGTTTAAATTATGAAAACAAAGCATATGAAACTGCGTATATATTTGTATACACTATTTATATTTAAAATAAATACGTTTTAGTATTACAAGTAAACGCTTTCAGCGCATATTAATGAATAATATTTCATATAATATATTCATACAACAAATACATGTTTCATAAATGGATTAAAAATAAATTATATTCCTGGTTACGATTTACGAATAGCCGGACAAATCAGCAAATGCCTGGAGTCCGGACTCGCCTGACTGCTTCCGGGTGAACGAACTAGCTTCCGGTATACATTACACACCGCACTAAATTCTAACACTTTATATTTCGCATATTTTTGGATGAATTTATTACGAACTCGTGCAAAAATATCGTTATTATGAAACGAGGAAATGGAAGGAAAAATTCTTTTTGGCAATTTAAATATTAGAAACTATGATACTTCTTACTTTATTTGTGACTTGCACTAACGTAACTTATATTTTAAATGTCCCTTAAATTGATAATATCTCATCGAAATGAAATATCAAATGAATTGTTGTATTGCTGTCGTTTGTGAGATAAAGTAGGTTTATATACCTATTCTGTAACTTATAACTAACTATAACGTTGATAAACGAAAAGCTTTATTCTCTAACTTTTTGTCAAACGTACGTGAATGAAACATTCATTCTACAACTAAATTCGTTAGCATTGCTTAATTTCCTTATTCTACAAAGTTATAACGAACGTTTATCAAAGACAATTTCGTACAAATCATTCGTTTATGAACTAGTGCTAATATAGCTGTCGTTGCAACACGACTATATAAATTTTGATCACAATTTGTCGAAAATTGAAGAAAACGACATTTTAAACATAATATTAACCTAATTACAAATATAGTACGAAGGTACTTAATATTTTTGAAATAGTAATATATACGTAGGTTACCTTTCGAAATTTTATAAATATCAAGCGCACGATTATTTTTTGCTAATAAATCCTTTCTTAGAATATGGTGTCCGTGTCTCAAGAATTCCCACGTTAGATACATTCTTAACTGAATCAATTAATAATTTTGTTACGTTTTATTTCATCCTTTAATGCATTTTTATTCTCAATGCAGTTATCAGAAATATATCGGCAAAGACAGACACTGTCCTTCATCTCGGGTTTCAGTAAGTCACCTTTAGGTAAGGATGGTATTGTCTTTGGACAAAAAATTCAATGATGAGTTTTTAGTGAATAAGCATGTTTTATGGTCCCTATAATATGATTTTACTATTTTTAAGATGATGTCTGTCTCTATATGTGTGTGTGTGTCTGTGTGTGTGTGACGAAAGTTTCGGATCGCATAACCAACACCACGATTCCAAAAATTATATTTTTTTCGTATTTCTCAAGTTTACATCCAGAAGAACAACTGATTAGATTTTAGTTATAATTGGTGAACCGGAAGTAGCCTCATTTAAAGATTTATCAGTTAAATTTGATTTATTGATATTTAAAGATATTATAACTTAAAGAATATATTATTCTCTATACGATTTGATTTCATTTTATACTTCATATTCAATAGATATAGAGTTAACGAATTTTAAAGTAATTAAATTTTATAAATCAGCCAGTTATGCTAAACATGGAAACTACTAATATATTCATATAATTCAAAGCTGTCAGTATCAATGAAAAGTAAATTAATGTGGCAGAGATGAGGATGTTGAAGTAGATGTTGGGGAAGACAAGGAAAGATAGGTAATGAAATAACTCTAGTGTTACAAGTTTCTAGGAATGATAACATTGGTTTGAAAATGCCATGAGGAGAATGAAGGAATAGCTTAGTAATAGAAGGTTGAAGAAGCAGAGGAAGACCAAAGATGGAAGGACTGTATTGCGGTAGACTTGAGAGAAAAATAACTGTATGAGAACGATACGTAAAACAGTAATGAGTGGAAGAAGAAAATAAAAAATAGCGACCCCTAACGAATGGGGAAAGCTAAGGAAGAAGATGTTAGTGTCAAGTGCAATTTGTTTAATTTTTAAAATAATTTTACTGGAAATTTAGAATCTTTTGCAAAGAAATTTATGTATCGAATTTATACATAATACACAGGATTGACGGAAGGTATTGTGCTGGCCACAACAGTTTTTTTACGGAAAGTAACTGACATAATTGTTTAATATTTTTTACAAAGATACATAAAATATACTGAAACTATTGAAGAAATCACATTTGCAAAAACTGACTAGAGGTTTTCAATACAAAAGCGTTAACCGTATAGTACAGAAATCCTGAAAACATTGACTGTTTTGTTGAACAAAATTTCAAGGGTATCACGTAAACGACAAATTTACAGAATATGATTTTTGTAACGTACGTTGTACATTTTGTTCAAAAATATTAGATCGTTAACGATTTCGCTCATGAAAGAAAACTTAAGAATAGTGTTGTCATTTACATAACAAAACAGTTAACCAACTTTAACTTTCTATCTATTTTATACAAATAATTTCTCTGAGTATTAATAAAAATAATTATTGGTAACATACACAAATTTCATGCTAATCAATATGTCGTTCATATTACAATATTGTTTTTAATACCTATATCAATTTACTGAAATTTGCAAATTCTATAATCCGCAATGTAATTGTGTCGATGAATATTCTGCGTTATTAAAATCATAATATAATCAATGTCAAAACGTATTGATAATTAAATCGTGTGTATTACTAAATGTGTATATTGACCGAATTCAAACGGCATTAGAATTCCCCGAACTAGCGCAGCGAAACTACATTACTTGTCCCGAACCGCAGGTACACCTATGCACAGGATGCCTTAGATACAAGCAGTGGCAGTGCGTGAATTTAGAGAGAGGTGAGGCCAAATATTGAAAAAATAAATCTTTTTCTTCAAACGTCATAAAAGTAGCATCTTTTGTGACTTTATTCACAAGGTAGAAATAAAATAAATAAATATCCATAGAAACTATACAGAATCAATGAATAAGTAACTAGTATAACAGAAATCTGTAATATCGCCCTATATGTCACTATAACACACTAGGTAACCTAAGAATAAAGTTACTAAATACCATCAATAGCTGTCAAATTTAAATAAATAACTAATGAATTCAAATATAAACAGAGTTTACTTTTGAGGAAATAACATAGGTATTAAAGAATAGCAGACTTACAGATTACAATTACAAGGACGATAATGAACATAAGAATACTTAGAATTAAAGAGATAAGAAAAGTTTATATTATTTTGCAGTGATTCTTGGACATATCTTTCAGCCACACAGTTACATTGCCATCCAATTGAACAACTTCAGGGGGCGTACATTATAATACTTAAATTCAAATTTATATAGGGCAAATTGAAATCGCAAACGTAATTTACGTAAAATGTAACGTCAGTAGTAGATATTTTTCTTTAAATATCTACGGTTGAAGAAAAAATAGAATGTGTCATTCGGAATAAAAGTGTCTTTGTGTGCCTCGCGTGCAATTGTCCGACTCGCTTCTCTCGTCGTGCAAACTTCCACGCTCGCCACACAAAGTATCACAGTTCAGGGTCAAACATTTTTGAACGCTATATAAATAATCAACACACAATTAGATATTATACCTATTGTAAATGTACGGAAAATTTAAAAAAAATATAGTATTCATTTGTGTATATCAATCCGGCGTTCTTTCATTAGCAAATTTGTTAATTATATCATCGTAAAATTGTACCTTTTTTGATAGTCTTTTAACATTTTTTTTTCTCCCATCACTCAACTTGGTCGAGAAATTCTTATTCTCACCCTCTTATTACGATGCTTTTATTTTGCTATTTTGCGTTTGTAAGATTATATTTTTATATTTATATAATTTAAAAGAACTAATAATGAAAATATTAGTTGCAATAATTATTATTGTAGGTAATGATATATTTAATTTTTTTCTTAAAATATATGAGTCAGTTATATTATTCCCATTGTTGTAAATAGTTCGTTTTCTTGTTAAATTTGTTTCTTCTAGGTGACTAGTATTTGTACAATTTTACAATTCATGATTTATTAACAGCATTACATTGTTTATAAATGTTTATTTTAAATAACTGTGACAAGTAACAGTACAATACAAATAGAAATAAATAATAGTTTTAAATTTCCAAAAACATTAATAAATAACAACAGTAACAAAATATAGTAATAATTAAATCGTTTTTACAAAAAACTAATTGAAAATAATATAACAATACTTGTTTGAAGCAAGTATTTTCCGTTGTAGCGCTGTCGTGCGCTTTGCTCGAAACGAAAGAGGCTGTCACCGCGTTGTTCACCGGCAGTAGGGTAGAGCGTAGAGCAGTGTATAATTATATTTTTCCTGAGATTTTGTGAAAAATGTTCTTATTTTTTCTAAAAATTCCTGAGAAATAGTTTTGTTGAGAAATATTGTTTTTTTTGTAGTTTCCAAATTGAAAAAAAATTGAGGCCCAAGGAATATATTACTGCACAAACATACTCAACCCCATTAAGTTGGCGGCTACACCCATATTATTCTTCGTTCTAAAATAAGAATAGAAATACTTTTGATGAAAATTTCATTACATATTCTATATTTAAAATTGTTCAACTATCATATTCAAAAATTAATATACATGATATCAAATACACATTTTATTTTAAAAGTCATTAGATAAAATTTGGTGTTATGTATTGATTTTCATTATTTGCATGCATATTTAGTTGCCGCCATATTTATTCTTATTTCCGAACAGTATAGTAGGTCTGGCAACACTGACGTAGAGGTAAAATCGTTCCTTCTCACTAACACTTATATATTGCCCATGAGGGCAACATAACTTGGCCTCTTTGTGTAAATTCGCGTGAAAATAATACTATTTTAATGGTTATTTGGCATATTATAGTAACATTAATTGTTTGTGAGTTCATGTATTGTAGATTTTTATATTGCTTCAATACATTTTAATGAAAAATAAAATTATAAAATATTACAAATGTTTTGAATTTAAGAGGTGAGATCTGGCCTCATATGACGTACCACCGGAGAATACGAGTACGTTTTCGATAGAAGCATAATTATATGAATATACCTACTGATTCTGCCGTATGTAACTTCGAAACCGAACAAAAGTGATAAAAAACATGTACTTTTCTTTTTATTATCGAAGGAGCAAATACTAAACACGTATTCTGTGAATAGCAAAATTATACAAACTGTAATTATCATGCATTGGTTTCCTCCAAGTGCATCTATAAAAATTCCAGTCGCTTCGATTGCAAACTTCTTCACACAAACAGCTATCTTGAACTAATCGTACTCTTATTGCATTTAGAACCTCATCCAATATATCCACAACCAATTCACAGCGGACATGTAAACAAAGCTCACTTCGGTACAATTGCTAGGTGCAAACGTTATAGATTAGCAATGAGACACGTACAGTGTACACGTACGCCACACGCTAACCGAACGTCCGTGTTAGCGCCTCCGTATGGACCATTAAATAATCATGGCAGTACTAAGGGTGATGTATTGAGTGGGAGGTACGTAAATCAGTGATTTACAGCCGATGTCCACCTATGTAATGTATGAGTCTATTTTGTGTTCACTGGACAAGTTATACGCGTATTCGTAATCATATGTTTCAAATAGACATTACTCTAACGCGACATTGGATCTGAACATTTGTTTTCCTTTGTCAAATTGTATAATACTCTCTAAATTTTTATGACTTTACCCGCAATGAGGCTTATATAAAAATCTAGGAATATTGATAAAGACGCGATGTTAAAATTCGAATTAGTAAGCGATATATAAATTTTTGAATGTCTGAAATTATTTTTGACGTCAATAGTCCCGAGTTGGTTATGTTCCTCAAACAGTTAATTCTAGGAGTATCTGCATTAGTCATACAGAGAATTATTTTTATCGGTAAACATAGAGTAGTTTCATTACCAAAGTTACAAAATGACAGCAATGCATTGAAGCGTTTAATTTATGAATAAACTGAGGAATAAACATAGGGAATCGTTGTCAGTCTCGTCATACTGTCACATTTCAATTTTTATACAATTGAAGAAAAAGTGCATGGTATAATTGAAATAATTAATCAATAAAAAAATCTATAATAATTATAGTTTGCACCAAATTACTTTTTCTTATACAATGAACAGAATGAACATTGAACAATTACAAAACGAAATTAGTGCAACGTCACAAAATATTACTCCCCAGCGAATGCCATTAATTCTTTTTATAATCGTTTAGGATACTGTTTAGAAGCTAATGGTGCCATTTTTAAATATTTGATAAATTAAAATAAAAATTTCTCACTACTTTAATGTAGTTCTTAAGATAATAAACAAAAATAAATAATTTCTTATTTCTTCAATTCATAATTTAATATTTATTTTAGTCTACGTTAATTATTCTTATATTCGGGTGTATTCTGTAAGGGAACTGTTAATTTTAAACAGTATGTTAAAAATAAACTTTCTGCTAAAATACATTTTCTATTCTGTAACTACCAATTCTGTTAAATTTTAACACAAGTGTTAAAATTAGATGTTAAAACTTTATATTTTAACGTCATTCAAATCGATGCCTTTAAAATTTTAACATCTGTTTTCAATACAATTCATTTTTAATATGAAACCTAAAAGATATGATACGCATCAGATTTTTATTTATTTTCTGAAGAATTATTTCCATTAGTTTTTTCTAAAATTTCTAAATGACAGATACATTTTCTAAAATTTCAAAGTAACAGATAAACTGACAGTTGTTTATTTTTTTATTATGTTTATTTATTTGTGTTCTAGTTACTAAATATAAAACTTAAGCAAAGACGTGCCTTTTTCTGTGTTGTTAATCACTTCATTCTGGTGCTTAACAGACGTTAAAATTTATGATTTTAACAGTAGTGTCAATTTTTTGCGTAGAGAATACCAAAAAATGAATTTATTATTAGCAGTTCAGTTAAAATGTAATTTTTTAAAAGCACAATAAAAAAATTAATATTTGTTTTACAAAATACACCCCAATTATAAAATAAACATTTTAATACTTTGCTGTCAATCATTTTTTACTGTAACTATAGTAATGATATAACTTTTGTTTGTTTGTTTGCAAAATTGTTTTTATATTTCCTTCTTACCTCTTTGTGGTAATGGATTCATGCTAAAAATCTCATATCCAAATTTTAATGAATAAGAACGGTTTAAGGTCCCTATAACCCGATTTTAACATTTTTACAATGATGTCGTGTGTTTGTGTGTGTGTGTGTGTGTGTGTGTGTGTGTGTGTGTGTGTATTCTTCTAAATATTATTTTTTGAACATTTTTGTTCTTGCAAATAAAAGAACTAATTGAAAAATTAAAATGTTTGTAACTGACAGAAAAATATGTCAGTGTCAGGAGACATTACTGAAGACTTTTTCTGGGAATTGCATGCATATATTGTTTCTTATTGTATTAATAGTTAAATATTTAAAATTACAGGTATATTGCATATAATCTTCAGAAATACTATCCATCTCGATAATGAATTGGAAACATCTCGAAAAATTAGAAGAGTAGGACAAAATTTCTTCATAGAATGATTTTAAAATTAAGCAAATCTAAATATAAAGAACAAGTATAAGTATAATTTTTGGTGTAGAGTGTAGGTATACAAGAAATGTTAAAATGCAATGAGTATATGTAACCAAAAACAGAAGTGGCGACAGGTATTGTGATGGCTACAACAGATTTTTGTAGTTGGAAGCTGCACTATCATTGCTTGTTAGTTCTCAGTGTCTATAATCGTAGTTCGTTTTACTCGTACTTCAGCCGTTGTATCTTCTAAAAATGTTTACCAAAAGAGGTCTTACTGACGACAAGTTACTGATATACCTTCTTGACAAGGACACATTCAAATGTATGAAAAAAATAATTTCAGTCTACTAAAGAAGTGGAAGTGGAGGACGCGACCTTAGGTTAAAGTAATGATGAAAATATGGAAGAACATATTATAGACGCTTTATGTTGAATCAGATTTATTTAGAAAAGCGGAAATTAAATTTAGACAGCGGCTCCTCTGTTTCTGTTCCCACAGGAAAATGCATTAAAAAGAACGTATTGAATGAGGATAAAGGATCTTTGCGCTTTGTATTTAGAATCTGCGAGGATAAAATATCTTGGTTAATTATTTTTATTTTATCTAAGACCTTACAAGATGTAACAATACAGTCATCATATAAATAACTCGTAAAACATCAAATCAACCAGTGACAAACGTATGCAGTAATTTCCCACAAGCACAGGGTTAAGGAGCACTTATAGTCAGGAGCGGATAGTTAATGGGGCACATGGCCGCGCACCCCCTACCAGAAAATGGCAAAAATAACTTCTTATTTCATATAATAAATTAACAATAAAATTTAATCATATAGTAAAACATAAAACAGTTCTCCTGTAACGTTAGTAGTTAATAGTTAAATATAAAACATTTAAACTTGACTTGGCCGGTCAGTATAGTGTGGCACGCATTGCTATGACAACGTGACGTAATGTTTATGTGACTAGCGTGGCCTAGCCATACCTGGTAAGTGCTGTGTAGCCGCACTTATTCTGCGGCTTCAGCTCAGTTTTAAAATTAATTCCTTGTTGTAGTACATGTTTTGCGGGACGACAAATTAAAAATAAATTAATATGGTAGTGAATAGTGTTAATATGTTGTTAAAAACAAACTTTAATAGACTTCCTTTGGAAGATAAATTAAAATTAAAGAATTATGTAGGTCATTATCTGATTTAAAATTAACACAAATTAGTGAGAGAAAAGCCCAGAATAAAATATTTACTCCCCATTTTTACCTCTCACTAAGAGAGGTAATGGATTGATGCTAACATCGCATATCCAGATTTTAGTGAATAAGCACGCTTTAAGGTCCCTAGAATCCGATTATAATATTTTTACGATGATGTCCGTGTGTGTGTGTGTGTGTGTGTGTGTGTGTGTGTGTGTGTGTGTGTGTGTGTGTATGTGGATGTTGAAAGATATAATATATAATAATACAGAATAATCTGTTGCAATAAATCTCGTTGCTTAAACAACTCCATGGAAACCAGTTGATATATTTAAATGTTTGTAATTGACAGATAAAATGCAAAATGCCAGTGTCAAAAATCAGCAGTTTTACTAACATTAGTGGAATATTTTTCTGGGAGGAACGAGTACATTTAATATATCTTATTGTATTATTAATTAAATATGTATTTAAAATTATAGGTATATTAATATTACATACATCCCTAAGAAATATCACTAATATCGTCAATGAATTTGAAGAATTTTGAACATATTAGAAGAGTAGGACAAAATTTCACATAGAACGAAAGAAGATATACAATTTCAATTATTTGTGTGTACAAGAAATGTTAAATTCGTTACTTATAGGGGGCGAGCAGTCATGTGACTTTGTTGGCCTTGGCAAGCAAATATGGGGATCCGTGTCAGAATGACGGCTAGTAGTTATTTACATAGATGTCACAATTGTCATATGTCATAATGTTTCATTCAAAATTTCAAAATAGTTTGTAACATACTTGTGGAGTAAAATAATACATATGGATTTGGAAAATCATGATGTGTTGAATGTAAAATTATGATACTTGACACCTATGTACATTATTACTAGTTATCATTCTGACATGGGCCGCCATATCTGCTTGCCAAGGCCGACAAAGTCGCAAGACTGCCCGCGCCCTATGTAAAATAAAATGAAAATGGCGAGAGGTATTGTGCTGGCCACAACATATTTTTCAATTTATATCTACGAAAGACAGAAGAACCGAAGTGATTTGTGATTAAATTTCGTCATCTACTTACCCAGTTTTTGTAAAAAAAATTCTTAATTTTCACTACTGCGCCCCTCCGGTTGAAAAGATATGAGCGGCCACTGCTAATAGTTAAAACTTTGTTATAGAATTAGGGTGATTATTCACGGGTCCTTGACCCTTACAAAACTGGACAAACTTTGTGCTACAAGCCACCAATATTGTCATTGCCGAAATTTGGGAACAAAAAGAGTTTGGCACACCCAGAAATGTATAACAAAACAAGCCGGGTACCTAAATATTAAAAATAATTTTTATTTTTTATTATGAAACATTCTCTCCAATTTTCGCAATTACACACTATTTGTTAAGAATCCTATCACCGTCCACCGTTCCTTGTCAATAATTTTGATCATTAATAATCGGCATAACACGTCATTGTATCCGCACATAACGCGCAGATGATGTATTGAAGAGGCAATAGTAGCTGTGTATAAACGCAAACAATATCACTCAACGTCAAGAGAGCGTTTGTCAAGGAAGTAGTAAGTAACACTTTTCGTACAACCCTCTGACTGATGTGGAAAGACCAATAGGCACAACTAAGTTTATACAGACTGGAGAAATGAACTTTAAATTTTCGGCAAGGAAATGTTTCATAAGTTTTGATAATTTGGATATAGAATTGCGCGATAGGCTCGTAAAATGCTTCATATAGAGTATTTGGAAAGTTTTGTGATGTCAATAAAGAACTAAATATAATAACCTGGATAGAAAAGTATTACCTGGCCTGCGGATAGAGAAAGAAAAATATCGAGGCAAACATGGAAAAGAGATACAATATATTTTCTATTCGTTTAAAACAAAAATAATAATAATAATTGCGTTTAACTCTACTTTCGACTTTTCGTTTAAGGAATTGCAAATTAATATTAAACTCTTCCTAAAGGCTAATTTCGCAGTCTTATTCTAAACTGCAACGATCAATTGAAGTTTCTATAAATAACAGAAATGATACATTGTTAAATTTCCTGTCTGCATATCCTGATGAAAATATAATGAGCGCACTATTTGAAATTTGACGTACATGAACAAAATTAGAAATGAGAAATCGATTGAAAATTGTGGAACAAAAAAAAACCATTGATAATACGTCAAATTCATAGAATTATAAATTCGCAATGCAAAATAAAATTGCATTTATTTTAGAGGCAAATTGATATTGAACTATGTTTAATTATCGTCATCAATTTTTATATTTCATTATTATTAACCTTTTTGGAAATGCGTAATTTGTAACATTCAATTCTACTGGAATTGAATAAGAACAATTAATACATATATGACTACAACCCAATTTTTCAAACCTAACATAAACAAATAAATGTCAATCAAACATAAACGATAGAAATTGAAAAATATGAATTATACTGTTCCATAGTAGTAAAATTTGAAATCAACTCTGAAAATAAAGTGGAGGAAATCTTAATTCTAGTAGAATTTGCAATATACTTTAATTTAAAATTTAAAAAAATCGAGGTCAGTACTGGAATTATTATTGTTTTTTACCTTTTGTCACCTTTAAGTAAGGAATGTATTGTCGGTGATCAAAAAGTTCGATGGTGAGTTTTTAATGAATAAGCACTCTTAGGAACTCTAGAGTACGATTTTACTATTGTTACGATGATATCTGTATGTACGTGTATGCGTGTGTGTACGTGACCAGCGTTTCGGATCGCATAACTGTAATACCATAATTATAAAAATTATAATTTTTTCATATTTATTGAGTTTATATCCAAACGAAGAATTAGATTTTGGTTATAATTGGTTTACCGGAAATACCCGCATTTGCAACTTTTAACAGGTTTTCTTTCAAATTTTATGTCATTATAAATATTAAAGAATATTTTATTTTTTGTATGATTTGATTTCATTTTATACTTCCTATGCAATGAATATAGTTAAAAAATTATAAAAAAAATTAATTTTACAAATCCGTCAGCTATACTATAACCATGGGCGTAACTACTATATTTAGATTTCAGATAATTATCGTTGACAGATGTGTCAAGTGCAATAATTTAAATTGCGTGTTTGTATTATAATTTTACTGGAAATATAATATAATTACATAAAAAATATAGCCCTAAAAATCCATTTTAAAGTTGGACCCAGGCCCTATTCTAAACTCCGTCTGAATCTTTTGCAAGAAACCTTCTGTGTAGAATTTATACCAAATACATAAAACTGACGAAAGGTGATGTTATGGCCACATAAGATTTTTTTAAAATTCGCACTTCATCTATGAAATTTTCTTACTAAAGCAACACTTCAATTGTGATAATAAAAAATTCTTCAATCATAAGTGATTTCATGTAAATATACAGTAAATAAAGATTTAGGACTGATTTTCTGTAGCGCTTAACAGCGCCGTCTATGAATTGGCACGCAAACTATTTTTGACTAACCTTCTGCAACATCTCCCTCAAGTTTTATTATTATTGGTTCAATATACAGTTCTCGTATGAGCCAAGTTTGTTAAGCTCTTAAATCCGCCTCGTCATAGATGCATCTGTCTAACAGCGATACGGAAACAAATTTTTCGTTCGTTTGTATAAGGAACTAACCTATTCGTTTGCTTTGGTCTAAAAAGCGTTTGGAGATACCATTGACTCATTGCAAAATTTTTGGCTGGCAAGAGCGATTTCGCGATGGGCGACATGAAAACAAAGATGACCAAAAAGCGACCGCCCAGCATAAAGAAGAAACACCAAAACCATCGAAGCTGTTCGACAACGGTTGGTTTTCGATCGACGTGTTACAATATAGTTGCAGAGTAGTTGAATATCGACAAAGGAACCGCTGAATTTAGTATCGTTGATGATTTAGAGAAAAGCAACAGTCGTCAATTTCGGTCTTCCAAAAAATGTCACTGTGTTACAATATCCTGCATCTGATTTGGCCACGGCTGACTATTCTGCTTCCCCAAACCAAAGTTGAAGTTGAAAGGGAACCGTTACGACGATTTAACACAATAAAACCATCGTGACGAATGTATTGAACACAATGTTGCCAAACCTACGGAAATTTCCCTTTTTCTACGGTTTTTTTATTTTTACGGAAATCAGGAAGTCAAATGAAAAACTCAGGAAATTTAAAGATTTTATTACATCAAGTAATTTTAATATATACCTGATAACATAGGCGGAAACCAGAAATATTTTTATATACCTTGCCATATGTTTTCACTTTTCCTCAATTATGATTTAAAAAGTTATACCTTCTGTTTAGTTAATGATTATAAAATAAATAAAAATGCTATAGTGTTTGGAAATAAGAATAAATTTGGCGGGAACTAAATATGCATGCAAATAATGAAAATAAATACATAAAACCCAATTTTATCTAATGGCTTTTAAAATAAAATGTGTATTTTATATCATATTTATTAATTTTTGAATATGATAGTTGAACAATTTTAAAGATATTGAATAGGTAAATAAAATTTCCATCAAAAGTACCTACTCCATTCTAATTTCAAAACGAAGTATAAAACCATTTCTCAGGAATTTTTAGGAAAAAATAAGGAAATTTTTCACAAAATCTCAGGAAAAATATGGTTATACATCTGGCAACACTGATTGAACATCATTCCAGTTTTAATATTCCAGAACGCCGTAAGCAGACTGAAGGACCGCGCCAAGCGCTGTGTGGATTTAAAAGGAATGTATATTGAAGAATAAATTGTGATTTTGATGATATAACGGCTTTCCTTTTATTTATAAGGGAAGTCCTAGTCCTAAAACTTTAGAGCCATACTGTGTATTACAATAAACTATTGTTAATGAATATTATTTTTTATTCGTTTTGAGTTTAACCAATTTCTAATACCACAAAGTTATTCGAACTTGAAGCGATTTGTTATTCAATCTAAATATTGGAACTGAAAAGCAATTCGGTGTAAAATATCTAAAAGTCAAGGAAATTATTCTAAATTCTTGTTGAAAAATAGAATAAAATTCCTGATCGATTTAAGTCTTTACGGGGAGTAAAGTTTATTCTTAATGCACTCCATTTTCATGTAAGTCCTTCCGAAATCCTATATCACAAACTGAATTGCTCGAAAACCTTGTAAGCCTGAAAGTTTTCGATGTACGATTTATGTAAAACAAACATTCAATTCTCACTTACAAAGCAAACCCAGCAACAAATATTGTTCTTTGTCGAGTACGTCCGGAGAATCTATAGTTTCGGTTTAAAACGAAGTTAAAAGGTCAAACGGACGACTGCGTGTTTGCGCGAGGGCGCTATGCACAAACAAACGTATTTTTACTTATTTTCCAGCACTGATTTACGTTCTTTCCGTTCCAAGGAAGAAATAAATCAAATTTAAAAAAGGTGGTGAAGTTTTATTGTGTCTGGATGTTACCACACATTAACTCCACCGAATATTGGCATATTTTGAAAGATTAATGTACTGATATCTATTCAGAATTTGAAAGCCGGGCTTATTTTCTGCTTTTAAATGAGAAAAGTTTTCAATTGAAAACACTTAAAGAAAAGAAAAAGTTTCTAATCATCATCAATATTACAATTCTAAGCAGGGAAGGTTTGAAGTACTTCCAAAGATCAAAGGGCCTTCGATTTATAAAAATTCGTATTTATTTATTATTTTTAAATAAAAGAGTTTAATGTTTTACTTTCTTTAACACATTTTATTTCTTTTTATACGTTCCGTGCAGAAAAATTTAATACCTATTTACGATTTTGCAGAAATTGTAATTTCCGCATTTTATGTGGTAATTAATGGTGAACGATGACATTTTTTGAAGCTTATTAAAGGAAAAACACTTTATTGAATTTCATTTTATTCGAAGCGTTTAGACCCTCAACACATATCATGAAAAATATAAAACATATATGCCATTAGAAACTATTATAGCAGTAATAATAAATAATTTCCTATTTCAGATCAGGTATTCTGAAATATCTCTTAACCCTGTGTTAAAATGACGTTAATGTAGAGTTTATTCTAGAGTTAAGTCTTATTCCATGTTTATTATTATACATTTGTGGGTTTAGCTCTTGACAAACTAGGAATAGCTATTCTTTTGTTAAAAAGAAGCTATTCTGAACTTAACCCTTGTTTATTATTACCGCTGTTAGTGTTTAGAACTAATTCGTCGTTATATGCTTTTCTAATTACTAAACTTGCTAATTTGTATTTATTTTGTCATCAATTCAAATTCATCTTTGTGCGAGGTGAGTAAGCGTAGGAAAAGATTCTATACGTACTTTTAGCAGAAGAAGAATTACTTATAAAAGTTGTAATGATTATAAAAGCAAAATTTAAAAAACAGAAACATTTTTTTTCTGATTTTTACTTCCCGTTACACTTGTTAAGCAAGGTGTAGGGATCGTGCTAAAAATCGCATATTAATGTTTTGCTAAATGACCACGTTTTAAGATCCATAGAATCCGATTTTACCATTTTCACGATAATGTCTGTGAGTATGTGTGTATGGTGGGTGTGCGCGTATCTGTGTGTATATGAATACGCTGCACGCTCTAACTCAAATACTATCATTCAAAAATTTTGAAACTATATATTTCTATCTTATTCTATTATGAAAAGAAGTCATTAAATTTTTGTCTTAATCGGATAAGCGTAAATGGCACTTTACTTGGAGTTTTTTTCCCCAATTAAACTAAAGATTATTAAATTTTCTATAGGTTTGCATTTATACTTTTTCTATATATTTTATGGATAAATTTATAAAATAATTTATAATTTAAATCCCGGAGCCTACGCAACGCAAGTCCTTGGTTACACAGTTCAGCTCAAATATCTGTGACTGACAGATATACGCCACTGACAATTTCAAATTAATAATAGTAACGTTTTAAATAGAAATTGTAATAGTTATATGGAAAGGAACATAATATAGTTTATTAGTTTCCAGCATTAATAAATGTGTAGGTATGTATTTACTATTTATAATAATAAAAACTAAATGGCGCGACGTATTATGTTGGCTATATCAGATTTTTATATTGTGTTCACTATGTTTTCATCTTTAAATAAAAGAAAATCCTACAAACCGGCTTATAAATTTATAAAAACTTAAAATTATGTTACAATATTCCTAAACGGTAGTAGCAATCTTATTTAGTATATTTGGTAGAAATAAAACTTTTCTGATATTTTCAAGTTTAAAATCATATACATAGAAACGAAACACTACTTGTTCTTATATTTTTCGTTGTACCACGTTTTATACATATAAAATTTTTATATCCATACTCCAAACCAAAAGTTTCCAAACACTATAAATTTAGTTTGTATGAAAATATAAAAAAGATTTTGTTATTTCAATTATATAAAAATTACTCAATGTATTTGTCAGATTAATAAATATTTTTCTGGAATTAGAATTTAAATTATATTAACCTTTTTAATTTGGCAAATATAGAAACACCTTATATAAGTAAATTCCCGTAGGTTTCAATTTCATAAGAAATAAATTTATAGTGTCAGGTAACTGTTAACCTGACGTTTATACCTATCAATTAATAATGAAATGATATAAAACAACAAATTTTCTATACTACTCGTTCATATTACATATCAAAACTTTTGTAAGTACTAATATTATACTACCATATCATAAAATGTGTAAATTAGTAGTATATCAAAAACTGTGACAGATCTACCACAAATTGTAACAAAGTCAATCTGCCACGTTCATTCCACAAAACTTAACAGGTGCTCTTCAAAAATACCAAAAATCATAAAATTCTTCAGTGCAACCCTCAATATACCAATCCAAAACCAAATAAATATAAATAATTGTATTTTTTGCTTACCTCGTGTATCTCTGTTTGTAGCTATTCCGAGGCCTACTGTTGTAGAACAGTGGTTCAGAGTCTGCCACATCGTTATACCCTGACTGTGCGTTCTCTGTGTTGTACCCGTAATCTTCCGTGTTGGGCGAGTACCGCTAAAAGAAGTACTTTTTTAAAAACATTATACAGTAAAAATAACTAAATGATTGTGGAATTATGTCCTTAGTTGTTTCTCTGGGATTAGAAATGTCAATTTTAAATCTGATCTACTGAAAATACTATTAAGAAAGATGCAGTGAAATAAAATAAAGAACAACTCATGGGAAAGTTAAAATCTGAAAAAAGAATCAAGAGTACGATACGTAAAAGTGAACATTTCTGGAATGAAAAATAAAGATAACAAAAAGAAAACACTTAACATTTAATCTGAGAACGGATTGAATTTAAGTCGATAACTCTCAATTTGATTTTATAGTGACTAACAGCATTAAATGTTATTAGCTGTAAACTGAATCTAGTTTCAACTTATGGGAATAATATTCCCAAAGTAATATTATTATTTTATTATTACAAGTTATCAGATTATTTCCAATGTAGTTATTTTAATGCGCTCTCTTATGAATGCAAATAAATTGGGAAGTTAAGTTGTATCGCATACAATGGGGAAAATATTTAATCTTTGTAGGCGCCTTAATTTAATTGTATTTAAAAAAGTTTCTTCACAATTCATAGACGACTATAAAAAAATGCACAACAGAAATAAAGAGACTGGTAGTGGGTTCAGAAAGCTGCAAAGAATTGAAATTGGTGAATGAGTTTTTGCAGACAACTTTTAAACATATGATGAGAGAGATAAATATGAATATAATTGGTGGTTATATCTAAAAATAAAAACAAATTAGCAACTAGGGTTGCCACCCGTCCTCCTTTGGGGAGGATCGTCGTCTTTTATCCAATATTTTCGTCCGTCCTCTTTTCCTCCCTAGCATAAAATTTAATATTTAATGATGTCTTACAATAATTTGAATATCTAAATATCTCTGCTAGTATTAGTAATATAATAATTTCCAATAATTTTGAAGTTTTAAATTGCGCGGTATCCGACAGGACTACTCGGCCATAATTCGGGAGAGTACGATGTCATGCGAATACGTTATGTGTGGTCACAGCTTTTAAAACAGTCGCATTCTAGCATTTTAGTATTTTATAATAGAGATGCAACGATACTCAATTCTGTCGATACGATAACAATATTTATTGAAAAATATGGGCGATACTGATAACGACACGAACAAATAAATTTTAGGTAAAAATAAAAGAAGGCAAAGGTGAATATACATATTTACTAGTGAAATCAAAATTACTTTTGACTAAAAACAAATTTTGCCTATACCTTTCGGGAAGTTAATAAAATTAACATTTAAAAGATTTATATTTAAAAAGCATATTATCCTCAAATTGTACAGAGGCAAGCGATTTCGCAAGTCTGTTTAAATGAAACATGCCGCATTACTTTTGGGCTACTTTTTTTCCAAATTTGGGTAAAGAACTTCATAGTGCCAGAAAGTCGAGTCTGCTTCTCTTGCAATGTTAGGGGCTTTCAAATATCTCTTGACTTTTTTTGTAAGAACCAGGGGTCAAATGCTGGAGGGTTGGTCGAATGAAACGAAATGCTGGGAATCATGTATCGACAAATAAATATCGCCGATCCTGATATATCAGCTACAAGGCAATATCGCCAAAATATCGATATTGGTATCGGTTGCATTCCTGTATTTTAGTAGGCGCTGCACTTTGCGCTAGACGCTGCTACGATGTAAGACTCAATTAAGTCGATAGTTAGGTAACATAATAATTGTTTATTGTAACTTTATGTTCATAATTTTCTACGATTCTTTATGTCCTCCATTCTTACTTTTAAAAGGTGGCAACCCTATTAGCAACATTAAAATTGAAAATGAGACAATAGTGCACTAAATAGTAATGGTATTCAAACCACAGAATAAACAAAACAGCGAAGATATTTCATATGTAGAAAAAAGCATAATTAGCAAAATATATAAAACAAAAACATACAGATATAACACAATTTACACGGCAATAATAACCCATGATATAGTATCATAGGTTAGAAATATAATATTTAAATAGTCAAAGATGACGGGATTCAAGAAAAAGAAACAAATATATAAAGGAAGAATTAAAAAAGAAACAGATACTAGACTTTATTGAGGAAACACAGCTGACTGGGTGGGGTTAATTTAAAAGGATGGACAAAAGACCTACAAAAGAGGTATGAAGAGGCAAAATAAAAGAACAGAGGCAAAGAGGAAGACCAAAAGAAGATTGTAATAGCATCGCGGAGAAGAGAGTACTGAAAAAAGACGTTTCTGTGTAAGAAGCAAAAAATTGTGCGAGAGACAGGAAATAGTAGAATAATTGAATCACCTATTTGAGAAACTACATAAGTTATATTTATTCAACATTGAGATTTTTTCAGAATCGAATTCTACAAAGGTAAACCCATATTTGGGTGAGAAACTGTAAATGTCAGATGCTCAGTATGCTCATATTAGAGCAGTTAAAATTTTACTGATATATTGCATATTGTGTCTCCCTTGAATGTGTTAGAATATACTTTATGATTTTTCTTAATGCAGCCTAATTTATGTTCTGTATTTTTTATTTAAACAAACTAAAAGGTTATATTATTGTTGTAGTACGAGTTGTGAAAGATTTTTTAATAATTTACATTTTTCTTTACTTTTGTAAAAAAGTGGTATTAAATTTTTAAATAAAAAAGAAATCTTGTAGTTTTATACAAAAAATACCAGTAAATCTCATAATGAATATTTTCTACGTTTTTGTCCTAATTCTGTAAGAAAGTTACTGTCGTAGCGACATTGCTTAAAATTGTAACCAAGTGAAACAAAAATGTAAAGCCCGTCTTTTTCCTCCTGCATTCAGTGTTTGCGATTATTATTGGTTATTTTCTGTAGGAATGTTGCTAAGAGTTAGTAATTACGTATGTTACAGAATTGGGGTAATTCCGGGAGAATATTATCAAATATTTTTTTGAAATAAATATATCACGGCATATTACCCATTGCTAAGTATGACAATCTGCTTTGTACATAGATTTCGGTAATGATGATGACATATTTGTATCGTGTGGGCGTTTACCAAGCGTCACCTCACGGATACTCATTGCTGGCGTGGAAAGTGAACCACAGGGGTCAATTTTGTGCCATTTAAAATTCTAAATATTTGGCTTCGGTCTGGATCGAACCCAGTTCTCGAGATTCGCGACCAGGTACTCACCACGCGGCCACGAGACTCCATTTTTTTAAGGTAGTTGGCTCATGAGAGCAATGCCATCTATTGATTCCGTGCCGAACAATGCAGACAAACTCAAGAGTTGCCTGCCTGCTTTAAGTCACATGGCTATTTGCATATTGTCTGCTAGGTATTGCAATAACTAATGGTTATAATCGTGAGGTTTACAAAATAAAGAAAAATGCCGAAAGTTAGATATCATCGCGTATGTTTCTCAAAATGCGGGCGGCAGTGTTACCAACTATGGGCGTGAAATTTTCAGAGATTGAAAATATGTGATGAATTTTCAATTAAATTTGTTATATCTTTGAAACCAGATTGGCATGCATATTTTTTTAACTAGTTTTTTCCCCAGACTTTCATTTATATTCATCTAGTTTTTAGTCAAAAGTTTATGGGTTATCACAATTATGTCGATGATTTCTTGAGCTTCCCTATACTCGTCATGTTAAATCTTCCAACGTTGAAGTTCAATAACTCCGATTGGAATTGGGCAAATTAACTAAAATTTACATCGAGCAATACTTATTCTAGCTGTACGCCCAAGATTACTAAGATTTTATGGATTTCACTTCATGCTCCAACTACCTTAAGTGTAACGAATTCGGAATATTATAATTTATTACTAATATAATATTTTTTTATACATAATAAATTATTTATTTATAATAAGCCGCCTCGGTGGTCGAACGTGTTGAGGCAACTGGTTCAAACAGTGCTCTAAGCGACCATCACCGCTCGGATCCTGGGGCCGTGGCACAGAAAATAGAGATACTGACCATGGGTTCGATTCCCACCAAGGGCTTGGATGGTTGTGGCATAATACGAATAATAAAACTGCGAGGTTACAAAAAATTGTTAAAGAAAGTTGACTCACCGCCATTTAATCACCTATTGTAATAAGTTGTACAGAACTTTAAATACAATAAAGATTATTATTATCATATATTTCATTAATAATTTATATACAATTACATGTTTTATGTAACTGTTTAGCACAAAAATTTTGTAATAAAAATACCTCAGTATGAGAAACAACATAAGTTTAGCAAACAATTTTCTTTTTCTATTATCCAGTTACATGTTTTCAAAACTTTAATCATAGTATCAACTGGAAAACCATAAACAATGTATAGAACTATGAATTTCAGTTTTTTTTGTCCGGCATCTTCTTTTACAGTTTTTCGTGTCTCCTGATTTTTTTTTTGACGTGTGGTTTCTGAAATAGGTGATTCAATGAGAAGATTCAAAGGTGTTAAGTATTGGCCCCTTAAAAAATACAATAAATAATAAAAAACAGACATATAGGAAAAGACCTAGGAATCAAACGGTTACTAGACAAGAGGAAATATCTTGGAAACGATAAACGACTAATAAATTTGGTTGGAGGATCTCAATATTACCCTGGAGATTACAATTGTAATATAAACGTTGGCATAAGAATAAATTATTATATAAGACTGGCAATCTGATCATTTCATCAACCTCCAAATTTATTGACGAAAGACAGCTGAATTGACTGGGACATCTTGTAAGGATGGATGACAAAACACATGTAAAGGATGATGGGACAACTAAAATAAAAGAAAAGAGAGGAAAAGAAAGATCAAGAGAAAATTGGGATAAGATTTTGAAGACCCCTAACAACGAAGAAAGTCTGGAATACAAGCAAAAATTTATGCAAGACACAGAAATCAGTGGAAAACTTTGTGCAATTACTTTGCGTATTGCGAAAAACAATCATACCATCCAACCCCCTACCTGGTGGTGGTTGGGCGACGAATTATGATGACGATGATGCCCATACGGATGTCCCGGGCTGAGCCTATGCCCGGACACCTGGGGCACGGGCGGCAGGTGGTGATTGGGCACGTCGTCTCGCTCGTATGAATTCTCCCTCGACGTCTCCAGAGAGCGCGTGGGCGTGTGCATTTGCCCGGCCGCCGAGCGAAACTGCGAAGCGGAAGAATTCGCGTGCTGACCTACCGGATAGTTCAGATCAGAGGTGTAGTCGCTGTCCTCGCTGTAACCCGCTGTAAAAACGTGCAGGTGAGTGATGATGGAGATGATGATCATGATGAACATAGAAATAGAAAAGTGATGAAAAGTATTGGTATTAGTTTGTACCCAGGCGCACAGCTCATATATTCAACGCCAGAAAGTTCATTTAATCTACCACACATTCTTTCTTCCATACATCACATTTCTCTTTATAAGGTAAATGAGCCGATTTCACATTTTTAAATAAGTATATTAAATGAAAGTTTATGCAGTATATTTCGTAGTAATAAAACAAAAAGTATTTGTTATTTTCGTAAATAAGAGGTGATACTTAAAGTTTGACTAGTTTCGAATGACTATAAAAAGAAAAAAACCTAGTTAAATACAAACCATTTTAACTAAATTTTTACACCTATGGTTGTGGTTCATTATGAGAAATAAACACAATAAATTACTAAATAAGACAATTCGTCAAACGAGGTACAATTTTTTTGGTACGTCTTCAACCATCTTCTGTACAAGGCTAATATCACCTTTTATGATAAAATACTTAATGCGATTCTGAAGCTCGATCTCAATTTTGCTTGTCAATCTTTAATGTAAACCATTCTCTTAAGAATTGACCAAAAATTTCCCATGAGACGTAATTCAAGCACAAAAGGTGGATTATTGTTGTTCGCAACAAAAATGACGTTTTCAACGACAAATACACTTGCCTCAGATTTGGCTTAATATGATGAACTTAACTCTGTCCAAATTTAAATAATTGTAGCTAACATGAAGTCTTTTAATGCACTTATTAAAAATGCATACTGGTTGATTTCCCGTACTGAAGGATAAAAAATTATTGGGAGATCCCTAAAGATGAAATTGCCAACCATACGAGAATATCTTTTCGAATTTCTTCTTAGTTTTTGGTTGAACTTCATCAGGATTAGTCTCAATGTAAAATCCTGCATTTGTATTTTTACCAGAGTTCTTAAAAGTAAAATAACTTTCATAATTGTAAATGAAACATTTTCAGGAATTTTTTTTCGGCAATAGCCAACATCTTGAACATATTTTTTGCTTTTGATCAATTCTCTCGGAGATGGTAATCTTCATTGTGTATCTTATGTTTCATTTATTTCTTAGTATCCTGGCTATATGAGACTCGGCCCAGTTCTACCAAACCCTGACGTGTTTTGAAAAAATACTTTTTTCTTAACGTTTAATTTACCGATATATTTTCTTTTCAAAAATGATCTGCCATAAATTTATTTCCTTTTGAAATATGTAATTCACAGATTTTTTTATTACGCGATTCATGATGCAATTCTGATGCAGATAAGAAAACTCAAATCATGAATGATGAAAAGCAAAAACATTGTGTTTCTATATGTCTAATAAAAAATAATGTTTTTAACGATTAATCGATTTTGTCTTGAAAAATACCTAGTCTAAAATTTTAGGCATCACACATTAATTAACTAAAAATATTGACGCCAAAAATAGTCATAAAAAATCTGGCCAGCACATTACCTTCCGTCAATCCTGTGTATTATGTACAAATTCCATAGAGCGCGAGTAGTCACGTGACTTTGCTGACCTTGGAAATCATATGGGACACGTATCAGAATGACAGTTATTAATTATGTTCATAACTGACAAATGTTATAATTTCTCATTCAAAATTTCATTTTTTTGCTACTGTATATTTTTTTTTCTCCGCAACTGAATTCCTTACTCCTGGTAACAAATAAACCACACAAATAAGAAAATCATGAAATTTTTAAAAAAAAGTTATGACATTTTTCAGTTATGGACATAATTAATAGCTGTCATTTTAACACGGGACCCCATATCTGCTTGCCAAGGTCAGCAAAGTCACGTGACTGCTAGCGCCCTATAAATACATTTTCTTGCAACAGATCCTATATTTTCATTAAAATTATTTCATAATCAAACTTGACACTGAAATCTTCTTCTTTTGCTTTTCCCATTCGTTAGGGGTCGCTATTTTTTATTTTCTTCTTCCATTCATTTCTGTTTTGCGTGTCGGCGTCATTCAGCTCCTTTTCTCTCAAGTCTTCCATCTTATCTTCTTCTGTTTCTTCTACCTTCTACTACTAAGCTATTCATTCTTCTTCCAATATATTCTTCACCTCTCCTCATGACATGTTCAAACCAATTTAATCATCTCTCTTGTAACTTTCTACAAACTTGTATCAACCGAACCATTTCCCTTATCTTTTAATATCTTATCCTATCTATCTCAACATCCTCATCTATGCCACATTCATTTTCGTTTCATTGATACTGACATCTGTTAATTTGAATTATCTGAATATATTAGCAGTTTCTATGGTTAGCATAGCTGGCTGATTTATGAAATTTAATATCTTTATAATACTTTAACTCTATATCTATTGAATATGAAGTATAAATTGCAATATAGTCCTATAAAGAATCTTTAAAATTTATATAACAGTGAATGTCAAAAAATGATATTTTACTCTTTTTTTCAAGAAAAAACTGTTAAAAGTTGCAAATGAGGGTACTTCCGGTGGAACATTTTTAACCAAAATCTAATCACGTCTGCATATGAATCTAAAATTGAGGAAAACGAAAAATTTATAATTTTTGGAACCGTGGTATTGGAATTTTGTGATCCGAAACGATCGTCACATACACACACATTCATACACATACACCTCGACACACACACATACACACACACACACACACAGACGCAAACATACGCACATATAAAGACATCATCGTAAAAATAGTAAATTCGTATTGTAGGGACCCCAAAATGTGCTTATTCGTTAGAAACTCACTATCGAATTTTTTGACCAAAGACAATACCTTCCTTACCTAAAGGTCACGGAAGGTAAAAACAACACCTCACATTCATAGCCAATAGGAAAAGTTTTTTTTATACCTCCCTTTTGTAAGTAGTAGGTGTAATTATATTGTAACGCAATTTCAATTAGTCTGACCTTTCCTTCGTTTTAAATTAATACAGTTATCGCCTATTTGCATATTTCAGCAAAACAACACATGAAATTTAAGATAAATATAACCTTTAACCTTTCGAATTCTAATGAAACCTGAATACCAAATTAGTGTACATCCCTCGGGAATATTGGCTATATGAATTTGCTTTACGGCATTTGTATTTGGTTTCTTTTAGAAACAAGTTTCAGTGAGACTTGCTAATTATATTTGCCTGATACAATCCATGGCATAGTTTACTCCCTGCAGGATTGTAGGAGTAAATGATATATGTAGTAGGAGTTAATTATGCGTGGTAATTAAATTCCTCTCAGGTTGGATATCTGTTCTAGAAAGAATGAAATATGAAGGCAGGAATAGTCATTTTTAAGCTGAATATTAATGACATACAGAAGAATTAAACGAGAAGAAATATTGCTTAGTTACAATTACAACAACTGTATACGACATTTTAATAATTGCCAATTTCCCTTGCCACACACAAGCAACTGAAAGCTTCTACTACAGTTTGTGATCCTTTAAGACGACATGGATTTATTAGAAGCAGGTTAGAATTTTGAAAAGTAATGCCAGTTTTTAACATAAAAAAAATCTGATGTGGCCAGCACAATACCTTCCGTTAATCCTGCGTATTATATAGAAATCCCATACATAAATTTTCTTGCAAAATATTCTAAATTTCCAGTAAAATTATTTCATAAACAAACTATGCAAATTGCACTTGACACTGACATCTTCTTCTTTAGCCTTTCCCATTCGTTACGGGTTGCTATTTTTTATTTTCTTCTTCCACTCATTTTTTTGCGCGTCGATCTCATTCAGTTCCTTTTCTCTCAAGTCTTCCGCAATACAGTTCTTCCATTTTATCTTTGGTAAGTCTCTGTTTCATCAACCTTCTATACTAAGCTATTCATTCTTCTTCAAATATACTTTTCATCTGTCCTCGTGACATGTTCAAACCAATGTAAACGTCTCTTTTGTATCTTTCTGCAAATTAGAGTTATTTCCGTTATTATTTCATTCCTTACCGTATCTTTCCGTATCTTCCCTCTCAACATCCTCATCTCTGCCACATTCATTTACTTTTCATTGATACTGACATCTGTCAATTTGAATTATCTGAATATATTAATAGTTTCCATGGTTAGCATAGCTGGCTGATTATGAAATTTAATATCTTTATAATTCTTTAACTCTATCTGTTAAAAACTAAAATATTTTTATCAAGTAACCGGACAAAATTTAAGTTGAAAATCTATAACCCGGAAAACAAAAATATAAGTGACATAAGTGTTTGAAATTAGAAAAATAATTTGCATAATTCTATACCGTAAGGATTTATTGTATTAATTTAATATTTGTATTGTTAATATTCATGTAAACATTTCAGGAAATTTGAGCCTTCTAAACAACTAATCTTTAAATACCAGTTAAATAAAAAATTAAAAAAGTAAAAAGGTGTTTAGATGTTTGTACTGGAATAGTATAGAATTTAAGAATAAATAAGACAATTTTTAACAATATCTATTAGATATAAAGTATAAGATGCAATCAAATCGTACAGAGTATAATATATTCCTTAAGTTATAATCACGTTAAATGTCATTTAACTGTAAAATCTTCAAAAGAGAGTACTTCCGGTTGACCAATTATAACCAAAATCGAACAGATGTCAATATCAATGAAAAGTAAATGAATGTGCCAGAGATGAGGATGTTGAAGTAGATGTTGGGGAAGACAGGGAGATACGGTAAGGAAATAACTCTAATGTTACAAGTTTCTAGAAAAATACAAGAGAGACGATTACATTGGTTTGAACATGTTATGAGGAGAAATGAAGAATATATTGAAATAAGAATGAATAGCTTAGTAATAGAAGGAAGATAGAGGAAGACCAAAGATAATATGGAAGGACTGTATTGCGGCAGACTTGAGAGAAAAGGAACTGAATGGAACGACACGCAAAATAGAAATGAGTGGAAGAAGAAAATAAAAAATAGTGACCGCTAACGAATGGAAAAAGCTACAGAAAAAGAAGAAGATGTCAGTGTCAAGTGCAATTTGCATAGTTTGTTTAAGAAATAATTTTACTGGAAATTTAGCGCTTGGATTGCTTGCGAACAAATCAAGCAAATGCTAGGTTAGCAAAGTCGTTCAAAAAATTTTACTTCCGATTGCTTGTTCTCCTGGGGCTTATTGAACGCACCTAATGAAAAGTAAATGAATATGGCAGAGATGAGGATATTGAGATAGAATTTGGGGAAGACACGGAAAGATGTGGTAAGGAATGAAAGAATAAGGGAAATAACTCTAGTGTTAGAAGTTTCTAGAAAGATACAAGAGAGATGATTACATTGGTTTGAACATGTCATGAGGATAGATGAAAAATATATTAGAAGAAGAACGAATAGCTTAGTAATAGAAGGTTAAAGAAATAGACGAAGACCAATGATCAGATGGGAGGACTATATTGCGGAAGACTTAAGAGAGAAGGAACTGAATGAGAACGACACGCAAAACAGAAATGAGTGGAAGTTAGCTATGCTAACCATGGAAGCTGCTAATATATTCAGATAATTAAAATAAACAGATGTCAGTATCAATAAAAATAAAATGAATGTGGCAGATACTAGGATATTGAAATAGAAGTTGGGGAATACACGGAACGGTAGGGTAAAGAATAAAAGGTAAGGGAAATGGCTCGAGTGATAAAGTTTCTAGAAAGATACGAGAGAGACGATTATATTGGTTAGTAGTAGAAGATAGAAGCAGCTGAGGAAAGATAAGATGGAAGGACAGTATTGTGGAAGACTTGAGAGAAAAGAAACTGAATGACGACAACAGTAATGAGTGGAAGGAGAAAATAAAAAATAGCAACCCGTAACGAATGGGAAAAGCTAAAGAAGAAGAAGTCAATGTCAAGTGCAATTAACATAGTTTGTTTATGAAATAATTTTACTGGAAATTTAGAATCTTTTGCAAGAAAATTTATGTATGGAATTGATACATGATACACAGGATTGGCGGAAGGTATTGTACTGGCCACAACAGATTTTTTATTTATTAAAAAATACTGTTGAGTTTTAGACAAATTTCACGATTTTTTAAAAACTTTCATGTCTTTGGTTCAGTATAAAGCAATCGAATTTTGCAGAATTCTTTTGAAAGTTATTATTGTGTTTCCATGTAACATTCCAAATGGCCAAAAATCAATTTCGAAAAACACTAATTTCCATCTACCCCACTACACGGGTCTCTAGCGGTCCAATGGTCGGCACGTCTACCTCTCATCTAACTTCTAGCGCCTAAGGTAGGGCATGTCTTATAACCTTACTGACGAGTTCAAGTAAGAATGCCCGACACGAAATGCAAATCCGCTTCTTTTCACAGCGAACTTGTCACGCCACGGATATTCAACTCCGGTGCCAAAGGACTAAAGTATTACAAACAATTTATTCATTTCAAATCACTAAGAAATAATATGCTTTTCATTTGGAATTGTCAAAATATGTTATTTTATACGATAATGTTGTACCTAAATATATCTTAATAATTACAATACTGTTCGGAAACGATATTAATAGTATAGTCGATTATATATTTATTTTACTATTACCTATATTACGTCAAACATTATGTATAATAAAATATCAATGACATAAATGGCACAAAATATATACATAATTAATATTTTTATCTATCAACAAACAAAATCATGATCATTATAGAAAAACCATTTGACATTTCCGTAATAATCTATATCCTTCCTATCAATAACAACCATTCGTATAAGTTAAAAATAATTGGCCTATTATACATTTCATCTAGATAAAAATAAAGAAGCAGCTTATGTCAGGCTTAAAGATTTTATTGGTTCAGGAATAAAAACGATGCACAAGTCTGGACTCCAAGCACGGAAAGGATATTCAATAAACTGATGTAGTTCAGTAGCTCCTGAATAAAATTACGCGTAATTCAGAAGGAAATTCCATATACCAGAATGCAAGAATATATGAAGGATACGTGGAAGATATGGGTGTTTTATTGAATCAACCTTAATAAGATTATTGGAAAGCAGCACAAGAATTTTTTTTTTTTGAAATCGTCACTAAAAGTTCAGAAATCAACAGCAAAATAATCCAGTATGCGACGATTTCATGCCAACCTTATGATAATTATTGTACATGTAAGATAAGTTGGGCAGGTGTACGATGTACAATAGTAAATTTGTACGTAAAATGACAAAAAACATGTGCAAGAAAAGAAGTTTGAAATAAAATACATAATTTTGAGTGTTTTTACAATTACGTACTTTAATGTCCGACATATTGGCAATATTGTGTGTCAGACTAACAGATATGTAAAAATAACCTATAAAAAAATTCCTTGACTGGGTAGTATGTGAATATTTTTTTCTAAGATTTAGACCATTAATCTGTTGCCATTGGAAATTACCTTCCGAAACATTCACATAACATATAAAAATAATAATTCATTTCAATTTCAAATATTAATATACACCTCGGCACTGAAGTTCCTTTTATCACTCGTATGGTTTATTTTTCTCGGTCCTACGGGCCTTGATTCATAAATAACTTTTTATTTTGGACTCATAAATTTGTTTATTCGCCCTCAAAGGCGGGCGTAATTTGGCTTCTATCGCACGAGGGCCTATAAAGTTGCCAGGCAACAGCTATTCAAACATCATAATCGTGGTTTATGGATAATTGTCAAACAAAACAATAAATTTTGACAACAGTTTAGGAATCGTTGATAAAATCGGCCGTCAGTTTGCTATTTGTATGTGTGGCGAAGAATGATTGTTCTCGAACTATTATTGTGATCCGGATGCGGTATTTCGCTACCGAAAATCGGTCACTTTAATATGTTTAAGAGTAAGGATTTGTTGTATGATGTTGATGTTGTTCTTATTGTTTTCGGGTTTGTGCGAACCTACAAAGTGGAACACGCGTGATTTTATGTATGTATACCTATCCATTTTTCATTCCAGTATTTTTACCTCCCGCTAGCTTTAGTAGATTTTGGTGAATGCCCACGTTTTAAGGTCCCTAGAATCAATTTTAACATTTTCACGATGCTGTCTTTGTGTATGTGTATATGTGTGTGTGTGTGTGTGTGTGTGTGTGTGTGTGTGTGTGTATGTGTGTGTGTGTGTGTGTCTTTGCTGTTTTACTCAAATATTATCGTTCAGAAAATTTTGAAACCTTGTATTTCTACCTTATTCTAATATGGAAAGAAACCGTTCGATTTTGATGTAAATTAGATAACTAAAAATAGCACTTTACTGGAAGCTCAAAATAGTTTTTCTTTGAAAAATACCTTTAAATGTTATTTTTTCGACATTTATGTTATATAAAAATTGAAGATTATTAAATTTTCTACAGGTTTCCATGAATACTTGTTCTATATATTTTATGGATAAATTTATAAAACTTTCTATAATTTTAATCCCGGAGCCTACGCGTTAACCGCAACTCCATGGTTACACAGTTTAGGTCTCAAATGCATGTAACTGACAGATATAATGTCACTGTCAACAAATTAAGCATTTGATATAATAATAGTAACGTTTTAAAGAGAAAATAGTAAATAGAACAATAATTATATGGAAAGGAAAGTAATACAGTAACCAGCATAAGTAAATATGTAGGAATATAGGTAAGTATATAAATAAATTGCTAAGTCTGCCAATCTGCTTTGTACACAGATTTCGGTAACGATGACATATTTATACCGTGCGAGCGTTTACTAGGCATCACCTCACGGGCACTCATTGCTGGCGTGGAGAGTGTACCATAGGGGTCATTTTTGTGCCATTTAAAATTCGAAATATTTAGCGTCGGTTGTGATCGAATCTAGTATTTAAATTTAATTTTAAGTATTTACATGAATAAAAATTAAACGGAAGGTATTGTGTTGGCCACATCAAATTTTTACTATTATTATTATTATTATTATTATTATTATTTTTACTATTATTATTATTATTATTATTTCCGCTCTTTTGTTTCTCACTACCTCAGGAATCCTGGGTACCATTGACCTGCCTCTCAGCAATTGCTGGAGAGGCTAGGCGCGGACGATAGGCCAAGATGGTCAGGGCAGCCACCCAGGTGGTCGGGGTGACTTTGTGTAGTACGCCTACAGACGAGTACTCAGGGTGAGGTAACGGTGTACACACCTGGTACGGGTTTTCACCAAGTAACCAGGTGGAGGATGGCGAGAGGTAAGAACAGAGGGACCAGAGGGTGCGGCGAAGCCAGGCTGTAACCCCTCATAGTCGCGCTTCTGTCGCAGCCAGGACCAAGGAGCTGGGCAGTGGGTGGGCACAATGGCAACACAACACTGATACCAGTATTCCGTGGTCATACTGGAGCGGGCCTCTAGAACCAGATATTATTATTATTATTATTATTATTATTATTATTATTATGAAACATATATAAGGAGATAAGCACAAACTTTTATTTATTTTTTAATCAATTCGTCTTTTATTTGAAAAGGATAGGTTTTTGAATATTATCTATTTTTAAAAAGTTCTACCTAGTCTTTTCTTAGTTGTAAACATTTGTAGGTCGTAGTTTAATTTCCTGAAGTATTCTAATTTATTAAATACATGAAATTTGCGTATAAATGCAAATGTTTATTTTAATCGAAAATTTTATTCTCGGAAATAGTGCACCAAAATATATTGCAGGAAATTATTTTAGTAATTTATTCCACAACCAGTAAAAATTATTAAACCTGTTATCACCTTTTTCATTTCCTAAACGAGGACATTTTCTCACATTTAATAAGGAAGAAACCTATTTAATTAAATGTAATAAATACCGTAGTTCCCTTTTACAAAAGATATTTTTTTCCATTATACGAGTATAATATATTATTATGTCGTTCGAAGGTAAGATACCTGTGGTAAATAAGGCCCAGCATGCAATATGACCCATGTACCGAAAATCACATTTATATTAGTTGCGTCGGTGTGGTTTTCTACACACTCATAGATAACAGTAGTATAAAGGTGAATCAGAAGTGCCATCTCGTGTGAAATGCCCCTATTGTCGTTGCTTCCAATTTTTATTATTTTATTTTAAACTATTGAATTTTCTATGTTTTTTATGTGCTCAAATTACTTTTTGAATCTTATAATTTGTGAAACAAGATTATTTTTATTGTTTTGACAAAAAATAATAATAAACATAAGCTTTGTTTATCCTACTACCCTGGGGCATATAAGGCCCAGTAAATTTGGTGCTAAAAAAACAATTTGAAAAGACCATCGGAGACATGGTTGGGGCTTACCAGAAAAAAAAATGTTGCCCAGATGGCACAGTTTAGACCAAAAGTTTATTTAAATTTAGCTCCTATATAAAAGAGTATTATTACTTATTGATTTTTCTCAAAATATCTAATTTCTTCAGTGGTCTTATTATACTAACATAGTTTAATAAGGCCCGAATTTATTTTTTTAAGAATGTATTTTTATACAAAAATTATCTTTAAAAAATATGATGTGACCAGCACCAGTTCTATGTATTTTGTACAAATTCCATACAGAAAGTTTCTTGTAAAAGATTTTCTATTTTAACACAAACATACTACGAGTGCAAACTCATATTAGTTCGGCCGGTTAACATTTTCAGCAAACAAATTATAAATCTTACGCACATGGTGAGATATTTTATAAATTTCTTTCGAGTAGTTAAAATATAGATTTTAAGCTTACCAACACTGAATATGTTACTCAAGTATTCCGCCATTTATTATTGGGTTACAACGTCTTTATTAGTAATATCAGCTTTAATTCCATTAGACATTGTATCCCTAAGCCCTGCACATTTTCTTGTGACTATTGTTCTATATGTCTTCCAAGCAGGTTTAACTGTACGCACTGGATTTTTACGAAGTTGTTTTTCTTTGTGCCAAAAGTAAAAGATCGCGGTACAATCTAAATCTGGACTAGAAGATGACCCTTAAAATGCCGGTCGAACTATTATCACCATCGTCATTTGGCCCACAGTTTTTTTTTAAGTTTTAACTCTATATTTAAAGTAGCCGAAAGAATTTTATACAAATTTCTAATCATTTGTGTAGATTTTATAATTTGTCGAAAACGTGAACTAGCCGAATTATCAATTGCACTTGATAATGACATCTGTCAATCAGAATTTTCTTAATACAGTACCTAGCTGTTTCCATGGTTACAACATAGCTGGCTGATTTATGAAATTTAATTTCTTTATCATTTTTACCTTTCGTCTCCTTTAGAGTAGGAAGGTATTGTCTTTGGTGAAAAAATTCAATGATGAGTTTTTAGTGAATAAGCATGTTTTAGTGTCCCTATACTACGATTTTACCATTTTTACGATGATGTCTGTATGTATGTATGTGTGTCTGTATGTGTGTGACGAAAGTTTCGGATCGCATAACTTCGTATTCCTCAAGTTTACATCCAAAGGAACAACTGCTTAGATTCTGGTTATAATTGGTGAACCGGAAGTAGCCTCATTTGAAGATTTAACAGTTACATTTAATTTATTGACATCTAACGTTATTATAACTTAAAGAATATATTATTATCTATACGATTTGATTGCTTTTTATACTTCATATTATTGCTAAAGTTAAAGAATTTTAAAGAAATTAAATTTTATAAATCAGCCAGCTATGCTAAACATGGAAACTACTAATATATTCATATAATTCAAATTGACAGATGTCAGTATAAATAAAAAGGAAACTAATGTGGCAGAGATGAGGATGTTGAAGTAGATGTTGAGGAAGATACGGAAAGATAGGTAAGGAAATAACTCTAGTGTTACAAGTTTCTAGAAAGATAAAAGAAAAATGATTACATTGGTTTGAAAATGTCATGAGGAGAAATAAATATTGGATGAAGAATGAATAGATTAGTAATAGGAGGTTGAAGAAACAGAGGAAGACCAAAGATAAGATGGAAGGACTGTATTGCGGAAGACTTGAGAGATAAGGAACTGAATGAGAACGACACGTAAAACAGAAATGAGTGGAAGAAGAAAATAAAAAATAGAGACCCCTAACGAATGGGGAAAGCTAAATAAGAAGATGTTAGTGTCAAGTGCAATTTGCATAGTTTGTTTATTAAATAATTTTACTGGAAATTTAGAATCTTTTGCAAGAAAATATATGTATGGAATTTATACATAATACACAGGATTGACGGAAGGTATTGTGCTGGCTACAACAGATTTTTTAACTCTATATCCATTGAATATGAAGAATAAAATGCAATCAATTCGTATAGATAATTTATAATAACATTCAATGCCGCTTCGGTAGCCGAGCGTGTTGAGGCAACGTGTTCAGACAGCGTTCAAAGCGACCATCGCCGCTCGGATCCTAGGGTCGTGGGTTCGATTCTCACTACGGGCTTGGATGTTTGTGACTGTCCTTTCATCGCGTATCAACAAAGTGTTATGTTAAAAATAAATATAATGAAAAAACTGATTCACCCAATCTATATCATCAAAATTGTAATAACTAAAATAAGTTTATATACAATAAAGATTATTATTATTATAATAACACTCAATGTCGAAAAATGATATTTAACAACGTTTTTTCAAGAAAAACTATTAAGATCTTCAAATAAGGATACTTCCGGTTGACTTATTCATTAGAAACTCACCATAGAATTTTTTGACCAAAGACAATACCTTCTTTACCCAAAGTAAAAATGATGATTTTTTAACTTTCTTACATTTATAATGAAACAAAGTTTAACATGAACAAAGCTTTTTCAATAAAGATTTCTAATTATTCAAAATATTTTATTTTTAATCAAGGAGGACCTTATTTACCCTCATGACCGTATAAGAAGAAAAAACCCAAAAAATGACTAAGAGTATCTTACTTTGCAAGCTTTCCGTAGCAAAGCAGTTAAAAATAAAACGTTTATAGCAAGCAGTTTAAATTTGAAAGTGCCAAAGGCATCAGACAGGAGGAGAAAGATATTTAATCTTTCAAATCTCTTAAGTGATTTCCGCGAAAGAACCGCAGCGTAGCAGTACAATCTAAAATGAATTTCGCTGTATCAAAACTTAACCCTCTTTAGATTCATTTCAATTAAAATTAACTCCGTTTTATAAAGCAGTCGAAATTAAATCATACTCTGAAAAATTTCCCTTCTCAACAGGAATGACAATGATGCTATATACCTTTCCATTATCGTTATTTCAACATAGACAGAAAATAATTTAATAAGAAAATTAAGATATTCAAATAAATTAAAATTACTTTTGCCTCATACTAGAGAACACATTATTAATAACGAGCTACAGGCTCTTAAAAGAATAACTGTGTACCTTAATTTTAGTTGGCTGTGATTTATTACTCTAGTTATTACTTTTGTTTATTTTGTATTTTTTAAATAATTTTATTCATTTTTGTAATATTTTTTCACTGTATTTTTTATTTATTCTTTTATTGTGTTTATTTGTAAGTCATTGTGTATAACAGTATTGTTAACAAACCAAAACGCATTACATTTATTGGACAGTACGGACACATACAGACTCAAACGACATAACACACTAGAACTACCTTTCAGATTTATTTAATATTGTATATACGCTACACAGTTTATTTTGACGTTAGTTACATTACAAAAATTATTTTAATGTTACATAAAGAAAATATGTCACGGGACATGTTTTCTACATGATATTTTAAATTTGTAAAAAAACTTATTGTCTATTGTACATAAATATGGGAAATAAAAAAAAAACATTCGTAATATCTACAGGGTGTTGATCGTCATGTTTGAATATAAAGATTTAACATGGGATTTTATTTTTTTGCGATTTCCTGCTCTCCTATTCATTTTACGGCAAAAACTGTATAAAGCTGTACAGAATTAAAAGCTGAATATAAAACTGTTTTTAAATATTTTATTATGTTTCTAGTTTCTTCACAATTTTAAAAAGAAATTTTAAAATATTTGTTTGTAGCAATACCCATGATTTTGAATGAAATAAAAACAAAAATATTATATTATGCTGCCAAATATTTGTAAAAAAGTAAAATGGATATTGTTGAGAAATTCGGTGGTGGGCACTTGATGAAACATATTTAAATAACGAGAAATTAATAAAGAAAAACACTTGGTGTAAGTTTCACAAAATATTTATTTAAGACACTCTATCGATTTCGGTTTCTTAGACCATCATCAGAAGTATAATCTGACAACAAGAATCTTACAGAATTACAGCTTATCTCGTTAGGGTTACAAGAAACTTATGGTAGGGGATAATTAGTGGTTTTTTCCTAGCAAACATTCGAAATAGTCGGATTAAATCAACTTGATCATTTAAAATAGGTAAATTTGTTTTTAAAGCTTTTTGAATTTCATACGCTTCTAAAATATTCATTTTTTGTCTTTTACTTACACCAAGTGTTGTTTTTTAAGTAATTTCTCGTTATTTAAAATGGATATATACACGAACGAAGAACGTGTCTTCATTATAAAATATTATTATGCTGGTAATAATTATAAAAGAGTAAGGGATTTACTTTCCTTAAAATATGAAAACAAACCAATCCCTAGTTTATCAACAATTTCGAAACTTGTTATAAAGCTAGTGTAGCTGTGAACGAAGGCAATGATAATAATAGAAGACGTCGGTGCCATAACGGAGAGAATGAAGAAATGGTACTAGTTATGATAAATGAAAATTCTTTGTATAGCATATTCGCATATTTGCACTATTCAACAGTTTACAACATTTTAAAAGATCATGATTATAAATCCCACAAATTTCACAATCACCAAGAACTTTTTCCACGCGATTTTGAATCCAGAAACACTTTTTGTGAAAATGCAAGAGAAAGCAAATCGTAACCAGCATTTCGTTTCTTCCATTTGTTTTACTGATGAGTGCATTTTTACTTTAAATAATAAACCAAGTGTTCAAAATACTCGTTTTAAAATTGTGAAGAAACTAGAAACAATAAAAGATGTAAAAACAGTTTTATATTCAGTTTTTAACTTTGTACAGCCTTGCACTCTCTAGTTTTTGCCGTAAAATAAATAGGAGAGCTGAACATCGCAAAAAACTAAAATCCCATGTTAAATCCCTATGATCGCACCTGACGATCAACACCCTGTATATTATAATTATTGCTCAAAAGGAGGACCACCAACTTCAATCAAAACTGCACCTTCGGACCATATTTTGATACATTCGTTTGAAAACGCCAGGATTTGTTTGAAATTCTTGTGCTGCCGTACATTCGGCCATACATTAACAATTTAAAACACGTATTCATTAACACCCTGTATAATTTGAAATCAAATATATGTATATCTGCATAATGCTATTAGACCGGTATATTTTTCTAAGGAAACTACCTAACCTATAAAGTTATGTACGGGGTGTAGATCTACTTATAGGCCTATTCTGTAAAATATTCACTTAACGAATCGTTATCATAACGAAATCGTTATTATGAGTATCGTTATTTCTACTTAACGATAATCGTTATCTTCGTATCCGTATTCTGTAACACATTTTGAAAAATAATAACCTTGGGATCAAGTTAAGAACTTTATTTCCTAAAATCAAATTATAATTTTAAATGAAATATCTAAAATAATTCAATATCGTTCACAAAACTTCTAGGTTAGATTAGTTCTGGTGGGAGTTTGCTGTCAACCAATCAGCTGTCGGAGTCTTTCTTCTTGTTGTTGTAGGCTATGGTAGAGCTACTACTACCATCTGTAAACAAATTTGGAAGCTTGCGCTGGGCGTTAGGAATATAAACCTATTAAATTATTTTAATATTACCTTGCAAAAAACTGTAATATGACGGGTTTTTGAGATCACTATTCAACATAATAGCAATTTTATTTTGACATGAATAAAAATACTGAGTTATTGACAAAACGTTTATATAACGAATGATTTTTCCAGTCGTTAAAAAATAACGATATCGTTATCCTTTTTTCGTTATGTAGAATTAAATTATTGTTTACAGAATACCACTTTAACGATTATCGTTATAATAACGATATAACAATGCATAATGTCATAACGAACGTTTAAGAATAAGCCCATTAAAAGATTTTCGTTATTATTTTAACGATATAACGTTTTAACGATTCGTTATGTCATAACGATGCTTACAGAATAGCCCTATTAGTCTCCTCGTGGTACACTCTGGGTAACGCTAAAAAACTAGCACAAGTCAACGACTAGACAATCTTGAGGATTTCGTTGTCACAATGCCTCAAACACAGTGATAACTCATAACAATGCAGCAGTTTCTCTAGTACCTTACGGTGGTCAGCATCGATCTCTTATTTATGTCACGATTATATAGTAGATCTACAATGGGTCTACAAACGTATACCATATTTCATTTCAAGTAAGAAAATAGTAGATGACGTTTTTCATTTAAATTCATGAAACCAAACTTTGTCAATAATAAATATTTTCGTATGTAAAAATATACAATAATAAATATTTTGAGTAATAATATAACAAGAGAGTGAGAATAAATTGAAAATAATTTGACAGATCTTTCGAAAACTCGTTGCCAGGCAATAGTCACGAAAGCCCGAAGGGCTTGAGTGGCTATTGCCAAATGGCAACAAGTTTGAGAAAGAAACTGGAGAATTATTTTCTAATTTTTCGAACTCTCGAATTATATTTACTTAGATTATTTTTTGATCTACAAATTTGTTTCAAACGATAAGACACAACTATCATGTTATTGTGACGCCATCTACTGTTGTTATTAATTAGCTTCATTCATTTACACAGTACAGTTGGTAAGTCTGTTTTGACAACTAGAACACAATTACTTTGACAAGGCCAAATGCCAAATAATTATAAATAATCAGGATTTGATTTATACATATTTATGAAGAAACTAAATACATGACATTTGTCAACAAAAACAAAAGCTACAGAGATTATTCCCGGGAATAATCTCTAGAGCTTTATTATCAGTATAATAATGACAGGATTGGTTAAAACACAAACACGTGACAAAAAAAGAAACATTTCATTGGTTTAAATAAATGTCAAAAAATAATTATCTATAGATTTTATTTGATAAATGACAAATAACACGTGATATTTTTTCGTTTTTCTGAACTAGGTTTGCATTCTAACCAATCAAAGAGCAGAATTTATATCCCTCTAAACCAACGCTATTTTCTTACATTAAATGAAGTATAGCATTGTATGTTACTTACGCGTGATTTATACAATAACGCAACGCGAAGATGCAACGCACGCAGTAACGCAGAACTAAAGCAAGTAGTTTTGTTTGATTTATAAGTAATGTAGACACAATAAATTTCGACAAACCACACATTACTTCTAGCTGCCAGGCAGTATTGAGTAATATTCAAGAATTGCTAACAGCAAGGTGCAGTAATTTACATTTACGGAAAATGTTTCTTTCATACTTATATATTGTTATACTATATGAATGCGTATAATATGAACATTGAAAAAAAATGATAGCGAAAGGTGTTAATAAAATAAATCTTATGTGGCCAACACAATACCTCCCGTTTCATTTAATTTTTATTTATGTAAATACTTTAAATTAAATTTAAATACCGGGATCGATCCCGACCGACGTCGAATATTTCGAATTTTAAGTGGCACAAAATTGACCCCTGTGGTGCACTCTCCACGCTGCCAATAAGTGCTCGTGAAGTGACACCTGGTAGACGCCCGCACGGTACAAATATGTCATCATTGTTACCGAAATTTGTGTACAAAGCAGATTGGCACACCCAGCCATGGGTAATATGCCGTAATAATATATTTATTTTATTTATTTATTTATTTATATACTTACCTATATTTATTACTGGCGTGGAGAGTGCACCACAGGGGTCAATTTTGTGCCATTTAAAAATCTAAAATATTTGGCGTCGGGCGGGATCGAACCCGGTTCCCCAGATTCACTTGAAGTAACACCTGGCAAACGCCCGCACGGTACAAATATGCCATCATTATTACCGACATCTGTGTACAAAGCAGATTGGCTCGCTCAGCAATAGGTGTTATGCCGTGATGATATATTATATATTTTTATTATCTTACCTATATTCCTACATATTTACTTATGCTGGAAGTTGTATTAAGTTCCTTTCCATATAATTATTGTTCCATCTACTATTTTCTTTTTAAAACATTACTATTATTATTTGGAATGATCAGTTTGTTGACAATGACATATATCTGTCATTTACATACATTTGAGATCTGAACTGTGTAACAATGGAGTTGTGTTTAAAATTTAAAGGTATGTTTCGAAGAAAAACTCTTTTGAGCATCCAGTAAAGTGCAATTTCAGGTTATCTGATTTACACCAAAATCTAATGGCATCTTTCCATATGAGTTAGGTAGAAATACAAGGTTTCAAAATTTTCTGAACGATAATATATGAGTTCGAGCGTAAAGATGATCCACACACACACACAACACATACACACAGACATCATCTTGAAAATGTTAAAATTGGATCTTAAAACGTGGTCATCTATCAAAATCTCGATATGCGATTTTTAGACGATCCCTATACCTCTCTTACCAAGGGTAGCGGGAGAAAATTAGATTGGGATTGCCATTAGAAAATTATAAACGAAGAAAAGATATATGGAAGAATAATAAGAGGGCGAAGAAATTTTTATCTTAATATGGCTTGAACTCTACTCTTGTTATTTTGAAACGATTGCGTTAGCATTTAGCTGCTACTGCTATCCATGTTTGTTATTGAAATCAATCAATCTAAAACATTTCTTATAAACATATTCATAATCATCGCCTATAATGGAATACCCAATTTCATGTTCACATCAGATATGAAATCTCCATTGTGGGATATTGGTCTCCGACGTTTCACAGGTGTTTGGAATGACCGCCGAGTCTGCTGTAGCTTGTTACCCACACCAAGATCGACAGACGGAAAAAGGAAAACGACTCGCTATCATTCCAACGCCGACGTACAGCGATGTCCGTCAAGAGAGAGCAGTCGTTCCTGGTGTATTGAAACACGAGGAACGTAAAAGGAATAAGACAATGGATTTAGACAATCAACTACAATTGAAACAAGAAAGAAAATGTTTTCTTTAAAATATAACAAAAAGAAGTAAGTAATCATATTATGGCAGTATTAATTTTTCCACATACAATACAATGTATTAAAAGAGAAAAGAAATAATTCTATTTCAAAAGTGACAAAACAATTTTAAAGTAGGTTGAACATAACAAAAAAGAGATTAATTTAAAAAGTTATAATTTTAAAATAATGGCATAATATATTATTTATATCTAAAAGCAAAACAAGTTACCCGTGCGACATTCGCTGTTTTTGTATCCATTCTTTTGTCATATGTAAACAGTTTGAAAATATTGAAAAAGTTTGGAGAGCCGGTCGAAAGTTGTCTACATCTGGCTCCTACTTCCTTATTACTTCCGTTATTTACGATTGTTCGCAACATAATGCGATAGTTTGAGTTTTAATTGTTACACGAATGCTACAGATTTTTATACGGGTTTGTTAATTGGATTAGCTTGTGCTGCGTGCGGCTTCTTCAAACACAAAAAGCAGAAAGCACGTACTTTTAATTTTCTTGAATTAATGGCGCGCGCTACCTGAATTGTGTTAAGTAAATAAGTATTGTTATTTAAGGAATGGTTTAATATTTACTCGCAGGAGTTATCATTACAAAAGGAAGAAGGCTCATTAATTATTTAATGTAATTTAAACGCGGAAACGTATTCTTCACTTGTAAATGCAAATCTTACATTCTCCATATAAAAAGAAAAATTATACTTTTCATTTATAAGTTGCTTTGAACACAATAAAAATTGTTTTTTTCTTTTTTTAAAATTATTTATTAAAATATACGGAGCCAGGGTGGCCAAAACTTTATAAGAATCAATTTCCATGACTTCCAGGTTTTCCAGAGATTTTTTTCCATTTTTCTCTGACATATTTCTTAAATATGAAGATTTATATTTTGTGAATCGCAAAATATTAATTGAAATCGCTTTAATAGGAAAGATAAAATGAGTCGCAGCCTCATTATAATCAGAAGTAATAACAATACCATAAGAACGGTATAAGTGTTTAATTAAATATACAAAACGTATCCCACTTGTAACAGGTTAAGTGCATGCTAAACTTTTCTGTAACTTATAATAGCACTGCGCGGTAGACGAAAATGCGTTGTACTTTAAAAGGCATTCTATGACTGACTGCAGATGCAGACACTCTAGCGCCATCTCACATCTCAAGTTTCAAAAGAAGCACAATCGCTTCGTTGAATAAGCTTTGTTACGCGGGAAATTCAAATACCCATAAATAAAAATTTCTAAATACATGAGTTAAAATCAGAATGATTATTTTTTTTTACTAGAATTCGTTAATTTTGATCGATATTTACAATTAACAACAATTAATTTTAAAAAAATGCACTAATAGGGCTATTCTGTAAGATCGTTATGACATAATGAATCGGTAAAACGTTATATCGTCATGGTAATAACGAAAATCGTTTAATAGGATTATTCTGTAAACGATCGTTATGACATTTTTCATTGTTAAATCGTTATCATAACGATAATCGTTGAAGTGGTATTCTGTAAACAATAATTTAATTCTACATAACGAAAAAAAGATACCGATATCGTTATATCTTAACGATTGGAAAAATCATTCGTTATCTAAATGTTTTGTCGATAATTCAGTATTTTTATTCATGTCAAAATAAAATTGCTATTATGTTGAATAGTGATCTCAAAAACCAGTCATATTACAGTTTTCTGTAAGGTAATATTAAAATAATTTAATAAGTTTTTATTCGTAGCGCCTAGCGCAAGCTTCCTAATTTGTCTACAGATGGTAGTAGTTGCTCTAGCATAACCTACAAAAAGAAAAAAAAAGGTCCGACAGCAGACTCCAACCAAAACTAATCTAACCTAGAAATTTTGTGAGTTATATTGAATTATTTTAGATATTTCATTTAAAATTATAATTGGATTTTAGGAAATAAAGTTCTTAACTTAATCCCCAAGGTTATTATTTTTCAAAATGTGTTACATAATACAGATACGAAGATAACGATTATCGTTAAGTAGAAATAACGATTTCCATAATAACGATTTCGTTATGGTAACGATTCGATTTTACAGAATAGGCCTGTTAATTTTGTAAATAATATTTTTCCAGATTAAAAATTAAATTCCCTGACTTTTCCCTGAGTTTTCTATACCGTTTGAGAACCACTGGTTGAATTTTCGGTTTGATAGCAATGATAAATGAGCCCCTTATTCTTGATAATTTTTGTATATAACAATTTTTTCTAAAGTCCTCGGTTCGTCCAAAAAAGCCCTGGTTGTTTTAAAGCTTTGTACGCAGATATCGGTAAGGATGATGACATATTCGTACCGTGCTGGCATTTACCAAAAATGAGAGTGCGAGTTACTTTTATGGCAATTAAAATTGGTAATAAATATTTAAGTATGTTGACTCGAATTACAAGACGTTACATTTAAGATCGTGACACTAATATTCGTAGCAGGTCACTACATTACCCGGTAAAAATAAAAGTTCCAGTCCATTCCTGATTCTAAGGACCTTAAGACGAAATTATTTACTTAAGTGTGATATGCGATTTTTAATGTAGTGTAGGAGATAAAATTTACTTAAATTTACGTTTCTTTTAAAATCATTACATTTCATTCAAATCTTTTTTTTTTAATTCAGTACATTCATTCACAGTTTTTCGATTTACATTCATACATCACCACATTAGGTTTGTTCGTTTTTCTTATTTACGACTTACCGCTATGTCATAATTTAGTGAATGTATATTTGATCTAATATTTACTTAAAAAAAAACACTGGACATGTGCTTGTTTCACTTTCACGGCATTAAAAACTGAAGTAGTCAATCGAACAAACCACTTAATTCATTTAGACAACAATAATTCACTCACTAACTCTTCGCAATCCATTCACCTTCGTACTCACAGTGTCCGAAATACTGCATCTGCCTCCTGGCTTGTTCAGCTCTAGCTTCTTGATCCATGATGTTGTTCAGCATCTCCAGCTTGCGTTGCAGGTCTGCAGCTTCGGTGTTCTCGGGATCTGTAACATCACTTGGTTGTTATAGCACCGTCCAACAACAACAGACTAACAGCAGTGGGTTGGGTGAACGAGTAAATACAATCAATAAGCCGTGATCGTGACTTGCTGTGTGAAAGATAGTGGATAGAACAAGAGTGAAGATACTGGAAGAAGAAGATCAGTAATAGTAATGGAAGAATTGTCAGTATAATTATATAGAAATAGAACATATTACAGTAATAATATAACTCATGTATTATATTTCTACCGGAAAATATTACTTATAATGTACATAGTCTTCGATATTCCTTAAATACAGTAATATTTGAGAAGTTTGTTAGTCAAAGACAAGATAAAAAATGTTTGGAAACACATCATTTCGAATTCAAACTCTTTTTTGTAAGTTATGATAGGTGACCTACTATTCTGAAGGGCTATATTTTATTTTGACCATAAGAAATTGAGTTTTTTTCTAACTTTATGTAGTACCTAGTTCTTGTTTTAATAATGAATGGATATACAAATTCAGAATTACCCAAAATTCCCAAGAATTGTTTTTTGGCTGGTGGTCCGGCGCTAGTCCCGACTTCTCCCATTATGTGTCTTTACTAAACACCCTTTCCTGTTGCCCAAGCCTCATAATTAGGGAAACATCTAACCTGTCAATATAATTTCTTTCTTAAGCGCTGTTTGACGTGGTCGGCAATTTTTCAATGGCAGACATTAAAAGGAAATCAGCAACGAAAACTGTTACAATGCTTCTGAGGGGTTACGGGGAGGAAACTTTGAGCCAAGCAAGGGTTTACGAATGATTTTCTCGCGTTAGAAGTGGTTGAATATCAGGACAGTCGAGGTTCATCTTCATTTGCTTCCAGAACGACCGAAATCATTGAAAAATCCGTGATGCGATCATGTTTGATCGTCGTAGTACAACAGACAATGAATTGGAAGAACTCATTGAAATATCTTGGAGTTTATGCCAACAAATTTAGATTGAAAATTTGAAGATGAAAAGTGTGGCGATGAAATCCGTTCCACGTGTGCTTTCCAAAGACCAGAGGGCTAACCATTTGAGTGTGTGCCAAATTTTGAAATTTCTCTCACAAGTATTGTTGCTGATTTCCCACGTCGAACAGCGCTTACGAAAAAATCAAATGTTATTCTAAGAATGACACATTGACAAACAGATCCAGAAGGGTCTCTAGTAAAGGCACCTAACGGAAGAAGTCAGAAATAGTGCCCCACCACCCGCCAAAAAACAATTCTTGGAAATTTTGGGCAACACCTATATATCTGAGAATATAATTCCTTAGTCACGTGACATGTTTTCCGCCAATCAACATTCAAATCTCCCTAGCTATGCGTTTATCACAGCGATGATAAAAAACAAGGAAATTATCACCGTATTTATAGTCGTTACTAAGGGATTTGTTTTCTTTATTTATGACATTGACAGTTAATTTCGAGTATAAAAATAAATAATAACAATAATTCAAACTCCGAAATATTAAATAAAACTCGTAAGTAGGTACCATGTTTTAATACAATATGAATATGTATATCAAAAGTTAGGTTAGGTTAGATTGCAAAAATTCATTATATTCTCTCATTAAATATAAGCTCGTGATATGATTAATAATCGAAGATATTGCTCGTGAAACCGAAACAGCACATTTCAACTCGTCCTTCGGACTCGTGAAATCTGCAGCTCGGTTTCACTCGAGAATATCATCGATGATAATCATATCACTTGTTATATTACGTATGAATATAACTTCAAGTCTCAATCTAATGCATAAAACTTGGCCCTAGTTTTCGAAGAATGAATTTTATGCGTTAAGTTAGATTATGTTGATGAGTATTTAAAGAAATTGCAAGCGAAAGTATTGTAATATAGAAATAACGATAAGTTATCGAAGATTAGACAATAACGATCCCAGTCTCATAATAATTCGACTAGTTTACATTTTCAACAAACAAATTATAAAACCTACACAAATGATTTGAAATTTTTATAAATTTCATTCGACTAGTTGAAAATATAGATTTTAAACTTATAAAAACTGAATAAGTTATTTAAATATTTCACCATTTAATATTAGGTTACATGGCCTTAATTAGTAATAACAGCTTTAATTCTGCAGTGTGTTAAAAAAACCTGATTCGGAGTAGGCCATGAACAAAGAAAGGTATGTCAATTGAAAAATATTTAATTAAATGTCAATTTGACACGAGATATTGCAAAAAATGTTATCTAACGAAATCAAAGCTTATCTTCTTGAATCTTATTTTAGAAATGGAACCAAATTAAAAAACGGCGAATGGCAATATTACTGTATCCTTCTTTATTATTTTTTCTCCTTAAAAGCACATTTCAAGATCAATTTTGACAACTTGACTTTAGAATTAAATAATTATCAGATATACGTTTCACTGTTCGTAGCCTACTCCGAGTTAGGTTTTTTATACACACTGTATTAAGCATTGTTTTCACAAGTCCTGCACATTCTTCTGTTAGAGTATTATCCCATATGTCTTACAAGGTAGGTGGTTTTAATGAACACTGCATTTTAATGTGGCTATATATTGCAAAAAGTAAATGGTTAGGTAGAAGATACAATTAGAATAGAAGATAACCCTTCAAATGACGGCCGAACTATTATCACTCGACACTTGGCTCACAGTTTTGTAAGTTTTAAGTCTAGTTAAAGTAATCGAAAATAATTTGTAGATATTTCTCTCCATTTGTGTAGGTTTGAAAATCCAAAATATTCTTTGAATCCTTAAATTTAATATTAAAACGAATTCTGCAACAATTTAGTCCATAATCCCTATATGCAAATGTTCCCCGCGATAGTAAGAAACGGAGGAATAGATCTCTGGCGGGAAGATTAATACATTATTGCCGTAATCCTTAATTAGCGTGTTCCGAGCGGGTTCATAATAACCGCAGATTATATGGCGTAATGATGCCGGGTAGAGCAGACCTGTGCCTCTACAGGGGAGGCGTTATCACTTTGTTATCCTTCACGGGAAGAGACAACTTAATATCATACCGCACAACACGAACAGATATGATTGCGAAACTTTTTCTTACACGGAGAATATTTTTAGAATTAATTTTAGATCTGTGGCTTAATACATAACCAACGACAACATTTTGTAATTTTGGAAATGAGTGATTTAAAATCAACACAAAACTTTCGGTGTTAATAATACTCCCTAAAATATTTTGAAAGAGCATTCTGCATTATTAATGTTGATGTTACTGACTTATTTAAACTGTCTATAGCACTAACTGTTTAAAATTTTATTGCCAGGTCTACGTAAGTATTTTTTTGTTTTATGACATGACATTGGTTCAGTAGATGCCAATCACTAAGCCTACTTTAGGGCGTTTACTCACAAAGCGAAATTACCTTTAGCTGAACTGATAAAATAAAAGTGCAAATTGCAAAAAGCAAATTGCGAATTTCTCCGTGAAACAAACAAAAATAATAAAAATTACACAGTACGTCTTAGTTTCACTAGGATACAACTTCTGAGTCAGTTTCTATGAAACCATCGTCAGAAGTCGGCCGCCAGCACAACGAGTCATTGTCTCTACTACAGGAGTCCACTCACTGTGGAGGATCGAGCAGAGAACACAGGTTACACCATACTGAAGAGCACCAATAAGTGCGAAACGCGTCTATGGTTACTTGTTGTGCTGGACGACTTCTGACGATGGTTTCATAGAAATTGACTCAGAAGTTGTATCCTAGTGAAACTAAGACGTACTGTGTAATTTTTATTATTTATTGAACTGATAAACATGATTTTTTTCATATTATTATTATAAAATTCTCTCAAAGGATTTTAAATCCGAATTATAAAAGGTGGAAACAAGACCAAATTCATGTCATCAGTATTCCAACCCGGGACCCAAGGTTGCTCATAGTTAATTGTCGTTGGATTTGTCCAATTAGCTACCGCGGCCGGTTACCTAGGAATTTATATGTAAGCGCGATATCGCTCGTCAGTAGCGATATTTTTTATTTGTATTTACATGCGATATCGCGACGGTAAATCGCGATTATAGTTAGAATTTCATTATTCCGTATTGAAGAGCTTGATTAGCAATTACATAATAATTAGACATTTTTATAGGACGTTTTTGTAGAAACGCTCAAACTTTAAAATATGACTAATATACTTTTTGCCGGAACCAAATTGTTTGGCATATCTGATTGAACTTGTCGATGTATGTAACTCATATTTACAATATTTGGATGTGGTTGTTTTCGCCACATGCTCCTTAATTCAAACATGGTTTTCCAATAATGTCTTTCATCATATGTTCCATATTTAAATACATGTACATAACCTTAATTAATATTTAAAGTTCTGTTGTCTCTGTCAATGATAAATTGATATTTCTAATTTCATCAAAGTAAATTCCTCGTCCGCGGAATTCCGAGACAGATAGAAGTTGGTAAATGAATTGTCGATTTTAATTCAGCACGCTAGTAGAGCTACTGAACCTGACAGATATTATTAGTGCAATCTCACGCATCAAATCATTCTCTAGGGTCCAATACGAGGATTTTTATTTCAATGAACTGCTGCAATCAATTACTATACAATAAAAATAGTTATTGCTTTCAAGAGGACGTTATATATAATTAAAAATAAACACAAAAATTGTGTCGAAACAAGTTCATAAATGATATAATTAAATTTATTATAATTTTTTATCCATTATGATGAAAGAACAATATGATATGCCTTCCTATTTTGCAACTGCTCTTTTTTGTGCTTTCCAATTAGTACAGTCAAATTTCAAGGTCGACCATTTTTAGAAAGATTGAGACATGGAACACCTTCTTCACAATTCTTTATAGCTCCATATACAGGCTGTTATTTAAGAAAGAGTACGACGCTTAACCGATGGTGGAATTAACCCAATAAATAGTAAATCTTGCAATAATTATTGTTGTTCTGCATGTATTCTACCAGAACTGGAGCCACTTAAAACAGACCAATTACGTCGTAGTTAAAAAAAAGTAAAAATCAATGTGTTCTCTGGAAAAAATATTAATTGACAAAACTGACAGACGTTTTTTGCAAAGGCGTACAATTTATATTCTGTTTATTTCATACTTATTCTCAAAATGCCAATTATCTTCAACGACAAGAATACCTATGTAGACATGCAACAGTGTTGATAAACATGTAGTTTTTCATTATGAAAGTCTGAAATGCTGAAATGATTTTATATGTTAATTTCGACAGGTGTGATATTTTTTCAAGAGAACATTGATTTTTACTTTTTACAAAATTTTGAACTTTGAAGTAATTGGTCCGTTTTAATGGGCTCCAGTTCTTGTAGAAAACATGTAAAACAAAAATTATTACCAGGTTTACTATCTATGGAGTTAGTTTAACCATCGGTTAAGCGTTGTACGCTTATTTAAATAACACCGTGTATTGTACTAATATATATTTTGTTTCTATAAATGTTTACAATATCATGTATGGGCTTTTCTAAAGGCCTTATCACACTACAATCATATGTCTGACTCTTTTTTGCTGACTTATTTTGTATGACCAACTCGATCTATCACACTGCAAGTTCGAACAACCGTTTTCTCTGACTTTTAGTGGATTTTCATACTTGATATTATTTATATGTTGTCTTTAATGACAACATTTTTCAAATTCGTTTGACATAAATTATTTCTTGTAAAATGAATCAAAAGATGGGAAAATAATGCAATTGTGTGTAAGCATAATGATTTTATGCGCATTAAACAAAAAAATCTTGGAGCTGGCCAATTTCTGACGTTTTTGCAGATATATTTTACTCCGTAAAATTACATTCCTATACCTCAGAGACAGTTGCGCATGTGCAATAGAGAAGTTAGCGATAAATAGGCAGAGGAAATGAAACCGATATCATTTCATCTGACTTCCTTGGGGTTAGTCAGCGATATGAACCGAATTGATGGAAAATACGTGACTATAATAGTCAGATATACTACTTCCAGTGAGTGATAAGGCCTTGACTAAATTGGAAATACCTTTTTCTTAATTTTAATTTATACGACATTGATCTTACAACAACTGATATATTTGTGAAAGAATTATAAAAAATGCATTTATTTGTTTTCTGTAGCGATTTAATAAATTCATTTGATTGATAATTGACAAATTATTAACCATTTTTTTGTTGGATAAACTAAGATAGTATCATGGAACAAATCATATCTAATGATAATATTACCCAGAAATAGGAAATTAATTCAAAATTATTATCATTTTTCGTGATTTAAAATATCACGATATGAATAACAAATTCTGCTATGCTGGAGGTCTTTGTCATCTTATCGGCATTGCAAAAACAAAATTATTGTTTTTCATGCAGAAATTCGCGTGTTTACCGAACGTCGAACTAAAACTTCCAGATATAAATCGAAGTTTACAATCCAGAGCTTCAATCTCAGCACGGAATATTGACGGAAAGAAATTATATAAAGAAATAGAAAAAGCAAGTCAGAACACGTGGCGTTTAATAAAATCCGAGGCAGAATGATTCCGGAATTATTTATAAAGAGATTTATTCCTTTTCTCTTCACAAAATGAGATGATATGAACAAGAAATGAAAAACAGAAAAGGGAAGAGGAAGAATAATCGTCGTAGGTACATTTGAGATGCAATTTCTGAATATAGAAAACAAGGTTGAATGAATTATGTTATGTAATATTTCTGTATTCCTATACGTGACTAACGTGAATTCGGAAGTCACTATAAGACTTAGGCCTCAAGTATTATACATTTTAGAGTATATATTTCTTAATTTTTTTAGCCAAAATTTTTCAATTCACATTTTTGGTAACCGAGTAAACTTAATTTAATGTTTAAATTCCAAAAGCAGTACTTCATAGGGCAGATAATATTTGTAAAAACTGTTTTCCCATGTTAAACGCCTATGTCACGGATTTTTGTGGTTTTTATACAGGGCATACTCGTAATTTCTTGCATTCAGTAATACTTGAGACTTGGATCAGAAGGAATTCTAATTCTTGTTAAGAAATAAATTCGAATTCATAGATCTTTTCAAAAATACCATCTTTCATATTGTGAACAAAACCAAATTATTGTCAAAATTCGAGGTTCCTTTAATTATCCAGAGTGTTTGTGGACTTAAAATATTTAAAACACGTTTATAAAAGTTGTACCCCTAAACAAATTTACTATAGACAATGTAGGCAACAAGATATCGTCTGTTGAAGTGTTATATCGTACATATTACTTCTAGTTTCGTAGTATCTGATACATAAATAATATTAATGTGTATATCTTCACAGCATATTACCCATTACTGGGTGTGCCAATCTGCTTTGTATACAAATATCGGAAAGGATGATGACATATTCATACCGTGCAGGCGTTTACCTAGCGTCACCTCACGAGCACTCACTACTGGCGTGATATGATACTAACTTTGAAATTTCAAATGGAACAAACTATATTTTTTTAAATAGTGTTTTACAAAATCTTTTCACACATTGGCTTGTAGCAGATTTTACTATGCCTCACATTGGAATCTAATTACAAGGGTCGTCCCAGTATGGGACGAAGACAGTCTGATTCAAACTTAGTAGAAATCACTAGCAGATTGGTTTCCTCTAATCTACATGAGTGCTTTTGTGGTGCTTTGTTTCTGTACATCAAGTAAATTGTGCTTGGTTATCTCGACGGTTAGCAAATAGACTTGTCGCATATTTGCTCTGCTTCTTTCTGCGACTGCGGGGGTATTCAGCATCCGCTTGAGCCCTGTCAGTGTTTTCAGCCGTATCCTGAGTCCTGTCATTTGTTTAACAAAATATAACTTGTTACATTTAAAATTTCGAAACCGAAATTAATAAAATACATCTGGATACTATTTATATCTAATTGCCCATATTGTCTATAGGAAATTTATATCAGGTGATTATACTTTAAACCCGAACATAGCCCGTTAACACGGTAAAATCGTTTTTCGCAAACTTCTGCTCGCCGTTTCAACAGACAATGATGTTTGTGGTATCAGTAGAAAGATAAAAAATTGCTGCATCAAATGACACCAAATACATATAAATTTGTAATATTTTAGACCCATAAATTAATTATTAAATTTATTCAATTTTTTATTAATATCGGTAGCCATGATGGCATTTGAACAAATCACATGACATTTTATCTGTCAGAATTCGTGATAACCTTTAACTTGTGCAATTATTATTTAATATTTTATTCATTTATTTTAAGCCATTTCTAATCTGTGACAAAATATCAAAAAGAAATTAAAATAAATAAAAACTCGAATTCTGATAGATAATATGTCAAACATTTGTTAGTCATTTTATTGAAATGTCATCAAGGCTATCGATATTAAGAAGAAATTGAATATATTTAATAATTAAGTTATGGGTCTGTGTTTGGTGTGATTTGATGCAGTTTTTTTTTTATCTTTCTATTAATACCACAAACATTTTCTCGTGTTAACGGCCTATGTTCGGGTTTCAATTATTCACCCGGTATGTATGAAATTATTCCTTATCTTCCCCATAATAACGAAGATATTTTTAGTTTTCTCGCGTAAATTTTTTATATAGTAGTATTTGAATTCATATTGTGACTAATTAAAACCTTATAATTCAATTAAGAAATTGCATCTCAAATAGCGCTAAAACTATTATTCCTTGTACGAAGAAACAAGGAGTCTGTAATGTAAATAGGTTTATTGTTTGTTTACATCCAACCTTCATCTAGTTGGCTTTGCACGCTTAACATATTTACAATGACTGAATTATCTTATCCTAAGAAGTTTACATTAAGTGACATGGTGCGACAAAATATATGCAGTAAGAACACAAACACATATGTGACATTTCCAATGCCGTTTCGCGCCGAGAGCTTTGCAGAACTCAGTAAACATGCTGTGACAGGACCGACTGTGAGTGTAGTGTCGTCATCAGAGTGAAGGAGCCATGACTGATGGACTGATGAACGCGCTCCTAATAACTGATAGATGATAGTACAATTGATGATTGGTCGAATGGTGATGGTTTTGTGATTGCTACTTATTTTATAGTGTATGATTGTGAGTGCTGTAAAAGAATGATGTATTGACAGTTGACAGATGTATGAGTCCATATTTATAAGCTAACTTTTGTTGAACACAACTTCAATTAAGAAAGTTAATTGGTCCTGTACTTATGCGCAGTAATGTAGGTCCAATTAGCTTCATTTATTGTTCCTGTATTCAACTATTGCTGATTTGTGAATACAAGGTTTTTATTAATGAATAAGCTTGCTTTAGGTTGTTTGCGATATTGTTACTACTTTGCAAGAGCGTAACAAAAATCATGAATAAGTTAATACAGAATTAGAACATGCGAAAATATTTTTTTTCTTAACAATAGTAAATTGTCTCATTTCCAGCATTAAATTTGTTATATAATAGAGTCTAAATAATTCTTTAGAGTTAGGGAATCAGTTAAATTTAAAAAAACTGTTTTCATATGTTCTAAATGTATAATTATATAAAAACATCAGTACACAATGTTGATGATAAACTACTTTGTTTTTTAAAAAAACTAATTAATATCTGGATTTATATTTCAAAAATGGATTTGTCGAGTTTTGATTTTGAACTTTTGATATTTGGGTTCAATATCTGATTTCATTGAACTTACTTCCTAAACTTCTTTTATTTTGTATTTATGTAAAAGAAAACATTAGAGGTTTATTCTCTTACATTACAAAATTAAGTCAAATTACACTATCAAAAATTTAAGACAATCAGAAAATTATATTGGGGATCTCTTCAACTGCTTCTAAGAAATTAATACTGCAAACAGAATCTTCTTTGACTATAGTACCGTCCTGTGAAGGATCATTGTATTTGTTTATATTTTACCTATAACACATTAATATCTTTAAGTTTTTTATTGGATTTTTGATTGTATTATGTTCATCCCTATACACTTTGCAATTGTTTAATTATTATAAATTATTAAAATTATTAAAAAAATTGATAGTTAATAAAATCCAATGAGCACTATATCATTAAATTACTGCAAAGAAACAATTCACATTATTAAACAAAATGTATATCCAATAAGACTACGTGACTTCCAAATCGCTGCTCTAATTGGCTAATTTGGATTTTCTAGCATTAGATCCCAACCAGTTGTGAATTTGTCGGATTTTGAAACTAACCTAAAATTTTCAACGCGAATATCAAGGATTTATTGAGTTTAGGTACGTAAACATCACACCTAGTTATGGAGAATGAGAAGACGAATCCGTTGCAGTATCAACTTATTTTTTGAAACAAGAGGATTCATTTGTAGAATTTTGAACTCTCGGAAGATCCCCAAGAAATTTTGATGCAACTTCTGCAGCTGTTTTAAAGTTATTACTACCAACGAAATCTAGAAAGTTGTACAAAACAATCTATAAGCTATATTAGACAACTGAAGTGTCAAAATTTTAAAAACTCTCTAAGGATATTCACGTACTTTCTCTGTAAATACAAAATGTTTTACTTCTGTCATGATTTTCACAGTAAATCTATCAATTTTTCCTACCGGTAGTGAAGAAATATGTTTTTTTTTTTAAATATTATTGGGAATCATTTTTGCATTTGTACCAAAGTGGTCGATGTCCAGTTTCTATTGAAACGTTCTAAAAGTATTAAGTTTTTAAACAATTAATACCTATAATAATAATGATACAAAATTCATAAATATTCAAACAAATCGAAGTTTGTGCATTAGAAAGAAAGGAAACTAATTATCTCTTCTCAATTTACTGATTTATGTTTTGCCCCAATTCACGAATTTAGCATAACTTAATTACAAGAAAATTTCACTTTTCGTCTAATCATGATTTAAATTTAATGTTCCCTATTTAAAATACAGGTCCTTGATTATTTTACGCCCCTGCAAATTAGCATGAACAGTGAAGAGTCGTTCGGGAAACCGACATCCACATTCCACATCCACTAGACAACACGAACACACGAACAGGACAACAGCATGAACACATCTACACCTACACGAGCACAATACATCAAACGCAAACAAACACGCCAGCTCTATAAAAGCCGCAGGCATGGCCAGACGGGTAAGCCCAAGTGTCAACTGAATGACCAACACCAATATGTTCAACATGTGAGATTAAGAGTAGATAAATATATGTGCAATGATACTTGTACTTAAGTAGCTATATAAGATCTGTCTGAAAAATAAATACAAAAAATGCTACCTCCTTGGAAATAGGTACATTTATTGAGAGTCAATTTTTCTACCTTTGGATAAGTTCCCTATTAATTTATCTCATAATTTATCCGACGGGAAACTTGTTTCTGTCTTTTAATACAAATACGATGGTCATTTCATAAATATTGCATACAATTGTTAGTTTATTCATTTATTTTTATTACACTATCTCTATACAATCCTTCAATATAATCTTCCTGGTTGTCAATGATCGAGTAACAACGTCTAGGAAGCTTTACTATTTCATCCAAGTCACCATCTCTGTTCATCTGTCGAATGGCTTGGGTAACGGCAGCATGAAGCTCGTCCAGAGACGGAAAACGATGTCCACGCATAGCTGCTTCAGCTTTGGAAATAGGTCAAGTCTGGTGGACCTATGTCCGGACTATAGGGAGCATGCGGTAACACTTGCCAACTGTATTCACGCAGTTTTTCAGTTACTACATTCCTAATGTGAGGGGCGAGCATTGTCATGCAGAATGAGTGGCCGCGCCTCAAACAACTGAGGTCGGGTTTTGTGCAATTTTTTGCGGAATTTTTGCAAGAAAACCGTATAATTTGATGTTATGATGTTGCCTTTGTAACCATAAGCAGAGATCATCATTCGTTTGACTTTTGATTGAGCTCTACGAATTTAATTTTTTTGGCGTGGGGAATTTGGACCACTTCACTTGTTGGACTATGATTTCAACTCCGGCTCAAAATCTCTAACCCATGTTTTATCAATAGCGACTATTCAATACAAGAATGCTTGACCTTCAACGCCGAATCTTAATTTCAATAAGATTGCAATGTCCAAGCGTTCCTGCTTCTGCTCGGCATTCAAACGATCTTCTTTAAGAGCATCTGTTACAAGTTTCATATGTTGATATTTTCGGCCTTCCTGGTCTTGGATCATCATTTATACTCACACAAGCAACACGAAAACAATTAGCCTAACGAGACACTGTACTACGGTTCACTGTTGTCACCGCAAACTTCACTTAAAGCACTGTGGATTTCTGTTGAGTTTCTGCCACGTAAAGTTTCGATCTTAATGTACGACCACTGATCTTCAACAGTCACAATACCCAATACACGTGCAGGCTCCATTTCTAGCTGACGTTTGTAAAAACCGATTATGCTATAGTTGAAAACAAAACAAATGCTTCTTCCCCAAGCCTTCTACTACAACTGACGTACATGTCACTGTTGTTGCATTATCCAATTCGCAGTGTTACCAACCTGCGCGTTATTTATGAAATGACCCTCGTATATCTCGATGTACGCTATTTCGGTATAACGATGAATTTTTTCGGTGCACTGAATCTGGAAAGTATTTGATATGTGTCATCAAGATGTTTATTTCAATAAAATGATTTACGAGTACGATGATAGTTCTTAAAAGTTCTCGGCCTGATACAGAGATGGTACCAAAAAAAATAAATAAATAAATAAATAAATATTTCATCACGGCATATTACCCATTGCTGGGTGTGCCAATCTGCTTCGTACACAGATATCGGTAATGATGGAATATTTGTACCGTGTGGGCGCTTACCAGGCGTCACCTCACGAGCACTCATTGCTGGCGTGGAGAGTGCGCCACAGGGGTCAATTTTGTGCCATTAAAATGCGATGTAATTTTTTGACGTCGGTCGGGATCGAACCCGGTACCAAGAGTATCAAATATAGTAGATTGATTATTATAGTTGAGAAAGCAAACAAGTTTTGCAAATTTCTCAAAATATGAATAAAATCGAATTTCGCGTAGTAATGTTTAAATGGTTTAACAACACAAAAAAAGATATATTCTACTTTCGTTTTCAATAATGATTTATATGTTTTCTCTGTTAGGCCGAAAACTTTTCGAACTACCCTCCTACTGCCAGAAAAGTATAAATTTGCCCGAAAAGTTTCTTTTTCGGACGTAACCACTTCGTCGTTTAAAAATTAAAGTTACAAAGGTACAAGTGGCCTGGGGAATTTTATTTCGGCAAGTTGGCACTACTGTCATGTAGAAGGACTTCTCCCCTTTCAAACGAGTGGTCCGGGAGCTCTCTAGATCCAGTAGTTTGGCAATAGTGACCGTTTGCAATGGAGCATCCTCTTCACTCTCTCGCCAGGTGCGAGATCCGCTCGGTAATATGTTTTCTGCATAGGTCTACTGTGAATACGGATCACTACTGTAAAACCTTAAAGAATTTTTGAAAGGCGATCCAGAACCGGAAGGGAATGCTGGCTCGCAGCGTGTATCTCCTACACCAGTGATTCTCAAATTAGCCAATATCGCTCCCTATTGGGCGCTGGATAGATCCAAGGGGGCGATAGTGGCCTCGGGGTTAATAGGGAGGGCATTAAAGGTCAATAAGTGGGCGATGAAAACTAAAATGAGCAATAAAAAAACGCTCAAAAATGTAAACGTCTAAAATATTTTTCAATATTTTTCCTCTTGAATGTACAAATATACAGCAATGCATCATCGATTTTAGGAATTGAAACATAACACTTTATTTCTCTATACTCGATGGATCGACATAAAACGACAAAACTCTCATGATTTAGGAATACAAAGACTTAAAATTACAACCACCATACTTCAAAATAGAACCACTATCTTTGGTTTCATGAGTGTTGCACTCAGTTAGATTTCCTTATTATGAATATATTTTATTTGATTTTCATCACAGGAAATAATAATGGATTTTCATTGAACATGAAATCAAAAATTCTTTTGGAAATGTAACATCTCCGTCGGATAATACTGATTTATCACTATTTATCAAAATTTAAAGAAAAAAAACCATAATCTGATTTTCTTTAAACCGACAAATTTATAAATTTTAACTCTTAAGGTATTTACGAAGTGTCATGGGTATATACTGTTGCCAAACTGCCACAAATAGAGGGAAAACAAAAAAATCCAAACCTCATATTTTGTACAAAAATTGCAGGCCAAAATAATTCTTTGCAGTTTCCTAGTACAGGTGCGTGTCATCGTTTTATGCCGATCCTTTGAGATTATATAGATTAGAGTCAATTTTCTGAGCAGGCATTGAAAAAATATATATTCAGAAAGGGGGCGGTGAGCCCAATAAGTTTGAGAATCACTGTGATACACAATAAAGTCTGCCTTCAGACTATACTGGATGATTTTGGATAGGCTGTTGTGGAAGGAGCAGGCGGCAACATTCTCGACACTGGCATCAAAAATCTCGTACCCCGCCTACAGATGGTGAACAAAATTAACGGAAACTACGTAGAATAATAGTTAGAATATACAGCTATATTCCCCTGTAAGATTTTTGAAAATAATTTCTTTTTTCGATGGTCGGTAGACTGTATATCTATTATTTTTGGACGACCCTCGCACGTATTAATATTTTTTCTATATTTGATTGAAGTTACATAACCCTTTAAAAACGTAGAAAATATGAAAAATTGTAGTGAATCATACCTTCCAAAATATCTATGTGGAAGTAAGTCGTTGTTGTTATTTTTGAGACAGATCTTTTATATTAAATACCTATTAACTATATAGTGTATATTCTACTTAAAACAACAAAAAAATCATAAATACGACTTTTATAAAAAAAAAATTAAGTTATACTTTAGTGCTTTACTAAAATTGTATAAATATAGTGAATTTCTAAAAACTATTTAACAATGTTACATGATATACTTTTTTGCAAAAATGTTAATGATGATGATATGAACCCATGATCATTTTGTGAAAACGACAATAATGTAATTGTAAAGCATTTATCATTGTGAGATGTGATCAGGTCTTGTATGTTTGGAGCAACCTATCTAAACATTGCACAAGACATTGAATGTGCATGGACTGATAGTCCATCTCTGCTTGGCGAGAGAGCAACAGAGCGTTGACTGTGAGACAGAGTGCCGTGGGCCAACTCCAGCCGAAGCCCAGACCACACCATCGATCGGCAGCGACAGTCTGTTTGCACACCTACTTTCGCAATACGAAATAAAGGAAATAATAAATATTTGACTTTTAACTAGTGTTGTTTTAATTCGAATGGTTAAAGTTTAATGGATTGGAAAATAACGGACGTATTGATGGAATTTTTGCGAGTACTTTGTAATTACGGAATCAGGCACTTACTGATGTCATAAAAATTCCTAGAATTTAAATAATGTAATGTGTACAGGGTGGATCAAATTCGAGTTCCTTATATGAAAAACTTTCTTATTATGCACGCTGTAGTAAAGTGATATGTCTGAATGGGCCTATCTTTTTGAGACAATTTTAATAGGCACTACAGGAATTTTCGATTGCCTTTTGTTTTTGAGCTACAGGCTAAAATTTGATTTTCATTATTATACAACAAGACGATTGAAAATTCTCGATTATACGAAACGTGTTGCCTGGAAACATCACGAGACCAAAGGTCGAGTGGTATTTCCAATAGGCAACTCGTTGAGTATTTCGAGAATTTTCTATTGTCGAGTTGTATACAAGTAGACTATATCATGAATAAAAAATAAATTAAAAAGTAAATAATAAATGTAACGTAGACCTGTGGTTTATTTTATTTTGACAGAATTGTCAAACTGTATGCTACATAACCTATCTTTTTGAATATAGTTGTAGTAGTATGTAATATTACATTGAATTGCTCGTATTTTAAAATAAATGCTTATATTTCAAATAAACTAGCAACAGTGCAGTTTCTAGATTTGTGATCCAAATAATTATTTGTTTACTTGTCTAATTTTTACTTCAATAATGCCTTGCTGTCAAATAATAGATGCGTTTAATTATTTGTTTCGGTGCACTTGGAGCTGTCAGTGTGATTTTAAATGTCTACTTTAAAGCATACATCGCACGATTTTCCTCCTCAAAGTCTAACTACAGATTCATTTATACACTCGATACTGTGTTCGAAGGAAAAAGATCATGTCCGTAAATATAACTAAAAATGGCATTGCCAATTCTGAGTACATAGAACAAAATAATCAAACGCAGCTATAAGTGAATATACGAAGGTAGGTATATTCGAATATACAAAGGTTCGTATATTCGTTCACCATGGTTACTTAATAATAACCGCTGAAATACGTGGTAACTAAGGAAAATTACGCATTCTTATTGGTTTATAACTTAATGAATGATATAGTCACTTATATTGAAAATACCTCGTATCTCGCTTATACGATAATGAAAAAATGTTAAAATCATTTTTATACGGTGTTTTACGTAGAATATCATGTAATTATATTTTTTCAAAACTTAATAATTCTCGAGATGCAACACAAACATAATATTTTTTAAATGGGAACATATGTTGAAAATTATCTCATAATTTTTCTTATTTTATAAGCTTTTCAACGATGTTTAAGAAGTCTACATTCTTTTGTTTCAAACATGAATAAAAGATGAATTGTTAATTTATTGGGGCGAAAAAATTTGAAAATATTTTGAAACAAATGAAAAAAATCAGTTATAGATCATCAACTGTAAATTTCTAATGTTATTTTTTTATACCTACACATTTTCTTAATTTATATACTTCAAAAAATATATGAAACCACATTTTTCGAATTGTGTCAAAGCCAACTATAATGCCGGTAAAAAATAAATGAACTAATCCAAAAATAATTGACTAAAAATCATTTGAGAACTTAATTAATAGGCAGAATGAATATAAATAAATGATGATTTATAATTGATTTTTTTTACCGCAATAAATTAATAATTCATCTATTATTAATGTTTAAAACAAAAGAATGTAGACTTGTCATACATCTTTATGATCTGTTCTCATTATAAGTTATTTTATCATTAAAACATTTGTTTCCATTATTTTTACCTCTCGCTAAGAGAGGTATTGGATTCATGCTAAAAATCTCATATCCAGATTTCAATTATTTGTGCAGTCATGTGACTTTGTTGGCCTTAGCAAGCAGATATGGGGATCCGTGTCAGAATGACGGCTAGTAGTTATTTACATAGATGTCACAATTATCATAATGTCATAATTTTTCATTCAAAATATTCCGATGTTTATTTGTCATCCATAGTATAGAATATACTTCTCGAGGAAAATAATCCACACGGATTTGAAAAAATTATAATGTTTTGAATGAAAACTTATGATACTTTACAGCTATGTACATTACTAGCTGTCATTGTGACACGGGCCTCCATATCTGCTTGCCAAGGCCAACAAAGTCACATAACTGGCCGCAACAGATTTATTTATCGAATTTTAAAGGTGAGTGGTTACACGAATTTTTTTTTCTGTTATTTTATTATTTTATAATTAATGACATATTATTGTCATTTTGTATTAAAGCTTAACATGGAGCACTGTGGTACGAAACGTCCATGATCAATTTAATAAAATATCTTCATACTGGATCAGTAAAGCCTTTTCTTCATCAAAACCTTGGATCTTTGAAAAGCTTATAAAGTAAGAAAAAAGATGAAACTTTTTTTCAATATTTGTTTCCAATTATAAAATATTATGTTTGTCATATCTCGAGAATTATTAAGTTTAAAAAAATATAATTATACCACGATATTCTACGTTCAAAATCATATAAAAATTATCTACACATTTTTTCATTATCTATCATAATATGAGGTATGGGTATTTTCAAAATAAATGAAAATCAAGTTTTAGCCTGTGTCTCGATAAGTTGGCCCATAAAGACTTATAACAATTTTCTGTAGCGTGCATAATAATAAAGTGTTTTTAGAAAAGGAACTCGAACATGATTTAGGAATTACTTAGCTAGGTATATTTTGATTTTGATCATAAGATATTTGAAATTTCTGTTAGTAACAACAAAAACAATAAAAGACTATAGCAGAACAAAATTGTAAAGCAAATTGGAAGTAACTGGATTCAAAATGCGTAGGACAAAAGATGGCAAAAGAAAAAGAAAATTTAATGTAATATTATTAGAATATTTGATTATCCACCTCCGCCCCCATGGTGTGGCGTGGGCTTTTGCATATTGGACTTGCTGAAAGGAAGAGAGCAACATTGTTGTTGTGTGGTGCGTTGAGAAGGCGGTCGGAGTTACCTAGATGCCCATAGAGGGCGTAGTCGCGGCTGCTGGAAAGCCCTGTTTCCCGCAGAATGTGCTGCCACCCAGTTGGGGGGTCGCAGCGCCCTAGCAACACCACCCATCAGCCATCAAACGCTAACTCTAGGAAGCTTACTATTACTATTCCAACCAGGACTACCAACCACTTGCCGCCATCACTGACGGGGAAATTATTATCGGTAGTTTTTTTTACGTGCAGAACCGTGAACGATTTCATTATTAAATACGGCAGAAAGATTTTAGCGAAATATTGGTGGATTTCACTGGGATTTGAAGCTATATATATGTATATAGGACTTTTCTATGTCCTGTAGGATGATCTACTAACTGAACTATAAAATTCCCTTGAAGTCAATAAATTTTTCATTTGTCTTAGGCGAGTATATTCTCCTATTGCAATTTGATGATTGTAATGGTACTTACTTAGGTACACTGAGAAAAATAACCTATTAATAGTAAATAAGTAATTTATTAACGTCCAATTTATTAAGGCGGAAGCAAGTATTTTTATATTAAATAAAAATTTACTTTTTAGTAAGAAGCATGTATTTATTATTCATTTCACTGAAAAATAATATATTAACGTTGGATTTTTTAACATTAAGACCAGATCCTACCACGTTTAGTTAACGTAACTGTTTATTAACCAGTAGTTAAGAATTAAACTAAAGGTTAGAAGCGATGCGGACAACAGTTTTAACTTGCAGTTAGTTCTAACCAAAGGTGGTAAAAACAATTTTTATCACTAACTGTCACTATAACTGGAAGTGGTAGAAGAAATGATACTAGTAAAATAATATCTCTTGCTATTATATTTATTAATAGTTAATATTTTTTTTTTATTTACTAGATCCCATATTATGTTATTAAGTATATTATGCAACTCGTTAATTTCATGAACATAAATAAATATTAAGTGGTGAATATTTATATTGAGTAGTTTATATTTTACTGTTCATTCCTGGTGATAGCATTCTATAACTAAGGTGGTTTTCATCAACGACATTTAAACAATTTATTCTTTTGTTAAATTTAACAAACTGCTAAACTGTATATTTCATTTTCACCAACCACAGTTAAGTGTATGAATCCAGTAAATCATTTGTTAAAGTAACCGATGAAATATCTGGAGTTAAATATTTATCGGTACGTTATCTTCACTTTACATTGACAATGCGACAAAATAATGATCATAAGCCAAATATTAATCAAAATATAAGTGAAAAATATAAAAATTTCGGATATTAACAGAAATGTAGCTGAAAATACAGCTATAAGAAATGTTGTTATTTTAGCAATTTGTTAAATTAAAAGATAATATATTTTTAAAAAGTTTTGTGTATAATAATATACTCGTATAGTATAATTAATTTATTTTGTATAAAAAGTTCACTTCAATTTTTCTTCGGTTCTAAATCAGTTTTCTTTTCGTAAATGAAAAATTGATCAAGGATAAAATACAAAAATGATAAGTAGATCCATCTATCAATACGTAACACATTCAAAATCGAATGTTAAAATTAGACATTCGTCTGATAAACTGGTGCTAAAATTATTTGGTGAAATTTCAGTTAATTATTTTACCATTTTAATTTATTGCTTTGTTAGGTAACCATATATTTAACTGTTGTTGGTGAAAACCACCCTTAAAGGAAAAAGGGAGTGAATGTTTCAGATTTAAAATTTGTTAAGGTTTCGCATGCCTAATACGTGTATTTGAAAATTGAAGATAAGTTTCCAAATTTATACATGTTTAGAGGCAAGTAGGTAGTTGTCTTTTTTGTGCTGTTTTGCAACTGAATGTTTGGTTATTAATTGCAGTTGTATGCATTTAAGTTGAATAAATTATAGAACATTAACATATTTATTTATTTTTATATGTTCGTGTAACATATGCATAATATGGACAATTAATTACACTGTTTTAAAATCACAAGTGTTAGCATGTAAATATGTATTCCTTTCCCCTATAGTAATTTCAACGGCCACTTTCTAAATGTTTATAATTTTTTGTTTGTCAAATAAATTAAAAATATCGCAACAAAATGCAAAGACGGAGAGGCGCAAATAAACCAACTGAACCCTAATACAGGAATATAATGTCATCCTAAGGATTATACAATTATTTTATAATTTACCTTATTTGTATATGAATTTTCAACAAACTTTATTCTGTACATTATACCATACGATATAAATAATTCATAATGAATTTATATATTATCATATTAAGTATATTATTCACCTAAACCTAACCTCAACCTGAAAAACAACTTAATTAAAAATAACTTTAAGTGTAGCATTACTTTTTTAATTATAAAAATAAGTTTTTTCTAATGAAAATATTGTTTCTTCACCATTAATAAATATTAAGTATAAAACAGATTATCAAATATGAAATATAATGAACATGTAACATTAATAGTATATTATTCAATTACATGCGAATAGAATAATATACTTTATCCACAACTGTCAAACAATAACATACTGTACTATTATAAAATCAGAAATAAGCTAAGAAATTTTAGAAAATTGTTTGTTTATAAACATAAACATAGCGTTGATTACTGGGTTTTTCTTTTAACAAAATTATGAAGTGATTTGACATTTAACAGAATATTTTAAACCGACTATTCAGCTACATTTTAAGTTTAAGAAGAAAACAGAACTATAAAAAATGAGAAAACTAGTATAATTTTGGCTTTTTATGAGGAAAAAATTACTTATTGAAAGTAAATTGTTTGTACTTTTTTGTAAGGTAAGATTTGAATTTGACATAACGATTGAATGATATTTTTCCATCGAACTGTCAATATTATTCAATTAGCAATAGTAACAAATGTCATTAATTGATAAAAACTGTTGAATTATGGGTATATTATTTGACAGTCGTGGATAAATATATTTATTAATAGCTAACAAACCTTATTTGCTAATTTGGAAGCAATTATTGAATACTATATATATCAGCCGGCATAACGGCAACTAAATCTTTTCCTCAGTGTATAATTTGTATAGTTCTTAGAAAAAAATTTAAGTACAATATCCCCTTCTGACTCAATTTATACTAGAACTATGAATATCTGTACACTCAAATATACTAAAGTGAAAACATAATCTAATAGCAGAAATAAATTACAAAATACAACTCCGTATTTCTCTCTCGTGACAGGAACAAGTGGTGGTTGTCTCTTTGTTTGGTTGGAACAGAAAGCATATTTTCTTTCTAAACACTGACGCTCTAGCTTCTACCGTGAAGAGAATAAAACTGCTCACGTCATCAACACGACGTAGAAAGCTTTGATAATTGTTATTATCAGCTTTATTACGTGCAGCGCCGGTAAAGTGTTTGCAAAGCAACTCAATGTATCGCCAATTATAATTTTACGTTGCAAATTTATCGAAAAGCTACATTTTATGTAAAACGCTTTTCACAAAACTTTAAAATACTCACATAAATTTTAGCAGTACAAGAATACGCCTTTTTCATGTACAAAATTTAACTGCATTGTATTTAATTGTCTTTTTAATGCCGAATGTTAATTTAATACGAAACACAAAATTTGCATGTATTCGTATGCAAATTAAACAGTAACATTCATCAGATGGTTTACAGATTGGAAAATTGTCTATAACGGATCGGAAAATAACTTTCGGATCTCTACATGAATGTTTCTATGGCTCTAAAATTTTTTTTTTCAGGGCCGCAAAGAATGTACCCAACATGACCTGAAAGTGTCTTTACTGGACTCACAAGCTTCCAAGGCTTTCCCTAGAATAAGCTTGCTCACTCAGTAAAGCATCACTTTCAGGTCTTGTTGCGTAAATTACTATTATTTTTGTTCTAGGTATTAAACCGTAGAAATAGGCATTTCAGATCATAGATAATTTAAATTAATGAAGATAGATGTGAAAAATTCATGGACCTCACTGAAATTTGAAACCAGGACTCTTTTATATCTAGTAGGATGTTCTAACCAACTGAGCTACAAGATCTCTTGGAAGTCAGTGAATCTTTCACAAGTCTTTTTACAATTCGTGGACGAGTATACTCTCCTAGCGGACTATGTAAGAAAAAATGCATTTACTTAAAGCTTTATAATACTTAATAACTTACTCTTTTATAATCAACAATATTATGAACCTAAATTAAATAAAGAGGGCCGTGTTCTTCCACAAGGTGCAACAAACGACAAACACCTAGCATTAGGTTTCGGACTACATTTACATCGATTTTTCGAACATTCCTGATTCCTGCATATGCTGCATTTAAATTCGTCCCCAATTTAAACCTCCATCTGAAACTTTTAAAGATAAAAGAGCCCAAAAATATTCTATGGGACGAGCCTGTTTGGAGAAGGTTAGGAGGATTGTCGTTTCGCGGGACAAATGGTGCATTTTAGTCTGTTAACCAATTTTAAGTTTGTTTTGCATATTGACTGAACACAAGGTTTGTCCAGAAGATAAAATCATCCCCAGCTTGTTCTTTATTAACCAATTTTGTTAGACTATTTATCTATGTATCTTTGACTATGTAGGGCTTCACCTTACTCGGCCCACACAAAGCCTGGACACACCCGTTATGGAAATAGCGCACCATACCAACACCTTATCTGCGAATTTGGCTTTTTGCTTATATCTGATATTATTAGGGACCTCTATAATATTGACAGTATAAAAACCATCATTTCCCTTAATTTCAAAGTTGCTCAATGCAAATCCGAGAAATCGATGTACAGTAAAATTTTTGAAAGATGTCCGATCAAGGTTATCTGTATCATGAACGAATTAATAAAGTGGCATACATTTATCTCTTTCCTTTATAAAGGCTATAAGCATGTGCGATAAGGATAGATATAACACGCTTGTCTTTCAAAAATTCATATTATTTCGACTAAGCTAGGACATTCCACTTTAAAACGATACTCGTTGTTGATAATACGTAAGTTTATTTATTAATTCAGATGCATTACCTTAATTCATAGCCGTACGAATAACGTTATTTTGTATCAGAGTCACTGACACTGACATTGTGTCAGTATTTTATTTTTCACATATTTGGTTTTACGTTTGCTAATAAACTTACCAGTTGACTTATTTTTGAATTTTGAATGCTTTTATTGTAACATATATTTTTATAATAGTAAAATAACAGTAGTATCTTATGTACCCTCATAAAAACTAAGCAAACGACACTACTGAATTTGTCATAATGCGCGGAGCAAAAATCTGAATTCATACAATTCGTAGACGACCTTGATCGGACATCTTTCAAAAATTTTACTGTACCTAAATATTATCCAAAACTTAATGCTAGGTTTCCGCAGAAAGTTGCGCCTTGTGGAAGAACACGACCCTCTTTAAGTAAATGCTTTTTCAGAAAAATTGTTGAAATTTGTGTTACAATTTATGGGATATACTTTATGTAGCGCAATACCAGGCTGAGTATTCATCTACTCCGTTAGGAGAGTGTACTCGTCTGAGATACGAATTCCTACCGAGGCAGTGAATTTTTCACATGTCAGGCAATAAAGTATCTTGCAAGAAATGCAATAGTCCTGGGTTCAAATATTAGTGGAGCCCATTAAACTTTTACAAATCCTCCTCCGTAAATAATTTTACAAATCCTCCTCCGTATTAAATGTTGAAATTAATGTTTGAAATTCTGAAAATTTGTGTGTGTGTATGACTTTTTCCTACTAAATCTGTAAACCACCAAATTTTCCTCGATCAATTTCACCATCAAATTGCTTTGTCTCCTGCGGCCCGTATCACAACATGTTTGCTGGTCGACTTGAGAGGTGTGTGGGGTATGTGATCCGTACGTACCGAAGGGCAGTTCGAAGCGACAGTCCACCAGCAAGGAGTGGCCCGTGGGGTTCTTCGTGCCTACCACCTCGCCATCTCGCATCACTAGCTCCGCTTCTAAGGACACCCATTGTCCGCTGCCGTCCTATAAGAAAAAAGCAAGAAATGGTAAGTTGAGGATGGTGGCTTTGTGGATTGCTAGGGGCATTCAGCATACAACTACACAGAACTGGAATGGTCAAGAGAAATAACATTCTATATTTGATATTGCTTAATCTTGTTCTACATTGCCAGCTAATTCCTACGTAGATTCGACAGTACTTTATAGAGCCTTGAAGAGGATAATTGTAGTGATCAAAACTTTGACATAAAAATTAATTGTTTTAAATTTTAAAACTATTACAATCTTATTATCAAAAGTATCCTCCAAGAAAATAACAATATTCTTTTTCTATTCAATATTTCGTATCCTATCTAGAAATATGTTCAACTCTAGAATGTTAGTTCTCTTATAACATTAACTTCTACAATTATTTAAAACTATTGGTGGACCTATTTTGGGAATTAGGCGAGTTTTCATATAATATGAAGTGCTAGGAATATAATGTTTTGCATTTGAATAATATTTTCAACATAGCGAATGTAATGCATTAGGTGCCTACATACGTACAGGTATTCAATGTAAGTGGGGCACTTTTGTTATCTGCAAAACTATAAGAGATACGAAGTTGGTTAAATTAGCAAACAATTTCTAAAAAAAAATATACAATCTTTTAGTTTATATTCTGTGTTTTTATTTAATACCCAATGTTTCGGCAACATAGACTACTGCCTTCTTCAGGGAAAATACATAAATAAATAATACAAACAATAACAACAAGTAACCAAGGTCTGAAACGGAAAAGACCTACTAGCAATGCCAATGAAAGGAACATATTGTTTGCTTCGCTTCCTTATGTCAAAAATGTCACAAATAAAATTGGTAGAATTCTTCGTAAGAACATGAAGATTTCGTTTTCTCCATGTGTTAAACTACTACATATGTTGAGACAAGTAAAATACGTCATCCATCTTCAGTCATCAGGAATTTACTAGATTCCATGTGCCTGCGGGAAAATTTACATTGGCCAGACTGGTAGGACTATTTCAACAAGATTGATTGAACACCAGAGATCGCCCATATTGAGCCTGGAAAATATTCAGTTGCAGAGCATGCCTTAGAAGAATTCCATTGAAACAAATTCGAAGAAACAAAAATTATTGCAAAACCTATACACCTCAACAACAGGTTAAGTAGAGAAACCATTGAGATTTTCAAAACCAAGAATAATAATCTATATCATTGTGACGGTTTAGAACTTAGTAAAGCATGGCTTCCTATAATAAATATGTTGTAATATGTTACCTTGGTTACTTGTTGCTATTATTTTTGTTATTATTTATTTGTGTATTTTACCCTGAAATATCCAGCAGTCTATTCTTCCGAAACGTTACGCATTAAATAAAAATACAGACCGTGGACTATAATTTTAATTGTATTGAGTTCTGAAAGATTTTTCAGTAATTTAAACAATTTCTATATCATAAGACTATTAAAATAATTGAAACAAAATACAGGATACAATTTTCTTATTTCAAATTAGAACCTACCTTTTCTATTCTTCTTAATAACAAAAATATTGAGAAAGAATGTAAATAAAAAATTATTATATTTCTGCTTAAGTTGATGGATATAAGAGTGCTATGACAATGTAAACTTCATTCATATCAACTTTTTCTTCGTGAGTAAAATTCATTTATTCACAATCATTATACCTAACCTTTTAGAGGTTGGGAAATAGGTCATTCCTAACTGCAATGACAATCTCTTGGGTGGAAAATAACAGATTTCACTTCCACCCCACGGGATGGAAATGCTTATGTAGGAGTTACTTAGCAACATTGTCGTAGTTCCATATAATAAAGTAGGCTAAACAAATTTTAATAGAACTGTAAAAAAAATTAAACTAAAATATAATAATTTTTTATTTGTATTTTTCTCAATAATTTACTTATGTAAAACTATTGAATACGAACAAATGCAACGCAATTTTTTGACAGCAATGGTTTAAATATGATTCGAATTTGTTCATTTTGATGATCTGCTAACTGAACAAGGCGTTAATGAACGTTTCTGCAACCGGGAATAAGTGTATTATATCGTTGTATTGAGAAATAAAAATACTGAATCGAATAGGCGAATAAAAAAGGTAGGTTTCAATTTAAAATAAGACAGTTGTATCCTGTATTTTGAGAACAACTTAAAAAAAACAATTAATTCACTCATTTTAATAGTCTTATAATATAGAAACTGTTTGGTAATTTAACCAACTTCATATCTCTTATAGTTCTCGAGATAACAGTAGTGCCCCACTTAAATTGAACATACTTATACTAGAATGATATATCTATATAATGATGTCCTACTAATATTACTAGTCCCCGGTCCCTATTTGAAAGTAAAGATGCATAAATATCATTAGATTTGTTAATTATTTTATTTTCAATTTTCATAATATTCATTGATAAGTATTGACAATAAAAAAAATATTTGTGCATCTTCGAAATGTTGATGAACAAGTATTCAGTTTCTATGATCAAACTGAATACAAAACTAGCAGGTTGCATACAAGCTTATATAGCATTAGCGCTCCTGAAATAGAAATGCTTGTCAAATCATTCCCAACTAGCTGCCAATATGCCACTGGAACAATGCAGAGACATTCTCTTCCATTCATCCGAAGACCTAAATACTCGAGCGCTGATCGATTCGAACTAGTCACTATATACAAGGACCTTCTATATCATCTATAATAGAATTTAGAGGATCTTTTTCTTCATATTTCTACATCATATAAGAATATATTCACAAATTTTGCAAAAAAAATTAATTCTTCTACCGGCTTGGGAAAATTAATAAAGTTTCATTCCCAACGAGCTGGAATAAGGGCTTCAGACCTCAAGATGAGTAATTATATTTTATTCACAATCATTATAGTAATATGCCAATTCCTAACCTTTAAGAATTTAGAAAATACGCCATTCTTAACTGTAATGGCAATCTGTTGGGTGGGAAATGACAGAAAACGCTACCACCCACAGGTTGTAAATGTTTATATAGGGTTGCATAGCAACATTGGTATAGATCCCTATAATAAAGTAGGTTAAACAAATTTTAATAGAGCTGTCAAAAAAAAATAAAGGATATATCCACAATTTGTTTTGAAAATTATTGATTTAAAAAGAGAATGATTGTAAATAAAATAGTATACATAACTCGGTGGGAGTTTTACCTCACTGAGAGGAGAAGCCCTCGGCTGCAATGAAACATTTCCCACCTCGAATGTAATATACTATTATTTACATCATTATAGTAATATGTCGATTCCTAACCTTTTAGAGGTTGGCAAATACGTCATTCCTAACTGCAATGACAATCTCTTGGGTGGGAAATAACAGATTTTACTTCCACTAAATGGGTTGGAAATGTTTATGTAGGGGTTACCTAGCAACATTGTCATAGTTGGGCTAAACAAATTTGAATAGAGCTGTCAAAACAATATTAATAAAGTTAAAGGTTATAACTCAATGATTTATTATGAAAATTATTGATTTAAAAAGGGTGATTGTGAATAAAATAGTGTACATACCTCGGAAGGAGTTTCATTACAGACTCGCGCTGTATCTCACCTCGAGGCTTCACCTCTCGTAATATACATAAGCCCTCGGCTATAATGAAACATATTCCACCTCGAATCTAATATACTATTTCTTGTCCAAAAATCGGATACTATTTGAAAAAGCCCTCGCTTATAATTATTTTTCTATGTCGGAAACTAATCGAGGTTAATGAAAGCTGCATTCTAAATGAATCTCATTTTTCTTGTCCAGTTAAAAAGTACGTATTTACAAATTTAATACTCGTAATATAGTTGAAAGAGAATGCCTCTCGCATTTGCTGCTAACTGTAAGGTGAAAGTGTTGCTTACACAAGATTCATCCCCAGTGTAGTGCGAGATGGTGTCCGGGCCTCCACTATTAGGAGCGCCCTACACAGTAAACCAGTGTTACTTGCTGCGTCGTTCAGAACATACCTAGCTACCAGTAAATGTGTTTGTGTGCTTACTGCATCGAAACTTCATTTGTGAACAGTGAAAAGATGTGTATTGTGTTTTCATCAATATCATGATTGGGCGATATGTGTTATTACTGCATATATTTATGAATTAATAATGGCATATGAATGGTACATGTAAATTTAACATCCAATAGTATGATTTTCTTCGATACATTTGATATTACAGTATATAATTAATGATATGAAATAATGATGAATACGAATTCTGTATGATACTTATTGATAACAATACAAAATAGTTGAAGGTGAATTTGGAGATCGAGACGAAGTCGAGATTTCCAATACATTCTATACCGGTAGAAGAGCACTTACTGACGCAATGTTTATTACCTACATTTTTTGCACGATTGACTCAATAACAAAATTAAATTATCAAGAGGTAAAAAGGTTTGAAAATTATTTTCACATTAAAAAAAAATTGTAGTCGTTTTTAAAGTAAGCTGTGATCCAGGGGCGCATGGCCGCACGCTCCCCTTCCAGAAAACAGTCAAAATAACTTCTTATTTGGTATAATAAATTAACAATACAATTTAATCATATAGTAAAACAAAGCGTTTCTACTGCTTCGTAAGTAGTTAATAGTTAAATACAGAGTACCCATTTTATCTGTTCCAGATTTTAATAATAGGCAAAATAGAATACATTTCAAGCCATTTGGTAAATATTAGTACTTTAAATAGAATAATCGCAGTAGGTATAAGAGCAAAACATTTTTTTTTAAAACCAAGTCCCTTATGAACTGTAACATGGATTGCTCATTCATAATTTTTCAGGCGGGAACAGTTAAAATGGACATCTGTATAAAACATTTAAACTAAACGCGAGATGGGGTTTCAGTGCGCTGAAGCCTCAGCCGCTCAGCGTACTGCGGCCAGCGTTGTTATGACAACGTAACGTATTGTTTGTGTAACTAGCATGGAGAAGCCAGATCTTTCAAGCGCTGTGTGGCCGCACTTATTTTGTGGCTTCGGATCAGTTTCACAAATAAATGAATATGGTGGTGAATATTTTTAATGTTTTTTTTAAACGAACTTTAATAGATTTTCTTCAGAGGATATATTAAATATTAAAGAATTAGGTAGGCCATTGTCTGATTTAATGTCATTTAGTGACAGTGAAGCCCAGAGCATAATATTTCCTGGCTAATTATCAATTTATATATACGAAAATGATAAAGAATAAAGAACTAAATGAACGAAAAATAATTAAAAAATCTATTTATAATTCTAATACAGTTTTCGTTCATTAATATAGCCTTCATATGATGGCATTATTAAACACATCAATTTAGTTGGTAAAGACACATGGTTAATATAATTCTGTTCGCCTAGACGTACATGATTGTTATTGTAACATATGCATATAGCATCGCTACATCTGTTTCAATATACTAATCCGTATACGTGCGCGATCTACATGAGTTCTGATTTAAGTTATCGCAATACGAGTAATATTCGTACATGTAACTTTAATAAGTAGATTTGTTTCAAACTGTAATCTGATTATGAGAGATTTAATTGAACAAAAGTTTCTGGATGAATAGTGTATAAAATGATGCACGACGTAAGTTTAGCTGTTTTTTATGGAGATTTTGATATTTGAAACTAATTTCGAGAAATGTTATCATTTCAGTTTGGTCATTTCGCCACATTTCGTTTTTAATTTGCAGCAAAAAATTGCAACTGCACTGTCGGCTGTAAGTTTTGGCGCATGTGCACGTGGGCAGCACAAATCTATCAAACCAATTAACATGGGGATTGATTTTCAAATGTCTGAAGGGATAGCAGATCAAGATAACATACTAAGGTAGTTCTAGGCGGTTGCTAACTCTTATTTTTGAAGAGGTTTTCATTAGACAGGCTTATGCCAGAGTATTTAAATACTCTGGTATACGAGGTGCTACTCAAAATTTTGGAGACTTGTTTTCTGGTGGATGACAGGGTTTTGTTTTCCACTTCTCCCGTTAGGTGTCGCCACTACACACCCTTTGGGTCCGTAGGCCAGGCGTCATCCTTTTTTTCGTAAGCGCGTAAGATATTAAATTTTGTTTCTTGTTAGGGAAATCAGCAGCGGAAACTATCCCAATACAGCTTACTGAGAGGAAGTTTTGAGCCAAGCAAGAGTATACGAGTGGTTTTCTTGTCTGAAAAGTAGTCGGATGCTAGTAAAAATAAACCTCGACCGTCCTGGTCGCGGTTCGTCTACAATTGCTTCCAGAACGGCCGAAAACATTGAAAAATCCGTGATGCGAGCATGTTTGATCGTTGTAAAACAATCAATGAATTGGAAGGACTCACTGAGTCTATGCCAACGAATATTTACTGAATATTTGAAGATGAAAAGTCTCGCAACGGAATTCGTTCCACGTTTGCTTTTCAACGACCAGAGAGCCAACCATTTAAGTGTTTGCCAGGATTTGAAAGTATCGATCCGGATCTTTTATAATCTCTCCCAAGCATTGTTGCTGATTTTCATAGCAGGAAACATAACTTCATGTTAACAAGTTGCTTTTTAATGTCCGCCATTACAAAATCGCCGACCACGTCAATCAGCGTTTACGAAAGAATCACACAGACCACTTATATGTTTCCCAAGGATAACGCTTGAGCAACAGATCCAAAAGGGTGTCTAGTAAAGACATCTAACGGGAGAAGTCAAACCTACAATCCTACCACCCATCAGGTAACAATTCCTGGAAAATTTGGATAGCACCTCATAGAATTTTTTATTTTTTATACAGAAATCCTGTCACAGTAACATACTAAGGTTATTTTATAGGGTTTCTGATGTTCATTTTTAAATAGAATTTCATTAGACCGTCGTGAATATATTGACAAAAAAATATTTCTTTTTCAGAATGAAATCGCTCAACTTGAGGCCTATCATTAGTCAGAAACGGCAACATTATAGGGAGTTGCTAACGTTCATTTTTAGAGAGATTTTCATTAGACAATCTTGAAAACACACACAAAATTAATTTATTTTACAAACAAAAATCGTTCAATTTGAGGGTTAATTCCAAAAATCCTAAGGAATATCGGGGCACGACCATTTAATACAAGAGTTGTTCTAATCTAGTGGATTGCTAACCTTCACTTTTAGACATTTTTATTAGATAATCTTGAATACAATGACAAAGAAATATTTATTTAAAAACTTGGGGTTTAATATGTAAGTGCCTTATGCTTCATTCCACGTAAGAAAATAGCATTGGTTTAGATAGGGTACCACCAATTGGACAACCAAGCAGATTATTAAACAAATTCTGGTAAATATTATTTTTTGAATTTTTTTCTTCTTGCAAATATTACAGAAGATTAAATTCTCTATCTGATAATATATTATAATTTTTATAGATTTAGAGATAAAGATATATAATATGTAAAATAATCTGCTGTAATAAATTATTATTTTATTTTGGATTAATAGTTAAATAATGAAAAATTAAAGGTATATACAGGTGAGTCACCGAAATCGCCGTCTTCGATATCTCCCTTGTCGTTAGAAATACAGCATAAGTTTATTAACAGAATTTATTCGTCTACTCAAGGAGCATAACGTAAAATTAATTTCACATATACAGGGTGTTGCATTACGGCTCGGCGAGAATTGTTTCTCTTTTTTTTTAAATGGAACACCCTATATATTTTTATATATTTTGAATTGTATTTCATTCACCTATACGAACATATGAATTTTGTTGTAGTTTTCCGTTTTTCTCTAAAAAAGACCGAATACACGCATTGCTTTATAAAGGCTTACTGAAGTTATTTTAATAGTAAAAATTAAGGATTTTTTTCTGTATAACTGTGATTATACTCTATGTTCTGACATATTCTTTTTTAAATGTAATTATACAGGGTGTTCAATAAAGCGAATCAAATGATTATATCTCGTCATTTTCAAATGGAATACCCTATATTTTATTATTCAGTTGTGTGTATTTTTATATTATCTTCATATGTTATTAAGCGTATCCTATGCCTAAAACGAATAATTTCGGAGATTTTCACCGTTTTTTTTCTAAATTTATATATTCAATTAAAAATTAAATCTAGTATACCATAGATATTGTTTTTTGAATAAGAAACAATTGCAGTAATGACAGTAGTTTCATTAGCCAGGTTATTATTAATAACAGCGGGATTAAGTAAATTAATTTATTAATATGAATCTCTCGCAAGAAGAACTTACGAATATGGTGTACGCACTTGGAGAAGTGGAAAGAAATCCTCAAAAATACTGTCAATGCCGACAATGAATTGGAAAATATGCGAAAATAGGGGCGTAGGACAAAACTTTTTCATAGAATGAATTTAAAATTTAAAAATTTAAATATAAAGAATAGTTATACGTAGAATATTTGGTGTAGAGTATAGGTATACAAGAAATGAAGAAAAGTTAATTGCATTACTTATATAACCTAAAATAGAAATGACGAGAGGTATTGTGCTGGTCATAACAGATTTTTAATATTCAGGTCTTGTAAATTTTTATATATAAAAAAAAATATTATTAGCAATGATTAGTTTCACGAATTTAAATTATTTATTTAATGCATTTAAGAAGGGTCGGCCCTCAAGCGCCATAATACTATTTTCTTACGTGGAATGAAATATAGGGGTATTTAGAAACGGCAACATACTAAGTATTGTTAACGTTCATTTAATAACAATCGTAACTTTAATTTCTATTTTTGTATCTTAATTTATTATACCTACGTATACTTCCGTATAAAATATATTTCTTCCTCTCATTTCCTGTGTTGTGAGGAAAAACAAGAACTTTATTATGAAAATAATTGAAGCCTACATCCTACATTGTGCTATCTGTTACAGTTATCGTCTCCGCCCACGTAACAAGGAATCGAACCGAGCCAGAAAGCTACAAAATCGCGTGGGTTTTACTTTAGGAGCTTTTAGTATAGCCTACTGAAACACTAGATTAACAGGAAAACATTGTTAATACAATTGTAATCCTTCTATCATTAGTGTTATAAGGATCGAGAGGAAATTTTGACATAGTAATAGGAGACGAGTAATTGGATTAATTAAATGGTGTAGAACAGGTTTTTCTTCCCTTACAGACAGAGTACGAATGTTTTTAAAGGTCAAACTAAAATGAAAAATGTGCCTGAGTCTGAAGCGTATTTCTAAAGATCAAATATTGTCGAAGACTTTGTGTTGAGGACATTATTCACTTGAACATTAATATTGTGTCACACTGTAGTTGTTATTTATAACCTCATAAACTAGTTACATAGAAGTATTTCCATTTATTTCTGAACTTATTTTACAAAAACTGTATTCAAAGTTTCTGCAGTTCTTGAAACAAAATATCTGTAAAGGTTTGAATTCTTAAAGAAAATGAAATAGATTTTTAGAAGCATATAACGATGCTACAATTCTTTAATATATCACAACTTTAAAATGTGAAATTTAAAATGATTTCATTTTATATTTCCAAGGAAAATATTCACGTTTATTTCTTTGAATATAACTTTTAAGAGACGAACACATGAAATAATAATAAGCATTATACATATTGTGTATGAGTGTTCTATTAAATATTAGTAATAAATCAAGACATTGTCAATAAAAAAAGATCTCAACCAGATTTCAAAATTCGGCTGTAATTTTTAAGGCTAACAAAATTATAATAATTCATAAGCATTTGATTCTAAATCCTATTATATACAAAAATATTGATACTTTTACCGTCACCTTTAGCCAAGGAAGGTATTGTCTTTGGTCAAAAAATTCGATGATGAGTTTTTAATGAATAAACACGTTTTCATGTTATTATAATGCGATTTTACATTTTTACGATGGCGTGTGGATGTGTGTGTGTGTGTGTGTGTGTGTGTGTGTGTGTGTGTGTGACGAAATTTTCTCCGTCGCTAACTCCAACTATACAATTCTAAAAATTGTAGTTCTTTCGTGTTCCTCTTCGTTACATCTATATGAAGATATGATTAGATTTTGGTTATAATTGGTCAGTCGGAAGTACCTTCATTTTAAGTTCTTAACAGTTTTGCTTGAAAAAACGCAATCTTTTTGTAACATTTTATATTATTGTAAATACTATAGAACATTTTCATCTCTGTACGGTTTGATTACATTTTTTATGCATATTAAATTTCATAAATCAACCTGCTATGCTAACCATGGAAACTGCTAATATATTCAGTTAATTCAAATCGACAGATGTCAGTGTCAATGAAACAAAATGAATGTGGCAAAGATGAGAATATAGAGATAGATGTTGGTAGATACAAGCGAGACGATTACATTAGTTTAAACATGTCTGAGGATAGATGAAGTATATACTGGAAGAATGAATTGCTTAGTAATAGTAGGTCGAAGAAACAGAGGAAGACCAAAGAAAAAATGGACTGTATCGCGGAAGACATGAGAGGAAAGAAACTGAAGGACGACACAAATAGAAATTGAGTGGAAAAAGAAATTCAAGAATAGCGACACCTAACCAATGGGAAAAGCTAAAGAAGGTGTCAGTGTTAAGTGCAATTTACATAGTTTGTTTATGAAATAATTTTACTGGAGATATAGAATCTTTTGCAAGAAAATTTATTAATGGAATTTATACATTATACACAGGTTGGCAGAAGGTAATGTACTGGCCATATTAGATTTTTTCTTTTTCAATTTATTCTTGTAATTAATATTCTTAAGTTAAAATCAAAATAATCTTATTAACGTACCTATTTAACAAAACTTTTAAGAAAAATTAGACTCTTTCAACAATTAGAAATAATTTATTTATTGAAATATTGGTATAAGGGATTGTTCCTATAAACTAAGGGAATAAGAAATCTAGTTTTACAACACTAATAGGGGACCATTATGTTAAATGCGGCGCAGTTTTTTAATACTGTGGTATTTTTTATTAATTAAATAATAAAAATACTGCTAATTAAATATTTATTTCAAAACGTCACATTTTACATAAACAATTTTAACAACTGAACTCCGTAAAACAACCCCCGGTATCTGTGATGTTTTTAGTTATTTAGTTTTAAATGCAAAATACACTACAAATACCTTGTTTCATTTGTCAGTGGACGATGTTAAATCTATTGTTGTTCGTTTTGGTATTCCCAGCCATTATTGGATACTTTTTACCTCTCGCTAAGAGAGGTATTGCATTCATGCTAAAAATCGCATATCCAGATTTTATTGAATAAGCACGTTTTAAGGTCCTTACAATCCGATTTTAACATTTTTACGATGATGTCTGTGTGTGTGTGTGTGTGTGTGTGTGTGTGGATGTGTGTGTGTGTGTGTGTGTGTGTGTGGGATGTTGGAAGGACGGTTACTCAAAAACTATAAGACTTAAAATTTGTTTAACAACGTATTTCCCAATCGGACATTCCCGGGAAGATCTGAAAAGGTTTTGGTAACAATTGGACAACCGGAAGTAGAAGATTCTTGAAAAAAAATCTTCTAAATATTATTTTTTGAAAATTTTTCTTGATAATATTAAAGAAAAATAAATTCTCTTTCTGATACATAAGGTTTTGGTAACAATTGGACAACCGGAAGTAGAAGATTCATGAAAAAAAATCTTCTAAATATTATTTTTTGAAAATTTTTCTTGATAATATTAAAGAAAAATAAATTCTCTTTCTGATACATTTAAATATTTTTATACATATTTTATAGATTTAGAGATAAAAGGAATATAATATATAAAATAATGTTGTAATTAATTTTACAACCGAAAGGATGCCATGAAAAATAGTTGATAATTTAAATTATTTGTAACTGACAGATAAATGTCAGTGTCAGAAATAATGAGTAATGAATTAAAAATGTACTTGGAGAATCCCTTAGTTCTTGATCTGTGACTATTATGGAGATGACAAGTCTAGGTTGAAGGACTTAAATTTGTTTCAAACATTATGGGACAATGTACACCAGTACTGTAGACTAGAGTAACTTTGAATTGCGAAAAATCTATCAAATTCTTCTCAAGTAAGTTGTAAATATTGACAAAATTACACATCGATATAAGAATAATCGGAGTGCAATCTATCCGTCACTTTATTAAAAGGAATTAGTGTTATTTAGATATAACAAGTATGAAAAAATAAAATGTAAAAGAAGATATGTAAGAATAGATGCACAATCCAGATATATACATTTTAGACCGCCCAAAATTAATGTTTTTACTAGAAGAATATGAAGAGAAAGTAAACAAAGTTGTTCGAATTGAAAATTGCTGTTACCAGCCTAATATTTATATATGGTAAACTCTACTTTGTAATTTATTGTAACATAATTTATGGTAAATATCTTTATGTTGAGACATGCTATTATTGAATAATAAAGAAGTTTATACGTCATAGATTTATATGAATATATTATTTGTATTTATAAAAATATTCTTTGCTTTATGCATACAGCCAGGTAAAATATACGGCGAGAGGTTATGTGCTGGCCACATCAGATTTTTTGTTAAGAAATGCCCAAAAGGCTTCAAACAGTCACGCCTGAGAAACATTGGAGGATTATACTCTCTCTCTCTCTCCATCAAATGTTGGCTCCTTAATGCTCTGCAGCATTTGGAGATTCTCTCAAGATGGGCCGCTGTCTATTTGGTTACATTATTTCTTTTTCGAAATTTTAAATCATCTCTGACCAAAGTTCAATTAACAATCATCTTTATTATTCTAAATCGTTGATTTAGTTCATGCGATGACGTTTTAACTTTGTTTTGGGTCAAAAGTTTAGGTCGCCCACTTTTTGGTACATTAATACATATTACACTTTCTTCACATTTCCGTATAGTACTTATATTAAACAACTATTATATATTTATTATGTCCAGGGACAACTATATTAGATGTTATTTTTTCTACAGTCTACATAGAAAGTAGCTATTTGCGCTCTCTTTTGTCAACGCAAAATGTCACTTTGCCGCTCTAGCGCGACAAAGTAGAAAAAACGCTCGCTATCTAAATTTTTTAACTATATAATGTTGAGAAATGTCTACATTTTTAATGGAAACGTTTAGTCAGGAACTAATGGCACTATAGTGACACATTTATCACCTTTACAAATCAATCTGATATATAACTGCTCTGTCGATATATTACATAGCCAAAAAAATGCCGCACTATTGTGAAAATAAAATAGGGCATTCATTTACAAAAACGAAAGTATAAAATGTTTAGATTAGATTGAAGCAATAGATCAAGATGAATGGAAAACAACGATAAATTAAAATTAAATATAAAAGATGTTTTATTAATCCTTATTAATTGAATAGTAGTGTAAGTACAAAGTGTACATTTTATTATTTTTTGTTATGGTGGAGGACCTCACTGTGGCCACTGTAGAAAAAATCTTGTGTGTGTTTCGAGCGTAAATGGACATTGTCGATTTCGAGAAAATGCCGCGCGATTCAGGACAATCGACAATGTCCTTTTTTGCGCTCTTAATACACAAATAGCTATAATAATAAAGGAGCGTAAAATTTTTCTCAAAACTTTTGTTAGCGTATGTTAATTATTGGTGGTTTCATTTTTAAAGTGATAAAAAGTTATATAATGTGGAGATGAATGCTCCTTCTCTGAAGTTAGTTGTGAGTTCTGCATGTGACCCGGCTGTATTGTTGTGAAGTAGTAATACGTTCGCTGGATATATATAGACGAGACCCTGGAGACATCCAACAAATAGACTATATCAACGGGGTTTACGTGAAACGTATATTTCTTCAGTTTCAGTTAAAGCGCTTGAATTATAACCAACAGACACACATTGCGAGGTAATTCACCCCAGAAAATTTAACATCTCTTCTCATTATTACATAGTTGCGATCTTCATAATCAGTGGCTTGCTAGTGTTCAGCCCACGGGCATTTTAGAATTTTACAAAATTCTAGCAATTTGGAACGAATTCTCCTTTGTCGATTCTCTTCTCCATAAGCTTAGCATCTGCCGAACGGCTGTTGCAGATAACGGAAACGACGTATTCATTTATCTAGGCGGGTGGGACGTTTGTTGCTGACTCGGGACGCAAATAGTGCGTGACAGGACAAGTATTTATTCTCGCGATCGATCTCGCGCTGCTCACTGTCTGCCGATCAGCTAAGGATGTTGTTTCATGTTACGAGATTCCTATGGACGTTGCTTTTTATCAAATCGAGTTATAAAAATAACAACGAAAGGGAAGAAACGCAACAATGAACAGTATTATTTATTTACTGACGATATCAGATCAGAGACATTTTTACTTCCTTGTACGTAAGTAAAGGAAGTATTGTAATCGCGAAAAATTTCGGTTTTCAGATTTCAGCGGAAATATCCATTTTGATGATCCCTGAATCCATTTTGACTAATTTCGTCGTGACGTCTGTACGTACGTACGTTATTACACAATTTCTAGAAGTGGCACTTTACATGAAGCCTATAATAGATTTTAATGAAAAACTGTTTTAAAATATAATCCAAAACTTATCAAATTTGGTATACAAGATTTTTATGTCAATCGAAATAACATAAAAGATTTTGGTTAAAATAGGTTAACCGGAAGTGGTACATTACTTGAAGTTGTTAACAGTTTTTCTTAAATAAAATGATTTTATTTTGATTTTACAAATAAATGTTTCAAATAAAAGTTTTAGAGAATTAATTTCTGCGTCTATCACATCAAGTATTATTAAATTAGCCCTTTGTATAAGCGAGATATGTAAATTTAAAAATTATATACTTTTTTGTTTTTGTAATAAAGCTTGCTATGGATTAGGACAAAAACATAAAAAAAATGTTCATGTCAAATTACGTTAAATACGTGCAATTTTATGATTCGTACAATAACAAATATTATATTTTTATTGTGAAATTAGTCATATTCATTGTTGTAATCAAATATTTCTTTGTTGTAATCAAAACTCTCTTTAAAAACTTCCTTTATGGTCGCTGTATATCTTACTGTTTTGAATTTAAAATTAATATTTTGTAATTTATTTATTAAAAAAATATGTATAGTTTAATAATCGTACAAGGAAGTCGTGTGGTGTCCACATCAGATTTTTTGTTTTGATTAAAGCAAATTTTGAGCATTCCGGTTACTTGCGGTTACATCAAATATGTAACTGCGGTATGTATGACGGTTACATGCCAGGTTACTATAGCTATATTTTCTAGTGTTTTGACAGTTTTGACATTTTGGCAGTTAAGCACATTTCAGTAAATGTAAAAAATCGAATTTGTGACAACGTATTTTGTATTACAATATTCCGTTTTAAACTAAATGTATGGTGGAGACGGTGGAATGGATTTTTTTACACGAGTATGTTAAGTGTCGGGAGTCCAACAAGTACATAATGAGGAAATTAAACGACGAACTGAAAGAGTATATACTTGCTCAGATAAAATATAGTCCCGACAATTAATATGGTATGGCCACATTATGAGGAGGGTAGAAGAGAAATGGCTCCAAAGAGCTCTAAATTATGCACCAATTAATAGAAAAGGTAGACCTACAATGTCATGGATACAAGGAATAAAGGAAATAATGGCCACCAAGCGATAGATAAGGATGACTGAAGAGAGAGAGAAACATAGATGGCGAACGAAATCCGGGATGCGGCAAAGGTGCATGCCCCCGCCTGGAATAATAAATTACACTACGAGCAAGATAAATATTTAAGAAATGTCAAATAATTAATTTGACAGAAGCGTCTGTAGTAACCTGGTATATTTTATTCACACAAGGTTACCAAGCTTACTGCGCGGTTAACCATATGTAGCCCGGTTACCTGAGTAAAAAAAAAAAATTTGTTATTATAAAAATTTAAGATTATTAATTTTCTACAGGTTTGCATTAATATTTTTTCTATATATTTTATGGATAAATGTATAAAATTATCTATAATTAAAATTCCGAAGTCTACGCTTTAAACGCAATACCTTGGTTATAAAGTTCAGGTCTCAAATGTATGTTACTGACAATAGTAGATAGAACAATAGTTATATGGAATTGAACTTAATACAGTTTTCAGCATAAGTAAATATGTAGGTATGTATTTAATAAAAATTGAATGGCAGGAGGTATTGTGTAGGCCACATCAGATTTCTTTTAATAAACGATTCTGTACTTAACGATTCAGCCGTAAAAAAAGCTAGAAATGATAGTATATGTTGCAATATGATAATAGCTATTTACGTAAGATTCAGGAATATGATCCATTATTGATGATGAGCAGCAATTCATGCCCAGTATTTTACAGTTTCGAGTCAAATATAGACATTTTACTGCAAGTTATGTATTAATTTTTTTCTGAAAACTTTAATTAATAGAAATTAATTTTAAATTTAATAATTAATCTGATTTTCTATAAGTATCTAGTAATGCGTTTCTCTCATTTCTAAGGTAACAAAAAATTGTCATTTTCAATGTCTTGTGAAACAAATAACTGCTATAAGGTTCCTTTAGACACTCCAGAAGCGGCAGTAGAAGTTGTGGCGGATTTAACTACCCAAAAAATCCAAAATAAGGTACAACTCGGCTTATAAAGCTTAAAAAAAACGTTTAAATGTTTTCGTGAGTAGTCATGGAAATGCAACTTTCACGCCGCATGTTTGGCATGCAAATAATACTTTTGCTCCGATTTCAGACAAAACATGTTTACTTATTGCGCTTATTTATTAAATGCAACACTTACGCATTTAGAGCAATCAGCGCCGTGCGGTGTTATTTTGGCGCTTGGAGCACATAATATTTAATTTGACGCCCTAAGCAGGGCAGGTTATGCCCTGCACAAAGGCACCTGATTATGAGGGGCGCCGTTTCTTGACAGTAAATAATAGTATTTTTTTTTGCAAACTACTCTTATTCATAAAGAAAAAATGCCTATACAATTTACATATAAGGTGATAGAAGTGAACAATATTTCTATTAAATTAAAAAAAAAATGCATTAGAGCTCTAATTAAGTTTAAGTAAAACGTATATTTTTTTAGCATTGTTATATTCAAATAATAATTGCGAAGCTGTTGATTACAACAACGAATATTTTAGTTATAGCTCATTAATATTGATTACAAGAATGAATCTAACAATGAATTTAGTAGAAATAAAAAAAAATGAATATCCTGCTAAACGGATAATTTCCTTACATTGTTATAACTGTAAAATTGTTGATTACAACAAAAAAAAATTGATTACAAGAATGAATCTAACAAAGGATTCATTTGGTTTAATACAGAAGAATATAGAACGAACTGGTTCTAGCTGCTTAACTGGGTCATTATCAAAAGGGTATCAACCAGAATATATCTATCATTTAAATTCTGTGTGCGCCTTAATAAAAGGCACCTGGAGCGATTGCTCCTTTGCTCCGTATCACCACACGGCCCTGAGAGCAATCGATGGAAATAATGGTACAAAGAAAACTATTTTTCTATGAATTTGTAGCTATAAATAATTTTTCTGGCAAGTGTTGTACATCTACAGGAAAATAACAACATTTTATTGCATTAACATCAGCGGCTGTAGATGATTCGGGTAATGCAATTTAAAAGCCCTGCCGTGGATTACAGGAGGAGGAAATAAAATTTCCCGACACGGGACAAATTCACTTTTCCGCAAATCGTTCTCGTGTTTTTATGCTTCTCGTGCCAGTGCCAGTTAATAGTTCAGGGTTAAGAGGTAGTTAAGATGTGGATTCATTTAAAGCAGGCTATTGATTTTTATACAAAATTGCTCGTTAAAATACGGAAGACTGATTATAAAATTGCACGTTGCATTAAAGCGGTGATTTTAATCACGTGATTTGCAAAAATGCAATACTTTACAAGGGGTGTTTTCAAGATGGAAGAATGTTTTATTAACTCTACCATATTTAAAGAAAAAGAAAATGAAATTCTCTAAAATATTATAAACAAGACCAGAATCGTTTGATTTTACCAGATTAGAGAATATGAAAGATTTTATTCACAATTACTAGTTAAAAAACAGTTACAAATTAATGAATTTAAGTTCATTCATTTTGAGTGCCCAATTATGCAAGCGACTAATATATATATATATATATATATATATATATATATATATATATATATATATATATATATATATATATATATATATATATATATATATATATATATATTGATACATTATGGTAGTCAAATGACTATCTAGTCGCTTGCTTACAGGCCTATTCTACTAAAAACACATATAACGATATTGTTACCATACGACTGCCGTTAAGCATTTGGCTGAACGACGTTAATAATAACAAATGCCAAAACCTATTCTACTAATCATATCGTTATAAATTATCGTTATCATGATTGTAACGATACTGTCTAACTTTGTTTATTTCGACAGTATACATTTATTATTATTATTATTTCCGCTCTTTTGTTTCTCACTACCTCAGGAATCCTGGGTATTATTATTATTATTATTATTATTATTATTATTATTATTATTATTATTATTATTATTATTATTATTATTATTATTATTATTATTATTATTATTATTATTATTATTATTATTATTATTATTATTATTATTATTATTATTATTATTATTATTATTATTATTATTATTATTATTATTATTATTATTATTATTATTATTATTATTATTATTATTATTATTATTATTATTATTATTATTATTATTATTATTATTATTATTATTATTATTATTATTATTATTATTATTATTATTATTATTATTATTATTATTATTATTATTATTATTTGATACAATGTCCTTCAGGCTAACGCCCAATTACAGGGTAAGGTAAAACTGATGTAAATATAAAGAAATAATCATATAAATAAGTTACACAGTTTTTGGTGTCATTAATATAATATAAATTAATCAACGTGGGGCTCAATAATATTGTAGCTAGTGAACATAAAATGAAGAGGTGGTTTGACTTGAGAATTTGATAATAGATGAAAGTCATGTTGTTTGAACTTGGCTTAGGATGTGTGAACTGTCTATGAAGCAATTAAGAATTATTTTAAATAATAAAATGACAGTATTGGTACAACGTCTTTGGTGGTGCAGTTGTAAATTTAAAAAATCGACAATTACTTCTTGTGGAATGTTGCTAATAATTATATGACCCTTCAGAGTATATGTAGCAGATATTAAAAATAATCTTTGAATCCTTTCGAGGGTTCGCTTTTGTTGGTCATAAATAGGTTTCCATAAAATTGAGCAGTATTCTCGGTGTGGTCTAACTAGAGATATAATTAATAATCTGAAAATGAATTTATTGAATAGTTGTGCATTTCTAAGTATAAAAACTGAGCACCTGTATGCAGTTTTCACAATTGTGTCCGTGTGCGGTGCAAACGTCATTTTAGGATCAAATGTAACACCTAAGTCTTTGAAAACAGGCGACTTATGCACATTAGTAGAACCAATTGAATAATGAAAAATAATAGGTTCAGATATTTTTACGAAAGACATGATATTATATTTTTCGGTTTTTAGCAGCAGATCAATGTCGACACATCATTTGTGGATCTTATTTAAATTACACTGTAATTTTACGCAGTCAGCGGTTGTAGAGATTTGATAAAATAATTGTAAATCATCAGCATACAATAAATGTTCCACATCAATATTTTTAATAATGTCATTTATGATCATATTAAAGAGGAAAGATCCCAAGACCGAACCTTGCGTGGATTTTTTTCGGACTTAAAGCCACTGCAGTAAACATATTGATGCCTTTCGAGCAGATATGACGATATAAGTGCAATCAGTAAGTTAGATAAGCCAAAGAGCCCTTATTTGGGTAAAAAGTTGTTTCTCAATATAAATTTGGCATGTTGACTCAGATTCATTATATTCAAATATTGAAGTGGATTTATATGAAATTTAATATATACATATATATATATATATATATATATATATATATATATATATATATATATATATATATATATATATATATATATATATACAGGTGTTTCCTTTAAAACAACCAGCGCTTTTTTGGGCGAACTAATGACTTTAGAGAAAAATGTTATATGCAAAAAATTACCAGGAAAAAGGGCTTAATTTATGAGGAATAATAAATAAAAAATTCAACCAGTGGTTCTCAAACGGTAGAATAAAATTATATTTTTTTAAATGGCAACCTATATAAATTTTTTGTCCATTAGATAGAGAATTTTTTTCTGATTTCAACGATATAAATATGATATGGGGTTGTATAACAATTATTTCAAGAAAAATCAGAAATAATTCTACAATATTGAAGTAGGCTATGCAATAAACAAATGCAAACAAATGATACAGGTGACAGATAGTTTTTTTACTTACGTTATTAAGTGTTTGTTTTCGTAATTGTTTAATTACTTATTAATAAAAAATGACTTTGCAGTTGCAAGAATTAACAAATAGTCGTATTAATAGTTGTTTATTGCATAGCCTACTTCAATATTGTAAAATTATTTCTGATTTTTAATATCGTTTTTCTCGAAATAATTGTTATACAACCCCATATCATATTTATATCGTTGAAATCAGAAAAAAAATCTCTATCTAATGGACAAAAAATTTATATAGGTTGCCATTTAAAAAAATATAATTTTATTCTACCGTTTGAGAACCACTGGTTGAATTTTTTATTTATTATTCCTCATAAATTAAGCCCGTTTTCCTGGTAATTTTTTGTATATAACATTTTTCTCTAAAGTCATTAGTTCGCCCAAAAAAGCGCTGGTTGTTTTAAAGGAAACACCCTGTATATATATATATATATATATATATATATATATATATATATATATATATATAATAATAAATACTTCAATAGATCAATACCTACATTAAACAACAGTCAACTTATTTATTATTATTTATTTTCGAAATCTAAATATTTAAATATATTTTTTAACTAGTTGGAATATGTTTAATATTAAAAATTATGATGAAATTTAGCAGTAGTCGAAATTTCGACAAGGCATTTAAATAAAACGATAAATTTTAATTTTTTTTAATAGAAAGTATTAAAAACTTGTCCTTTTATTAAAATTCTCTGTCCATGCAGACTTGATTAGATTTTGGTTATAATTGGTCAACCGGAAGTACCCTCATTTGAAGATTTTAACAGTTTTTCTTGAAAAACTCAGTTAAATGTTATTATAACTTAAAGAATATATTATTGTCTATACTATTTGATTGCATTTTATATTTCATATTTAACAGATATAGGATTAAAGAATAATAAAGATAAAAAAATTCATATAAATTTCATAATTCAGCCAGCTATGCTAACTTAACCATGGAAACTGCTAATATATTCAGGTAATTCAAATTGACAGATGTCAGTATCAATAAAATGTAAATCAATGACAGAATAAGGGAAGTAACTCTAGTGTTAGAAGTTTCTGGATATAAGAAAGACGATTACATTGGTTTGAACATGTCATGAGAAGCGATGAATATATTAATAGAAGGTGGAAGAAACATAGGAAGACCAAATATAAGATGAAAAGATTGTATTGCAGAAGACTTGAGAGAAAAGGAATTGAATGAGGAAGACACGCAAAACAAAAATGAGTGGAAGAAGAAAATAAAAAATAGCGACCCCCTAACGAATGGAAAAAACTAAAGAAGAAGAAGTAGATGTCAGTGTCAAGTGCAATTTGCATAGTTTGTTTATGAAATAACTTTACTGGAAATATAGCATCTTTTGCAAAAAAAAATATGTATAGGGCGCGTGCCTTTGGCAAGCAGATATGGGAACCCGTATCAAAATGACAGCAATTAATTATGTCCATAACTGACAAGTGTCATAATTTTTAATTCAAAATTTCATGATTTTCTTATTTCATGTGGTTTGTTTGTTATCAGGAGAATGGAATTCAGTTGCCGAGAAAGGGAATCATAAAATACCAAAAAATTAGAATCTTTTAGAAGAAAATTTATGTATGGAATTTGTACATAATACACAGGATTGACGGAAGGTATTGTGCTGGCCACAACAGATTTTTTTTTAATATATCAAACTCAACTACATTAACGATGAATGCGAACTTATTCATAAACAATATAAAATAACGATTCCTAACGATAAATATATTATACAAATCGTAATTATAACTACAATTCGCCTGGTAACGAGCCATAACGATTATAATTTTTTAGCAAAATAGGCCTGTTAGTCTGGTGCTCAGAATACCAAAAATATAGTTTATAACCCCTAGGCCCACATTTGACGCCAATTTATAATCCTGTCCAAAAAGGGACAACTAGATTTACAGGATACCAACTTTTACACTTGGTAAGAGTTCCCTAATGCACCAACGTAACTTAAACTTAACTTAAATTGACAATATTGCATCGAAATGATATGTCAACATTATAATAAATTGCTGTCAAACAAGTCATCGGGAAGGGGAAAATTATGTATGATAGAATAAAATATATTGTAAAAATAAATTATGATTAATATTTTAATATTTCAATTATTATTGAAATGAACGATTCTCATAACTGGGCATTTTGTTTTTCACAAGTTTGTTAGTTATTCACAATTGTGACAACTCTTACGAGACAAAGGTGTATTATTTTCATATTTGTAGTCCATTACCAGCTTGAACTTTGACCTATGAACATTGACCATTAAACATTTATAGCAGAAACTACTATTACTGTTTCATATTTTTTTTCTTATATCCCATATATGACAAACTATTTCTAGAGGTTTTTCATCGTTGATATTTTCCGGCTTACTATTTATCACCATCCATTCGTAAGGAGACATTAAGCGCTTAGGACTGCGTTGTGCAGTCCACTGTCCATTCCAAACCACTTGTCTTATCTTATAAGCTAGTGAAAAAGAAAAGGAATGAAATAGAATAGCGTTCATTTTTATGACGCATGAAGTTTCCTTACAACCGTGACAGTTTCCTTAATATGCTTCACTTATCTTACACAATATTGTGCCCATTTTGCAGAAAGTGGTAAAATGGTGATATTTATCAAAATCAGGAAGCAGTTGAAATCGAGGTGCCTGAACTTTTGAGGAGGAAAGGTATTAATTGTAAACGTCTCCCAGTACATCACAAGCTTCTCTCGTATTGCTACCTCGATATATGTGAGTGTGTATTTCTGTGGAACACTTTTTTTAAGGTTTCCGAAAAAGGTTGTTTGGGGTTTAAACTTAAAATTCTTTCGCATGGCATGGAATACAATTGATTTTGAGAGTTCTAATTGTATGCTACGACAAAAAATGAATATTTCTTTGGACTGCATGATGATAAAATGATTGATAAATTAATTTAACTGTCTCATTAGATACTCTAGTTTTTCCGATGATTTTCACCTGAACCATGGATTTCATTTCGATTAACTATAAAACCCACCCTGTATTTTCTTGGACAATTGTTATTATTAGACAAATATCAACAGCATAAGCTTTAAACTATAATATTTAATTTAAAGTCATAACCACACTTATAGGTTAAAAATTAAATAAGGGGTGATTCCTAAAATTTGAGACTAGGAATTTTTCAAGACCAAATCTATTATGCGTTAGAAACATTAGTTTTTATTTGACATTTAGAAACAGTAATCTTACTTTTCATCACTCATGATTTGAGTTTTCTAAGTTGTTTGTGTCAGAATTATATCATCAGGAATCACGAACTATTAATTGAACATATACGAATTCTGTGAATTACATGTTTCAAAAGAAAATAAATGTAAGGCAGATCTGTTTTTAAAAGAAAATGTACCTAAAGCTACTAAATCTGGAATCTCAACGAGAATGCTGGTTAAAATATTTAATTGGACCGAGTCTCATATTACCAGAACACTAAAAAATAAATGCAACATTACATACACAAAGAAGATTGTCATCCTCTAGAGAATTCAGGATCGAAAGTAAGATGTTGGCAATTTTTGGAAAAAAAAATCCGGAAAATATTTCATTTTGAATGATGACAGTTATTTTACTTTTCAGAAGAAATGTAAGCAACAATGATTTCAATTACACATATTTAAGTTCATCACATTAAGCCAAATCTGTGGCAAGTGTATTTGTCGTTGTGTGCCCGAATTGTGCCCAAAGAGAATGATTTACATAAACGGATGACAATCGAAAATTGAGATCGAGCTTCAGAATTGCATGAAGTATTTTATTATAAAATCTTGGCCTTGTATAAAATATGGTTGAAGGAATACGAAAAGAAATGGACCTCGTTCGGCAAACTGGAATTATTTAGTAATTGTGTTTCTTTCTCATAATAAACCACAACCATAGGTTTAAAATTTAGTTAAAATGGTTTGTGTTTAACTACGTGTTTACTTTTTATGGACATTCAAAACTAGACTGAAATTTTAAGCATCATCCATTCGAGACCAATCAAAATCCCATGCTACCTTTCTTTTTAAACCGAAAGATGTAGTTTTCCCTTTTCCTGAGCAATTCTTTATAATTGCCATTTCATTTTAAGTTATTACAAAAGCTAATCTCTATCTTTATATATATATATATATATTATTACTATTATTTGTAAAAGATCTTCTGCATAATAATTTTAAAAGTAGAATGCCAAGCTACTCTAAAGCAAATAGACAAGACATTAAAATGTTTGCAAAAGACAGATAAATGTCAGTGGAATTGTTTTTCACGCAGTAGATCGAGAAATAAATATCTTGAAAATATAGATATATTTTCTGTACGGTATTTACATAAAAATAAAATTAAGAGGAAGTGACACAATAGTCATTTTAGATTTTCTGTCATTGTGTTAGTTATTTGTTGTTGAAATTGAGCTGATAAAATTCACCACAAACATCTATCTCCTAACCCAAATTCAAATAATATCCCCTTGTTTTGTGTCACGTCTATGTCTGCTGGTGTTACAGTTTGTTGGTAGCGGGTGTTGTAATAAAGCAACCGACGGTGAGTGCGTGTGTGGTATCGTATCGTGCACCAAATCCGTGCTTGGTGGAAGCTGGAATTGATTAATTCCGATGGCAAAAGCGCTGGAAAATGCGGATTTAACACTTGGCTAACAAGCGCTAATACGGGTGAAAATTATTATTGGAATGGATGGTTTATTTAGAGCCGAATATTTGTTAGAATTGTTATTCATTCCGAATTGTGACTTTAGAGCCAGTTTATATAGCAAAATATTATTGGGTCATCAAGGATATGTTTTTCGTTTTCATAAATATGTAAATATTTTAGAATTTAAGATCTTAATTAAAAACAATAAATTATTCTAGGATCGCAAAAAGCTTTATACATTTTTACCTTCCGTCATCTTTAAGTAAGGTATTGTCTTTGGTCAAAAAATTCGATGGCGAGTTTTTCATGAATACGCACGTTTTACGGTTCCGAGAATACGATTTTACTATTTTTACGATGATGTCTTTTGTTTGTGCATAGTATTTTTTTTTTAAAAGATGTCCGATTAATGTAATCTGTATCATGAACGAATTAACAAGTTGGCATACATTTATCTCTGTCATTTGTAAAGACTACAAGCATGTGTAATAAAGGATGGATATAACTCGCATGTCTTTCAAAAATTCATTTTGTTTCGATTAAGTTAAGACATTCTATTTTAAAACAATGTTCGTTGTTGTCAATACTTTCGCTACAACGTAAGTTTATTTATTAATTCAGATAGATTACCTTATTATATTAACGTTATTTTCTGTCACTGATACTGACTTTGTGTCAGTATCATATTTTCTAGATATTTGGTTTAACATTTGCTAATAAACATACCAGTTGACTTAGTTTTGAATTTTTAATGCTTTTACTTTAACAAGTATTTTTATAATAACAAAATAACAGTAGTATCGTATGTGCCCTCATAAATACTAAATAAACGGCACTATTGAATTCGATCGAATGGACTGAGCTAAAATCTTAACACATACAATTCGTAGATGACCTGGATCGGACATCTTTCAAAAATGGTGTGACTATTCTTTCATAGATGGTAACGCCAACACTATAATTCTTAAAATTATAATTCTTTCGTATTCCTTTTCTGTACATTCATATGAAGAGCTGATTAGAAATCGGAAGTACTGTTAAATATAATTTTTTGACGTTTAATGTTATTATAAATATTAAATAATATTCTATTATTAAAGAATTATAAAGAAATTAAATTATATATACATTAAAAAAAATAAAAGATGTCCGATCAAGGTCATCTACGAATTGTATGAATTCAGATTTTTACTCCGCCCATTCTGACAAATTCAGTAGTGTCGTTTGCTTAGTTTTTATAAGGGTACATAAGACACTACTGTTATTTTATTATTATAAAAATATATATTACAGTAAAAGCATTAAAATTCAAATATAAGTCAACTGGTAAGTTTATTAGCAAATGTAAAACCAAATATGTGAAAAATAAGATATTGTCACAATGTCACACTGACAGAAAACATTCGTACGGCTATGAATCAAGGTAATGTATCTGAATTAATAAATAAACTTACGTTACAGCGAGAGTATTATCAACAACGAGCATCGTTTTAACATAGTCGAAACAATATGGATTTTTGAAAGACTATCGTGTTACATCCATCCTTATTGCACAGGCTGACAGCTTTTGCAAAGGAGAGAGATAAATGTATGCCAACTTGTTAATTCGTTCATGATACAGGTGACCGTGACCGGGCATCTTTAAAAAAAATACTATATATATATATATATATATATATATATATATATATATATATATATATATATATATATATATATATAAGCCAGCTATGCTATAACCATGGAAACACTACTATATTAAGAAAATTCTGATTGATAGATGTCAGTGTCAAGTGCAACTGACAGTATGTTTGCGTTATAATTTTACTAAAAATATAGAATCTTTTGCTAGAAACTTTCTGTATGGAATTTGGTACAAAATACATAAAACTGACTGAAGATAATATACTGGAAATATGGAATCTTGTGCAATAAACTTTCTATATGGATTTTGTACAAAATACATAGAACTGCTATAAGGTAATGTACTGGCTACATCAGATTTTTACCTTTCGTCCCCTTTAGGTGGAAGGTATTGTCTTTGGTCAAAAAATTTAATGATGAGTTTTTAGTGAATAAAGCATGTTTTAGGGTCCCTATTATACGATTTTACCATTTTTACGATATATGTATGTATATGTGTGTGTGTGTGTGTGTGTGTGTGTGTGTGTGTGTGTGTGTGTATCTGTGTGTCTATGTGTGTGTGTGTCACGAAAGTTTCGGATCGTACAACTTCAATACCACGATTTCAAAAATTATATTTTTTTCATATTCCTCATTTTACATCCCGAAGAACAAGTGATTAGATTTTGGTTATAATTGGTAACCGGAAGTAGCCTCATTTGAAGATTTAACAGTTAAATTTGATTTATTAACATTTAACGTTATTATAACTTAAAGAATATATTATTCCCTATACGATTTGATTGCATTTTATACTTCATATTCAAAAGATATAAAGTTAAAGAATTTTAATGAAATTAAATTTTATAATTCAGTCAGCTATGCTAAACATGGAAACTACTAATATATTCAAATAATTGACAGATATCAATATCAACAAAAAGTAAATTAATGTGGCAGAGATGAGGATGTTGAAGTAAATGTTGGGGGAGACATGGAAAGATACGGCAAGAAAATAACTCTAGTGTTACAAGTTTCTAGAAAGATACAAGAAAGACGATTACATTGGTTTGAACATGTTATGAGGAGAAATGAAAAATTATATTGGAAGAAGAATGAATAGCTTAGTAATAGGAGGTTGAAGAAACAGAGGAAGACCAAAGATAAGATGAAAGGACTGTATTGCGGAAGACTTGACAGAAAAGGAACAGAATGAGAACGACACGCAAAAATAGCGACTCCTAACGAATGGGAAAAGCTAAAGAACGAAAAGATGTCAGTGTCAAGTGCAATTTGCATAGTTTGTTTATGAAATAATTTTACTGGAAATTTAGAATCTTTTGCAAGAAAAATTATGTATGGAATTTATACATTATACACAGGATTGACGGAAGGTATTGTGCTGGCCACAACAGATTTTTTTCAGATGTTAGCAAAGATATTGTCACTGTCATGTCCCCAGGTTATCTGTTGAGAAATCTTGTTTAAATCCTGCTTGCAGTCTTCAGGATTAAGTCTGTAAAGTTTAGTTGAAGACTTTTTAAATGAACCGCAAATCTTGTTTACTTTTTAACTCCCACAATACATCTTAACCTTTCAAGGGACGTTAAATTTAAAAAATAATATATTTATTTTTTTAAATCCTTAATGTATAAACTTTATTAAATTATCTCTCATATATAACTTTAGCATAATTACATTTTATACCAACCTTATTAAAGTACGAGTATATCATTCCAGGTACCCTGAATAATTTATTTACATGATTTATTATATACATACATACCAAGGATTAAAATACATACAATCATTAATTCATGTTGTAATTATGAATATGTGTATACATTAAAATACCGTGGTACGTACTCGTTTTATCATAAATATTGAACGAGTTTTTAATTCTATTCTTAGGAGTACTTGAATAATACATTAATTTCCACAGTATATAATATCAATATTTATTAATTTAGTATGAAGGATAATCATAATGTACAACACATACTTTGGAATATTGTGTAGATAAATTATAAAATATATTTAATATGAGTTTAACTCGAATTAAAGAATATTTTGGCCGAAGACTGTTTATTTACTTACAAAACAAGTATATAAAGTGCTCCAAAACTGGGGAATGTAGAGCCGAGAGTACTCTCGAATCTCGTCTCGTTTTTTTGCGATACTAGATCGAGAGTGAGATTGCGGCTTAAATTCGAGGCGAGATCGATATAACAACTGCGAGAAGCGACAAATCTCGCGAGATTCTCGCGGGTGTCTTGCAATAAAAACGATGGTAACAGTAAAAGTTTTGTCGATTGGTATCGGAACAGAATGAAGAAATATAAAATAAAATCAGTTTTGCATCTAACAGAACTAGTTTTTCTCCAACATTTCATCCCAATTCTTACCATCCCTGAAAAGTTAGGGATGTTGTATTAAGCGTCGATGGCAGGCAACGGAGCGAAGCGGATTAATATTGGTTTCCGGCGAATTGCCAGTGTAGCGATTTTTTAAATTACTAAAATATACTTGCATAAAGAGTGGCATATATTTAATGATAAAGTTTACTTTTAGTTACAAAAAAAGATTTTTTAATGTATAATTACTTTTACTGATAATAGGAATGCATTAACAAATATACGTATTCAAATAATTTAGAAATCATAATTTTGTAAAAAAAATAGTTATTTTAGAGGCAAATTAAATTATTTAGTAACTTTTAATATTTTCTGGCGACAGTCAATAAATAAACATATGTTCATATTGAAATAATTTGGTGACCAGAATTTTGTGTTTCTTCTCTCTATTATAACTTTAAAATTCTACGACTGAAAATACACGGACTACAGTATGACTGGTATGAACTCTCGCGAGACTCTCACTCGAGAACGAGACGAGACCAGAAAAAATGTGCTAGAACAAGAGCAAGATCAAGGTCACAGATCCAAAAACGAGACAAGATACATATTATATATTTTTCGTCTCGTCTCGTCTCGCGTGCATCCCTATACGAGTCCAAACTCATATTCGTTCGGCCGGTTAACATTTTCAATAAATTATAAAACGTAAACAAACGGTGATAAATTCCTATAATTGTAACGCATTGTTCGCCCTGAGTATTCATATACTCCGATTAAGAGAGTGTACTCACGAAATTTGTACAAAGATTTGTAACTCATTGTGGCTCATTGATTAGAGCGTCTCACTAGATATGAGAAGGTCAGGGTTTTCACAAAATCTATCTTCATTAATTCAAATTTACTTAATCTATAAGGCCTATTTATACGTTTAAAATATATAATTTAAACTTACGAAAACTGAACATGTTATTCGAATATTCCGCCATTTAATGTTGGGTTACATCGCCTTTATTAGTATTATTTCTAACAGGCATTGTTTCCAAAATCCAGCATATTTTCCTATGATTATTGTCCCATATGCTTTGCAAGGTAGATTTTATTGTACGCACTGAATTTTTACACAGTTGCTATTCATTGCGCCAAAAGTAGTGTCTCGGTAGAAGCTAAATCTAAACTAGAAGATGAATACCGGTCGAAATATTATCTCCAGTTATTTGGCCTACAGTTTTTAAAGTTTATGTTCAAATTAGCCGAAAGAATTTTGTAGAAATTTCTAACCAATTGTGCAGAATTTATAATTTGTTGAAAATGTAAACCGGCCGATTTATTATCAGTTTGAGCTCGTATATTTAATGTACTGATTACAGGAAAAAAAACTTTTTCAAAACATCGCAAAATTAAGGGCAGTTTAACCTATTGTTCATTTTTAGTAAAGTGTGTGTTATGAACAACTCGGCTATGGTATTACTCGGTTTTGCTGAGCACGCCTGTGTGTAAGTTTTCAGCAGCGTAAACAATATTCATTTTTATCTATTAATATATTTTTGTTAATATAAATCATAATTTTATGGATGAATCACCAATAAATACAATAAAAATTCCTACAAAATTATATTTTTGAATTTACGACTATATATTATATATATACGTTAATTAGCTCCCAGTTTTAAATAATACTGACGAACCTATGGACTATGCATGTGGCCAATCATGAACGTCATTGTCACTTTCTTTCTTGATGACGCAGTTGTCTCGTTCTTATCGAGTATGCACTCTTACTCTATCACTAGAATCGCATACTTTCCTATTAAAAACAATTTAGAGATACATTAAAAATAGCTTATTTATTATCTCAGTAGCATCTACAAAATGCATTATTTATTCAATTATAATACGGGACTATGAAAAATAAATAAGTAAAAGACAAAAAACTATGGAACTCGTAATTACTATGAATTCAAATAAAACTACTATTATTCAAATTCAAATAAAGAAGGTATAGAAAGAAAAACAGAAACATTAAAATTTACATTTACTGTTAACTTGTAAATGAAGAGGATTATTTTCTTTAGTAAATTTTATTTTACTTTAACTTTTCTCATAGAAGTACGTAGGTAGTACTTGCAAAGAAAAAGAAAAATTTAAGATAGTCTCGAGTTTTATAAGATGATAAAAAAGATAATAATATTTCTCCTAAGAATGTAAATAGTTCTTTTTTATTTATATGTACATTTAACAATAAACTTTATGTACTCTTAAAAATTATAAGCAATATAAAAACTAAGTAACAATGAAGTGTTAAAATTTATACTATTTTTTTATCTTCCGTCACCTTCAGGTAAGGAAGGTATTGTCTTTGGTGAGTTTTTAGTGAATAAGCATGTTTTAGGGTCCCTATAATACGATTTTGCCATTTTTACGATGATGTCTGTATGTATGTATGTGTGGGTGTATGAGTGGAACTGAATGAGAACGACAAATAAAATAGAAATGAGTGAATCAAAAGTAGCGACTCCTAACGAATGGGAATAGCTAAAGAAGAAGAATATGTTAGTGTCAAGTACAATTTACATAGTTTGTTTATGACATTTTTTACTGGAAATATAGAATTTTTTGCAAGAAAATTTATGTATGAACTTTGTACATAATACATAGAATTGACAGAAGGTAATGTACTGGCCACATCAAATTTTTTGACTTATGCGGTTACTCAAATAAATGATTCATTTAGGTGTTTGTGTGGAAAGATGTTTTCTGCACTAGTTCATATGAAAAACAAATAGGAATAGATTGAAAAATATCGATTGTGATCTCAGAGTACAACAATCTATTGTTAAACCTGATATTAACAAGCTGATTACTTAGATGTCTAGTGTCAAGATTCCAACTATTTTTTTTGTGAACTACTCTTATTCCATAATTATTTTATTCCTACAATAGTCCAAAAGTAGTTATAAAGTAAAATGTTACAGACAAAACTTTCGTTTTTTAATCATTTTCCTCTATATTTCACCTCTACTAGTGCTTTTTACATCCCGCTAGCCTTGGTAAGGGAGGTATAGGGATCGTGCTAGAAATCGCATATCGAGATTTTGGTAAATAACCACGTTTTAAGGTCCCTAGAATCCAATTTTAACATTTTCACGATGATGTCTGTGTGTGTATGTGTGTGTGTGTGTGTGTATGTGTGTGTGTGTGTGTGTGTGTGTGTGTGTGTGTGTGTGTGTATGTGTGTGTGGATGCTCTTTAAGCTTTAACTCAAATATTATCGTTCAGAAAATTTTGAAACCTTGTATTTCTACTTTACTCTTATATGGAAAGATTCTATTAGATTTTGGTGTAAATCAGTTAAGTGCAAAAGGCACTTTACAGGTTGGCATTAATTCTTTTTGTATATATTTTATGGATAAATTTATAAAATTAAAATTTTAATCTCGGAGTCTACGCTTTAAACACACCTCCATGGTTACACAGTTCAGATATCAAAGGTATGTAACTCACAGATATATGTCACTGTCAACAAACTAATCATTTCAAAGAATAATAGTAACGTTTTAAAAAGAAAATACTAAATGGAACAATAGTTATATGGAAAGGAACTTAATACAATTTCCAGCATAAGTAAATATGTAAGATTATCGGTAAGATAATAAAAACATATAATATATCATTACGGCATATTACCCATTGCTGAGTGAGCCAATCTGCTTTGTACACAGATGTCGGTAATAATGATGACATTTGTACCGTGCGGGCATTTGCCAGGCGTCACTTCACGCGAATCTGAGGAACCAAGTTTGATCCCAACCGACACCAAATATTTTAGAATTTTTAATGGCACAAAATTGACTCCTGTGGTTCCCTCTCCACGCCAGCAATGAATATAAGTAAGTATATAAATAAATAAAATAAGTATATCATCACGGCATATTACCCATTGCTGGGTGTGCCAATCTGCTTTGTACACAGGTTTCAATAACGATGATGACATATTTGTACCGTGCGGGCGTTTACCAAGTGTCACCTCACGAGCACTTATCGCTGGCGTGGAGAGTACACCACAGGGATCATTTTTATGCCATTTAAATATTTGGCGTCGGTTGGGATCGAACCCGGTATTTAAATTTAAATTAAATTTAAGTATTTACATGAATAAAAATTAAATTAAACCGGAGGTATTGTGTTGGCCACATCAGATTCGTAAGGTTTAATTTCTAATGGATCCGCTATTTCAAATGTTAATACAAAGGGGTTCACTGTTTTGAAAAGTTCAAGAAACACTGGTTAAACTAATATATCGATACAATAACTGCAGGCGGTCTTGCTACGAGAATTACAATCTAGTGTCTAATGTATCTGATAATTTGAACATAAATTTACTTAACAGTCATCGCAATCGATAAGAAACATTTAAATTGCTAACTGAAGAGAAGACATACATTTAAAAATAAATACTGTAGCAATGTAGGCGGTTATGTAAGCCTAGATTTATTTGAAGTTGTGCGCACAAATCAACTATAAATAACATGCCAATATACTTTTAATGGATTGGAATTTATTTTTAATTTCCTATGCGAAATCTCGGCGAAATGTCAACGAGAGATTTCGTTTTAAACTTAAATACCAATAGGAGATTTGGTGTTTTGAAAAGTAAAATACCTTTGTTATTTGTTCTTGTAAAAGCTTTTAAAAAATCTCGTCATCTTTTTCGAATAAAATGAAACAGATTCAGAAAAAAAAATCTGTTGTAGCCACCACAATACCTTCCGTCATTTCTATGCATTTTATTTACATTACACACAAAAAGTTTCTTGTATTTTCAGTAAAATTATTTCAATTAGTAAATTAAATTATTTAAAGTGTTACTATGATGATGCAGAAAAGTCTGCAAGATTAATGAAAATTAATTTCAAATATTTTTTTTATCTTTAAATACATTTAATATGAACAATACAATGTAATCAAATCGTATAGAGAATAAAATATTCATTAATATTTATAATAACATAAAATTTGAAGATTTTGGGAACGAAATTTTGTAGTTTGTAATAATAATAATAATAATAATAATAATAATAATAATAATAATAATAATAATAAATTTATTGCCCAACAGTTTACAAAAAAAACCAATTACAGGACAAAGATCAAAGAGAAATAAATAAATATATGAATTACATCAGTAAATAAATATAAATATAGAGCCATTCATAAACAACACAATTAAATATAAAACTGAATAAAATAGTAAGTATATACTCGTACATAATATTTATAATGGAATATTAAATTTATTCATCAGTGTTACACTCGAAAAATATCTTCATAGAGTAGTTCAGCATTACGGCACATGGTATGTACTGGCGAACGTTGAAGAATGTTCGTACGGGTTTTGGCCAGATAGAATGTCCTCGAAAATCTGGAAGCAAATCTGGGAATATGGAAGGGGATGCAAGAAAGTAAATATGGTGCATCAATTTTATTGTGTATTAGCATCCATAAAAATCTAGAACAGGACGCTGCTCTTCTGTCCAACAAAGATGGTATAGAATGACGTTGTAGTAAGCTATTTTGATCAACTCCTCTTTCCGGATACACACCATCTAACTTAAATGACATAAATTTTAGAAATTTTCGATGTACACGATCAAGAGCAATTGACTGATAGGCATAATAGGTAGGAGGCCGTAGGTTCCAAAGAAAAAGTTGACTATACATATGTGTACAAATAACATAAAATGTCAAAAAATGATATTTAACTACGTTTATTAAGAAAAACAGATAAGAGCTTCAAATTAAGGTACTTCCGGTTGTTCAATTGTAACCAAAATCTAATCAATTCTTCATTTGGATGTAAGATACGAAAAAAATGTAATTTTTGAAATAGTAGTATTGGAGTTATCATGGCCGAAGCGATCGTCTCATACACAAACGCGTGCGCGCGCTCCCACATACACTCATCAATATACAGATATCGTAAAAATAGTAAGTTCGTATTCTATGGACTCCAAAACGTGCTTATTCATTAAAAATTTACCAACAACCAAAGATAATATCTTCCTTACCTAAAGGTAACGGAAGGTAAAAAAATCTGATGTGGTGAACACATGACCTCCCGTCAATTCTATGTATTTTGTATAAATTACTCACAGATATGGTAGTTTATTGTAAAAGATTATTAATTTCCAATAAAATATTTGACGAATTATGCAAATTGTATACTTGACAATGACATCTGTCAATTAATAATATACACCTACTGTTCCCATGGTAAGCTTGTAGCAGCATAGCTTGCAACATTTATGAAAATTATTTTTTATAATTTTTTATCTCCAAATACATCGAATATGAAGAAAAAATAATTACGAGTAGAACTTATAGGAATTCAGTGTTTATTAGTCGTTACATAAAAGGACGTTTCGTCCTGCCGATGCAGGATATCTTCAGCTTGTTAGTTCTACGTGGTAATACTTAAGGTCTAGCTTACTTCTTTATTTGGCTTCTAATGCCGTAGTACAGTACAAAACGTCGACCGAGCGGGAGGTGATGAAGGTTACTTGCCGTAACGTCTTGAAACTTAGACCAAAAAAGCTGAAGATGTCATGCGTCGGCAGGACGAAATGTCCTTTTTTCTACTACCACTACTGTAAGAGGGTCATTACTGAACAGACTACTAACAATGTAAGTTCGTGCTTATGAATAGTGTTACGTAATGAAATTTCATTACGTAACACTGTTATGTAATGAACAGCAAATTTAAGTTGGCAGGACTGATTGTCAAACTGTAAGAAATGATTAAAATTTAATAAAAAAAAATTAAGATTTAAATATAATAGAATGAAAATTATCTGACATATATATATATATATATATATATATATATATATATATATATATATATATATATATATTATATTATATTATGTCTACAATACATATTTTATTTCAATCAAATTTGCAGTAAGGAACTATTTTTCATCGTATATCCCTACGCTTAGCAGTAACCATGGTAACATCGTTGCGTTTTTGTAAATAAAATCCACCAAACATTTTGACGTTTCGAACTGCTGCTTTTTTGTGTGATTACAAATACATATACTGGTAATAATTATTAGTAGTAATTTGTAAGTAATGCAATAAGAAAATAATTAATTTATAACTATGTATCTGAATTTTGCTTCAATATAGAAATATTAATGAGTAGTCGTAAAAAAATTTTAATACATAATTCGAGATGTAAAGCAATTAATCACTCGTAAAATTACAAACTCGACGCTACGCGTCTCGCGTGTCAATCGTTTTACTTGTACGTAATCTGCTTCTTACATCTCTTATTACGTAATATAATATTATGTAATCAGTAATTAACAAAGGATTCCTATAACTTCTACTCCTAATTATTTAAAACATTTTTGAGCCTCCTACATAAAATTATTTAATGAAGAAAAAAGGCAATCAAATCATAAGAGAATAAAATATTTTTTAATATTTATGATAACGTGAAATGTGAAAAAAAGGATATTTAACTGCTAAGAACTTACCAAATAGAGGCAAAATCTAAGCAAAGGGGTATATGAAAGAATTATACTTTTTGGAATTGTAGTAGGTATTGGAGTTATCGAAGGAGAATTTTTTGTCATACACACACACATACACCACACATACACACACACACATATACACACACATACATACAGATATAATCGAAAAATAATAAAATCGTATTCTAGGGACTCTAAAGGTGCTTATTACTGAAAAGTAACCACCGATTTTTTTTCCCAAAGGGAAAGTAAAAACATTACTTAAACGGTTTTTAATTACGTTGTCGAAGAAATATTCTCTACGATTCAATATCATTAAAAAAATCTGCAAAAAAATACTTAGTATAATTTTGACGCTTGTCCAATTTTCATTAAATTACTTTATTAGCGATTTCAAGACAAACAAATTTAATAATATTTTAGTAAATTATTTCTTACTCTCTTTGTCCTACATTCTCCCATAATTATTGGCGCTCGGAACATCGTCCTATATTTAATTCCCTTGCTTACTGTTCGATAAATCGCGCAGCCTTCCCCGCAGATTGTTCATTAAATTACATTTAAACTTGGAAATAATTATCAACGCGCAACAAACGTTTAATTTGTGGCTGAAAGTTTCTGCTCCGCGTTCTACATCGGTTGTAGTTTCAGCCTGCGTCTAGGTGTTGTTTGTATCGCTGAAACTTTGACCAACTGTCATTATTACACTGGGGCTGCTGTATTCATCTTTTAGGGAGGATAATGGAGGATGCGACGCAAGAATTGTAATTAACTGAAAGATTTATTTGCAAGATTGATGCCAAGGTTTAGAAGAAATTGAAAACAATATTCCAAAATGATTTTTAATTAACTAGGAAGAAACTTTTAATAATGATAATGGGATAATCTACTAAAATAAAATTACCTTTCGTCAATCCTGTGCATTATGTATAAATTCCATACATAAATTTTCTTGCAAAAGATTCTATATTTCCAGTAAAATTATTTCATAAACAAGCTACGTAAATTGCACTTGACACTTCTTCTTCTTCTTTAGCTTTTCCCATTCGTTAGGGGTTGCTATTTTATATTTTCTTCTTCCGCTCATTCCTATTTTTCTCTGCCTTCTACTACTTAACTGTTGATTCATCTTCTAATATATTATTCGTCTCTCCTCATTATATGTCCAAACCAATTTAATCGTCACTCTTGTATATTTCTAGAAATTTCTATCAATCGAGCCATTTCCCGTACCTCTCGTTCCTTATTATATATCTTTCCGTGTCTTCCCCAACATCCATCTCAACATCCTCATCTCTCTGCCACATTCATTTGCTTTTTCTTTTCATTGACAGTGACATCTGTCAAATAAAATTTTCTTAATACATTAGCTGTTTCCATGGTTATCAGCTGGTTGATTTATAAAATTTTATTTTATTATAATTTTTAACTCTATATCCATTGATTATGAAGTATAAAATGCAATCAAATCCCGTAGATAGAAACTGTTAAAATCTACAAATGAGGGTATTTCCGGTTGACCAATAAAAATAAATAACCAAAATCTAATCAGCTCTTCATATGGATATAGAGAAAAGGAATACGAAAGCATTATAATTTCTTCTTGGTGATATCATCGATATGAACTCCTATTGGTCGTCTATACATCAATGATTGTGTAGCATTGTTGTAGGAATTTAAATAAAATATAAGGAATTTAATTAAATCTCAATTTGGCCTGAAATTTAATTTTTCCTTTTTGAACTTTTCAATACAGCAAAATATACGCTGTATCTCAAATCTTGCATTGATGTTGTTGCAATCATCCCTGAAACAAACGTTTCGAGTAATTCTGTCCTTCCCAAAATTTTAAATTATTCAGTTCAAAAGTGTGTTTTAGTGTATTGGAATGTTCAGCCTGAGAATATTTGTTGGCCGTGTTGTTCTGTGTTAATCTGCGATGTTCGCTCATCCGTATCTTCGAATAACGTTTGGTCGTACCAACGTATATGGCTTTGTAACTTTCAGTGGAGAAATAAACTTTATAAACTACTAGGTGTTAAAAATTACTCGAAAGTTCAGTCAAACAGCATTTATTCTTACTACCAACGTTTCGGTGCACCCTTGCACCTTCTTCAGGGTCTACAACAATTATACAATAAAAATGTAATACCTACAATATAACTTGGACATTATCACACTTACAGTAAGATCTTACAAATTGTTACAAATCATTTAATTTATTAAAAAAAAATTCAAAGAGCATACACACATCCATTTGCTCTAAAAAACGACAACCGAGTAATACGGAAAATAGCCGGAAATATCCTGTGTAAAGATTCTGGTGACATCATTGAAACCGTGTTGTTCTGTGTTGATCTGCGATTTTCGGTCACCCGGAATTTCGAATAACGAAACACGGCAAAAAAATGTACTCTGGCTGAACATTCCAATACACTAAAACTTACTTTTGATCTGGAAAATTTCAAGATTTTGGAGGAAGAGCAGAATTACTCCAATACGTTTGTTTCTTGAAATGTTATATATTAGAGATGATTGCAATAACATATTTGCAAGAACTGATATTCAAGGACTTAAACAGCGTATATTTTGGTGTATTGGAAAAGGCAAATTTAAGGCCAAACTAAGGTTCTTTATTTTTCCTTACATTTTCTTTAAATTCCTACAACTTGCTACATTATTATTGGTGTACAGGATATTTCCGGCTATTTTCCGTATTATTCGGTTGTCGTTTTTAGAGCAAATGAATGTGTGCATGCTCTTTGAATTTTTTGATACGATTTTTAATAAATTAAATGAATGTTTCGTACGAATGTATTTTGTGTACATAATTTGTAACAATTTGTAAGATCTTGCTGTAAGTGTGATAATGTCCATGTTATATTGTATGTATTACATTTTTGTTGTATAATTGTCGTAGACCTTGAAGAAGGTATAAGGGTGCACCGAAATGTTGGTAGTAAGAATAAATGCTGTTTGACTGAAATTTCGAGTAACTTTTAACACCTAATCCACATCACAGTCGAGAAATTTACCCACAATTTATAAACTACGGTTGATTTGTCGTTCTTGTCCACTGGGCGCAGGAAACTTAAGGACCTCCAAGAATCCTTCCGCAAGATATTTCCGAATATTTTCTGAATTATTCTGTTGTCGATTTTGCGAGCAAATGGATGTGTGTGTACTCTGAATTTTTTGTACGATGTGCAAAAACTGAATGTTTAGTAAGAATATATTTTGTGTACATGATTTGTAACATCCTGTAAGATCTTCTGTAAGTGTGATAATGTTCATGTTATTTTAAATGTATTATTTTGTTGTATTAATTGTTATAGACTCTGAAGAAGGTGCAAGTGTGCACCGAAATGCCATAAGAATAAATGTTGTTTGACTGAGATTTTGAGTAATTGTTAAACCCATATTTTTTTGTAGTTATGCTACAACGGTGTATTCGTATTCATATAAAATGTAAGCAATCCAATTCGAATTTAGTCTAATTTTGGGTGTTTCATGACGACGCTTAGTTAAATCGAGCTGAAAATCCTTGAGCCACAAAAATAACCGGGGAGAAATATTTCCTGCTAAACTGTAAGTGGTCGTGGGCACAATAATTTTCCTTTCACTACACAGCCAAGCACGAGAAAAAAGAATAAATCCACAGCCAAATCATTATAAATATGAAGTAGCAAGATAGCGGAGCGTAGCACAGCATAGCCTTCGACTTTATAATACATTTACTTAAGAAATTGAGGAGTTAGAAAAGGCAATAATCTTCAAATTTATTTACCGTTTAGTTATAACGTAAATAGGTAACTTAATACCGTTATCAAAATAAGTATATAGCATTACTTTTGTCTATAACAAGTAAAATATCAAATATAATAAAAAGAAAAGTTTCGTGGTTATTGAGTTATTTTGCTGAAAACCATAACCTAACATGCATTTCTCTTAGGTTTTAAGCAGTACGCTTTAGATATAGTTAACTAAATATTTAAACATTGTTTAAAATAAACACTGTTTAAGAAATCAAGACCGTAAAAATACGAATTGGGACACAAATTCAATTATTACATCTGTCATATTCCTGTCATAATTGGACAAATATTTATGTTGAAATTAAATACGTAGCTGAAATTAAAGATAATTTGAAGTTCATTTGCAAATTTTAATAAAAATACTTAGAAAAGGATACCAGCAGAAAGGAGAAAACTGTAAGAAAATTGGAAGTTGAAAGATATTTATAAGTTATTGAAGATAAAAATGTGGGAATTTCATCAAAAAAAAGTCCATGCTAGGAATAAGTCAAATAATAGTAGCCGAAAATCAAGCCAAGTCAAGTAGTTAAATTTCAAGTACTTGAAAAATCAAGTAGTTATTTTTCAATTATTTGAAAAAATCAAGTAATTATTTTTTTAGTTAGTTTAGAAAAAGTTCTGCAAGACAACATTCCATTTTCATATATTTCCTTATGTTTTATAACAATATCAATAATATACCTTGAAATTTAAACTTTTATTCATAAAAATAAATCATACATTCAAATTTAAAAATTAAAAAAAAAGATTTGAAAGTATATATGAATTAACAAACTATTTATAGTATATGTATTATGGTGGACCTTTAAAGGGGGCAAGTCGAATTTTAACTGGACCATCCCCTAAAATGGTTCCAAATGAATAAAAACAAATTATACTGACAAAGATTCCGCTTAATTTTAATATTTGTCCGTGCCTAAATGCACTTGATTTTTTCCCATTTAAATAATATGGCACATTTTGGAACTTAATTTTTCTCCGAGATATTAAGAAGTTTAAAAAACACATTCATTAATGGAATATATACTAGAATGAGTCGAGTCCCAATTATTATTCTTATTTCGAATGGAGTATAGCTTTTTGGGCTTTTGTGCGATAGTTTAACCATCTACAGTTAACTTAATAATAATGATTAGGACTTCAAATTTTGTTGACATATTCTCGGATCATTCTAGTATATATTCCAATATTGAGTGAATTTTTGCACAGATTTTAACTTGCAGTAGTGAATCAGCACAGCATATGGCACACCACGCCGTACCACACACAGCTAGGTTATGATTCTACTGATTCGCGCGTTTTCGTACATAATCGGTTCGTTATCAAGTAGCTTGAATTTGCTTGAAATTACTTGATCAAGTAGTATCAATAAAAAGTCAAGTCAAGTCAAGTAATGAATTTTTGAAAAGCTTGATTTTCAAGTCAAGTCAAGTAATTTACAAAAATATCAAGCTACTTGACTTGATGTAACCCTACTAGGAATTAATATATCAAAATTTGGTCTAAAAGGAACACTGAGACAAATAAAGGAAGAATGACGGAGAATAAATTTTAAAGAATCAATAAAGTATGTAATATAGAAATTAAGATTTCAAAATGGGTTATTATACCTAGGAAATATATTTCAGGATAAAAATACTAAGAAAAGAACCGATGGCGATATAGATCGACAGAAGAGATCACAGACATTGATTTATGATATTTTAAAAGATTAGTTTACGAAAACACAAAGTATTATGAGGACGATATAGATGTACCTACGCAACGAACTGGAAACTAACACTCTAGCAAACAATGAAACTATTTCAGCCACTACCATAAATTGAATTGTAAACTTAAAATGTAAAAAGATTTCATGTAAATAACTTAAACAGGAAGAAATACAATAATAATTCATAAAACTTTAAATAATATTTATTGGCACACCCAGCAATGGGATGCCGTGATGATATATTTATTCATTTATTTCTAAAATTAATTAAAGTTGCGATTCGAAACTTTTGTCACACACACACAGACACACAGACAGACACACACACAACACACGCACACACACACACACACATACATACATACATACATACATACATACAGACATCATCGTAAAAATGGTAAAATCGTATTATAGGGACTCTAAAACATGCTTATTCACTAAAAACCTATCATTGAATTTTTTCACCAAAGACAATACCTTCCTTACCTAAAGGTGACGGAAGGTAAAAACTATGCATTTGTGACTACTATTATGCGACAGAGCGATAGAGGAAGTATTTGCTATATGAATATGTATTATTTATAAATTTTCTGTCCAAAAATGCATCAAAATCTGCATATTTTAATTAACAATTTAATATCCTCTGCAAGTTCGACGCAGTAAACTGACCTACGTCACCAAATAAAAACAAAACCATGCACTCGCAGAAAACAACGTATCTACTCGTAATTGTTGTTTACTATCGTGGACTCGTTAGTTATGCATGTGTAATATGCTGGAAATTTTCTAGTTCATCACTTATGCCCACGCCACAGTGTGGTCGGCATTGCTAATTTACTGGACAAGTTTTAATAGCCTAGTTAATAGAAAATATTACATCCTCAAATGTAATCAAATTACAATTTACGCAAGACGATATCGGATAGGATTTATTTTATGAAATAAACTGCTTCTCCAATTTACTTCTTCCACCATGGATTATCATTGTCAACCGTTTTATTTATCAACTTAGCTCAAACGAGATTTTTTGCGAGACCTCTAGGTAGATAATGAAGCGCTGGTTACTTTCTCAGCTCATCATTCTGGATTTCAAATCATTTCTCGACATTTTAATTACTTTTTTAATTAGTTGAAAAAAACCAAATTATGTGCATAATTTTGTGTTCTTTTTATGGTCGCAAAAAGAATGGGAAATGCAAAAAGGATTAACAAAATTTACGCACCCCAAAATAAAGAAAAAGGTTTGTATTATGAATATTACAGAAACGCAAAGAGAATGAGATTGTACATAAAACTAATTGAGCAGATTTTGCAAAAACAACCATAGTCCAAATATTGTAAATATGAGCTACGTACAGCGACAACAAATTTCAAGAATGCAATGCCAACATAAAAATCTGATGTGGCCAGCACATAACCTCTCGCCGTATATTTTACCTGGCTGTATGCATAAAGCAAAGAATATTTTTATAAATACAAATAATATATTCATATAAATCTATGACGTATCATCTTTATTATTCAATAATAGCATGTCTCAACATGAAGATATTTTACCATAAATTATGTTACAATAAATTACAAAGTAGAGTTTACCATATATAAATATTAGGCTGGTAACTGCAATTTTCAATTCGAACAACGTTGTTTACTTTCTCTTCATATTCTTCTAGTAAAAACATTAATTTTGGGCGGTCTAAAATGTATATATGGATTGTGCATCTATTCTTACATATCTTCTTTTACATTTTATTTTTTCATACATGTTATATCTAAATAACACTAATTCCCTTTAATAAAGTGACGGATAGATTGCACTCCGATTATTCTTATATCGATGTGTAATTTTGTCAATATTTACAACTTACTTGAGAAGAATTTGATAGCTTTTTCGCAATTAAAAGTTACTCTAGTCTATAGTACTGGTGTACATTGTCCCATAATGTTTGAAACAAATTTAAGTCCTTCAACCTAGACTTGTCATCTCCATAATAGTCACAGATCAAGAACTAAGGGATTCTCGAAGTACATTTTTCTTTCATTACTCATTATTTCTGACACTGACATTTATCTGTCAGTTACAAATAATTTAAATTATCAACTATTTTTCATGGCATTCTTTCGGCTGTCAAATTTATTACAACATATTATTTTATATATTATACTTCTTTTATCTCTAAATCTATGGAATATACATATAATAAAATATTTAAATGTATCAGATAGAGAATTTAATTTTCTTTAATATTACCACGAAAAATTTTCAAAAAATAATATTTAGAAGATTTTTTTTCAAGAATCTTCTACTTCCGGTTGTCCAATTATTACCAAAACCTTTTCAGATCTTCCCATGAATGTCCGATTGGGAAATACGTTGTTAAACAAATTTTAAGTCTTATAGTTTTTGAGTAACCGTCCTTCCAACATCCCACACACACACATCCACACACACACACACACACACACACACACACACACACACACACACACAGACATCATCGTAAAAATGTTAAAATCGGATTGTAGGGACCTTAAAACGTGCTTTTCAATAAAATCTGGATATGCGATTTTTAGCATGAATGCAATACCTCTCTTAGCGAGAGGTAAAAATGTCACATATGTCATTATATTTGTTGCATTCTTTTTAACTGAGTGCTCAGTGCTACTCAAATAAAATAGTGACATTGACAATTATGCATGTTCTATTTACTCTAATCACTTGAAATGAACATTTTACCAATAATGATAAATTTTGCGCAAAACATGAAGCAAAGAACAATATTTTAAAACACCATGTAAATTTAATTTTAATAGAAAAGTAATCATAGGATTTGGAACTATTTCCTATTCGTAAAATAAGATACCTTTTACTCTAGTTGCATACAATTTTTTACGTCTACAAAAAAATTGTGAAACAAACTGTCATAGGTATTCATTTTTTCACTCGTATGAATTTAAAAAAGTGTACTTTTTCACATATTTATTGTGTTAAAAGAGACATACTTTATAAACCCATTTTAAAGAACGGGCGTGAAAAATATATATAAAAGAAACAGTATGTTTTAGTCGTGTAAGATTAAAGCGCAACTAGAAAACATGAAAGCATTTTATAAGAATGATTTACTTAAAAATAAAATGTCACTGTCATATTCAGGCGTATTTAATACATGTTGACGCCGTGCAAAAAATGACTCACTTTATATACTTAAATAAATTGTTTTTCTTCAAACGTCATAAAAGTAGCATCTTGTGTGACTTGATTTACAAGGTAGAATTTTTACGCCGCCGGAGTAGAAGAAACTAATTTCTACGCCGCTGGCGTAGAAATAAAATAAATAAATATCCATAAAAACTATACAGAATCAACGAATAAGAAGTAACTTGTATAACAGAAATCTGTAATATTGCCCTAAATGTCAATATAACACATTAGGTAACCTAAGAATAAAGTTACTAAATACCATCAATAGTTGTCAAATTAAAATAAATAATCTATCAAATGAAATATAAACAGAGTTTACTTTTGGGGAAATAACATATTAAAGAATAGCAGACTTACAGATTACAATTACAGGGACATAAGAATACTTAGAATTAAAGTGATAAAAGTTTATATTGTTTTGTAGTGATTCCTGGACATATCTTTCAGCCACACTGTTAGATTTCCATCCAATTGAACCAGTTCAGGGGTGTACATTATAATACTTCAAATTCTGACAATAATTGCACACAAGGAGGATATAAAATTGCACAGTTTTTATTTAAACGTCAAAACGTGAAAATTTTCACTTCATTGTTTATAACAAAAAGTGAACAAATAAGTATCCATAGCTACAAGGCAATTGAAATCGCAAACGTAATTTACGTAAAATGTAACGTCAGTAGTAGTAATGTCTCTTTAAATATTTACGTTTAAAGAAAAAATATGTATCATATGGAATAAAAATGTCTTTGTGTGGTGAGCGTGGAAGTTTGCAAGACGAGCGAAGCGAGTCGGACAATTGCACGCGTTTACTTCCACTCAGCTGATTGTGGTATGAACATCAACGTGATGTGCACGTACTCTTCAAATGCAACCTTCCACTCCCCGTTGCATGCAAATACTTCGCAGTTACTATGATACAATATTTTTTCAATAGAAACAAAACTATACTGTACCGTGGTCGTATCGCTAATGTAAATCAGTGAATATCAATGTGGCGTCATTCCGTCATCGTACCGTCATCGTACCGTCATCGTACTGTCATCGTACGGAGAACGTAAATGTAAATTGGTCCATTAAAATACATTGGAGCAAGAAGTACCATACCGTCATCGTACCGTTATTGTACTGTCATTGTACTGCTAATGTAAATCAAGCCTAATACAGTAGTTTATTTTTACCTCCCGCTACCCTTGGTAAGGGAGGTATAGGGATCGTGCTAAAAATCGCATATCGAGATTTTGGTAAATGACCACGTTTTAAGGTCCCTAGAATCCATTTTTAACATTTTCACGATGATGTCTGTGTGTATGTATGTGTGTGTGTGTAGATCCTGTATACGCTCTATCTCAAATACTATCATTCAGAAAGTTTTGAAACCATGTATTTCTACCTTATTCTAATATGGAAATATCTGATTAGATTTTGGTGGCAATCGGATAACCGGAAATGGCAGTTTACTTGAAGCTCAAGATAGTTTTTCTTCAAAAATACTTTTAAATGTAATTTTTTCTCAATTTGTTATTATAAAAATCAGAGATTATTCCATTTTCAACAAGTTTGCTTTAATACTTTTTCTATATATTGTATGGATAAATTTATAAAGTAATATAAAAATTATATACATAGGTAAATGGCGGGAGGTCCTATGTTGATCACATCAGATTTTTAAAATTGAAAATTTGATAAAAGTTGTTTATGATCAATACTAGAATTGACGGATGGTCATGTATTAGCTCTGATTTGTTATAAAAGAAACAATTAAGATAATGTCGCATTTGTAAATGGAAAATATCTGTTGAGCTAATAGAAGTTGCTAATAATAACCAACCTTTGCACGAACGTAGCATTTAAGTGTTTAATATTTGTTCAGAGCATACTATTTAGGAAATAATCTTTCGTATATGTAACCTTAATTAAATCCTGTAGATGAACTTCAATAAATAACAACACTAAAAGCAGTTCTTGCTTTGTGTAAAGTACCTGCGATTTTCCTCTGCGATCCATTTGAGCTGTGAACATAAAAATAAAATACGTAAATATTAATGCCTGTAGTGTAGCTCGAACAGAAAATCGCACTATGCACTTTGCTCTTTTTTGTTCCTGCGAGAGCAAAAAATAATCCTTGAGCTTAGTCGACCCTAAGGGAGGAAGGGCTAATTCTAACTGGGTCACTTCACACGAGGAGTCCTTTCCCTTTGCTACTGACAAAGTAGGCCCGGTGTTTTTCACACTCACGGCGTTTGGCGTTTTTAATATGCGTCACATGTCTGCCTCATCGATCCCTCATAGCTCATATTAAGTAAAGAACGAGTTATTATCAAATTCTTTACATTATATGACGCCTCATTCAAAGGCTTTGTCTTTAATTTCACCAGAAGGAAATTGCTCATCATGGAGAAAATTAAATTTTTCCATATTTTCATTAGAATGCAGGCGCATGTCACAAAATCGAGTAGGTTCACTTTTTCGAGTTCTTATGAAATAATTACAACAATATAATTTTAAACGTATTTATTGGTTTTAATTACCTACTTAATACAAGTTAAATATCAACATAATTTTTAGATGGTATGTCCTGATGAACTAGAATTTTAGAAAAATATTTCATTTGTGTTATTTTCAGCTGATATTTTTAAAACTCAAATACCACAGCGATTTTTAAATATCTGTAGCCAATCCATTACTAGCATGAAATGAATTTTGGGTGCAAATTCTTTAATTTTTCTTTAATCATCTCTCTATCAATTTGTGCATGTTTTTACCTCCCGCTACCCTTGGTAAGGGAGGTATAGGAATCGTGCTAAAAATCGCATATCGAGATTTTGGTAAATTACAACGTTTTAAGGTCCCTAGAATCCAATTTTAACATTTTCACGATGATGTCTGTGTGTATGTATGTGTGTGTGTGGATACTCTTTACGCTCTAACTCAAATACTATCATTCAGAAAGTTTTGAAACCATGTATTTCTACCTTATTATAATATGGAAAGAAGCCATTAGAATTTGGTGGCAATCGGGTAACCGGAAATGGCAGTTTACTTGAAGCTCAAGATAGTTTTTCTTTAAAAAATATCTTTAAATATAATTTTTTCGCAATTTATTATTATAAAAATGAAAGATTATTCCAATTTCTACATGTTTGCTTCAATACTTTTTCTATATATTTTATGGATAAATTTATAAAATAATATAAAAATTATATCTCGGAGCTTATATTTTAAACACATCTCAATGGTTATAAAGTTCAGCTCAAATGTATGTAACTGACAGATAAATGTCACTGTAAAAAAATAATCATTTTAAATTAATAATAGTAACGTTTTACAAGGAAAGTTGTAAATAGAACAATAGTTTTATGGATAGGAACTTAATATACATAATTTCTAGCATTAGTAAATATATGCAGGTATGTATTTAAATAAAGAAATATATTATCACAGCATATTATCTATTGCTGGGTGTGCTAATCTGATTTGTACACACATTTCGGTAATGTGGATGACATATTTGTATTGTGCTGGCGTTTACCACAAGGGTTAATTTTATGCCATTTAAAATTTGAATTATTTGGCGTTGATCGGGATCGAATCGGATTCCCCAGATTCGCGACCAGGCACGCGGCAACGAGACCCCATAGGTACATGGCGGGAGGTATTGTGTTGGTCACATCAGATTTTTTTAAAAAACCACTTATAAAAAGCCTTTTCCATTTTAGGATATACTGCCGATTTTAATGTTTTCCTTTTTCCAAGTCCGGTGAAAGTCTATTAGACATTTTTCATAATTTGTATCCTTTTGTTTTTTTATTGGACTTATTGTCGATTTAGCTACCCCATATTTTCGCTATAATAAATGTAGCTCCTCTACCTGCTTTTAAATGTTCCAATATTTTGGCTATTTCTTTCAATTTCAAATGTTTTCATTGAGGTGGCATTATGAATTACAGTAATTTGTATTATATAACACACAACAAAACTTTATACGTGTTACACTACACAGGAGAAGTCCCTGAGAATATATTCAGATCAGCTAAGCTATGCGTTGCTCATGAGACCATCAGTAAAGCTGATGTACTGCGCAGGCCTGCTCTGTTTTCACTATATTGAGACAATAATTGTTCATTATATGGAGTTCATTATGAAGTCAATGTATTTATTTTTATGTCGTTACATTGGATAGTTCACTATATAGTGGTTCACTATTCCGCGACTCTACTATACATATATTCTGAATCAAATTTACATATACTTGTATTAACGAAGTTTGAAGGTTGTATAACAAATTTTCTAGATTCAGATGTCTCTTAATATAGCTGTAAACAACGGAAAACTAAATCCAGGATTCGTCAAAAATAGACACACACACTTTTCGATTTCTCTAAAAAATTTCGGACAATATTGTGGTAACATTAAAGTTGTAGACAACTACATATGAAATAGTTTAAGAATTCTAAGTATAACTTATAGACGCGCTCAGAAATGCATTTTTTCAATAATATTTGTAAGTCTTTATATAAACGTTCAAAAATCTTGTAGAAATATCTAGAATCCCACAATAAATTTTGAATATCAGTCTTGCTAGTAGACATTGCGCGGACTAAAAACGCCGTACTCTACTCAACTATCCCAAATATTAAAAATTGTTTACCGTCCAGTGGATTCCCCAACTTCAATTGGGTAATTTTCTTTATAGATTTAGGGTCCATTTCTCAATTGTTACCCAACCTTTTTTCACTATCACTTCAGCCATTCTCAATTGGAAAGTGATCTCATGTAAATGAATGTGACAGTGTAATATTGTATGTATTTACAGTATGTTGACAATATTGGCTGTGCATAACAACATAATACGAATTTGGTGCATGTTTTTGTAGATATTTGATAAATATCATGACACTGACAAGTGATATGATATAAATGGTGAAAATTGAGAATCGAGCCCTTAGATAGAATATGGAAAAATATTAATAATTTAAATTGATCAAGATCTCTAGAGAATTTAAAAGAATTGAGTTATTGGGAAAGCGGAAAATATAAACCACATTTAAATAATAAAACTAAAAAGGATGATATTAAATTTCGTATCTTTGCATATTATGTAGTTCAAAATGCCGATCATCTCAATCTCCTCATGTTAAAGTGATGTGTTACTATAGTCCATAATACAGTTTCTATATACGTGCTATATATGAATCCTATCCTGGACCTCTATTTCTTTGGTATTCGTATCGAAACGAACGAGGACTGTGACTGGAAACGAATAGTATGAGTATTGTGTATTTTGAGCATTTGTTATCGTCATATGGATTGGCATTCGTTGTAGACGAACAACTACATTTGGTAACTTCGAATATAACCACTACATTCACTTATGTTATGACATTATGTCAAATCAGCTTGACAAATACATTTCTGTTGAGAATAAAGTAATGAGAATGGAGAGTGGATAAAACAAGTCAGTTCCTTCAAAAATCTGGCGACTGTAAGGATGAAAATAAGAGCAGAGAGACAGACAGGCAACACCCAGTAGTATAGAACTACCAAACCCATTTGCAAAATGTTTTATATGTATGGAGTATTATGCTCTACGGATGCGAACCATGGACCTTGAGGAAAAAGATGAAAGAGACGGTTGGAAAAGTTCATATAGATAATTCAAACCTTCTCCGGCTCATACTTTAAAAAATCACACACAAAATTTGATTTAACACTGCAAAACCAAAAAACCAACGGATTTCTTTTAAAAGAATTACATTCAATGAGCTTGCACTAGGTGGCACTTTTTGTTCTAACAGGTTCGTTTATAACAGCATTGAGTCGTGTTTAATTTTAGTTTATCGGTATCTCTGTCCGTATAAACAACATTTGCAATGTGTCTTAAGTATTAATAACTTTTTCTATTGTTATTTATAGTGTTTTTGAGTAAATAATATTGTAACGTTAATTGTTAGTGGTAGTAAGAATTAAAAATAGTGCAAAAACCACCTAAAATTGATGAAATTGCAGATATTGTAAGTCAATTTGTTTGTTACTAATTATTCTTATTATTAGTATATTGTTAGTAATATGTGTTAATTGTTTTTAGTATTTTAATATTATGTTTATATTTATAAACGTATAGATATCCAAAAACTTTAATGAAATGAATATTTATTTGCAGCAAAATCAATGGTTATACTATTTAAATTATATAAAATCTATAAAATATTTATGAATAATGTAAAATGTCAGGAAAACAGTACTTCTAAATATATAAATAGTAGACTAGAACTGTAGAAAAGTTGTGAAACGAAAGACTTTCACTATTCGTTACGAGTCGAATGAAATTTTTATTCGTCCCAAGCATATTCGAATTAAGCGAATGACTAATAATATCGTTACTATGGTTTTCGTTCGTATTCGCGCGAAGACGAGTTACCTAAGCAAATACGAATGCTCAAAAATAGAGGCCCAGACCTCTGTTATTCTCATATTTTCAACTGGATATCTATGTTGGGTGACTTTTTTAAAGTGTGATTGTACAACATGTATTTGTATATTTGGAGTTGATGAATATGTAGTCATTACTCTTCTTAGATTATTCCTTCAATATGGAGGCAAGTTCTAGTTGAATTCCATATCCCGGATGACTTTATTTTTTTGTGTGATTAAGTGTATACAGGATGTAACAGAAATAAGTACATTAAATTTAACCAATGATAGAACTCGTCGAGACCAACAATATTTCTTAATAACTTTTTTCGAAATCACTTTTTTTTACTATTTTTAACCCGACCTCCCCCCCTCCATAAATTAACGAATCGTTTAGGTATTTTCATAATAATTTGATCCAGTGGCAATAACAATGAAACAATGGTTTTTGACAAATGTGAGTTGTGAAGTTTTTCAAATAAATTTTGACAAACAAATCGATTAATAATCATAAAAGTAGTGAGTATACAGACAATGTGCTGGCCTATGGTAAAGCTTAGAGAAACGCTGCCAAAGCCCAGCAAATTTATTTCGACCGTTTTCCGAATCGTCATCTTCCAAACGTTCGCACCCTTTTACATGTATGTAAATAAAATAAGTTTTGATTCTCAGCCAAGTTTTAATACTCGAAGAACAGCACTACAAAAAAAAATTCACATCTGACAATTTGTAGGATATTGAAAGAACAATAGGTACATCATTTCGTCGACGCCTTCCGAGTGTATTGACAATGACGGTGACCATTTTGAACATTTATTGTGATGTCATTTAGGCCTGCATCACTTTTAATCATCTTTATTCACCATCTGGTGTATCGGTCAATCTATTCACCAGTTTTTAACCTTTCTTTTGTATTGACAAATTCATTCTATCTTTCATTGTATTCTGTCGCAATCAACGGCAATAATTGCTTGTAGACGCATGCGTAGTATTCAGCGTATGCGTCCATTTTGAATTCAACCATAGGCGAGTAATGAAATATGTAACAAAACTTTGAAGAATTTTAACTCAATATCTAAAAGGTTTACAAGAAAAAGTTATTAAGAAATATTATTGCACTCGACGAATTCTATCACTGATTAAATTTATTGTACTTATTTCTGTTATATATATGAAGCATTCCACTTTTATTTCAAAATTGTTATTCTTTCTTGCATTTTTAGTTTGGTCTGCCAGTTTTAAATTATTATTATTTTCTCACCAAATTGTTGATGCTGTTTTAATTTGTATTACCATTGGACGAGCCATTGGATCTTCCTAACAAATGTTGAAAAAAACATGTCCCCCATTAGTTAGCTAGAACTTGATCTACATCTTCTCCTGTCAGCTGGATGAGAGGTTATTAATAAGCATATAGTTCGGCAGTTAATTAACAAGTAGTTAGTGTCAGGTGATTGTTTCCCGTGGCCAGTTAGTAATTGCAGTGGGTTCCCTGTGAGTTGCTGGGTACCCACCGTCAGCGAATGGATTTCCTGTGTAACTAGTTCTCGCGAACCATTACATGAAAGATCAATTAATTGCCCTTCGTACATTGTAATTGAAAGTTATTGTTGCTTGCGGGAAATTCTGTCAGTTATTCCCGCACTGCTGCTTTCCCAATAATCTTATTAATTTCTACTATGAGATCAACTATTTGCTGTAAACAACACAACTTTATAGGTAGAGAATTGATGAATTTAGTTTGATAACTAATTAAAAATTACTTAAAGTGCAAAATTTAAATTACAATAAATTAATCAATACATTTTTATGGGAAAAACAAACTTCTCAAGTTGCTTACGAGTAAGTTAACATTATTTCCTACTAATAATGGCAGTAAATACCCTATCCAATGCCAAACAAACGGATATGTTACGAGTTTTATGCCCAGTTGTACCAACAAGGTTTAAATTTAAACGACCCTTAATCAAAAAAATCTAATGTGATCAACACAATACCTCCCGCCATTAAATTTTTGTTAATTTAAATAGATACCTATGGAGTCTCCTGGCCGCGTGCCTGAGTGTCTGGTCGCGAATCTGGGGAACCGGATTCGATCCCAACCAACACCAAATATTTCGAATTTTAAATGGTACCTCTGTGATGCACTGTTCACGCTAGCAATGAGTGCCCGTGAGGTGACGCTTGATAAACGCCCACAAAAAATGTCATTTTCATTACCAAAATCTGCGTTCAAAGCAGATTAGCACACCCAACAATGGGTAATATGCTGTAATATATTTATTTATTTTTTTAATTTAAATACATACTTACATATTTACTAGTGCAGGAATCTATATTAAGTTCCTTTCCATATAACTATTGTTCTATTTATAATTTTAAAACAGTACTAGTATTAATTTGATGTGATTATTTATTTGACAGTGACATTTATCTGTCATTTACATACATTTGAGCTGAACTGTGTAACCATGGAGGGTTTAAAGCATAGGCTCCGGGATACAATTTTTATATTATTTTATAAATTTATTCATAAAATATATAGAAAAAGTATTAATGCAAACCTATAGAAAATGTAATAATCCTTCATTTTTATAATGTAAATTGGGAAAAAATAACATTTAAAGGTATTTTTTTAAAAAAACTATTTTGAGCTCCAAATAAAGTGCCATTTCTGGTTATCCGATTGACTCCAAAATCTAAAAGCTTCTTTCTATAAAAGAATAAGATAGAAATACATGATTTCAAAATTTCCTGAAAAATAGTATTTGAGTTAGAGCGCCCAAAGAATCCATATTCACACACACACACACACACACACACGCACACACACACACACACGCACACACACAAACACACACACATACACACACCCTCAGACATCATCGTGAAAATGGTAAAATCGGATTCTAGAAACCTTAAAACGTGGTAATTTACCAAAATCTCTATATGGGACTTTTAACACGATCCCTATATCTCCCTTAACAAGGGTAGCGGGAGATAAAAATGCAAACCAAAGTTTTGACAGAATTGCATAATAATTCATTTTACATTTCATTGCATAATTGTTAGTTTAAGATAAACATAAATATTTGAGTTACGGTGGTGCATCCGACGATTATGGTATTGCAAAGGAAATGTTTAACAATAGTAATCCATAACCAATTGTTACTATGATTAAAAAATAATTAAAAATAAGTTGCTTGATATTTGCATAGATTCTGTCCAAATCATATCAGATATCGCAAACTACAAAGAAACAGAAACGTTCACTATTGAATGTATTTTTTTAATACATTACTAGCGTTACCATTAAAAAGTTATTGTCTTATCATGGTCGTTAAATCCAAATTTCATACACTAATGGTTGATTAACAATAACAAATATAGAGTGGCATACAAAATTTCGTTCAAATTAAACAAAGCGTTCTGTTATTAAAAGCTATTCTTTTAGAAGCGCTAAGAAGTAGAATACTGGATAATTAGTTCACTTTCAGAAATAATTAAGTTTAATTAAATCGTCTTATTTTAGGACCAGAAATCTATGGTTAAGCTATGTGCACATATTTTAGAGACACCTGTATATATGTCGGTGTATTGGTACCAATCACAAAACATTACATTGGAAAAACTCTCCTGACCAGTAATTTTGAAAGCTGGTACCACTTAGAACAGTGATTCTCAAATTGGGCAATACCGCCCGCTTTTAGGAACTGGATAGATCCAAGGGGGCAGTGGTAGCCTTACGTTTAACCCCCCTGTTAAACGTAAGGTCATCCTATATTGAAGGGCAATAAGTGAGCGATAAGAGGTAAAAAGAGCAATAAGAAAACGGTCAAAAAATTTAACCGACTAAAATATTTTTGAATATTTTTCCCCTTGAATGTGCAAATATACAGCAATGCATCATCGCATTATTTCAAATTTTCAGTCCCAGAGTAATTTATTTCGAAACAAGATTTTAGAAATTAAAGTATAACACAGTTTATTTTTTTAATACTAGAAGGATCGACATAAAACGATAAAACTCTCCTCATTTACGAATACAAAGATTAAAAATTATATCCACCATAATTTAAAATAGAAACAGTGTCTCTGGTTTCATGAATGCTGCACGCAGTTGGATTTCCTTATAATGAATATACATTATATTTTCATCGCAGAAAATTTTAATGGACTCTCAGTGAACATGAAATCAAAAATTCTTTTGAAAATATAACATCTCCGTCGACCATACTGATTTATCTCTGTTTATTGATTTATCAATTCTTTTTTTATTAACTATCGAAATTATAGAAAAAAATCATAATCTGATTTTCTTTAAACCGACTAATTTATAAATTTGAACTTGTAAGGTATTTACGAAGTGTCATATGCTGTTGCCAAAGCGCCATAAATAGAGAGAAAACCTCGTATTTTGTACAAATCTTATAGGCATTAAGCAATTTTTGGTAAGCGTGTAAAGAGATTTCTTTGTAATTTTATAGTATAGGTGCGTGTTATCATTTTATGCCGATCCTTTGAGATCACCTTTGTAGATTAAATTTTTCTAAGGGGGCATTGAAAAAATATATTTTGGGAAAGGGGGCGATGACCTCAATAAGTTTAAGAAACACTGATTTAGAATATCCCCTTTATCAAATGTTCATTTGAAAATGTTCCGAAAGGAAAATATATTTCTTTCTTACTGCCATAGTTAGTTGAGGAAGTCACAACAAAATATTATTAATGTGAATTCCTTTAGTTCGTTGGCCTGTTGAAATATAACAAATTACACTTGAACATAACAATTTCTCTTAGCACCTCTTCAGACTTAAGCTACAATGTTACGGTTACATTAAAATTACAGCGGAGCTAATATATCTGGTTGTTTCGTCGCTCGGAAATCACGCAACTCAGCAACAACGCGCAGCACGGAAGAGAACAAGACTGGCGACACACCGACAACGAACCAGGGGTATTTATAAACATTGCGTGCCACTTTCACGTCATACCTAACCTACCAAAGGATAAGGGATACGGAGATTATAAGAATGGAAGTATAATTTGTGAGGTTAGAATATGCAAATACACTATTGATCAGTAGCTTGTTTACGATACAATAATGATGATAATATTTACTTAACAAAGTAATGTTATTGTAAACATGTATCTATGTTTATATGTCGTATGTGATCAATCGTAAGGTTAATAATTAGAAAAGCGAACGCCGTCAACTACGGTATCCTTTATAATATAAAATAGTACAAACATGAATGAATACGTAAAAATCTGGGCGAAAGAAAACGGAAATTGAAATGAACACAACAAAAACTAAAGTAATGATAATAAATAAGAAAACAATGCAAGAAAACGAGAAAAAGTAGAAATAAATGGAATAAAACTGAAAACAGTTATAGCTTAACACGTTCGCTGCGTATAAATTCACGCGTCGCAGCCGTAATGCGGTAATGAGTTTTGGTGCAATTCTAGTTTTTTTTTTCTCAATTTGTTAATATTGTATGTATGTAGAAGTCTTTACTCTTATTTTTCAGTATTTTTTTTTTAACGCCTACGGTGCGTCGGCAGCATTGTGGACATCTTTTGTTCGGCAATGCTAACGACGCACCTATACGTCCAGCCTCTTGAATTCTGAAATCAACATATTGTTAGACAATTCATATGTTTATGTGCTTGATGTTTTATCTTTTATTTATGTAATAGCCATTATTTTAGCCCTTTTCAGTTGTAAATAGACCTGGTCGTTGTCTCCATGACGCAAAAAAAAAACTGTAAACTAACCCCACAAATCACTTTTCTGTAGTCGTCTGACAATGCTGACCAACGCACAGTGTTCTCTTTACAAAACTGACGAAACGATCACGGTTGAAACAATATAGAGTACTGGACGCAACTGTTGCGGCGTGCGCAATGGTTCAACAACATACAGGACGCAATGTGTGCGTCGTACGCAGCGATAGTGTTAAGAATATCCAAAAAGCATTATAACACAAAATAAAAAATCTGATGTGACCAGCACATTACCTTCCGTGAGTTCTATGCATTTTGTACAAATTCCACACAAAAAGTTTTTTGCAGAAATTATAATTTTTTTAAATCCACATCCATTGATATGATGTACAAAATGTAATCAATTCATATAGAGAATAGAATATACTTTAATAATTATAATAAATAAATAAATATATCTTCAAAAATCTGTTGTGGCCAGCACAATACCTTCCGTCATTCTCGTGTATAATGTATAAATTCCATAATTTTTCTTACAAAAGATTCTAAATTTCCAGTAATATTATTTCATAAACAAACTATTCAAATTGCACTTGACACTGGCATCTTCTTCTTCTTTAGCTTTTCCCATTCGTTAGGGGTCGCTACTTTTGCATGTCGTTCTCATTCAGTTCCTTTTCTCTTATATCTTCCGCAATACAGTCCTTCCATCTTATCTTTGGTCTTCCTCTGTTTCTTTAACGTCCTATTACTAAACTATTCATTCTTGTTCCAATATAATTCTTCATTTCTCCTCATGACATGTTCAAACCAATGTAATCGTCTTTCTTGTATCTTTCTAAAAACTTGTAACACTAGAGTTATTTTCTTACCGTATCTTTCCGTGTATTCCCTAATATCTACTTCAACATCCTCATATCTGCCACATTAATTTACTTTTTATTGATACTGACATCTGTCAATTTGAATTATATGAATTTTATTACTAGTTCCCAAATTTGGCATAGCTGGCTGAATTATAAAATTTAATTTCTTTAAAATTCTTTAACTCTGTATCTATTGAATATGAAGTATAAATTGTAATCAAATCGTAAAGAGAATAATATATTCTTTAAGTTATAATAACGTTAAATGTCAATAAATCAAATTTAACTGTTAAATCTTCAAATGAGACTACTTCCGGTTGACCAATTATAACCAAAATCTAATCAGTTGTTCTTCTGGATGTAAACTTGAGGAATATGAAAAAATTATAATTTTTGGATTCGTGGTATTGAAGTTATGGAATCCGGAAGTTTTGTCACACACACACAGACACACATACATACAGACATCATCGTAAAAATGGTAAAATCGTATTATATGGACCCTAAAACGTGCTTATTCAGTAAAAACTCATCATTGAATTTTTTGACCAAAGGCAATACCTTCCTTACCTAAAGGTCACGGAAGGTAAAAATAATATTTCACAGCGTTTCATCAAGAAAAACTGTTAAAACCTTCAAATGAGACTACTTCCGATTGACCAAGTATAACCAAAATCTAATCAAGTCTGCATATAGATGTAAGAAAGAGGAGTACGTAAAAATTGTAATTTTTGGAATTCTAGTATTAGAGTTATCGCAGCCAAAATTATGGTCACACACGTACACACACACACACACACACACACACACACACACACACACACACGCACACACACATACATACATCATAGTAAAAATAGTAAAATCGTATTTTAGGGATCCTAAACCGTGCTTATTCATTAAAAACTTACCACCGAATTCTTTGACCAAAGACAATACTTTCCTTATCTAAAGATGGCGGAAGATAAAAATAGATCTAGAAATAACCAACAGAGTAAAGAATGCAAACGACATTTACAATAACTGTACGATATTGAGCAAAAAATGAACAGAAAACAAAAATTAAGATAAACAATACAATAACTATACCAACAATCATGTATGCTAACGAATCCTGAAATATGTAGAAGAAAGATACGAGAAAAATAAAAGGAAATGAAGTACCTCAGATACGTCGTAGGAAAAACGAAATGGGACAGGAAAAGAAATCAAAACATAAGGATTAAATATATTAACAAAAATAGAACACAAGCAACTGGGCTGTACCAGCCACATACATAATGAGGATGGACTAGAAAGAAAAGTAATAGAAGTTGAAAATATGTACAAAAAAGGGGAAGAGAGAGACCGAAGAAACATTGGAGAGAAGAATGGCAGAACTCGGATGTAAAAGCGATAAAACTTATTAGAAATAGAAAACATAGCAAAGAATATAAAAATGTGGACGGAATGAATTAAAAATTAATTTTGAGAAAAGCAAATCCCATGCCCGACTACGGTACTTTTTCTCATCTACAAAAACATACAATAATTAATTTTCCTGTTTAACTGCAACAAAAACCAAATTTCGCTAATCTGTAGGGCTGTTTGCATCACTTTAAGATCGTAAACTTGAACATTAACGTCAGTTATTTGCATATGAATTATGAATAATATGTATGAAGCGCCATGCGTCTATGTGTCGGCTCATTATGTAGACGACGCAATGTAATCAATGCCAGCAATGTTGTAATGGGATGATAAGAAACTGACAGCTAAATTTACCACCCCGGATGATAATAATGGATCTTTTTAAAGAAAGTATCAAGTAGGAACAAAACAGATTTATTAATGAAAAGAAAGATGAACAAAATTGAGTTAAAAGCCAGTTTTTCCACCTTTTGATAAACTTCCGAATAGCTATTCGTAAGATAAATCTGTTTATATTATTAAATTTATCTTAAAAAGACCTATTTAATTTCGTATCATTCATAATAAGAAAGTTTTTCATACCTATAAGATATTGGTAAATGTTCCATTTTGTTGAAACTGTATATGCCTCGAAAGGCTTTTCAAATATGAATTTTATTTTCGTTATATGGTTCAGAACGGCTTCTAAATGCTCAATTCAACTAAACTTTTATAAATCGATACAAAATTACTTTATAATAAGCAATTAAAACTTTTTAAGTACCATCAAAATCGAGAAAGGAATATAGAGAAGTTAGAGAAGTATTCATTATAATATAATCTTTACAATTAAATATCCAAAAATACGTTGGAATCAGAATGAATTTAAATTGTAAAAAAATGACTCCATATCTCTGTCTTTCTGATATATTTCATGAGAATCATTAAAGTTTCCAACCTTATTTTTTATTAATATTACAGCGGTAATAATAAACAAGGGTTAAGTTCAGAATAGCTTATTTTTAACACAGGAGGAATAAATATTCTTAGTTTATCACGAGCTTAACCCACAAATATATAATAATAGACATGGAATAAGACTTAAATCTAGAATAAACCCTCCATAAACGTCATTTAAACAGGGTTAACAGATATTTTCAGAATACCTGATCTGAAATAGGAAAGTATTTATTATTACCGCTGTTAATGTCAAATAAAAAGAGTCAGTGTGTGCATTTGTTTATGATTTCATGGTACCATTAATTTATTATTATTATTAATTAAATTTCTTTAATTTTTCCTGATCCAGATAATAGAAAATTACGAATTAAAATTTTCTCTACAAAAACCTATTAATCACCAATTTAATAACCGTTACATTTTACTCTTTAAAATTAATGAACTAAACCTTACTGGGGGTGCACTTTCTTGCACTTAATACGATCGTCAGTTCTTGCCAGAGTAGTCTATCAATTTGGAAAAAGTATCTGTGTAAGGAAAATGGATGTAAAAAAATAAATCTTCACACTCCGAATCGTGTGTAGTTATATTCATTACTACGTAACCTATCTATTTGATAGCGACAGCTAACAAACTTGCACTGGATTTTTGTATCATGTTAAACGGTAAAACTAACTTCTTGTTTGTTATAATAAATTAAGAACAAAAGTTAATCATAAGCATAAAGCGGTTCTATTGTAATGAAAGTAGGTAGTTAATTGTTAAATATAAAATTAAACCAGACACGAAAAGTACCACCACGTTGAAGCCTTGGCCGCTCAACGTTCTGCGGCCCACGTTGCTATGACAACGTGGTATTGTTTGTGCGACTTGCGTAGCCTAGCCGTATCTAGCAAGAGCTGTGTGTCCGCATTTATTTTGCGACTTCGGCTCAGTTTTAAAATTAATATCTTGTAGTGTATTGTTTTGCGGTACGATAAATCACAAATAAATTAATATGGCAGTGAATAGTATTAATATTTTGTTAAAAATGAATTTTAACAAACTTCCTTTACAAGATAAATTATATATTAAAAAATTGCGTAAACCATTGACTAATTTAAAATTAACTCAAATTAGTGAGAGAAAAGCTCAGAACAGAATATTTACTCGATAATGGCTGTATGTATGCGTGTGCGTGTGTGTGTGAGTATATAGACGCTCGTTTCGGATCGCTCCAATATCACGATTCTAAAAATTATATTTTTTTCGTATTCCTCCAGTTTAGATCCATATGCAGATGTGATTAGATTTTGGTTATAATTGATCCACCGGAAGTACGCTCATTTGCAACTTGTAACAGTTTTTCTTGAAAAAAAAACGCAGTTAAATATACCTATATCATTTACTGACATTTAATGTTATAAATTTTAAAGAATATAGTAATCTATACGATTTGATTGCATTTTGTACTTCATATTCAATAGATTTACAGGGTATTCATTTTTAAGTGAGTACTATTGCGAACTCGTAGAACTATAAGGGATACGAAGTTGGTTAAATTAGCAAAGAATCTTTATTTTACATGGGTATTTCAATGATAAACTGAAACAATTATAAATTCCAACCAGTGGTTCCCAAAATATGGATACCAACTTTCTTATTTTAAATAGAAACATATACTTTTATTTACCCATTCAATAGAGCTCTTTATAAGTCCAACGATATACAATTTTTTTACACTTACATAACAAAACTTTCGAAAAAAAAATGAATGAAGTTATGAATTAATTCCCTCAAATATAATATAATATAATATAATATAATATAATATTAGAGTGCCATGACTGAAAATAGTGAATATTTCGTTTATTGCTATCTACTTCTGTTAAATGAGAAATTGTCCTCTTCATATCATTTTTAATAAAAATGTATCAATTTACACACGAAGGAAAGGTAGATATATTCGAAATTCAGTTTTTTCAGTCATGACAATCTTATCTATATCATATTTTGTGGGAATTAATTCAAAACTTTATTAATTTTGTTATGTAAGAGTATGAAAATTATATATCGTTGGATTCAGAATAAAGAGCTCTATTGGCAAATAAAAAGTATATATATATATATATATATATATATATATATATATATATATATATATATATATATATCTATTTAAAATAAAAAAGTTAGTATCCATATTTTGAGAACCACTGTTCGATTTTTTTTTTATTATTGCAATACACATATAAAATAGAGATTCTTTGCTAATTTAACCAACTTCGTATCTCTTATAGTTTTCGAGATCGCTATGGTAGCCACCTAAAATTAACATCCTGTAAAGTTATTATAAATATTAAAGAATATGCTATTATCCATACGATTTAATTAAATTTTATACTTCATATTCAATGGATATAGACTTAAAGAATTATAAAAATATTAAATTTCATAAATCAGCCAGCTATACTAAAATCATGGAAACTGCTAATATATTCAAATAATTCATATTGATAGATGTTAATATCAATGAAAAGAAAATGAATGTGGCAGAGATGAGGATGTTGAGATATATGTTGGGGAAGACCCGGAAAGATAGGCTAAAGAATGAAAGGATAAAAGAAATGGCTCGAGTGGATAGAAGTTTCTCGAAAGATACAAGAGAGACGATTACATTGGTTTGAATATGCCATGAGGAGATATGAATATATTGGAAGAAAAATAAATGGCTTAGTAATAAAAGGTAGAAGAAACAGAGATAAGATGGAAGGACTGTATTGTGGAAGATTTGAGAGAAAATAAACCGAATGAGCACGACACGCAAAACAGAAATGAGTGGAAGCAGAAAATAAAATATAGCGACCCCTAACGAATGGGAAAAGCTAGAGAAGAAGTCAGTGTCAAGTGCAATTTTGATAGTTTATGAAATAATTTTACTGGATTTTTACATAATATAGAGGATTGGCGGAAGGTAATGTGCTGGCCACATCAGATTTTTCAATTTATATCTGCGAAAGACAGAAGAGCTTTTAAGAAGTGATTTGTGATTAAATTTCTTCATCTACTTACTCAGTTTAGGATTTTTTTTTTTAATTTTGCACCCCTTCGGTCGAAAAGGCTCGAATCGCCAGTGAATATAGTAGACATAAAATTAACCCCTGCATTATTTTCAAGTATTGACTACGCATTAAAGTAAAAAATATATTATGAGCATCCTGTCACTGTATACAAAATATTTCTTTCTATTCGATTTTCTGTATATAAAGCAGATTGGCACACCCAGCAATGGGTAATATGCCGTGATGAAATATTTATTTTTTTATTTTTTTCTTTTTGAAATAATTTAAAATTATGACAGCACGTAAATACCAGCAAGCTACCTACTTCCCATTCTTGTTTTCGTATCGTCATGCAAAGGCTCTATAATTTAGCAACCCCACTGAGATTTTTTGCTGTTATTATAAGCCATCCTCGCATCCTAGCACACGTGCACCAGCGAAGGATAATTAATTTCAGTCAATGCACAAAGGGCTCGTTAAGTTAGCGCAAAGAAAGAAAAAAGGCCGAAATGAGCGAAGGAGTTCACGGGAGGTTGTTTCGTAATTTTTTGACGTCTTTTGGATCAATGTCTTGCATCTAAAGTGGTTAATTATAAGCTTTTTTAATATTTAAATTTATACAAAGGATAAATTTATATTCTTGTTTGTCTTTACTGTTTAGAAAGGCGATTCACTTCATATTTATATGATGAATTCATTAAAAAAAATCTGATGTGGCCAGCACAATACCTTCCGTCAATCCTGTGTATTATGTACAAATTCCATACATAATTTTTCTTGCTAAAGACTCTAAATTTCCAGTAAAATTATTTTATAAACTAACTATGCAAATTGTACTTGACACTGACATATTTTTCTTCTTTAGCTTTTCTCATTCGTTAGGGGTCGCTATTTTTTATTTTCTTCTTCCACTCATTTCTGATTTGCGTGTAGTCTCATTCAGTTCCTTTTCTGTCAAGTCTGCCGCGATACAGTCCTTCCATCTTATCTTTGGTCTTCCTTTGTTTCTTCAACCTTCTATTACTAAGCTATTCATTCTTCTCCCAATATATTTTTCATCTCTCCTCATGACATGTTCACACCAATGTAATCATCTCTCTTGTATCTTTAAAGAAACTTCTAACACTAGAGTTATTTCCCTTATTCTTTCACTCCTTACCGTATCTTTCCGTGTCTTCCCCAACATCTACTTCAACATCCTCATCTCTGCCTCATTCATTTACTTCACATTAATACTGACATCTGTTAATTTGAATTATCTGAATGTATTAGCAGTTTCCATGGTTAGCATAGCTGGCTGTTATATGAAATTTAATATCTCTATAATTCTTTAACTCTAAATCTATTGAATATGAACCATAAAATTCAATCAAATCGTATAGTGAATAATATATTCTTTAAGTTATATTAACGTTAAAAGTCAATAAATGATATTTAACTGCGTTAAAATCATCAAATCAGGGTACTTTCAGTTGACCAATTATAACCAAAATCTAATCACTTCTTCTGGATGTAAACTTGAGGAATACGAAAAAATTGTAATTTTTTACAAGGTTGCTCATGTGGACAACAAACTATCGAATCCCACACTAGTCAGTTTTTAATAAAAACCAACACACCTAGAGGAGTTCGAGTGGCAGCAGAGATCGCTATAAACTACTCTCCATGTAATGAGGGCGCCAACAGAGGGCACTAAAAATGTCTCTGTAAAATTGTAAACTGTACAAGATAACTGTATCTGCAATGTCATGAGATTTGTATAGATTAACGGACCTCAAAACAAATAAGTACATTATTATTAATATTATTATTCATATTTACTTTAATTAACAGAAGTTTAAGACAGACTAATTCTTTCTTTTAAATAGGCATTAGCTTTCAAACCACACATTTAAGCTTCACTTGTATCATCGTTAATATCCTAATATGTATTAATTCATTCATTCATTCTGAATATTATTTTCCTTCTTTCATTCATGCAAATACCATCATCATATGTAGAATTCCTATTCCTATCCCCACATACGATTCTTTCACGCAGTGCTCCCACCCTAGTAATCTTCCCGCCTTGCGGCAGGCTGACAACCTCTGAATATAAATGGAACTGTTAAAGATCTTGACTGCTTGTAAATTTCACTGCACACGTGCACAAGATCGCTACCGCCGCCATCTTGCCAAGAATTTATTCTATGCTTTTTCTCAATCTTAACTTGGAGCTTGGGATTAATTTTATGACAGTTAGAAAGCTATAGACATATGTTGAATAAGTAATATAAAGCAGTTAAACGAATCTTGAACTTTTACAATTTTCTTAAAGGCTTGAACCCTTTAGTATAGTAAGTTATATATTTATTTCTAGAAAATAATTTAAAGGATTTTAAGAATTCTGATAAAGACTATGACTAATAGTGTTTGTGCCATTAGAAAAAGAGTTTCACTTGACTCATAAAAAAAAGTTTTCTCCAAAAAAATGCGAGATACTTCAACCTATTAATATTCTCAAACATAATTATAGTGTTTCTTTAACTTAATCATTAAGGCTGCTAGTATTTATTCTTATCCAGAGTGATTCAGTTGTTTTTTAATCGTACTTGTGTATTTTTATAAAGAACCTATTGCAAATTAAAGTGACTAAAAGTTTTAGTAAATACTAGTAGTTGAAAATATCTGGCACACTAAACAATCGTACAATATTTTCTTTATATTTTGCGGCCATAATAAGGTCATCACGAAACCAATTGCGTATTGAAAAAGCCTTCATTTCGGTACGTAATTTTTTTTTCTTGCTTATGTACATAAATCAGAATTGACATGAACTCTCAAATAATTGAATAAATGTTAATCCAATATTACCAACTACAATATTATACATACAAATTTCTCTAAATTAACTCGATTTAATATACAGTAGTTTTTTTAAAAAACTATATAAAAGACGCAAAATATAAAAAAATAGTATCTATAAAGGACTCGATTTATAAGATTTTTTCGCAATTGTCATTTAGAAAACTCACCGGGCCTCGTTTTCTAAATTTTGCCGTATGCGGTAAAACAATGTCTTATAAAACTCGTTCTTTAATATGCTATTTTAGTTGTTTAACGTATCCTTTGACAGCCGCAAGGAACACGACAACCGTGTATTGTTACTTTTTTGACATCTTTCAAAGACTATTTTGCGGTCTCATTTACTTTAAGGCCTTACTTCACCACAACCACTTTTACTCCACAGCTGTTTATACACTACAACCGCTATGGCCACTTATTTGTTTAAACAGCAAATAAATTTTAGTGTTGTCCTACTTACAGTTGTCGCTATCGCGATTATTTAATGTAGATATTTTATTTCACTTTTAAGATAAAATATTTTGACAGCAAACAATTTATTTTTTCTACTCCTGCTTTGAAAATACAATTTTCTGGTTTGTTTTTCATGTTGAAAGTAACTCTTTGCAGCACTAGTGCTGCAAAATTTTGCAGCACGCTTCGGTATCTTAGCAACGAATTTTACTTACAAATGTTGTATAGAATGTTTGTTGTTGTCATAGATACGCATCACAAATATAAAAATTGAAAATAAATGTCAAATTATTTTTAAAAAATAATTCTTTATTTCCTTATTTTTTATCTTGCAGGAGTAGAAAAAATAGTGTGTATAACACGTGTTGAAAGTCCTTTGTCGAACACAAACGATTGCAACCTTCGCTTCGCTCAGGCTGCAACTTTCGTTTTGGTTCGACAAAGATAGACTTCCAGCACTTGATATACAAATAACTATTGTGAGTTGTCTAGATCACAGCAAAATATTTTGCATGTGACATGAATCAATTCACACGATTTCTTTTTAATTATAACATTTTGTGAGCTCGGATAATAAATGTTCTATACACGTCGGTTTAAGTTATTTTTTAGTCTTATCAAATTTGCTGGCCTTAAGATTTCAGATTCGGCCAAAAACATTACTTTTACTTGATCAATAAAGTTGAAATCTGTAAAATCCAATTAAATATTTTTTTAAATATAATGATGTTTGATGATGTGCTAGACTTAATAGTATATTCTATTGATTGCTCAGTGTGTGTCGAGTGCGATGAGATGAGCAGTGCTAGTGCTAGTGCTAGTGTATAGTGTCTATACTGCAATACATAGACCTCGCTCACCTCGTTGGCGTACTGCACACTGTCCAGAGGGATCAAGTGGTAGCCCATGGCGCGGTCCCAGATCATCCCCTTGCTCCACACTTCGATCAGCAGACCTGTGTTCAGGTCGTTTGTTTCGCTAAAAACAAAAAAAAAACCATTACATAAGATAGATAATAATAATATTTATTATTTAATTCATTTCATATTAAATGAAACAAGAAGCCAATAATATTTTTATAATATAAATGCATATCAAAGAAAATATTTTAGACGGGTTCAGTTTGGGAGAGACATGTATAAAAACACTAAGAAAGAAAAGGGAAGAACATAAATTGTAATACATAAAACAGATTGAGACCGCGACAAACCCAAGGAGGTTTAGGATGACATAATAACAAAGATACGATTTTGAATTCGTGTTATTCGTTTTCGATTAAGCTCATATTGTTATCACGTTTGTTCCACGGTCTGAAAAGTGTATGTTAAGTTTCATTCATATTAGATCCGTAATTTGTGTTTGACGAAACAATATTCACAATGAGATTTTTTTTAATAATGAGTACAGTGAAGTGCTACAAATGTTGAAAAAGGCTTTTGGCGATGAAGCTCTGTTGAAACCAAGCGTTTATAAATGGTACTAACGTTTCCAAGAAGCTTGTGAATACGTGGAAGATGACAAAAGAGATAGGTGTCCTAACACAGCAACCACCGATAAATATATGGCAAAAAATAATGTGCTTAGTAATCGTAAGAAAGTTGGTACTTCATACAGTTCATGCAAAGTAATTTTTACCGTCATTTTAGACATAAAAATCTGATGTGGCCAACACAATACCTCCCGTTTAATTTTTATTCATGTAAATACTTAAAATTGAAATACCGTGTTCGATCCCGAATTTTAAATGGCACAATAATGACCCATATATATATATATATATATATATATATATATATATATATATATATATATATATATATATATATTGTATAAATGTATAAATCAGCAGGGCAATAATTTTGAACAAGTTTTATAATATTTTATATAATAAGTATCTAAATCGCCCAAACAATGATGAAAACAAAATATTTGTTTTTGTCATGGCACTCTGATTACATGTAGAAATAAATATGAAAACAATAATTTTTCTTTTGCATTTTTCTCGTTTTTTTCGTTATGTAAGGGTATAAACATTTTATATCGTTGTATTCAGAAAAAAATGTTGAAGTGAATAGGCGAAAAGTAGGTTCTCATTTAATATTAAAAAGTTGAATTCTGTATTTTGAGAACCACTGGTTGAAAATAATTTTTGTAATGCTCATTTTAATAGTATTATAATATATAAATTGTTTGCTAATTTAACTGACTTCGTATCTCTTACGGTTCTCGAGATAGCAATAGTGAAACACTTAAATTGAGTACCCTGTATGTATGGGGTTGTATAACAATTATTTCGAGAAAAATGGTATTAAAAATCAGAAATAATTCTACAATATTGAAGTAGGCTATGCAATAAACAAATGCAAACAAATGATACAGGTGACAGATAGTTTTCTTACTTACGTTATTAAGTGTTTGTTTTCGTAATTGTTTAATTAATTATTAATAAAAAATGGCTTTACAGTTGCAAAAATACCAAAAATACCTAAGGTTGCATAAATTTGTAAATAATTTCCATCATATTGTTTTTCTTTTTATGTTAGTACTATTATTTTTTGATATTTCTTCGTTATGTAGTTCATTTGTTATTATGAATTTCTTAGTAAAACAAGTTATTTTAGATATAAGAAAATAATATACTATCGTAACCTAGGCAATAGTCGTATTAATAGTTGTTTATTGCATAGCCTACTTCAATATTGTAAAATTATTTCTGATTTTTAATATCATTTTTCTCGAAATAATTGTTATACAACCCTATATCATATTTATATCGTTGAAATCAGAAAAAAATTCTCTATCTAATGGACAAAAAAATTATTTAGGTTGCCATTTAAAAAAATATAATTTTATTCTACCGTTTGAGAACCACTGGTTGAATTTTTTATATATTATTCCTCATAAATTAAGCCCTTTTTCCTGGTAATTTTTTGTATATAACATTTTTCTCTAAAGTCATTAGTTCGCCCAAAAAAGCGCTGGTTGTTTTAAAGGAAACACCCTGTATACAGAATGTAATCATCTTTATGCGTTTTCTTGTTCCATCAATTGTAGTGTTGTTCTTTGTCGACTTCATCCTATAAATATCCTACCATTTTTTGATTGTTCAACATGTTGTAACAAAAATTTGATGCATGATTTTTATGTTACCTTAGTCGAGGTATTCTATCTTTTATCTTCTCCGATTTGGGTATAGTGTCATCTTCTGGTGTATTTATTCAAAAGTTTCTAATCATTGTATTCAGTCGCAACCACAGACCAAAAACACACTCATGACGCATAACGCTCGTCACAACGAAAACACAGCTGAACAGCTGTTTGTAGACGCACGCGAAAATAGCCGATTTTGAATTTTGGCATTATGCAACGCGCTCTACGTTGCCGAAATGCATTTGTTTATTTTATTCAAGCATAGGCGGGCAATGAAATTTGTGACAAAATTTGAAGAATTTTAACTCAATCTAGAAAGTTTATAAGAAAAAGTTATTAAGAAATCTTATTGCACTCGATGAGTTCTATCACTGGTTAAATTTAATGTACTTATTTTTGTTACACCCTCTATATATATGTACGAATAAAAAAGAACAAAATTTCAAAGGAAGGGGTTAAATACACAACAAATATCCTCCCATTCAAATTGCCCGAAGTCACTGCACTGTACAGAGTTGAATACATACGCTTGCACCCTGCTTTATTTCAAAAGCGAAAGCTTGCAAAGGCAATCCAACATCCAGATATACTCGTAGACACAGACATCAACATAGACGTTTGAACTGCAATGCGATACGCTTACATCTGCTTAAACAAGATCAAAGGATTTCAAATTGAGCGAAGAATTCTTCCAGGGCCTAACCAACAGGAATAAATTGAGATAACTGATAGAAAAATGAAATTAGGAATCACTACAAGATTGGAAACTCAGAACTAAGTAGTTAATTGGGTCACCTTGAAAGTCTTAAAGCCGTTGCATCATTAAACATATAGGTCAGTAGCTAAAGACAAAACTAATTAATGGACATTTTAATGGACAAAAATCTCCTGTAATTGTAATCTGGGGATTTAATGTGTACATGGACCTCTGGTGTACCAAAAGCGACAACGCTACTATTTATTATTACCTCCCGCTTCCCTTGGCAAAGGGAGGTATTAGGGATCGTGCTAGAAATCGCATATCGTGATTTTGATAAATGAAAATTACATTTTAACATTTTGACGATGTCTGTGGGGTGTGCGGGTGTATGAGTGTGTGTGTCCTCTTTACGCTATTTCTCAAATACTAACATTCAGAAAATTTTGAAACCTATATTCTTACTCTACTTTAATATGAAAAGAAGGCATTAGATTTTGATATGATATAAATTAGATAACCGGAAACGGCACTTTACTTGGAGCTCAAAACAGATTATCTTCGAAAAATACATTTAAATTACATTTTTTCGCGATATATTAAAGATTATCAAATTTTGTATAGATATGCAGTAATATTTTTTACATAAATTTTATAAATAAATTTATAAAATAATTGATTTTATTAATCCCGGATCCTTTACTTTAAGGATAAACATAACCCTAGGTTACACAATTCAGATCTCAAATTTATGTAACTGATTCGTGTCACAGTCAATAAATTATCATTTCAAATTAATAATGGTAGTATTTTAAAAAGAAAACATAAATTTATAAAATATCTAAGTAATAAATCAATGTTTGTAATTGAATAGTATTTTATGTATCTAGGACGAAAAGTGAGTCTTTAAGGTTTGAGCAAGTAATATGTTAAAATCATAGAAATTTAAAATGATATTTTAAAGCTCCAGGGCTTTAATAATTCGGTTTTTGTTTTATAAATCGTTCAAAAACGTTACTTTAGACCAGTATAACATAAAAGAAATTAACGTCACTATCACAAAATAAAATGATGGTGAGATGAAAATACAGATAATACGTAATAAATTGGAGCAATACTTATATTACTATGTCATGCAAAGGAACAATGCAGTAGCAGTAGTAAATATGTAAATATGTATTGTGCTGGCCTCGTCAGATTTTTTTTTTAGGATACAGTTTTACCAAAACTTTTAACATATTTCTAAGCATCTGTTAATTAAACGATTCATCTCCCTTTAAAAAACGATGAAAATTCTTCTTATCTGATATTTCCCGGTCGCAGTCGTAAACAAAACTAAAAGTTGTCTGGAGTTATGAGTCGGGCAACCACGACCGCTACTTCCTCATGGCTGGTTCGTCGACAACCCGAGCGCAGGGTTTTAATTTAGTTTGAGGGGCTTAATCCGCTCAAGTGCGAGTACTTCACGCTCTTTGGCCCAGAGACAACAAACACTGCAGTGGCAGCAACAACACGGACTGGAAACCAAAACGAACAAGAAGAAATAATAATTATTATGAAGGGGAAATATTAACAGCGGAAGGAATTTCAAAATTGGTGTGGCAATTTGAAAATAAAATTTATTAAAAAACCATATTTTTATTTATTTATTTCTACACACTTTTTTTATTACATTTTAATGAATTTAAGCGGTGATATTATAGAGATGAAACAATTTTTCTTGCAACATTTTATGACGTTATTTTTTTTAAATTTTTGCGGATGCGATACTTTTGAAAATGAGTATTTGGTAGTTAATTCTCTTTTCTTGAAATAATGCACACTAAATCTGTTTTTATCATGTTTTTAAATAAAGTGTACCTACGCAATAACTAAAGCTATAAATTCCAAAATTTTGGATCCTAATAATTTCAAATTGTATTCTCTAAATCTCTATGTACGAACCCAAACTCATAATCTGGACTGTTTACATTTTCAACAAATTATAAAATCTACAAAAATAATTAGAAATTTCAACAAAATTCTTTCGGCTACTTTAAATATAGATTTAAAACTAAAAAAATGCGGGCCAAATGACTAGTTCTAATAATTCGACCGATATTTTAAGGGTCACTGTCTAGTTTACATTTATTTACTACCGAGACCCTTTCCTTTTGGCACAATGTAAAGCAACTCCGTAGAAATCAAGTGCGTGTGTAAAATCTACCTTGTAAAATATATGGGACAATACTCATATGAATATATGCAGGACTTAGGGGTACAATTCCTAATGGAATACTAAATTACTAATAAAGGCGATGTAACCCAATATTAAAAATGGCGGAATACTTAAGTAACATATTCAGTTTTTATAGGTTTAAAATCTATAATTTAAACTAATCGAAAGAAATTTCGCACCATTTGCCTAGGTTTTATAATATGTTTGTTGAAAATATTTACCGGCCAAACAATATGAGTTCGGGCTCGTATAAATATACAGAATGTTCATTTTATTTAGTCCACTATTGCTATCTCGAGAACTATAAGAGCTACGAAGTCGATTAAATTAGCAAACAATTTTTATTTTACAAGACTCCTTTAATCAGAATAAAAAAATTTTTTTTTCAACCAATGGTTCACAAACTGCGGATACCAACTTTGTTATTTTAAATACAACTATATTTTTTTGCTTATTCGATAGAGAATTTTATTCTAAATTAAGTGATGTAATATTTGTATACCCTTAGATAACAATTTTTATGAGAAAAGTGTATGTTTAATTTTTTTCATTATAGCTAAAATATGTGTGCCATGGATGAAACAATTTAAAAAAATATGGATTCAGATTTTAGAGTGCTGTGACCGAAACAATAGCACTATTTATATTGTTTACACATGTCAGTTGCTATTATTGAATTATTCTTGTCGTGTGAATACTGAATAAGCTCAATAAAATAGAAAAATGCATAATTTTACTTATAATGAAAAAGTTGATATGTACGAAGTGTACATTTTAGAAAGAAAAAATACCTTTGCCGCGGTTAGAATGTCTCAGGAGAAATATGAACAAAGAGAAGTACCATCACACAGATATTTTCGAAGATTAGAAGCCAGATTACGTGTCAATACAACTGCATTTATTGAAAAACAAAGAACTACAATAAATAATTATATTGAAATAGATTTTTGGCGTATCCAAGGGCATCTATTAGAATGGCTGCTACCGAGTACCTCAGTGTAGTGTAGGAAGAGTATATAAAATTTTAAAAAGAAATAAATACAGAGCGTTTAAACTTAAAAAAGTCCAATATTTACATCTTGGAGACCATGAAAGACGTCTTGAGTTTTGCCATTTGTTGTTAAATAAAGGAAGAGAGTTTTTAAATTTTATTATGTGGACAGATGAATAATTTTTTTCAGATAATAGCATGTTTAATGCAAGAAATAATCATTACTGGAATACTGAGAATCCTATAATTGTACGTGAGAGAGGATTTCAAAGAAAATTTAGTGTTAACATTTGGTGTGTTATTTTGAAAGATAATATTTTTTTTTATACATATGTATGAAGGTACTCTCACAGGTGATCGGTATTTGCAATTTTTAAGAGACACGTTAACAAACATGCTAGATGATGTGCCATTAAATGTTGTAAGAGATCTATATTATCAACAAGACGGTACACCTGCCCAAAATGCGCAAAGAGTAACGCAATATTTTAATAAAATGTTTCCGAATCAGTGGATTGGTACTAACTGCCCTATTGCTTGGCCCGCCAGGTCGCCTGATTTAAATCCATTAGATTTTTTTTATGGGGCTACTTAAAAGATAATGTTTATAATAATGTGTATCCAGACTTACAGCATTGAAAATGTTTTAAATAATATTGATGGCCGGACGTTCAGATCAGTAAGAAGTAATTTGTTTCGAAGAATACAATTATGTATTAATGTAAATGGAGGACAATTTGAGCAGTATTTTTAAATTTATTTATTTGTTGTGTTTTTGTTTCAAAGTAATTGTTTTTCACATTCATTTGTATTGTTCATGGCACACTTATTTTAGCCATTTTAAAATAAAACTGATGTAAATATAAACATGCATTTTTCTCATAAAAATTGTTGTCTAAGGTTAAAGTGTTATATGACTGTATTCAGAATAAAATTCTCTATCGAATAAGCAAATAAAAAAAATATAGTTTCATTTAAAATAACAAAGTTGGTACCCACAGTTTGTGAACCAGTGGTTGAAAAAAAAAATTATGCTAATTAAAATAATCTTATAAAATAGATATTGTTTGCTAATTTACCCGACCTCGTAGCTCTTATAGTTCTCGAGATAGCAATAGTGGACAAAATAAAATGAACAACCCCTGTATATATATATATATATATATAATCACGCTATATTACCCTTTGCTGGTTGTACCAATCTGCTTTGTACGCAAATATCACCACAGGGGGTCACTTTTGTGTCATTTAAAATTTTAAATAGGGTCACTATATTCGTTCGTGACCAGCCACGTGGCCATGAGACCCCATAAAGTACATATAAAGTTTTATGAGACAGATAATTTATGGAAAAAAAATATTTTCTCATGTTAAATGCCATATTACAGATTCCCGTATTCATCCTATTTCTATAATTTTTAATGCCAAAGCATTAAAGACATTCTCTCTTATTGTAATAATTCAGTTTTTAGAGAATACATTTTAATGTCCAAACTAATGACCAAGTATTATAATAATGCCAAAAAATATCTCATCCTAGAAAGTTCTGGCCTGAATTTTAGTAGAGAAAACAAATCAAATAAATCTTGTAAATTATGGTTACGAGCCCGAAAATTTCGACCGGAAAGTGAAATAAGTCTTACCAAACTTATCCTGACAGACAACTGCACAACTCAAAGTTTATACTCACAAGGTAGTATTAGTGTTCTAGTTTATATCTGGCGTAAAACAAATGTCTACAAGCAGCAAAACTAGGGTAATAAAGTTAAACATTGTAGAAAACTGTCACACGGAGAACTATTCAAATTTTTATTTTAAATTTAATAGCGAAACATAAAAGAAAATTGGAAATGTTAAATCATACAAATATGATTACTATGCTTCTATAAATTTTATGGCAGTGAATCATGTCCCGGTAGCCGGGATTTATCAATACACCTAAAACTCTCTGCAAACGACGAACATCTTAGTTTGCATATTTCTCTCAATACAACAATAACGTAACCTATTGCATAAAAGACACGCTTGTGAAAACACCAGCAGAGTTTTGTGCGTTAGGTTAGGTTATTATTATATACCATTTCTTTCATCACAAATGAGTCGACATAACTGAAGTCGGAATCAGACTGTGGTTCGTTTTTCAAAAAACAAGGAAAAGAAAACTTAAATGAATAAATACAAATAAGCATCATGGCTAAACATTTTGTACCAAGCTTACTCGCTTAACTACTAGTAGACGCCAGCACCTCGCTTTCCTTCTCTAACGTTAGGAGAGGTAGGAATTTACTTCAGTTTATGTCGTGTCAGCTGCGAACAACGAGCTGAATTGGTATAGAACCGGTACAGTCATCCGGGGATATATTAGACCGTCACCTTTAGTTAAGGAAGGTATTGTCTTTGGTCAAAAAATTCAATGATGAGTTTTTAGTGAATAAGCATGTTTTAGGGTACCTATAATACGATTTTACCATTTTTACGATGATGTTTGTATATATGTATGTATGTGTGTGTGTGTCTGTGTGTGTATGACAAAAGTTTCGGATCGCATAACTTCAATACAACGATTCCAAAAATTATATTTTTTTCGTATTCCTCAAGTTTACATCCAGAAGAACAACTAATTAGATTTTGGTTATAATTGGTGAACCGAAAGTAGCCTCATTTGAAGATTTAACAGTTAAATTTGATTTATTGACATTTAACGTTATTATAACTTAAAGAATATATTATTCTCTATACGATTTGATTGCATTTTATACTTCATATTCAATACATATAGAGTTAAAGTATTTTAAAGAAATTAAATTTTATAATTCAGCCAGCTAGGCTAAACATGGAAACTAGTAATATATTCACATAATTCAAATTGACAGATACGATAAAAAAATAACTCTAGTGTTACAAGTTTCTAGAAAAATACAAGAAAAACGATTACATTGGTTTGAACATAGCATGAGGAGAAATGAAGAATTATATTGGAAGAAGAATGAATAGCTTAGTAATAGGAGGTTGGAGAAACAGAGGAAGACCAAAGATAAGATGGAAGGACTGTATTGCGGAAGACTTGAGAGAAAAGGAACTGGATGAGAACGACACGCAAAAATAGCGACCTCTAACGAATGGGAAAAGCTAAAGAAGGAGAAGATGTCAGTGTCAAGTGCAATTTGCATAGTTTGTTTATGAAATAATTTTACTGGAAATTTAGAATCTTTTGCAAGAAAAATTATGTATGGAATTTATTCATTATACACATGATTGACGGAAGGTATTGTGTTGGCCACAACAGATTTTTTTATCTTCTGTCACCTCTAGGTAAGGAAGGTATTATCTTTGGTCAAAAAATTGGGTAGTGAGTTTTTAACGAATAAGCAAGTTTTAGGGTCTCTACATTACGATTTTACTATTTTTACAATGATGTCTGTATGTATGTGTGTCTGTGTATGTGTGTGTGGGTCTGTGTGTGTGACCGCGGTTTCGGCCGCGATGTTTCGGCCGCGATACCTCCAATACTCCAATTCTTACGTATTCCTCTTCCTTACATCCATATGCAGACTTGATTAGATTTTGGTTATAATTGGTCATCCGGAAGTACCCTCATTTGAAGATTTTAACAGTTTTTCTTGAAAAACTCAGTTAAATGTTATTTACACACATAATGTTATTATAAATATTAAAGAATATTCTATATTGATTGCATTTTATATTTCATATTCAATCGAATAGAGGTAAAGAATTTTAAAAATATTAAATTTTATAAATCAACCAGCTATGCTATAGCCATGGAAACAGCTACTATATTAAGAAAATTCTAACTGACTGACGTAAGTGACAATGAAAAGAAAATGATTGTGGCAGAGATGAGAATGTTGAGATAGATATTGGTGAAGACACGGAAAGATAAGGTAAGTAATGAAAGAATAAGTGAAATAACTTGTGTATTAAAAATTTCTAGAAAAATACAAGAGAGACGATTACATTGATTTAAACATGTCATGAGGAGAGATAAAGAATATATTTGAAGAAGAATTAATAGCTTAGTAATAGAAGGTGGAAGAAATAGGGGAAGACCAAAGATAAGATGGAAAGACTGTATTGCGTAAGACTTCAGAGAAAAGCATCCCGATGAGGACGACCCGCAAAACAAAAATGAATGGAAGAAGAAAATAAAAAAGAACGACCCCAACGAATGGGAGAAGCTAAAGAAGAAGAAGAAGATCTCAGTATCAAATGCCATTTTCATAGTTTGTTTATGAAATAATTTTACTGGAAATTTAGAATCTTTTGCAAGAAAATTTATGTATGGAATTTGTACATAATACACAGGATTGACGGAAGATATTGTGCTAGCCACATCAGATTTTTAAATCGTTGTATGTATTTTTTGTTGTATTTATCAAAATAGAACCAAATTAATATGTAGATACATCGTTTTGAGAAACATTAAAATCGTGATCATCCACCATATGTTCAAAATTGTCCTAAATAAAAAATAAAAATATATAAGCATCCCGGCATTCCCAATCAGACGTGGGATAATCTGTATTTAATGTAATGGTTGATTATGTGTTTCGTTTAAGCTCTTGATTTTCAAATATTTCCCGTCATAAGTCAGGAAACGAAAGTTTTGTGGGTTCACATCCCACGTCCGGCATGCTATTTGAATCTCATCAATCCAAAATAAAACATAAAAATTGTCGTTAATTATAACCGACGCTTTCGGGATATATTAAACAATTAAACGACGTCAAAATTCTGTACACTTTTAACATAAAATTTCATATTAGAAGAACTTTTATTGAACAATCTCTATAAAAAAGTTGGGTGGACTGTTTAAACGTGAGAAATAGCAACCTATCTTGCAAATGGATTTTGAAAATAGTTTCTATAAAATATAACGACAAGATATTAAAAAAATCTGATGTGGCCAACACATTACCTTCCGTCAATCCTGTGTATTTTATTATGTACAAATTCCATACATAAAGTTTCTTGCAAAGGAGCCTATATTTCCACGAAAATCATTTCTTAAATAAACTATTCAAATTACACTTGACATTGACATCTTCTTCTTCTTCTTTAGCTTTCCCCCTATGTTTTATTTTCTTCTTCCCCTCATTTCTGTTTTGCGTGTCGTCCTCATTTATTTCCTTTTCTCTCAAGTCTTTCGCAATACAGTCCTTCCATATTATCTTTGGCCTTCCTCTGTTTCGTCCACCTTCTATTACTAAGCTATTCATTCTTCCAATATATTCTTTATCTCTCCTCATGACATGTTTAAACCAATGTAGTCGTCTCTCTTGTATCTTTCTAGAAACTTAAATCACTCGAACCATTTCCCTTATTCTTTAATTTCTTAGCCTATCTTTCCGTGTCTTCTCCAACATTATCTCATCATCCTCATATCTGCCATATTCGTTTTCTTTTCAATGACACTAACATCCGTCTTTTAGAATTTTCGTAATATAGAAGCCGTTTCCATGATGATAGCTGGCTGATTTATAAAATTTAATTTCTTTGTAATTGTTTAACTCTATATCCATTGATAAGAAATATAAAATGCAATCAATTCGTATAGATAATATTATTCTTTAATATCTATAATAAAATTAAATGTCGAAATATAATAAGAAACCTAAAAATTGTAATTTTTGGAATTCTAGTACTGGAGATATCACGGTACCTTAAAACGCGCATATTTATTCAAAACTCACCACCGAGTTTTTTGACCAAAGACAAAACCTTTCTTACCTAGAGGTAATCTGAAAGAAAAATCAATGAATTAAAAAAAATTAGTAACGCATAAACAAAAATAGGAACGCAAAACGAAGAATAAGGAAAAACTCGTTTTTCTTATGGAATCAACAGCAGAACTTTTTGCAAAAGCTGTTTTTACCTTCCGTCACCTCTAGGTAAGGAAGGTATTGTCTTTGGTCAAAAAATTCGGTGGTGAGTTTTCATTGAATAAGCACGTTTTAGGGTCTTTACAATACGATTTTACTATTTTTACGATGATGTCTGTATGTGTGTGTGTGTGTGTTCGTGTGTGCGTGTGTGTGTGTATGTGTGTGTGTGTGTATGTGTGTGTGTGTGTGTGACCGCGTTTTCGGGCACGATATCTCCAATACTAGAATTCCAAAAATTACAATTCTTGCGTATTCCTCTTCCTTACAACCATATGCAGACCTGTTTAGATTTTGGTTATAATTGGTCAACCGGAAGTACCCTCATTTGAAGATTTTAACAGTTTTTCTTGAAAAAATCAGTTAAATGTTATTATAACTTAAAGAATATATTATTGTCTATACGATTTGATTGCATTTTATATTTGATATTCAACAGATATAGAGTTAAAGAAGAATAACGATAATAAATTTTATATAAATTTCATAATTCAGCCAGCTATGCTAACTTAACCATGGAAACTGCTAATATATTCAGGTAATTAAAATTGACAGATGTCAGTATCAATAAAATGAAATCAATGAAAGAATAAGGGAAGTAACTCTAGTGTTAGAAGTTTCTAGATATATGAGAGACGATTACATATTGGTTTGAACATGCCATGAGGAGAGATGAATATATTAATAGAAGGTGGAAGAAATATACGAAGACCAAATATAAGATGAAAAGACTGTATTGTAGAAGACTTGAGAGAAAAAAAACTGAATGAGGACGACACGGAAAACAAAAATGAGTGGAAGAAGAAAATAAAAAATAGCGACCCCCTAACGAATGGGAAAAACTAAAGAAGAAGATGTCAGTGTCAAGTGCAATTTGCATAGTTTGTTAATGAAATAACTTTACTGGAAATATAGGATCTTTTGCAAGAAAATTTATGTATGGGGCGCGTGCAGTAACATGACTTTGACCCGTGTCAAAATGACAGCAATTAATTATGTCCATAACTGACAAGTGTTATAATTTTTCAATCAAAATTTCATAATTTTCTTATTTCATGTGGTTTTTTTGTTATCAGGAGTATGGAATTCAGTTGCCGAGAAAGGGAATCACATAATACCAAAAATTTATAATCTTTTGCAAGAAAATTTATGTATGGAATTTGTATATAATACACAGGATTAACGAAAGGTATTGTGCTGGCCACATCAGATTTTTTTCTTATTACATAAGTGTAGGAATCAATTGCAATTTGTATCAATAAGTCTAGGTTATGCAAAAATATTATCATTGGAGCACTAGTATAAAATGAATTGATTATGAACACCAGATGAGACTATAGTATTAAAGAAGAGTAAAAATAGCATATTTATTAATTATTTTATATAAATTATCTTGAGACATGCAAATAGAGTTCCACCGCCCGTTGTTGTAGAACAACTATTTAAGTACCAATTTTGTACCACAAAGTGGCCTAAAAGTTGACAGCTGTCAAATAAAACCGCGAAATTAGTAAATATTGACGATTTGTCCAAATAACCCTAGAATTGAATATTTTCCGATTGACGGTATGTAAGCATTCCGGTATTCCCAATCAGAAGTGGGATACTCTGTATTTAAGTAATGGGTGATCATGTTTTTCATTTAAGCTCTTGATTCTCTCCTCCTCAATCAGGGAGTTTTAAGTGTACATCCTGATTTATTATTATTATTATTATTATTATTATTATTATTATTATTATTATTATTATTATTATTATTATTATTATTATTATTATTATTATTATTATTATTATTATTATTATTATTATTATTATTATTATTATTATTATTATTATTATTATTATTACTATTATTATTATTATTATTATTATTATTATTATTATTATTATTATTATTATTTGTAACGCCCACACAGATACGGTGGCAACAAACGAAAGGTTTGTGGTTTCGCATCCTACGCCCAGCATGGTATTTTCATATCATCTATCATCTTATCTGTCAGCATATCATTGCCTACATATGATCAAAACTCTACCGTCCTCAAATTTTTATACAAATTTTTTCTTCTGTCCTTCACAGCTTTTATTATAAATCACTATTACAGGACAAGGGTAATTTTCTTAAATCTAATGATTTCACTGAATCTTCGGTAACTCATTTCCACAGTTTACAACTACTTACTTTGAATTAATCTACTGAATTTTACTTCCGCCAATTTATTTCCGCGTGTAATCCAATCTAATTTCCGAGAAACAAAACTTCGATACATAAATAAAACATAACATTCTTCCTTTTGGTTTTACGTTACCCGATACGGCCATGTTGGCTGTGAGAATTGCGGAATTCTGTTTACAAGCCCAGCCAAGTACACTCAGGCCCTTCAGGCGGCGTCAAGTATCGTTTTAATAAGCGCAACAACACCGACGAAATAAGATTTTATAAGCTACTGCAATTGTGCCCATAATACACAACCGGGTACTAATAAAAAATAAGATAAGCCTAGGAGGTTATATTGTGCAAATTACTTTTTACTTATTTTTCTAATCTTGGGAACAACGGCAATGTGTATCTATAATTCGTTCAACAAAAATGCGTACCTATTTCGCACAGGAAACTATAAAATTTATATAATTATTATAATTTATCGTATGGTAGTAGGTATACATCGTAACAAAGGATATAATAAAATAGAAAAAAAAGAAATAAGATACAAAAGTCACAAACATATATCTAAATTATGGATGTATTCCAAAATAGTGTTGGAAGCTGACAAGAAGTCTATGAAGTTCCCAGCGTATGCCCTAGTCTCGCATTCCCTAATAATATTATGCACAGTTTGCCTTTCTGCCCCACAATCGCACCTTGGAGATGGTATTTTACCCCATTTATAGAAAGCAATTGCGCATCTCCCGTGGTTTGTGCGTATTCTGTTAATTTTTCGAGGCAAATCAAATATTATTATAAGCGGTTTCACCGCGATACATGCTAATGATGTACAATGTGGAGGGCAGATATGTTGCCATATCATTTTCCAGGAATTTACGTGGCTAAAATCTGAATTAAATAGCTCCTTGACAGTTAGTATAGGTGGGTGTCTGGATCACAGTTTATTTTTTTCTAGATCTGCAAGATATTTATGTATTGGAAGCTCTGGATTATCAATAATCCTGGTATATGCTCTAAAAAGTGCCTTGTTCCATCGGAAATCGGGAGGAGGTATAAGACATAAAATTGGTAGTTAGTCCGAAGGAGTAGACATGTTGGTTTCGCTGATGGATTCTCATAAGTTATTGAACTGAATATAAATCTTCTTTATGTGAATACTATTAGCCACACTGGATCACAGTATTTTGCAGTTGGATAAACTAACCCAAGTACTGAAGTGAATAAAATGCCGGCGGCGGAACACCAGCTGGTATCATACAGCTTATGTAAAATATTATTTCAAGTTTCCACCTTATATTATCAAAGTACAGTAAATACAATACGAATAAGGATTATAATAATAGTAAGAATGATAATACAAATTTGGTTCGAGATTAGGTACGTTAGCTCATGAAAGTAAATGAAATCTTGCGAAAGCAATAAAGATACTTACGCTTATAATACACATACTATTTTTACCTCTCGCTAAGAGAGGTATTGGAATCATGCTAAAAATCGCATATACAGATTTTAGTGAATAAGCACGTTTTAAGGTCCCTAGAATCCGATAATAACATTTTTACGATGATGTCTGTGTGTGTGTGCGGGTCTGTGTGTGTGTATATATGTGTGTGTGTGTGTGTGTGTGAGGTTGTTGGAGGTACGATTTCATCAAATTCTACAAGAATAAAGACCTGTATAACTACGGATTCCTCAATCTAACAGTAATGAGAAGAGTTGAACAGAATCTGGTAACAACTGGACAACCGGAAGTAGTAGTATTTTAACAAAAATCTTCTAAATATTATTTTTTAAAAATTTATGTTATTACAATTTTAAAAAAATCTCTACCGACTAAATAAATAAATAAATTATTATACCTTATAATAGATTTAAAGATATAGATATATAATCTAAAAAATAATCTGTTATAGTAAATCTCGCAGCCTGCTCACAGCCCAAACATCTTCATGTTAACTACTTGAGTAATTAAAATGTCTGTAATTGACAGATAAATGTCACTAATGTCAGTGTCAAAAATTCAGAGATAGTACTGAAGGCTTTTTCTGGGAACGATATTTAATATTTCTTATTGTATTATTAATTATATATTTAAAATTATAGGTATATTACATGAACCCTTCAGAAATACCGCCAATCCCGTTAATGAATTGGAAAAACCTCGACCATTTAGAAGAAATTGAGAAAACTTGCTCATAGAATGAATTTAAAATTATAGAAAATACGTAAATATAAAGATTAGGAGTAATTAGAATTTTTTGTATGTACAAGAAATGTTAAATACAATATTATATATATATACCACAATGGAAAGGGCGAGAGGTATTGTAATGGCCACAACAGATTTTTTAGAGATGTACTATAGACACAATAGTCAATAAACGTAAAGCATAAAATTATTGACCATTTGCATAATAATTTGGGTGCACAAAAGCTATGTGCTCCAAATTTTATTACTATCCAGTTTTTACTGAACTTAATAAATAGACAATAGTTGTTTTATAATATACCATGTTAAATTTGTTAGAAAAAAGTTTTGAAATATATACAAACTTGATATACTCAAATCTGTCTATAGATTAGTGGACAGATAGCCGAGACGTGAAATTGTTGAATTTTTTGGACATCCAAATATTGCACAGACGACTATTTACCGAACTATACGGGAATGCGAAATAGGTGTAGTATTAATTTACCAAAAGGTGGGTGATCCGAACTTTTGCACTCAAATTGAATCAACTGAATCATTAAAAGTGCTGAAAACATAATTAGAATCTTATCGCGCAAATTAACTTGACGGTTTAGAATTTTGAAGATGATTGTTAGCAGAACTTTGGTCAGAAATGATTTAAAATTTCGGAAAAGAATTAAGTACAGCGGCCTAGCTAGAGCGAATCTCCAGATGTTGTAGAGCATTAAGGAGCCAACATTTTATAGAAAACAGAGAGAGAGAGTGAAAGTGAGAGAGTATAATCCCCCAAATGTTTCTCAGTCGCGACTGATGGAAGATTTTTAGGTATTTCTTTTAGCAGAAAAGTATACAATAATGGCTGGGAATACCAAAACGAACAACAGAGTATTTCTGACGATCCGGGAAGTAGATTTAACATCGTCCAATTAAAAAACTACATCGGATTGAAGATAATGGTCCCCTATATCAGTGTTGTAAAACTAGATTTCTTATCTCCTTAGTTTATAGAAACAACCCCTTATGCCAATGTTTCAATAAAAAAAATATTTTTATTTGATGAAGAGGTCTCCTTTTTTACCTTCCGTCACCTCTAGGTAAGGAAGGTATTGTCTTTGGTCAAAAAATTCGGTGGTAAGTTTTCATTGAATAAGCACGGTTTAGGGTCTTTACAATACGATTTTACTATTTTTACAATGATATCTGTATGTGTGTGTGTGTGTGTTCGTGTGTGCGTGTGTGTGTGTGTATGTATGTGTGTGTGTGTGGACGCCGTTTCGTGCACGATATCTCCAATACTAGAATTCCAAAAATTACAATTCTTGCGTATTCCTCTTCCTTACAACCATATACAGACCTGTTTAGATTTTGGTTATAATTGGTCAACCGGAAGTACCCTCATTTGAAGATTTTAACAGTTTTTCTTGAAAAAATCAGTTAAATGTTATTATAACTTAAAGAATATATTATTGTCTATACGATTTGATTGCATTTTATATTTCATATTCAACAGATATAGAGTTAAAGAAGAATAACGATAATAAATTTTATATAAATTTCATAATTCAGCCAGCTATGCTAACTTAACCATGGAAACTGCTAATATATTCAGGTAATTCAAATTGACAGATGTCGGTATCAATGAAATGAAATCAATGAAAGAATAAGGGAAGTAACTCTAGTGTTAGAAGTTTCTAGATATAAGAGAGACGATTACATATTGGTTTGAACATGTCATGAGGAGAGATGAATATATTAATAGAAGGTGAAGGAACATAGGAAGACCAAATATAAGATGAAAAGACTGTATTGTAGAAGACTTGAGAGAAAAGGAACTGAATGAGGACGACACGCAAAACAAAAATGAGTGGAAGAAAATAAAAAATAGCGACCCCCTAACGAATGGGAAAAACTAAAGAAGAAGAAGAAGATGTCAGTGTCAAGTGCAATTTGCATAGTTTGTTAATGAAATAACTTTACTGGAAATATAGGATCTTTTGCAAGAAAATTTATGTATGGGGCGCGTGCAATAACATGACTTTGACCCGTGTCAAAATGACAGCAATTAATTATGTCCATAACAGACAAGTGTTATAATTTTTCAATCAAAATTTCATAATTTTTTTATTTCATGTGGTTTGTTTGTTATCAGGAGTATGGAATTCAGTTGCCGAGAAAGGGAATCACATAATACCAAAAATTTATAATCTTTGCAAGAAAATTTATGTATGGAATTTGTACATAATACACAAGATTGACGGAAGGTATTGTGCTGGCCACATCAGATTTTTTAAAACTATTGTTACATACGTTACCATTTTAATTTTGGAGTTAAAAATTTATGTTATACAATGTTATCGTATGAAGAAGAGATTGATGCAATTTTAAAAGCATTCCAAAAAGATTGGTTGGGAACTTTTCAAAAGAGGAAGGAAAGAATGTTAAAATGTGTTATTGTTAAATAATACTAATAAATAAATCGAGATCGAACTATACAATTAAATAATATTAAGGAACAATTAATCACACGACAATATAATAATATGCATTTAACTTATTATATATTTATTTATATTATATGCATCGTCTCTTGGGTTTGTGGAAATATATACAATGTGTGATAATGTGTACAAAAGTAGTAGTCTTTACTTACAAGAGGAAGTCCTGTTCCCAACATGGATTTGCGCCTTTTACTGTCACGGTGGTCGACTTAACGTGCTGGAGCTTTAGAGTTACGTAGGTGTTGAATTGAGCCGCTGCAAATACAACAAAACATCAGCAATTAATCCACAAACATATCATCAGCACACAACAATTTCAAACTCCACACACAGGCCAATTCCATCTGCCAAACACGCAAACACCTATAATTGTTTTGCACATTCAAATGATCTGAAAGCTTTCATTTTTGATGGGCCTTCGTTTCGCGTTCATTTAACACCAAAATATTCTTTGAAAAAGGATTAAATTAAAAACCATTCATAGCGTCCTCTAAAAATATTTTCGGTAATATCGATAGCTGTATAGAAATTCGCGTTCCCTTCATTAATTTGTTATCGATGTATCATAAGGTTGACGGCGCCTGCTTTACAGCAGAAGAAAAATGTCATGTTTAACGATTCATAAACATTATTTAGCTGCTAATATTTCAAACAATATACCTACAAGGGGAAATACGGAACAATGTGATTATAAACATTGAAAAATTGCGCAACACGAAATACAGTAATCAGAGCAACATGACGTTTGTAAAGCAATATTTCTCAGCAAGAATAGAAAATACTTAATTGGAAATAAACACGAAATAAAACATAACATTTGTAACTTGTCTATATTGAAAATCATTTTGAGATTAACAATATTTTGTTAGATTATTTTAAAAGTTATGTTTAAGTTTTTCAAATTTAATATACAAACCCAGGAAGAATGAAAAATATTTTTGTAAGGATACAGCCGAGGCCACACGAGATAACAGGCCTGAATGCTCATTTTGTTATGTCACCGCGAAAGGTGAACGACTGCATTGTAAGAATAGGAAATATACGGAATTTTTAACAAATAGGCTGGTAAAATATGATTTATAAATACATACAATTCTTGAATAACTATTCAAGTATATAATTTCCATTTTATTTATATGATTAAAGAAATTAAATAAAAACGAATTATAAATGGCATAAATGTACCAATACAACTTATATTTTACTTTAAACTATTTATTGTTATTTAAATAATACAAAAAATGTTAATTAAAGAATCACATTAGTAGATATTTATATACCAAGTGAGTTATGATAATGTTTATTTATTAAAAGAAAGTTTAAGCCACGAGCCCGTGAGGCGAGTGGCTTAAATTCTATGAGTGAGTAAACATTCTTAGCTTACGTGGTTTATACAATATTTTATTCGATTTTGACGAAATCATAAAAACCAGTATATTATTTAATTTTGACAAAATAAAAAACTAATAATAAGTCGATTATTTATAAATTATAAAGAAACTTTAAGGCTATTTTATGTAACTCTTCATAAGGAATAAAATGTAAATGTGCACTCATATATCGCACCGTTTTCGCAGTTTTGAGATAAAACATAAACATAGGTACATAATAATAATACATAAGAAATGGCCAAATTTTATTTCTTATGTATTATCCTTATGTGTTATGTTAAAACGTCACTAGTTCCTGAATGAAATAGGTTAGTCGGACATTGTTTTCGACTTGTATTTTTGATTATTATAATAATAATATTTTGTCGGCTTATCGATATTTATGTTATGGCCCTATTCAAATATTTTTTATTTACTATATTTTTACATTTTATTACATATACATATAAATGTATTTGAAAACACTCACAGACATCCAAACCCCTGGTGAGAATCGAACCGACGACCTCAGGATCCGAGCGGTGAAGATCGCTTCGAGCGCTAACACACTGCCTCAACACGCTTGGCCACCGAGGCGGCTGTATTTTTTTTAATTATTACTTTTATAATATAATTACAGAATGTATGCCAATATATTTTTTTAAAGAGTGATATTCATGATTATATTTTACCCATCAATAATAGTATATTTTTGAACGAGCGTATTATGATGGCTATTATTCACGAGGATGATTTTAGAACACGAGCCGTAGGCGAGTGTGGTAATTCATTCGAGTGAATAATAACCATTATACACGAGTAGAATACGATATTTTATCTACACCTGCCATTGAAATCATATTATATCGGGAAACACTGAAAAATGGTCCACTCAAAATAACTTTCTTACTTATAATTATTTTTTAATTTATATATATATATATATATATATATATATATATATATATATATATATATTTGTAAACTATGCTTAAGGGCTCACATATCACTGTATTTGGCATGATGGCAGCGCTTCTGGTTTAACCGGAAGTGAGATTAAATTTCTTATTTCAAATAAGATGTCCTATATATTATTATATATTTAGAATCTACGTAAAATTATGAATTCAACGATATGCTTGAAATTAATTTTTAATGAAGAAATAAATTATAAAAACGGAGGAGAAAATTATGAATAATTAATCTGGTAAGCCATGATACCAGGTAGGTTGTGAAATATTTTGATCATTTTTTTTTTTTGTAACAAAATATAGAATAATCCACGGGGCGTGGTTAATGAACGGTATTATGTATCCGTAGTTACGTACATAATCAACATATTACTAAACAGGTGTAGATAAAGACAGGGTGTAACACCAAAACCTACCACCGCCATTATTTTCTTTATTATTATAGTTACAAAAATATATTATAGAATAAAGTTATAGGGACCAAGGGGGACATCCCATTAAAGAAGAAAATATTTTTTTAAACCAGTGGTTTTCAAGTTGCAACACAAAGTTATATTTTTTCAAACGGGATTATACATATTTTTTATACCTATTCGATAGCGTATTTTTTTCTGAATTCAACCGTGTATTACTTTTATATCCTTACATAATAAAAATATTGAAAAAAATACAATTAAAATTTAAATAAATTTTATTTTTAGTCATTTTTCAGTAGGCTATGAAAACCAAAACCTGCTATTTGACAATTTAAATTATTTAGGATAGAAATCAAATAGAACACTGTTTATAACGTTCTTAACAAATATTTGTTTCATTTTAATTTAAGCTCAATTGTTTTTCATTCATAGCCTACTGAAAAATAACTATAAAAATAAAATTTATTTAAATTTCAATTGAATATGTCTCAATATTTTTGTTATGTAATAATATAAAAAAAATTACATAGTTGAATTTAGAAAAGAATACACTATCGAATAGGCCAATAAAATATAAATCATCCCATTTAAAAAAATATAACTTTGTCTCGTAACTTGAGAACCACTGGTTTAAAAAAATATGTCCCCCTTGGTCTCCTATAACTATGTTCTATAGTATTTTTTCTAACTATAATAGTAAAGGAAACAATGGTAATGGTTGGTTTTGGTGTTACATCCTGTATACGTTTTTAATGTTTGGTAGTTTGGTTGAAACTTATTCTTATGTAAATTGCATAAACAGACTTTATTGCTATGTATTATGTATTATCACTGTTTTATTTTTATTCTTGTGAAAAGTTACATAAACGACTTTATTTTCTGTTATTTATCGTGAAAAAATAATGACAATGGCCGATATGTCTGATACGTAAAGACTATGGCGAGTGTTATTTTTCTGCCTGATGTTATTTTAAATGCATTATTTGTTTCACAGTGAGTTAAAATTATGTGAGAGTGACTTTTTAAATTCACTAGCAAATAAAAAGGTACTTATAGTTGTTGCTATTGAGTTAATAATGACAGTTTAAAACGTCAAAATTAAATAAAATATTTTTTATTTCTAGTAGAAACAATATTTATACAAGTAAATACGAATTGAATAATAAAAAATATACTATTTAAGTTATATTACTTTAATTTATTACTTGATTCATAAGATCACATGTATTCTATCTAGATATCATTACAAAATAAAACAATGTTTTCTTTATGTTATATAATGTCGATATTATGGAAACATATAATACGTACAGTAAATTTTTTGAAAGATGTCCGATCAAGGTAATCTACGAATTGTATGAATTCAGATTTTTGCTCCGCCCATTCTGACAAATTCAGTAGTGTCCTTTGCTTAGTTTTTATGAGGATACACAAGATACTACTGTTATTTTATTATTATATAAATATATGTTACAATAAAAGCATTCAAATTTCAAAAATAAATCAACTGGTAAGTTTATTAGCAAATGTAAACCAAATATGTGAAAAATAAGATACTGACACAATGTCAGTGTCAGTGATACTGACAGAAAATAACGTTATTCGTTCGGGTATGAATCAAGGTAATGTATCTGAATTAATATATAAGCTTACGTTATAGCGAAAGTATTATCAACAACAAGCATCGTTATAAAGTGGAATATCCTAACTTAGTCGAAACAATATGAATGTTTGAAAGACAAACGTGTTATATTCATCTTTATCGCTTATAGACTGCAATGGAGAGAGATAAATGTATGCCAATTTGTTAATTCGTTCATGGTACAAATAACCTTCATCGGACATCTTTAAATAATTTTACTGTACATATTTGTATTTAATATAATTACTTCGATTATATTCGCCGTCAAATGAGAATGGACTGATGCTCAACTTTTTCCTTCTCCGCACCCTGTTCCTTGCCCTACATAGAATTTTCAACATGGTCCGTGAATTGGCAACAGTGTAGAATTATCCAGTCCATACTTATGGACGGTAATGGACGATTGTGAGTGAATTTTATTTACGATAGTAACTTGCATATAGGGTATTATTTCATATTTTATTACGATATAGAGCAGAACCTCTGTATTTCGAAATTAATTTATTTGATTTCTATAATTCGAAAACTCGAAAAATTTTATAAATCGAAAAATATCTATAAATCTAAAAATTGTTTTTCCTTAAGAGTCGAAAAATTAAACAACAGTAGAAATAGAAGCAAGATGAAAGATCCACCACTGCTTTTTAGGAAAACTGATTAAAGTTAAACCATGTTTTTAGCCCTGACGAAACCTCCCCAAAAACTTAATTACTTCCCACGTAAAGTGAACAACGAGTAAATAAATTGGCTTATTTACTTGTTTTGGTCGACGTGCAACTGTCGTGTAGTTCGTTGCAACTAGATGGTTCACATCACCAAAATGCTCAGCATGCATCGCGGTACAATTATCAAGTTAGCCATGCCGGGTACACACACCGTGTAATCAGAATGTATAAACAAAAGGGATATGTAATAAAAGACCAGAGACGAATAAAATTACGGCCTGAGTAATTTGTTTATATGGATCCAGTATTATAGAGGTTCTCGAATTAAAGAGATTCGACTGTCGTCGAATACATTATTGAACCAAATACTATGTTAAGCATGTACGTCACGTCAGATGGCCCCATAACTGATATTTAATTTAAATCTGAGCAGTACAGATCTAGCACTAACTGCGGATTATGTTATTATCCAAATATTATTATAAATAAAAGGGGTTTACTCTTAGTGTCATGCCAGATTCCCCATTTCTATTGTTAATATTTGGCGTAAATAAACAGCACAAACTTTAAGATTCTGGCACAAACCAGCACAAGTTTTGGATTGATGTCAGGTATGGGGCCATCGTACATATGTTAAGCTTAGTTTACTTTATTTGAAGCTGGTGCGGTCGATAGGATAAAAGATATAATTTTGTTAGTTCATTAGAAATATAATTTGGAAGAATTACTAAACCAATGCAGACTTTAAATTTTGTCAAGCATCTCACAAATTTAATTATTGGAATATTTATTTTTGGATTACAAATATTCAAATCTCTGATCGATATCAGACGTCTGTATTTCTTTACTATTTGCCGTAATTGAAAACATTTATATCAGTGTAATAAAATAGCTATAAATTTCTATTTATTCCCAACAATTGTAATAGAGTTAATAACAGCATTTACTGTTTAAATTGCTATGATCAAAAGCAAATAATACACCTATTTTTGTATGCGGGAAATGTGTTATAATACAGAAAAAAATGACATGAAAGAATATAAAAAGCAAACAAAAGTTTTAACTACAACGCACTGCACGACTGCAACGCCGCTAAGGACTCAACGGCACTTTTTATGAACTAATATGTTTAGTTCACAACACACGCTTATGCATGTGGAAAATTATTCCTCATCCAACAGATATATTATTCTTTATTTTGTAATTATAAACATAAAAATGCTAAACAAACAGATATGTGTAAATGAAAATATATAAACATGTTCTTTATTAAACAAACTATTAAAAATTAATTTTAAATTCAACGGTTATTCCGATTATGTTTTATAATTAAAAGTAACACGGATTTTTGATTTGTCATGCTAATTTTCTAAAGATATGCAAATGTTAATTGTTTCTTTGAATTACACGCTACAAAAGAAAAATAATTGTGTTTATCCATAAAATTAACATTTCTAAAATAAATTTCTATTAATGATAATATACCGGCCAAAGGTTGCTACATAATTCAACCTACATTCTTCGTTTATTCAAGTCAATCTCATAAGATATTCTAACAAATTTCATACAGGGTTCGAATCTCGCCAGAGTATGGATGTTTGTGTGTCTTTATCATCTTATTTCCTTCAACAAAAATTAAGCAATTTAACGATTATAGAAAAACAATTTCCGATCATAAATTTAAATATTTTTGAATATATGGCTACTACGGCCCTAATTAACCCTATAACTGCCACTGGGCCTGAGAGGCGTACTACTTTTTCTAAAATACAGGCTGTTAATGAATACGTATTACAAATTTTTAGATATGTAGAGGATGCAAAATAGAGTAAATTTTACTAATAAACTCATATCTCCAACATACCGTTTTCGACATATGGACTAATTATCTACTATCTACTTTAATTTTAGGGACCTGCCACTTCAGTAATTATTTTGTTTACTTTAACTTTTAGTATTGAATTCCAGGCGCATTATGAATGAGCATACCATGGAGCATACTGTTCACGATTACTCTAACATGATATGAATGTACAGTCGAGTGTACGGCAGCACAAGAAATACAAACAAATCCTGGCATTTTTGAAAGACTGTATTAAAATATGTTCCGAAGGTGCAATGCTTGCATTCAAATTTGTGGTTGACATTTTGAGCAATTATTATAATATGTATTACAAAAACGAATAAAATTATTAAAAAAAAAAATAAAGAAAATTAATATCTAAAGTGACAGGCCACAGACAACTAAAATTAAGGTAGAGCCTGTAAATTGAAAACTGTACGTCTCCGGATATAAGTTTATTAAAGTTAGTCCCCACACACCCTATAAATTTGTAATAAGTATTCATTAACACCTGTATATTAATTATTATAGCGTTAAGCGGCGTTCACAACGAAGTAATTTCAATTTCCAATTTGAATTTCTACTTTGCGTCAACATGTACCTGAATACACGCGTTCACAACAACATAATTTCACTTTTCAATTTTAAGGTCCAAGCTTTTCAATTCCAAATTGAGGTAACGCATGCGCATAGTGTTGCCGAACGTCAGATGTCAAGCTCAGCTGTCATTATGCGGAGAAAACATGTAGTTGGAAGTTGCACAAAAGTAACGCGCTATCATGGCTTGTTATTTCTGAGTCTCTATGATACTTTCGTATGTGTAACATTGTAGTTTGTTTTACTTGTTCTTCAGTCGTTGTATCTGCTAAAAATATTTCCCAAAAGAGACTTTATTAACGAAAAATTACTGAAATACTTTCTTGAAAACGACACTTATTCAAAAAATTCAGTTTGTTAAAGTAGTGGAAGAGGAGGACGCGACTCAAGGTCAAAGTAATGATGTTGAGCCCGCTTCTGTTGAATCAGATTTATTCTTATCCAAAAATTGTACTGAAATTTAGACAGCAGCTCTGTTTCTGTGTCTACAAGACGACGAAATAAAAAGCAGATATTGAATGAGAATAAGAGACCTCCGCGCTTTGAATTTAGAAACTGCGAAGACCCTTAAAACACTACATGGGCCAGAAAGACCCAACTAATGGCAAATATATGCAGTAACTTCCCGCAAGTATAGGGTCAAACTGTTTGTTAACTGTCAGTTAAAACGAAAAATGTAGGATCGATGTAATAGAATAAGTTGTAAAAATTACACGTCTATTGTGTCAATTATTTATGATGCGACATTTTTTGTTTTAACTGACAACGGTGAGAGAAATCGATCAGACAGTTTAATCAGAAATGAAAATACCTAACCTAGAAGTATTTACCGTAACCATGAAAAAAAGCAATTAATATCAGACTATAACAAAGAATATATTTTCATCGCTCCCCTGTATTAAATCATTATCTTTTAGTACGCTGTACGAAACCAAATACTAAAATATATCTGTATGTAAACCATGTAGCAATCGCAATTCGATTTAATTTAAATGTATATTCTACTCAATCAGTGAAACAAACGATTTAGTCGTAAATTCCGTTGTATTTTTCTCTGTTAGAATCAGTGAACTGTTGGGAGAGTTTCGTTGAATGAGAATGAAGTATTTAAGCAATTTGAACCACCGAGAATACAATGTTGAGCCAGTACGCGTTATTTGAACTTGGCGCAGTCGGTAAGATACCGGACAATATTTAGTAAATTCATTAAAAAAATATATATTATTAAAATTTGTGTTTAATTACAAAGTTCATAGTGATTGTTTTAATTTAAAAGTTTCTCACGTTAAAATGACCAGAATAGTAAAATTCTGGAATAAATTACTACCTACGTTATGAATTCTGAACAAGAGAAACTTTTCAAATATATTTAATTTCATGCATATTTCATTCATTTCCATCCTACGATATTTACATGCAAATAGTTTTATATTTATAGAGCACCCTTCAAAGTATTTAAATTATAGTATATTTTACAACTTTTCAATATTTGCTCTCTAAACCAGTGATTCTCAATGTGGGCGGTATCGCCCCATTTTGGGCGCTAGTTAGATTTAAAGGGGTGATGGTAGCCTCGGGGTAAGGGCAATAAGTGGGCGATGAGAGCAAAAAAATTTAACCGACTAAAATATTTTTCCTCTTGAATGTACAAATGTACATTACTTTTAAATTTTAGCCCCAAAATGATTTATTTGAAAACAATATTTTGAGAATTAAAATATGACACATGTATTTTGTTAATACTCGAAGGATCGACATAAAACGATAAAACTCTTCTCATTTACTCAAAATAGAACCACTGTCTCTGGTTTCATGAGTGCTGCACACAGTTGGACTTCCTAATTATAAATATACATTTTCATCGCAAGAAATATTAATGGACTTTCAGCGTACATGAAAAAATCAAAAATTCTTTTGGGAATATAACATCTGTCGGACAATACTGATTTATTAATTCCTTTTTTTATTAATTATTAAAATTTACAGAAAAAAATCATAATCTGATTTTCTTTAAGCCGACAAATTTATAAATTTGAACTCATAAGAGTCTTAAGGTATGTACAATGTGTCATAGATATAATTGTTGCCAAAATGCCACAAATAGTAGGAAAACATCCAAACCCCATATTTTGTCCAAATCTTACACGCATTAAGCACTTTTTGGAAAGCGTGCTAAGAGATTTCTTTGTAATTTTATAGTACTGATGCATGTCATCATTTTATGCCGAACCTTTGAGATTATGTAGATTAAATTTGCTGAGGGGGCATTGGAAAAATATATTTTCGCAAAGGGGACGATAAGCCTAATAAGTTTGAGAATCACTGCTCTAAACCTTGTATATCGGCTATTTTTATAAGAAAATAAACCAGGGTGGTACATTTAAATATTGACATGCATTGAAATAAAATATAAAAATATTGTGGATTTATGATAAATCGATGGAACTCACCTTGTGCTCCAACATAACGGGCTTTTTTCACTGGAACAAAGAAACATACGTTAGTATTTTTATCTGTGCTACAAACGTCATTAATTCAACACAGGGCACTGTATAAATCACGCAAATTCCTATCGCGAACCTCACTCTACTGTTGTTTGTTTATTTTTAACCTATATACGCAACATTGACAATAATGATATTATTATGTTCTTGTATTTAAGTAAAATAATAAATGAAGTTAATTTAAAAAGGTACAATGATTGTATTAATAGATAGTAAAGTAAAGTAAGGTGAAGTGAAGTAGTGATGTGAAATAAAAATGTGTAATAGTTAATAAATATACCATAAAATCATTAAAGACTAAACCGAAATAAGAAATTTAGATGAAGATTCTAGCAAATAACATAAAACAGGCTAGGATTCATTTCTAGACAGTAAATCAAAATTGGATACTAAAATAAAGGAACAATTCACCTTAACATAAGATGATTGAAATAATCGGCATTAAATTCAACTACATAATAATTAAAGATAACATTAAATCTAATATTGTAGGTACATTTTATCTACAGTACTTTCAAGGACTTTTTCGCTTTCGGATATTAATTTTCTTTTCAGGTTTATTATCTAAATGTAACATCATCAATACGGAAAGAAATCAGCAATAATGCAAAGCCGGAGGAGTACACCAAAAACGCAAGAAGGAATGAGAACAATTCCGAAATAAAACTGGAATCCATGAAGAGTAATGACAAAATCTTCACAGAATTCAAATAAAAACATGGGGAGTTTACTGAACGTTAAATATATTTTTTTGTTTTATGTTTGTGTTCGTTGACTAGTGTGCTCTTATCTGGTCCTGAGTAGAGCCGTCTGCTAGTGTGTGTCCAAAAAAACCCTGGCTGGGTAGACCTAGTGTATCCAGGATTCAGTACTACGGGGTACTCGGCTTGGCCAGAATGTCAAGTCAAGACAAAGTCAAGTAATTTAAAAAGGTACAATCAGAATGAGAATAGCTAAGGAAGAGAGATCTGTAAAAATATGGTTGAAAGAGAGAGGATAGAACAAGTACAATCCTTCAAATATCTAAGAAGCATAACTTGGAACAACACAAATGTATTAATCTCCTTTTTGGCAGAAATTAACATTAGTTATTTCTGCATTAAGCCATAGATATAAAAAGTCTAACTTGCACGAGGTGGTTACAGTGTTAATTTTTTAATACTGAAGCGTTTTACAAAAATCGTACAATTTGGATAAGCTGTTCTAGAGGAAAATTTCAGACTTCTTTGAACCGACTCGCGAGATAGTGCAGATAGTGCACCACTAAATGTCATATTTGAAGCTGTTTTCGTTAACCCGTAATTCGTTATTTTTACCTTCCGTCACCTTCAGTTATGGAAGGTATTCTCTTTGGTCAAAAAATTCGGTGCTGGGTTCTTAATGAATACGCACGATTTAGGGTACCTGGAATACGATTTTACTACTTTTACGATGTTGTCTTATGTATATGTGACGATTTTTTCAGATCCGATAACTCCAATACTACAATTCAAAAATTACAATTTTTTGGTATTCTCCTTACATTTATATGCAGACATGATTAGATTTTGGTTATAATTGGTCAACCCTCATTTGAAGATTTTAACAGTTTCTCTTAAAAAAAACGCTGTTAAATATCATTCTTTGACATTTAATTTAATGTTATTATAAATATTAAAGAATTATCTATTATCTATACGATTTGATTGCATTTTACATTTCATATTGAATGGATATAGAGTTAAAAAATTATAAAGAAATTAAATTTCATAAAGCAGCCAGCTCTGCTATAACCATGGATAAAAGCTAGGTACTATATTAAGAAAATTCTGATTTATAGATGTCAATGTCAAGTGCAATTGACAGTATGTTTGGGTTATAATTTTACTGGAAATATAGAAAGAACATTTTGAAAGAAACTTTCTATATGGAATTAGTATAAAATACATAAACCTGACGAAAGATAATGTGCTGCGCATATCAAATTTTTTGTTTTATATTAAGAATAATGGACGAAAATTTTACATATATTCAAGCGTGAATTATACGATGAGGTTTTTCTTTTCAAGTGCCTTGAAAAGTGTCTTTATAAGTGTCCTTACAAGTATATTTACACTATCAAGATTTACGTAAAATAAAATATCCAAATGTCAAAAGTTAAGTTATACCTTTGAATATATAATACATATAAGAATGGCAACGTAATGTATTTAGATTAAATATTTCGAGAGAAGGTGCCATCTATCCCTCCATATACGAATTATTTCTGAGTTAGTTCAAAAAATACATAATAGGTGGATGTTGCACAGTGTTGCCACGTAGCTAGAACAGCAAGTTAAGATTTTATAAAGGTTTTTAAGTTTGCTACTGTAAAACAAGTATACATGTACATTGAAGATTCAAAATATATTATCTGGTTATTATGAAACAATATTTTTGAATTATTGATTAATAAATACCTCTAACAAATAGTATCTGGCAATGCTGTCAGCACGATTTACCGTAGTTCATAGTTTTGTGGTAGGAGTCACTAGCTATCTGTAATAATTTTGTGAATAAAAAGAGACAGATATAGTATGTTGCTAGGCCATATGCATTGCCATTCTATATATATATTATATATTCAAAGGTTATACCTACACAAATTGTCATTGAATTTAAATTTTTCGTATATGTATATCCTTAAGATTTCAAATACTTCTCTACTGCATTTTGCCATTTATTCAGCTTAATCAATCATTTATAACACCACACTTGTACAAGGTGGAACAAATTCGAGTTCCTTATATGAAAATCTATCTTATTATGTATGCTACAGAAAATTGATATAGGTCTTTATGGGCATACTTTTTGAGACAATTTTAATAGGCACCACAGGAATTTTCTATCGTCTTTTGTTTTTGAGCTACAGGCTAAAATTTGTACACTTCAAAAAGACAAAAACAAATAACATTTGACAGTCAAAACATTTAAGAACTTTTAAGAAAAAGTATGGCATGTTCCAGATTTTCGTTGAAAGTTTTTCGTTAAAAGTCTATTCTGTCTCTCTTGCACTCACATCATTGTGTGAAAGGGGAAATTTTTCAAGTCACTTGAAAAGGAAAACTTCATTATGTAACGCATGCTTTACATACTTATTTATTTATTAATAAATCGATCCAACAGGATACAAGATCCCAATTACAGCACGATCATACCACATACAAATATAAAAATCTGATGTGGCCAGCACAATACCTTCCGTCAATCCTGTGTATTATGTACAAATTCCATACATAAATTTTCTTGCAAAAGATTATAAATTTTTGGTATTATGTGATTCCCTTTCTCGGCAACTGAATTCCATACTCCTGATAACAAACAAACCACATGAAATAAGAAAATTATGAAATTTTGATTGAAAAATTATAACACTTGTCAGTTTTGGACATAATTAATTGCTGTCATTTTGACACGGGTCAAAGTCATGTTACTGCACGCGCCCCATACATAAATTTTCTTGCAAAAGATCCTATATTTCCAGTAAAGTTATTTCATTAACAAACTATGCAAATTGCACTGACACTGACATTTTCTTCTTCTTCTTTAGTTTTTCCCATTCGTTAGGGAGTCGCTATTTTTTATTTTCTTCTTCCACTCATTTTTGTTTTGTGTGTCGTCCTCATTCAGTTCCTTTTCTCTCAAGTCTTCTACAATACAGTCTTTTCATCTTATATTGGGTCTTCCTATGTTTCTTCCACCTTCTATTAATATATTCATCTCTCCTCATGACATGTTCAAACCAATATGTAATCGTCTCTCTTATATCTAGAAACTTCTAACACTAGAGTTACTTCCCTTATTCTTTCATTGATTTCATTTTATTGATACTGACATCTGTCAATTTGAATTACCTGAATATATTAGCAGTTTCCATGGTTAAGTTAGCATAGCTGGCTGAATTATGAAATTTATATAAAATTTATTATCGTTATTCTTCTTTAACTCTATATCTGTTGAATATCAAATATAAAATGCAATCAAATCGTATAGACAATAACATATTCTTAAAGTTATAATAACATTTAACTGATTTTTTCAAGAAAAACTGTTAAAATCTTCAAATGAGGGTACTTTCGGTTGACCAATTATAACCAAAATCTAAACAGGTCTGCATATGGTTGTAAGGAAGAGGAATACGCAAGAATTGTAATTTTTGGAATTATAGTATTGGAGATATCATGCACGAAACGGCGTCCGCACACACACACATACATACATACACACACACACACGCACGCACACACGAACACACACACACACACACACACATACAGACATCATCGTAAAAATAGTAAAATCGTATTGTAAAGACCCTAAAACGTGCTTATTCAATGAAAACTCACCACCGAATTTTTTGACCAAAGACAATACCTTCCTTACCTAGAGGTGACGGAAGGTAAAAACGAATGAGTTGAACAGTAAGAAATTTAACAAGTAACTTAATCCAAAAAATATTTTGTTAACATACTCTTAAATTTAAATAAGAAGTCGCCAATATGTCAATGTCAATAGTATATGATACACTGTTATATGCTACACAGAGTTGTCTTATTGGAGATTTCAATTCATAATTAGTCCTAGCTGTTTTACAATGAAATGGTACTTTATTTCTTGAAGTGACGCGTGGAACGTGAAATGTTATTAGCTCAAGACTACATGGGTCATCAATACAATTATTAATTAATTTCTTCTGCTATTTAATGGCACCAAGTTCACTTCAGGCAATAAAACAGAATAATCATGGGTAAAGTTAGAATATTGTCCATGTACTTTAAAATAACAATATTTGATGAATTTATGCTGGACAGACTCAATCTTAGATATATATTTATGATATATTGGATTCCAAACTTGTAGACAATATTCTAGCTTAGAGCGGACAAATGCACAATACAAGCTTTTTACTGTAGTTGTTTTATAGAAAGACCGACAATTTCTAATTACAAATCCAAGATTTTTGTACTGTACTTTTAAAATACTCATCGAACAGACGTAAAGTTTTGTTTTTTGTCATAGGTGTAACAAAATCCATTACAATTTCAACCCATATTTACTTGTTCTCGTACCTTCCTATCCTAAAAAAACCTATAGCTGAAATAATAATATAGATTTCTTACCGAACAATAAAAAGGCAGGTAGTTGCATTTTTTTTAGGTGTAGGACGCTATAAAACAGTCGAGACTCGGAAGAATGGTTGACGAAGAGAAAAGCTTCATGGTCGTGACGTCACGACGTCGACGTCAGTTCGTCAGCAAGAGATTACATACACGTCGTCGCGTGAGTCTCGATGGCTTTCATTTATTACCAGTTTTATTTGTCACGTGTTTCTCTTTTTACAACGTTGTTGTTCTTTTGTTGAGTTTTTATAGGGATGCCTTTGTCAGTTGTCGCCGACGTCCGCTTTTATATGTTGACGAAATTGAGATAATGGATCGTAATGTGACACTAATACTTATTTTATGGGACAGTTATAAATTACCTTTTATTTAAAATCCATTCCGATGGTACACAATGAAATTTATTACGATTTAAATGGATTTCAAGAGATACTGCTTCTACAAGACGACATATGATATACGATACAGGCAGACTTGGCCTTGAAGGAAGGAAAAGCCCATTATTTCAATTATTTAATGATGTTTACAGCAATATCATTAAACACGTACATTAATTCCTCAATGAAATGTGGTAATGTTTTGTCTTATTTAGAAGGTACTTTATGTTTCATGAAAACATTACAAAATTTAGGTTTTTAAATTGTAATTAATATTATGCACAAAAATCGTCATTAAAGTTCAGAAATATTTCATTATCATTATACAACGATTTCATGCAAATACAGTCTTTATGATAATGAGGTGTTGCACGATTTTTTATCTCCCGCAACCCTTGGTAAGGGAGGTATAGGGATCGTGCTAAAAATCGTATATCGAGATTTTGGTAAATGACCACGTTTTATGGTCCCTAGAATACATTTTTAACATTTTCACGATGACGTCTGTGTGTATGTATGTGTGTGTTTGTGTGTGTGTGTGGATCCTCTTTACGCTCTAACTCAAATATTATCGTTCAGAAAATTTTGAAATCTTGTATTTCTACCTTATTCTAATATGAAAAGAAGCCATTAGATTTTGGTGTTAATCGGATAACTGGAAATGGCAGTTTACTTGAAGCTCAAAATAGTTTTTCTTCAAAAAATACCTTTATATGTTATTTTTTTGCAATTTGTTATTATAAGAATTAAAGATTATTCAATTTTCTACAGGTTTGCAATAATACTTTTTTCATATATTTTATGGATAAATTTATAAAATAAAATAAAAATTATATCTTGGAGCTTATGCTATAAAGACAACTCCCTGGTTACACAGTTCAGCTCAAATGTATGTAACTGACAGATAAATGTCACTGTCAAAAAAATAATCATTTCAAATTAATAACACTAACATTTTCAAAAGAAAATTGTAAATAGAACAAGAGTTACATGGAAAGGAACTTAATAGAGTTAATTTCAAATTAATAATAATGTTTTACATCGAAAATTGTGAATAGAACAATAGTTAAATGGAAAGGAACTTAACATACATAATTTCTAGTATGCCTGAGTGTCTGGTCGCGAATCTAGGGGACCTGGGTTCGATCCCGGCCGACGCCAAAAATTACATCGCATTTTAATGGCACAAAATTGACCCCTGTGGCGCACTCTCCACGCCAGCATTGAGTGCCCGTGAGGTGACGCCTGGTAAGCGCCCGCACGGTACAAGTATTTCATCATTACCGATATCTGTGTATGAAGCAGATTGGCACACCCAGCAATGGGTAATATGCCGTGATGAAATATTTATTTATTTTATTTTAGTAAATATGTAGGTATGTATTTACATAAGAAAATAAATATATTATCACAGCATATTTCCTATTGCTGGATGTGCTAATACACAGATTGTACACAGATTTCGGTAATTATGATGACATACTTGTATCGTGCGGGCGTTTACCATGCGTCACCTCACACGTACTCATTTTTGGCGTGGAGAGTGCATCACAGGGGTTAGTTATGTGCCATTTAAAATTTGAAATATTGGATTGTAGGAATTGAATCCGGTTCCCCAGATTCTCCACCAGACACTCAGGCACGCGCCCATGAGACCGCATAGGTATATGTATTTATATTAATAAAAATTAAATGGCGGGAGGTTTTGTGTTGGCCACATCAGATTTTTTTCTTTGTTTTAATCGAAACAATAAGAAAAATATTTTACCCGTATTTTTATTTTCTTTCATATTACTATTTATTCATGAGAAAATGTTTAAATTGCCGCCTTTTCTGTCGCAGAATGACGTCAGAAAACTACTCACTAATGAGAGGGTGGATTACATTCGCAGCCGACAGTATTTAAACGAGTCAATTATATACTACCTACTAGTTCAAAAAGATATGTTATTTTTTTGCTACACCTCATTATTGTACATAAGAACATATAGGTATCATTGAAATAGCGGGACATGGCTTAACCACAGATTCCTGGGCCCAAAATACGGCGATTTAACTAAACTTACCTATGTATATCAGAAAGTGTACCGTTTAGGCAGTATTCTGCTTTAGATCTTACAAAAAATATTTTGCTTATAAGAACGAAACGCTGTGATCAATTTGATTGAAATTTAGTATGACAATATATATATACACTTGGGTGTCACGGCCATGATTAGACTATAACTTTCTAATCGCAACATCAGTAACGTAAAATTATTATTTTTCAGAAAGATACATTTAATAGAAAACTTCTGTCTCTACGTAATGTAATATGTAAGTGACTAGGCCGTGTAATTTTTAAAATAATTTTTATCTAGCAATCTATCCAAATGTCAAAGAACTAATTTTTAATGACAGCAACAATTGTTTATGAGTTGTCAATCTTCTCAAGTTGTTTAGGAGTAAGCTAATTAATTCATCGTCTTATTATAATAATGGCAATAAAATACTATTAAGCCGAACAAAAGAATATGTTACTAATTTTAAAATATTGGAAAGGATTTTTTTAACAACCCATAAACAGTTGTTATTCTCATTAAAAATTAATTGTGTGACATTTGAATAGTCTACTAGATAAAATTTATTTTAAAAATTACGCAGCGCAGTCACAATTTTTTTTTTCTGTCTACATCGTTACAAATATCACAACTTACGCATAGCCAGAAAAGTTTACTATTAAATTTATAATAATAATAATTTTACGTTATTGACGTTGCCATTAAAAAATTATGGTGTAATCATGGTCGTGACACCAAAGTATCATAAACTAGTGATTCACTAAAATTAACAAATACTATCTTAAAAGATGAAGTATGTCCATATAGATTGTCATACCAAATTTCACTCAAATCGAACAAAGCGTTTCGTTATTATAAGCAGAAATTATTTTTTAGGTGGATTTTGGAAGCGGAATACTGGTTAACGGTGCACTTTCGGATATTGGGAAATTTAATGAAATCTACTTATTTTGGGCCAAGGAATCTATAGTTAAGCCATGTCGCCCTCTTTCAAAGACATCTGTATAAGATAATTTGGATAGGTGTACAGTGTACAATAGTAAATTTGTTCGTAAAATGACAAAAAATATGTGGAAGTGAATGAACTAAATAATTCTGGTGAAGAAGTTTGAGATAAAACACATAGGCCGCTAGTATGAACAAGTGATTAAGGGTGATTAGCGAGCATTTGACTAGCATTGTTTTATCCCTGTCAATCGTTTATTTACTATTTTAGAGAAAAATACTTCAAATAAAAGATGTGCGCAATTAATTTTTCTATAACTTTTATTAAAAATATTTTTCTCTAAAATAATAAATAAACGATTGACAGGGATAAAACAATGCTAGTCAAATGCTCGCTAATCACCCTTAATCACTTGTTCATACTAGCGGTCATAATTTTTATATACTTTACGACTTTAATGTCCGAGATTAGCAACTTTGAGTGTCAGACTGACAGATATGTACACATAGCGCATAAAAATATTCGCGTAGGACCTCGGCATACAAATTCCACATTCATGATAAAAAATAGAACTTCAGTGCGTTGATACATAAATAACTATTATGTGTTTCGATAATAACTATACATTTTTACCTCTCGCTAAGAGAGGTATTGGATTCATGCTAAAAATCGCATATCCAGATTTTATTGAATAAGCACGTTTTAAGGTCCCTACAATCCGATTTTAACATTTTTACGATGATGTCTGTGTTTGTGTATGTATGTATATATGTGTGTGTGTGTGTGTATGGATCGTCTTTACGCTCTAACTCAAATACTATCAATCAGAAAGTTTTGAAACCATGTATTTCTACCTTATTCTAATATGGAAAGAAGCCATTAGATTTTGGTGGCAATCGGATAACCGGATATGGCAGTTTACTTGTTTTTTCTTCAAAAAATACCTTTAAATGTATTTTTTTCTAAATTTTTTTAATAAAAATTAAAGATTATTCCATTTTCTACAAGTTTGCTTTAATACTTTTTACCTCTCGCTAAGAGAGGTATTGCATTCATGCTAAAAATCGCATATCCAGATTTTATTGAATAAGCACGTTTTAAGGTCCCTACAATCCGATTTTAACATTTTTACGATGATGTCTGTGTGTGTGTGTGTGTGTGTGGATGTATGTGTGTATGTATGTAGGATGTTGGAAGGACGATTACTCAAAAACTATAAGACTTTAAATTTGTTTAACTACGTATTTCCCAATCGGACATTCATGGGAAGATCAGAAAAGGTTTTGGTAACAATTGAACAACCGGAAGTAGAAGATTCTTGAAAAAAAATCTTCTAAATAATATTTTTTGAAATTTTTTCTTGATAATATTAAAGAAAAATAAATTTTCTTTCTGATACATTTAAATATTTTATAATATATTCTATAGATTTAGAGATAAAAGAAATATAATATGTAAAATAATCTGTTATAATAAATTTTACAGCCGAAAGAATGGCCATGGAAAATAGTTGAAAATTTTTTTTTTTTGTAACTGACAGATAAATGTCAGTGTCAGAAATCCGAAGACATTACTGAAGAGTTTTTCTGGGAAGTACATACATTATATTATTTCTTAATGTATTAATAGAATTGGAAACATTTCGAAAAATTAGAAGAGGACAAAATTTCTTCATCAAAAATGAATTTAAAATTAAACAATCTAAATATATATGGAATAGATATATGCGTAAGTAGAATTTTTGGTGTAGAGTATACAAGAAATGTTAAATACAATAGGGAGCGAGCAGTCATATGATTTTGTTGGCCTTGACAAGCAGATATGGAGGCCCATGTCAGAATGATAGCTAGTAATTATGTATAAATTTCTCATTCTAAATTTAGTGATTTTCCAATTCCATGTGGAGCAGAATTAAATGTTAAATATCTAAGGCATACAAGTAAATTTTAAACTCCTGGTGATAAATTGATGTAAATTTAGAAAATCTTAAAATTTTTAATGAAAAATTCTAACATTTGACATCTATGTACATAATTACTAATTATCATTGTGAAACGGGCCCACACATCTGCTTGTGAAGCCCAAAAATGTAACATTACTGTTCGCGCCCTATACTTATGTAACCAAAAAAAGGAAGTGGCGAGAGGTATTGTGCTGGCCACAACAGATTTTTAACTGCACTATACCGTATACGCTATACATTTATACAGTAGATAAAATTGCCTATAAACTCATATTGTAGATATAAATATAGATAGACACTTAATGCCTCCGAACTATTAATTAGTAAATGTACGTATCCGATAACTTTATAACAATTAACAACCCTGTGACCTTTGCCGTTCTTCGACTGTGCATAATTGCAGTGAACTTTGCAGCATCCCTCTCACTGACAAACAATATCTCGGTGTGAGTTTGAGCGGTAGGGCGTGGGGCGGTTTGTGTTTTGTGTCCCACGTGTACTCTAATGAACGACCAGTACCAGCGTCAGCTGATTTACATAAAGCCATGTTGTCATGAAAAAAGACATGTGTGCTTATGTTTTGTTTGCGGATTTCAATGTGAAAGCCCTAGAGACTGCTCTGTTATTGGTTTTTAATTTAGAGTCGCAGATCGATTTGCCATTCTGATGCTGCTTTTGAATTGTGAAATTGTTATGCGGATTCATTTAAAAAATTGTATTTGATGGGCATATTTTAAGGACAAATTGTTGAAAAAGAGGAAGAAGTAAATTTGGAATGTTAAAAGATATCAAGGAAGGAGGAAATTAAGATGAGGAACGTTTCCGCTGAAACCAGTGCAAAGTGAGATTTTACTAATAATGATGATAATGATCTCTGTTATTAGGAAATATTTCTCTTGGGGTTGCGTGACTATGGGCGTTAAATGATCCGTTATGATTCGGATAACCCGGGTTCGATTCTGATCAACTGACTATAGTCAAAACATAGTGTTTTCTTCACGACAACTTTGATACCCCGTGAAGCGCCGCCCGATGTCGAAATGCACCGTGTAGAAATTCCATATAAATTAAAAATAACTAAACCCAATGAATCACCTATTTGACAAACCTCATGTCAAAAAAGCAAAAAATTCAGGAGACACAAAAAACTGTCAAAGAAGATACTGGACCCAAAAGATTTTCTAAATTCACTTAGTTAATTTGTCACCAGGAGTGTGGAATTTACTTGTCGATGAAAATAAACCACATGGAATTAGAAAATCACTCAATTTAGAATTAAAAATTATGATATTTGACATCTATGTACATTACTAGTTATCATTCTGACACAGGCCCCCATATCTGCTTATCAAGGTCAACAAAGTAACAAGACAGCTCGCGCCCTATTGTATTTAACATTTCTTATATACCTACTCTCTACACCAAAAATTCTACTTATATCTTTTATTTGTATTTAGATGTTTTAATTTTAAATTCATTCTATGAAGAAATTTTGTCCTACTCTTCTAATTTGTCGAAATGTTTCCAATTCATTGTCGGGATTGACAGTATTTTTGAAGGGTATAATTAATGTATATATATTTTTAAATATTTAACTATTAATACAATAAGAAATAATATAATGTATGTACTTCCCAGAAATAATCTTCAGTAATGTCTCTGGATTTTTGACACTGACATTTATTTGTCAGTTACAAACATTTAATTTTTCAATTGGTTTCCATGACATTATGTGGGCTGTGAGATTTATTACAGCAGATTATTATATAACTTATATTTCTTTATATCTAAATCTATAAAAGATATAATAAAATATTTATATGTATCAGATAGAGAATTTACTCTTCTTTTATTAGCAAGAACAAAAATTATGGTAAAATAATACTAAGAAGAATTTTTTTAAGTACCTGCTACTTCCGGTTGTTCAATTATTACCAAAACCTTTTCATCTCTACCCAGTAATGTCCGATTGAGAAATACGTAGTTAAACAGATATGTATTATAGTTTTTGAGAAATCGTCCTTCCAACGTCCAACACACACACACACACACACACACACACACACACACACACACACACACACAGGCATCTTCGTAAAAATATTAAAATGGGATTGTAGGGACCTTAAAACGTGCTTAATCATTAAAATCTGGATATGCGATTTTTAGCAAGAATCCAATACCTCTCTTAGCGTGAGGTAAAAAGGAAAATGACTGGCTTTACATTTTTGCTTCATTTGATTACAATTTTTAGTATTGTTGCTAAGACAGTAAATTTCTTACAATTCCTTACGATATTTTTCTATAAAACAGTAACAAGAAAAAATGTAAATTATTAAAAAATCTATCAGAACTCGTAGTACAATAATAATATTTATAACCTTTTAGTTTATGTTATGTATGCTTAAATAAAATATACATAACATAAAGTAAAAGGTTGTATTAAAGAAAATCAGAAAGTATATTCTAATGTGCAGTATAGGTAAGTCAGTTGTTGCGTATCTGATATATGCTATTTGTCACACAAAGATGCTTTTACCTTCGTAGTATTCGATTCTGAAAAAATATCAATATTGAAAAATATGACATGTGGTTTCTCAAATAGGTGATTCAAAGGCGATATTGATTTTCGTAATAAGCTTTCCATTTCAAAAGGACAAGTTATTCTATGATGAATACTTCCTGAAGATATCAGTTCTTTACCACTCTAATCGATCCGGTAAATGAATATCCTGCAGGTAGAATGCTAAACACGTTTTAATCTGAGTCGCGGTCACCTGTTCTTGTCTCTCTCTTGCCCGTACGTTGGTATGTGGCATGAACAAGTTCCTGCAGCCAGCAGGTACGTTGTATATCACAAGCTCAGGGAAGTCGACCGGCTATCGAACTTCCGCTTCTCGAGAGGAGAGCAGGAGTAGAGAGAGCAAGAGAGAGAAACAGCAGGAATGAAGAGAATCTCTAAGGTGATGTTAGAGAAGTAAAAATTTGAAATGATTCCAAATGTTTATTTATTATTAAGGTATCTCTATTTATCCAATCATCTTTGGTATAACAAACTTTAACGGGTCGATAGGGATGTCATTTCATTTCGATTGAAAAAATAATATATAAACACATACTCTTTTCCTTTTAGTTATCATTCTTACTAGGTTATTCTGATCCATTTTAATTATGTATCCCTGAAGCTCAGTTGCTTCTGTTCTATCTTGATTACTAAATCTAGTTGTTGATTTGGGATCCTGCGATTTTTCGGATGTATTTCATATTCGTGGTGATTATTTTTTTCTTATATATCTTGTCCATACGAAGTTTAAATTTAAAAATTTAAAGATACAGTCAAACCTGCCTAAGTCGAAATCGTTGGAGACCAAAATATCATTCCGGCTTGAGCAGGTCTCGCGCTTCTATAAAAATCTCCTATAAGACGAAAAATAAACCTCTACAAAACGGAAAGTTTTTATTTTAAATTTCAGCCGCCTCGGTGACCGAGCGTGTTGAGGTAGCGTGTTGGGATGTGAGCGCTCAAAGCTACCATCACCGCTCAGACCCTGGAGTCGTGGGTTCGATTCCCACCATGGGCTTGGACGTTTGTGTGTGTGTCCTTTCATCGTCTCATCTCCATCATCGCAATGTATATAAAGCCTATGTAGCAAAAATATGTAGAAAAACTGTCTCATCCACATCAAATCACATTGGAATAAGTTGTAAGACTTGAAATACAATAAAAAAAATATTATTATATATTTTATTTCAAATTTTAATTATAATTTAGAACAATAACATTTTTATAAACGTAACTATAATACTGTTGAAATAACACTAATAACGTAATAATGAAATACATAATAATGTAATATTTATATAAGTGGTTCACGATCTGTTTTTACCTCCCGCTGTAGGTAACGCATATCAAGATTTTGGTAAATGACCACATTTTAATGTCCGTAGAATCCCATTTTAACATTTTGACGATGATGTCTGTGGGTGTGTATGTGTGTATATGTGTGTGTATGTGTGTATGCGTGTGAGAGTGGATCCTATGGGCGCTCTAACCTTTTTCTAATATGGAAAGACATTAGATTTTGGTGTAAATCGGATAACCGGATTTTTATAAAAATTGAAGAATATTAAATTTTCTACAGGTTTGCGATAATACTTTTTATATTTATATAATTATCTATAATTTAAATGCCGGAGCCTACGCTTTAAACACAACTCCATGGTTACACATTTCATATCTCAAATATATGTAACTGACAGATAAATGTCACTGTCAAGAAACTAATCATTTCAAATTAATAATTGTAACTTTTTAAAAAGAAAATAGTAAATAGAGCAATAGTTATATGGAAAGGAACTTAATACAGTTTCTAGCATAAGTAAATATGTAGTTATTAAAATTAATAAAAATTAAATGGTGGCAGGTATTATGTTAGCCACATCAGATTTTTTTAATAACTCGATTACATTAAATGTTATGGTAAATATTTTCAAAGTTTATTTTAAATCAAAATGTCTATATATCTGCAGTGGAGGCTTTTCTACCGGATGTTCCCATTTTCATATAATGATATGTCTTAATATTTTCAAACGGACAGCCTATATATTTATTCAAATTTGAAATGCACATAAAATTTCCTGTCCATTACTATAAAAATAGTCATATGTTATACTTTAAAAAATATAATGGGGGCTGATTCAAATATTGCATTTTCATGAAATGTAGAAAGCGTCTTTTAATATCGTCGACTTTAAGGACATAACAGTTAGTCGTACATGCTGACGTTTTTGTTTTGACTACGAAGAATAGGTATAATATACACAATAGCGATGCAGTTTGACCAATCATCGTTGCTCAAACACCACGTGATTTTTTCATGCAAACGCTTGGTTCCGTTTTGTACAGGTTTGTTTTCCGTGTCAGCGTTAAGCAGTTTCCGGTTTGTACAGATCACATTACATTGTAATTAGTATACAAAATCGCAAGATTTCAAAAATTACGCCATAGATAGGATTCCGTCTTGTTGAGAGTCCGACTTAGACAAGTTTACCTGTACATAGGCTACCAAAAATCGAAAATAGAAATTATTTTCAAAAATCTGACGGGAGGGTGTAGGTCTCAATTATTTTTCTATATAGTTTCTATTAATTACATTCACCATCTGTAGGCGGAGCTCAAGATTTTTCATACCAGTGTCGAAAATATTGCCGCCTACGCAACGATTCACTTATTTTACCCTATCTTCGTTTTTAATTTCTTTCTTGCCAAGTACTTATTTAAATTAATGAAGAGAAGAAAATCAGACGGTGTCAAATCGCGATTGTACGACGGAATGTCTACACCAGCCCATCCAAAATCATCCAGTAAAGTTTTGCTGACTTGCGCTGTGTGAGGCTCTAAGAGCAAACTTTATCATGCAGCAGTCACACCCCGCGAATCATCATTCCCTGTCTTTGGTTCTGGATCACCCTTCGAAGTTTCTTTAAGGTTTTACTGTAATGATCCATATTCACGATTGACCTATGCAGTGTATAACCAATATACATTGCAAACGGCTTCTAATGCCAAACTGCTCACCTTAAGGTATGGTTTCGCTGAAACGGTTAGTTTGTAGACCCATATTTATTAGGCTTTTTTCACTTATTTTAGTCTATACTATACACCCTTAAAAATTCCGAACACTTTTTTTTAACACCCGGTATACAACATAAGGTTTGCGAATGTTGATGTTTTTTATCTTAACCCCAAGCAATTTCGTATTACTATTTAAAAAATCTGTTGTGGCCAGCACAATACCTTCCGTCATTCTCGTGTATAATGTATAAATTCCATAATTTTTCTTACAAAAGATTCTAAATTTCCAGTAAAATTATTTCATAAACAAACTATTCAAATTGCACTTGACACTGGCATCTTCTTCTTCTTTAGCTTTTCCCATTTGTTAGGGGTCGCTATTTTTGAATGTCGTTCTCATTCAGCTCCTTTTCTCTCAAATCTTCCGCAATACAGTCCTTCCATCTTATCTTTGGTCTTCCTCTGTTTCTTTAACGTCCTATTACTAAACTATTCATTATTGTTCCAATATAATTCTTCATTTCTCCTCATGACATGTTCAAACCAATGTAATCGTCTTTCTTGTGTCTTTCTAAAAACTTGTAACACTAGAGTTATTTTCTTACCATATCTTTTCGTGTATTCCCCAATATCTACTTCAACATCCTCATATCTGCCACATTAATTTACTTTTTATTGATACTGACATCTGTCAATTTGAATTATATGATTATATTACTAGTTCCCAAATTTGGCATAGCTGGCTTAATTATAAAATTTAATTTCTTTAATATTCTTTAACTCTGTATCTATTGAATATGAAGTATAAATTGTAATCAAATCGTATAGAGAATAATATATTCTTTAAGTTATAATAACGTTAAATGTCAATAAATCAAATTTAACTGTTAAATCTTTAAATGAGACTACTTCCGGTTGACCAATTATAACCAAAATCTAATCAGTTGTTCTTCTGGATGTAAACTTGAGGAATACGAAAAAATTATAATTTTTGGAATCGTGGTATTGAAGTTATGGAATCCGGAAGTTTTGTTACACACACACAGACACACAGACACACGGACACACAGACACACAGACACACAGACACACATACATACAGACATCATCGTAAAAATGGTAAAATCGTATTATATGGACCCTAAAACGTGCTTATTCAGTAAAAACTCATCATTGAATTTTTTGACCAAAGACAATACCTTCCTTACCTAAAGGTGACGGAAGGTAAAAAAATTGTATCTTAACGTATAGTGTTTGTTTTTTACCTCCCGCTACCCTTGGTAAGGGAGGTTTAGGGATCGTGCAAAAAATTGCATATCGAGATTTTGGTAAATGACCACGTTTTAAAATCCTTAGATTACATTTTTAACATTTTTCACGATGATGTCTGTGTTTGTGTATGTATGTATATATGTGTGTGTGTGTGTGTGTGTGTGTGTGTGTGTGTGTATGGATCCTCTTTACGCTCTAACTCAAATACTATCAATCAGAAAGTTTTGAAACCATGTATTTCTACCTTATTCTAATATGGAAAGAAGCCATTAGATTTTGGTGGCAATCGGATAACCGGATATGGCAGTTTACTTGTTTTTTCTTCAAAAAATACCTTTAAATGTATTTTTTTCTAAATTTTTTTAATAAAAATTAAAGATTATTCCATTTTCTACAAGTTTGCTTTAATATTTTTTCTATATATTTTATGGATAAATTTATAAAGTAATATAAAAATTATATCTCGGAGCTTATGCTTTAAACACATCTCCGTGGTTACATTAGTTCAGCTCAACTGTATGTAACTGACAGATAAATGTCACTGTCAAAAAGTATAGTCATTTCAAATTAATAATAGTAACGTTTTAAAAGGAAAATTGTGAATAGAACAATAGTTTTATGGAAAGGAACTTAAAATACATAATTTCTAGCATTAGTAAATATGCAGATATGTATTTAAATAAAGAAACAAATAAATATATTATCACGGCATATTTTCCATTACTGAGTGTGCTAATCTGATTTATACACACATTTCGGTAATCATGATGACATATTTGTATTGTGCGGGCGTTTAGCACATGGGTAAATTTTATGCCATTTAAAATTAGAATTATTTGGCATTGATCGGGATTGAATCGGATTCCCCAGATTCGCGACCAGACATCAGGCACGCGGCAACGAGACTCCATAGGTAAATGGCGGGAGGTATTGTGTTGGTCACATCAGATTTTTATACTGATGTTTTGTATTTGAAATGCATTGTTTCTTGCCTTTTATCCTGCCCTTTTATTGGGATCGTCCCTGTTGGGCATTGTATGCTAAATAAATAAAATGTTATCCTCCACTTTTTTTTTCAAGCACAAAGCACAGAACTATATCAGAATCCATTTTCATTTAAGTTTAAATTTCAACTGACGACCGCGTTCAATGAAACCACCTTGGCAGTACGGTCAAACAGTAGCTGCTGACCGCAATTGCCAACCGCGGCCGCTGGCAGCGCCAACGAAACCATATCTTTTAAGAGCTGCCGGATCACTCATTTGAAATGGGGAAAGAGTTACATTGCATCACGGAGGTGCTAACTTTGCGAAACAATTTTTTTCCAGATCACCAGTACCTTTGTATCATTAATTTTTGGACGTCCCTCGTATATTGTCCGCGTATAGTAAACTATCTAAGTTGATCAGTGTTGTCAGACCTACGGAAATTTCCGTTTTTCTACGGATTTTTTTTATTTTTACGAAAATCAGGAAATCAAATGAAAAACTCAGGATATTTAAAGATTTTATTACATCAAGTAATTTTAATATATACCTAATAACGAAGGCTGAAACCAGAAATATTTTTATATACCTTGCCATATGTATTCACTTTTCCTCAATTATAATTTAAAAAGTTATACTTGACTTCTGTTTAAGGTACATAAGTTAATGATAATAAATTAAATAAATATACTATACTGTCCGGAAATAAGAATAAATATAGTGGGAACCAAATATGCATACAAATAATGACAATAAATACATAAAACTAATTTTTATCTAATGGCTTTTAAAATAAATTGTGTATTTTATATCATATTTATTAATTTTTGAATATGATAGTTGAATAATTTTAAAAATATTGAATAGGTAATAAAATTTCCATCAAAAGTACTCTATTCTTATTTCAGTATAATATTGCTGTTATAGACGGTTGAATATGTTTGTGCAGTAATATATTTTTTGGGCCTCAATAACTTTTCAATTCGAGACTATTTACATAAAAAAAACCATTTTTAGAAAAAATAAGGATTTTTTTCACAAAATCTCAGGAAAAATATAGTTATACATCTGGCAACACTGAAGTCGATTGATTTAAGTCTGTTGTATCCTACTAGTGTTTAGATGTTTTTGTCTTGTTCTTGGTGTTTCAAAAAATCTTGTCCATGGTAATTATAAAAAGTAGTGTACTGAGGCTGTCTTCTTGGCGCACTCCTTTTTCTATCTCACATATTTCCGGTCTAATACCGTCAATCTGTCAACTATTGTTTTAATTTGTTTGGTTCTTTTATTTATGTCCATATTTTTTTTTCTACTCACAGTCGAATATTCAAAATTATTTATCTTTAAAACCTTTATCATCCCTTAAACCGATTACCTACTCTATTATCGTCCAATTTCCGTTTGAAACTCAAAGCAAACAATGTACTCGTATATTATTGTTGGAATCCTTTACTCTTACTGTGACAGCTTCTAAACATCACACGCTTTACACGTGGCGGTTACATGGGTTAGTTGGTTGGTCACTATCCCGCACTCGTAGAGAGCTCCACACCAGGAATCCAATTATGTGGTAGTGGATAGCTATTTGCTGCTCTTCAATACGAGGGTTCATTTAGGTCATGGAATTAGTAGGAAGGACAGTTTTGTGAAAGAGACAAAAGTTCTAATTTTGATAACTATATAAATTAGAAGAAAAGGTAGGATGGAAATGTTGTCAGGTGAGCAGCTGGCAGAGTGACAGCTATACTTCTGTCAAAAGACTTTGCCCACATGTATTTCATACAGAGTAAGCCCGATATTATGTATTTACGAATTTTATTTTGTGTCTAGTTTACACTGGAATTTTAAAAGAAAATTTTAAAAATCTATTGTGGCCAGCACAATACCTTAGGTGATTTTTTGTATTTTATATAAATTTCACACAGAAAATTTCTTGTAATTTCTGTAAAATTATTTCACAGACGGTATATAAATTATACTTGACACTGATATCTGTCAATTAATAATATTGAATTATTAAAACTGTTTCCATGGTGACTAAGCAAAGATTGCAAGATTTATGAAAATTAATTCCTTTATAAATTTTTATCTCTAAATACATTAAATAAAGAAGAAAATAATGCAATCAAATCGTTTTTATACTAACATAAAATGTCACAAAATGATTTTTAACTAGGTTTTTTTTAAGAAAAACATTTAAGAGCTTCAAGTTAAGGTACTTCCGGTAAATTAATTGTAACCAAAATCTAGTCAAGTCTTCATTTGGATGTAAGAATGAGGAATACAAATAAATTGTATTTATTGGAATTGTAGTATTGGAGTTATCGCGGCCGAAACGATCGTCACATACACACACACATATACATACAGGCTTTAAAACAACCAGCGCTTTTTTGGGCGAACTAATGACTTTAGAGAAAAATGTTATATACAAAAAATTACAAGGAAAAAGGGCTTAATTTATGAGGAATAATAAATAAAAAATTCAACCAGTGGTTCTCAAACGGTAGAATAAAATTATATTTTTTTAAATGGCAACCTGTATAAATTTTTTGTCCATTAGATAGAGATTTTTTTTCTGATTTCAACGATATACATATGATATGGGGTTGTATAACAATTATTTCGAGAAAAATGATATTAAAAACCAGAAATAATTCTACAAATGCAAACAAATGATACAGGTGACAGATAGTTGATGTAGTTCATTTGTTATTATGAATTTCTTAGTAAAACAAGTTATTTTAGATATAAGAAAATAATATACTATCGTAACCTAGGCAATAGTCGTATTAATAGTTGTTTATTGCATAGCCTATTTCAATATTGTAAAATTATTTCTGATTTTTAATATCATTTTTCTCGAAATAATTGTTATACAACCACATATCATATTTATATCGTTGAAATGAGAAAAAAAATCTCTATCTAATGGACAAAAAAATTATATAGGTTGTCATTTAAAAAAATATAATTTTATTCTACAGTTTGAGAACTACTGGTTGAATTTTTTATTTATTATTTCTCATAAATTAAGCCCTTTTTCCTGGTAATTTTTTGTATATAACATTTTTCTCTAAAGTCATTAGTTCGCCCAAAAAAGCGCTGGTTGTTTTAAAGGAAACCCTGTATACATACATAGAATTTCGTAATTCCCTAATTATTTTAAGTAAAAAAATAAAAGTCGAAAATCACCGCAAAAATAGAAATAGCCATGGAATTGAAACAAAAAATTAACAAAAATGTTAACGATTTATCTGTCAAGCTAGATTAATTTAATTTCATTATTCTTTGTAAAATCTGTGCAAGTGCACAAATATCAATTTAAATGAATAGATAATTGTTAATTGAAACAGATATTAGAAGTAATATCTAATAAAAATAAATTACCCTAACGTGACAGATAAACCGTTAGAAATTTGATATTTATTTTGTTTCAATTCTATGGCTATTGCTATTTTTCAGATGATCTTCGACTTTTTCATACCTAATTTCTGGCGTTACAAGGCATACAAAATTAATATTGCTTATTGATTCAGATGCAGAATTTTATGCTCTACAACTATTTGAAGCATTTTTACCTAAAATAATTAGGGAAGCAGGAAATTAAGGAAGTATGATTATACATGTTAAAGTCCCATGTTCCGGGGTCGCGGTCACCACCCTGTGTATGTATATATATATATATATATATATATATATATATATATATATAACTTCGAATTTTAATGGCACAAAATTGACCCCTGTGGTGCACTCTCCACGCCAACAATGAATGCCCGTGGGATCATTACTAATATCTGTGTACAAAGCAAATTGGCACACCCAGCAATGGATAATATGCCGTGATGATATATTTATTTATTTATATATACATGCGCTCGCACTGAGTTTATCCCACAAATAGTAAATTCGTATTCTAGGGACGCCAATACGTGCTCATTCATTAAAAATACCATAGATTTTTTTACCAAAGGTGACGGAAGGTAAAAATAAATCTTCCTTAAAAATAGTAACTGCTCATTCCATGTAATGTTTAAAATATTAGTAGGAACAAATATGGCTTTAAGTCTATTTAATACGTTCACTTCGTTTTCGGGTGACTGCTCATACTTCTCATTTTTACGATTTTGCCCTAACATGTATTGTGTAGCTATGATGCGATTTTCAAATTATGAAACAGTTTTTTCTTCTTTATGTAGGATTTAAATTGAAAATTTTCATAATATAAAATATACTTCGATTTATTAAATAGGTCCCGTCAAATCATAAATCTTATTTTTTCTATTGTACCATTCACTTCCTTGCATGCGTATGTAATTTAGTTTGTGATAAATGAATCTGCTTGTATTTATATGTGACATTTTAGATGTGAATAAAAGTAATATTAATGTCATTAAAATTTGACCCAAACACATTTCTTGGAATTTCAATTATAATATGTATTACACTACAATAATTTTCACAAACTCGACAGAAATCATTTTATACTTTATACATTTCGTAATTAATTTGTAGAATTTTTCAACTAACAAGCTTTAATTCAAATAAAATTACCACAGTAGACATAAAATAAACAAGAATTAAATTTTCAGACGTGGTAATTTCATCATGCAATTCAATGAAATTGAAGTATTATATTACCAGCACGAAGGTACGTATAGTGCATGGACCTTACGAGAACGTTATTAGTATACAATCAGAAACTACATTTATTTTCAAATGTAGACTATCTAAATGATTTGAATGATGGAATCAAAGCATCATTTCGTAAAACTATATAATATATGTTGAAGTGTATTTAGGTAAAATAAACCCAAGTTTATATCGTTCTTAGACGTTACGACATTATTTTGACGACGTATATTTAGACATCAAAATAACATATTAACCCTTAAATGCATGGTGTATTATATCTGATAGATAATATATTATTAGGATACCTCCTATATACAGGATATGGTCATGAGCCAAGATCGCCGCCATTTGCGGGCCAATGTCAAACATACTGAGTATTAATTTCCCTATTTATTTGTAACAAAAAATGTGATATTATATTATAAAGGAATATTAAATAATCACATTATGGATATATAAAGGTAATAAAAACTTATTTATTTAATAGATAAAAATTATTATTATGACATAGATTTAGAGGTTATAAAGACGTCGGAATAACATCTTAAAAATACACCAAAATAACGTTTCAAAATGTCTTAGATTAACGTGGAAACAACGTCTTAAAATGTCGCCAGATTGCTCAACGCTGAGACGTCTCCAGGACATCTAATTAGGTGACGTAAATTAGTATATCACAGTGATGTCGAATTTAGGGCATTTTAAAAGTGAAGTATAATGAAAAAGTGCAATAAATCTATCAAGGAGTATTATAAAACTGGCTAGAATACGAAATATTTTATTAAGATTCTGGCAAATAATACAAGACAGGATAGGATTCACATAAAACTGGTAGATCGAAATTGGACAATATAATATTTTAACACTGCACTTTAACATGCGAGGTTTGGATATTAAATTCAAGTACATAACATGAAATTTAATATCGTAAATATCATTTACATAGTCCATTTATGGACTTATTCGTATTTAAAGAAACCTGGGAAGGTAATTTCTTCATGTACACACTTAATCACACCAAAGGAAAACTTCTGAACTAAGATTTCTTTTAAACACATGAAAAGTTGGGGAGTCCACTGGACATTAAACAATATTTTAAGTTTTGTGTTTGTGATTGTTGACTATGCCTTACGAGCCCAAACTCATAATAGTATGGCCGCTTTACATGTTCAACAAATTATAAAACCTACACAAATGATTAGAAAATTCTACAAAATTCTTTCGGTTGCTTTAAATATAAACTTAAAAGCTTAAAAAAATGTGGCCCAAATGACGGGTGACAAAAGTTCAATCGGCATATTACGTGTCATCTCCTAGTCCAGGCTTATCGTCTACCGGGACCCTTTACTTTTGGCACAATAATAATAATAATAATATTACTTTATTGACCCAAGTCAACGGCGAGGCTCAGCCATAGGCTTGTCTTCCACCTAACTGATATAATAAGAGTTATTTCGTTATTATCAATAACCGATAAACACAATGAAAAAGACAATTACCTAATAATAACAATGAAACAATTACAAATGTCATGGACACAGACAGATGTTAATTTTTGTAGGGTAACAAAATTACAGAAACGTTTACCTAATATGAACAATAGTTATTAATTACGATGAATCGTTTACATGATCTTCAAAAGAATTAACAGACAGAGATTTCAAATGAGAATGAAAATTATATAAAAGTTGGAGCTTAATATGAAAAGGAACATTTAAATTTGATTTTTAATAGTGGGAACGTCATACAGATATTTTTCACGTAATGAATAATAATAACTTTTGACAAGTTTTTCATGCAAGTAGGGAGGAATGCCAGTTATCCTTATTTTATGAAATAAAAACAACTTCGTAAAAATCCATTGTGTACAGCAAAACCTACCTTGCAAGACAATACAGAAAAATTTGTAGGATTTAGGGATACAATGTCTAATAGAATTAAAGCTGACATTACTAATAAAGCCGATGTAACCCAATATTCAATGGCGGAATGACATTCAGTTTTTGTAAGTTTCAATTCTATATTTTAAACTAATCGAAAGAAACCTGTAGAAATTTCTCGCCATTTGTATAGGTTTTATAATTTGTTTGTTGAAAATGTAAACCGGCCGAAATATTAAGAGTTTACGCTTGTAGTACTTACACACCGTAAGTACTCTAATTCGCACCGTGTCAGGTTACATGGTCGGTAGTAAGTGTTGTATCCGTTACATTGCAGGGTGGGCATAACGAATCCAAGATCTAGTTTCACGTTGTGAACATCTCTTTTAAGATAAATCTGAATAAATTTTGAAAATCGTAAAACTATTAAATAGATACTAATATGAAGTCAACAATTTGTACGGAAGTTCTACATCTAGGTCATCTAATTTTAGGGAAAATCTGAATTACAGTGATCAGTCAAGAAAACTATGTCAGGATATATATTTTATAAATAAAGACTATAAATTGTTGAAGTACGACCGACATCGGGTTCGTTTTTTATCTGTTTGTTAAACACTATCATTTCCTCTCCGAGTTTTGTTGATTTATTTTGTGTAATCACGGATCACTGAGTACGTACATTCGTATTTTCGTTAACCTAACAAGAATGGAATCGAAATATCTATCATTCTTTGAACGAATACGTTTAGATACAATTTGTTATTGAATTGGGAATTATTTTGAAGGGTAACCTACATAGATAAATGAAAACAAGATTTTTTAACAAATCGTTTCTCTTGTACATTTCATCAACACATATTAGACAAACTTTTTCATTACACCATTCCTATTTACCCGCTTATTTAAATTCATCCTGCATTTTAAATCTGTGAAAATCTCTTTGAATCCCTGTATTTAATCATCAAACATGATCCTGATATGTTGTGGTGTTCTATTTTGCGGAGATCCCACATAATCATATCTCGCTCGGTCGACTTCGGAAAAGCACGTGTGTCGGTAAGGAAGGTAGGATTTGCTTCCGTGCAACGTGTCAATCCTTTTCCCTTGACGTCACTCATGTACTCTGCTTCCTGCATCAATGCAGAAATATGAAATTGTTACACCGGGTAAAAATAGTTTACCAGCTGATAAGAATGATATATGACTGTTTAGGGTTTTTGAAGCGGAAGATTTTATATTGAATGGAAGAACTGGAACCTATATCGCATAAATATTAGACGCACATAGTCACAGTTGCTTTACATGTTTATTTAATTTTACAGGTTAATTTTGCCAAAAAAAAATCATATAACAAGTAAAGAAAACAATGCATTTAATCTATTAAAAATCGTACCAAAAAATTCACACATCCATTTGCTCTAAAAAATGACAACCGAATAATACGGAAAATAGCCGGAAATATCGTGTTTAAGAATCTGGTGACATCATTGAAACGGATTCCTATTGATCGTCTGTACACCAATAATAATGTAGGAATACACTAAAACACACTTTTGATCTGGAAAATTTCAAGATTTTGGAGGAAGAGCATAATTACTCCAAATGTATGTTTATTGAAATGTTACATATCATGGATGATTGCAATAAGGTCAATGCAAGAACTGATATTCAAGGACTTAACAGCGTATATTTTGGTGTATTGGAAAAGTTCAAAAAGGAAAAGGAAAATTTCAGGCCAAACTGAGGTTCATATATTTTATTTAAATTCTTACATCTTGTTACATTATTATTGGTGTACAGACGACCAATAGGAGTCCGTTTCAATGATGTCACCAAAATCCTTGCACAGGATATTTCCGGCTATTTTCAGTATTATTCGGTTGCAGTTTTTTAGAGAAAATGAATGTGTGTATCCTCTTTGATTTTTTGGTACGATTTTTAGTAAATTAAATGAATGTTTTGTATGAATGTATTTTGTGTACATGAATTATAACAATTTGTAAGATCTACTGTAAGTGTGATAATTTTCATGTTATTATGTATGTATTACATTTTTATTGTATAATTGTTGTAGACCCTGAAGAAGATGTACGGGTGCACCGAAACGTTGGTAGTAAGATTAAATGCTGTTTGACTGAACTTTCGAGTATTTTTTAACACCGAATATAGTTAAATATAAAATAAACGTAGCATGACGTCATGCCCGTTACTAGTTGTTGATACACCACATGCGCAGTGCATTGTAAATGAAAAGTCCAGTACAAGTTTGTTAGCTGTCCCTGTCAAATAGAGAGGTTACATAGCAATGGATATTACTCCACAGTTTCGGGCTGTAATGACTTAATTTTTTTTTCTACTACCACTACTGTAAGAGGGTCATTACTGAACAGACTACTAACAATGTAAGTTCGTTCTTATGAATAGTGTTACGTAATGAACAGCAAATTTAAGTTGGCTGGACTGATTGTCAAACTGTAAGAAATGATTTGATAAATAAAATTTAAGATTTAAATATAATAGAATGAAATTTATCTGACATATACATATAAATACATATTTTTTTTGGGTTATTATATTAATATTATATTATGTCAACAATACATATTTCATTTCAATCAAATTTGCAGTAAGGAAATATTTTTCATCGTATATCCATCCCTACGCTTAGCAGTAACCATGGTAACATCGTTGCGCAGTTTTATTTTTGTAAATAAAACCTACCTAAACAAAATTAGTTGATAATATTATTTGTAATTTGTAAGTAATGCAAAAAAAAAAAAATAATTTATAACTATGTATCTGAATTTTACTTCAATTAAGAAATATTAATGAGTGGTCGTAGAAAAAGTATAGTACATAATTGGAGATGTAAAGCAATTTACTCACTCGTAAAATTACAAACTCGACGCTACGCGTCTCGTGTGTCAATCATTTTACTCGTACGTAATCTGCTTCTTACATCTCTCATTACGTAATATACTATTACATCCATTGTACCTACACAGATACTTTTTACAACACAAAATAGATGAATTTGACAGACTGCACTGGCAAGAACTGACGATCGCTGTAAATGCGCACTCAGTAAACTCAGTTAGTACTCACTCATTATTTAAATGGAAAACAAATTACACTCTCAGTTGAAAAAAGTTCGCACTAAATATATAAATGGAAAATGTTATTAAATAAGAGACACTCATTGATGAGGTGGTGAGGTATTTCAAACATGTTTTAAAATTGAAGTATAAGATTCTATATTCTTATGCAGTGTTCTACTTTTAACCCATTTGGCGATCTCTTTTAATGGTTTTAAATCAGGACATCAGTATATTATCTGCAAAAATCCGCTACTTCGTTTTTCTTTGTATCGTTGGTAGAAAATGCATTGAATTTTACATAAATTTACATGAAACAAAATCGAATCTCGTTTGAAATTTGCTATAGCTTTATTCGGCGTTGATAGAATATACGACGGCTTCTGAATTCACGGTTATTACGACGGGGGGAGTTTCACACAGCTCAACAAAGAAACGAATATTAAAAAGAGTATTTCAAACGTCGATGAAGATTGATTTGATGCGCAAATATTTCAACAGAGGGACATGAATACGAATTTGGTAATTGAGGTCTTCATGACGCTCAGATAAGCAACAGCAATTAAACCATTATCATCAGTACCACGTAAAGCCTAGCAGATCTAATTCACCTTGAAGGGTTGGGTCAACTCAAAAATACGAAACTTGTCTAAAAAGAATGCGACTTTCAATTTTCCCGCGCAAAATAATGACGGTTGGGTAGCGCCACTTCCCACAGTGAAAGAGGACACCTTCATCACAGTATAGAGCAATTATACAGTGGAGACACTTCGCTAATTTTCGTTCCAAGCTGCTCGGGTTGAAGGGGGAAATAAGGAGGATCGGGATTTTCAATCACATTAAATAATATATTAAGTGCAGATTCAAAGTTTTTATAATAATAATATATAGTTGTTAGAATTTTATAAATTACATATTTTAATATTATTTAGAGATCTCAGAAATAAAAGTAAGATAATTCTATTATACCTTTAAAATACCGGGCACTGTAAAATATGTAATAAATAGATTTATTTATTGTAAATTGAAACAGTAACATTTTTATATCATATATTTTCATTTTGGTACTAAATATTTATTTTTTGAAATAAAAGTGTGTACTTGTTATTTGCTTACACATGCACATAAAGTGAGAAATTTAATGAAACACAAAAATAGATTCGTAGACGTGTTCAATTGTCATTTATATTTCAAGACATACAGTTAATAATTCATCAATATAAGTTCCAAAAAGTATTTAGATAAATGTGTGATACAAACGTGTAAAAATATGAGACATATATTAAAAGTGTCGTTTTTGTCGTTCCCTAGAAACTTAGTAATGTATGTAATATAATTAATTTTGTACTATAAAATGATAATTAGAAAAATATATAATATTTATAATTATCCTTTATTTAATATAATGGAATTGATGTACCAACTTTACAGTAGTTTTGTTAAGAATATGTGTTTTTTACCTTCCGTCACCTTTAGGTAAGGAAGGTATTGTCTTTGGTCAAAAAATTCAATGATGCGTTTTTAGTGAATAAGCATATTTTAGGGTCCCCATAATACGATTTTACCATTTTTACGATGCTGTTTGTATGTATGAATGTGTGTCTGTGTGTATGTGACAAAAGTTCCGGATCCCATAACTTCAATACTACGATTCCAAAAATTATAATTTTTTCGTATTCCTCAAGTTTACATCCAGAAGAACAAGTGATTAGATTTTGGTTATAATTAGTGAACCGGAAGTACCCTTATTTAAAGAATTAACAGTTAAATTTGATTTATTGACATTTAACGTTATTATAACTTAAAGAATATATTATTCTCTATACGATTTGATTAAATTTTATACTTCATATTCAATAGATATAGAGTTAAAGAATTTTAAAGAAATTAAATTTTATAAATCAGCCAGCTATGCTAAACATGGAAACTACTAATATATTCATATAATTCAAATTGACAGATGTCAGTATCAATAAAAAGTAAATTAATGTGGCAGAGATTAGGATATTGAAGTAGATTTTGGGGAAGACACAGGAAGATACGGTACGGGAATAACTCTAGTGTTAGTGTTACAAGTTTCTAGAAAGATACAAGAGAAACGATTACATTGGTTTGAACATGTTATGAGGAGAGATGAAGAATATATTGGATGAAAAATGAATAGCTTAGTAATAGAAGCTTGAAGAAACAGAGGAAGACCAAAGATAAGATGGAATGACTGTATTGCAGAAGACTTGAGAGAAAAGGAACTGAATGAGAACGACACGCAAAACTGAAATGAGTGAAAGGAGAAAATAAAAAATAGCGACCCCTAACGAATGGAGAAAGCTAAAGAAGAAGAAGAAGAAGATGTTAGTGTCAAGTGCAATTTGCATAGTTTGTTTATGAAATAATTTTACTAGAAATTTAGAATCTTTTGCTAGAAAATTTATGTATGGAATTTATACATAATACACAGGATTGACGGAAGGTATTTTGCTGACCACAACATATTTTTTATACATATTTAAAATCAAAAATATATTTTTTTTACATATTTATATTTTTCTGTTATTTATTTTTACCACACCACAATTAATCATTTGATATTAAAAACAAATATTAAACATATCCTTGTGTTATCTTTAAATTTCGCGCTCCTCATTATTACCCCCTGCACACCAATCAGCTTGGAAGGAAAAATCAAAGGTTACGACAGGAGTATCGTTACTGGATATATTCTCTATTTCGTGCCTTCATGCGCATGCCTGAATTTTCGCTTCGCCATCGGTTGCGTGAGGTTGAATACCATGGCAACGATAGAGACGCGCTAGTTTGAATTTATATCCTTCATCGTGTGTTTGTGTTTGGTGTCAGCGTTAAAGTATTGTTTATTTGTTAGTTGTAGGTTTTATTATATTTTAGACTTTTTTGTTGTTTATTTAAATATCGTTGTCGTTGTGTGTGAACAGTGACAAGTTCAAAATAATGGTGCATAGTTGTTTTGTGCGAAGTTGTAATTTTTTTTTGGAATATCATATTAAGTAATTTTATTTTTCGGTATTATAAACGGTATAAAATTTACTTCCCAAGTAAATAAAATTGGTTCCTTCATTTGACAAATAACATTTATTATGAAAGTAATTTATTGATTCGATTTTGTTTAAACAAAACTTTTATAATACTGAGCCTACTGGGTATTTAAATAATAATGGGTTTGAGGTCCGTGGGTTTGAGTTTACTTAAAATAGCAATGATTTTTTTTTTAGATTTCTGAAAAATCATTTTAAAACCTGATTTCAAGTATTGAATAAATAAAATAAATAAAAATAAATATTTCATCACGGCATATTACCCATTGCTGGGTGTGCCAATCTGCTTCATACACAGATATCGGTAATGATGGAATATTTGTACCGTACGGGCGCTTACCAGGCGTCACCTCACGGGCACTCATTGCTGGCGTGGAGAGTGCGCCACAAGGGTCAATTTTGTGCCATTAAAATGCGATGTAATTTTTGGTGTCGGTCGGGATCGAACCCGGGTCTCCAGATTCGCGACCAGACACTCAGGCACACGGTCACGAGACCCCAAATAAAAAATCTGATGTGGCCAGCACATAACCTCTCGCCGTATATTTTACCTGGCTGTATGCATAAAGCAAAGAATATTTTTATAAATACAAATAATATATTCATATAAATCTATGACGTATAAACTTCTTTATTATTCAATAATAGCATGTCTCAACATGAAGATATTTTACCATAAATTATGTTACAATAAATTACAAAGTAGAGTTTACCATATATAAATATTAGGCTGGTAACTGCAATTTTCAATTCGAACAACGTTGTTTACTTTCTCTTCATATTCTTCTAGTAAAAACATTAATTTTGGGCGGTCTAAAATGTATATATGGATTGTGCATCTATTCTTACATATCTTCTTTTACATTTTATTTTTTCATACATGTTATATCTAAATAACACTAATTCCCTTTAATAAAGTGACGGATATATTGCACTCCGATTATTCTTATATCGATGTGTAATTTTGTCAATATTTACAACTTACTTGAGAAGAATTTGATAGCTTTTTCGCAATTCAAAGTTACTCTAGTCTATAGTACTGGTGTACATTGTCCCATAATGTTTGAAACAAATTTAAGTCCTTCAACCTAGACTTGTCATCTCCATAATAGTCACAGATCAAGAACTAAGGGATTCGCCAAGTACATTTTTCTTTCATTACTCATTATTTCTGACACTGACATTTATCTGTCAGTTACAAATAATTTAAATTATCAACTATTTTTCATGGCATTCTTTCGGCTGTCAAATTTATTACAACAGATTATTTTATATATTATACTTCTTTTATCTCTAAATCTATGGAATATATAATAAAATATTAAATGTATCAGATAGAGAATTTAATTTTCTTTAATATTACCACGAAAAATTTTCAAAAAATAATATTTAGAAGATTTTTTTTCAAGAATCTTCTACTTCCGGTTGTCCAATTATTACCAAAACCTTTTCAGATCTTCCCATGAATGTCCGATTGGGAAATACGTTGTTAAACAAATTTTAAGTCTTATAGTTTTTGAGTAACCGTCCTTCCAACATCCCACACACACACATCCACACACACACATCCACACACACACACACACACAGACATCATCGTAAAAATGTTAAAATCGGATTGTAGGGACCTTAAAACGTGCTTATTCAATAAAATCTGGATATGCGATTTTTAGCATGAATCCAATACCTCTCTTAGCGAGAGGTAAAAATATTCGTTAAAAAATGTAATTTTTTCGGATCATTTTAAAAAAATGATTTCTAAAAAATAAGGTTTATACCATTCCCTACAATCCAGATATGGCTCCTAGCGACTTTTGGTTATTTCCGAAATTATAGAGGGCACAGAAAGGATCTTGTTTTGAGAGTAGAGACGAGATAATGCAGAACGCGACGGTGGAACTGCTGTCCTTTCCAAAAGGTAAATGTGTGGAGGTGTCAGATACACAATATTTTCTCCCAGCCGAAGGACGGATTCTTTTTAGACAGGCCTCATAGGGGAATCAGAAATTTATTTTATGGAAAGGGTTTTATAATCAAAGCAAAAATAATGAAGCACCTTGGCGATTTGTAACACAAATACAAATTGTAAAATTTTAATCGGTAATAATTTTGATACAAAGAGAATTTTTTATTTGTTCTTTCGTTACAATGAAGATCAAACAATGACCGTTGTATTGATGAAGACTTTGACAGCACCATGATGAATTGTTCACGAAACAAATATTAGTATAGCCTCAGGCCTTGAATCTCGCAAGATTATCGTGCCATTGATGATCACAATAATAATGATGATGATACTGGAATAATTTATGGCTTTCAATCACACTGACATCAAAAGTGCCACGCAGGACAACAATGTAATAAATAATAAATAACTGTAATAATTTACGCTAATTTTATAATTGTGTATTTACTATTTCAGCATACAAAATGGGTAATCCAATACTATGTTTAATTTATTTCCATGAAAACTAAAATTGTTGGTTAAAACTACGTTATCAATAATGTATTTCATTACAACAACAAATTGAAATGTCAAAATGTAAATTTCAGGCAGCTTTCATTCGCAAAGTAAATATATACGCTCACTCGTATGAAAATTAGCAGCGTACCTGTAACGACAAGAGAAAACAATTGTGTAATTTATAAAGTTATCAAACCAAGAGCATTTCTATGTTTAATACTTAACTTTTCCGCAAAGTTTATATTTTATTTTCAATACAAATACTTACTTCAGAATAAAACAAATAATGCGGTTTGACATTTGAAGTTTACTGAGATGTTTTTCGTAAGGTGTAACTTTATGTAATTTATTTAGAGAAGCAAACCGAAAACCTTTTGTTGGCTCGGCCATGATCTGAATAAAAGTTGGCTGTGATTCTGTCTGGATTCCAACTGTTTTTATGTTTATTGATTGTGGCCAAAATGTGTTAGTAATATCATAGGGGACTGGGATAGTAGGACGGCTCCCTTAATGGATTTCAGGATCGTAAAAAGACAAATCCAAAACGATAAAGAAAGCATTAAAGGAAACATAAGTAAAGCAATAATAACAGAAAAGTTATTTAATTGCAATAATCGGTCACAAAAAAAATCTCCCACCCAACCTGTCCGATTTGTTTACACTAATTTAATTCTGACCCGAAAGAAGCAGTTTAAAGGCAACAAGTTATAAATTGAGAAATAATTATTTTTTGTGATGTAACTCGACTTATGGTGATTCTGATTTAAAACTGTAGTCTTTTTACTTTTCGTTAAGAGAGGTATTGGATTCATGCTAAAAATCGCATATCCAGATTTTAGTGATTAAATTATATTATACCATTTTTACGATAATGTCCCTGTGTGTGTGTGTGTGTGTGTGTGTGTGTGCGTGCGTGCGTGTATGTATATGGGTGTATGGATGTTGGAAGGACGGCTTCTCAAATACTATAAGACTTAAGACATATTTAATAACGGATTCCTCAATCTAACATTAAAAGGAAGAGTTGATAAGGTTTTGGTATCAATTGGACAACAGGAAGTGGTAGTGTCTAAAAAATATTTGTACATATTCTTTTTGAAAATTTATGTTATTTAAAATAATAAAGATCATTAAATTCGCAATATGATACATTTAAATTTTTATTAAATCTTCTTTAGATTTAGGGTTTTAATTATGTAATAATATAAAATAATCTGTTGTAATAAATCTCGCTGCCTATGGAAACCAGTTGAGATATTTGAATGTTTTTTACTGACATTACTGAAATTTTTTTCTTGGCGGTACATTTAATATTTTTTAATTGTATTATTAATTAAATATGTATTTAAAATTATAGATATTTTAATATTGCATATATCCTTAAGAAATACGGCTAATACCGTCAACAAATTTGAAGAATCTTAAACATATTAGAAGAGTAGAACAAAATTCCTCATAAAATATACAATTTGAATTATTTGTGTGTACAAGAAATGTTAAATTTAAATTCGTTACTTATGTACAGTAATTTTTTTGAAGATGTCCAATCATGGTCACCTGTATCATAACCGAATTAACAAATTGACATACATTTATCTCTCTCATTTGCAAAGACTACAAGCGTGTGCGACATGGATGGATGTAACACACTTGTCTTTCAAAAATCCTTATTGTTTCGACCATGTTAGGATATTCCATTTTAAAACGATGCTCGTTGTTGACAATATTTTCGTTATAACGTAAGTTTATTTATTAATTTTAGATATATTACCTTGATTCAAAGCCGTACGAATAACATTATTTTCTGTCTGTATCAGTATCTTATTTTTAACTTATTTGGTTTTACATTTGCTAATAAACACCAGTTTTGAATTTTGAACGCTTATAATGTAAAACGTAATTCTATAATAATATAATAACAGTAGTATCGTATGTACCCTAATAAAAACGATACTACTGAATTTGACAGAATGGGCGCTGCTAAATCCTAATTCATACAATTCGTAGATGACCTTGATCGGACATTTTTTACCTTCCGTCACCTTTAGGTAAGGAAGGTATTGTCTTTGGCCAAAAAATTCAATGATGAGTTATTAATGAATAAGTACGTTTTAGGGTCCATATAATACGATATTACCATGTTTACGATGATGTCTGTATATTGTGTGTGTGTGTGTGTGTGTGTGTATCTGTGTGTTTGTGTGTGTGTGACGAAAGTTCCGGATCGCATAACTTCAATAGCACGATTCCAAAAATTATATTTTTTTCGTATTCCTCCAGTTTACATCCAGAAGAACCACTGATTAGATTTCGGTTATAATTGGTGCACCGGAAGTAGCCTCATTTCAAGATTTAACAGGTAAATTTGGTTTATTGACATTTAACGTTATTAGAACTTAAAGAATATATTATTCTCTATACGATTTGATTGCATTTTATACTTCATATTCAATAGATATAGAGTTAAAAAAAATTAAAGAAATTAAATATTATAAATTAGCCAGCTATGCTAAACATGGAAACTACTAATATATTCATATAATTCAAATTGACAGATGTCAGTATAAATAAAAAGTAAATTAATGGGGCAGAGATGAGGATGTTGAAGTAGATGTTGGGAAGACACGGAAAGATAGGTAAGGAAATAACTCTAGTGTTACAAGTTTCTAGAAAGATACAAACGTGATGATTACATTGGTTTGAAAATGTCATGAGGAGAAATGAATATTGGATGAAGAATGAATAGCTTAGTAATAGAAGGTTGAAGAAACATAGGAAGAGCAAATATAAGATGGAAGGACTGTATTGCGGAAGACTTGAGAGAAAAGGAACTGAATGAGAACGACACGTAAAACAGAAATGTCTGGATGAAGAAAATAAAAAATAGCTACCCCTAACGAATGGGGAAAGCTAAAGAAGAAGATGTTAGTGTCAGTGCAATTTGCATAGTTTGTTTATGAAATAATTTTACTGGAAATTTTGAATCTTTTGCAAGAAAATTTATGTGTGGAATTTATACATAATACACAAGATTGACGGAAGGTATTGTGCTGGCCACAACAGATTTTTTTACTGTAACATAAAATGGAAATGGCGAGAGGTATTGTGCTAGCCATAACAGATTTTTTTAATAGCTGTTTCTCACATGTATGTATACTGTGCTAATGTAATAATGCCTATTTGAAACACAGTTGGTACATGGGCATTAATTAAATTTTAATAATCGTTAGTGATATCCGCCATTAGTGAATTGAGTACCGAAAAATAGATAGCTACCTAGATAAATAATTGCTATTTCAAGATAGGCAATACTTCGTCGATATAAACAAAATTTTGCTTAAGCAATGCCTATGTGGTATTTATATTAGCCTTTAACAAAGTTTTCCCGAAAAGATGAAAGAACATAATATCTTTTTTATTTTGCAACATCTTAACTGACTAAGCTCTTGTACTTTATTAAATCTAAAATAACATAAAAATGATCGTGTAATAAAAACACCGAACTAGATTCAATAACGCCCGGTCCATCCCTGGATACAATCCAACGTGGAATGATATTGCCGGCGTATTGCTTCTTTAATTTTTTATTTCCTAGCGATAAATTCTGTTTGCCCGGATAATAAATATTATTTCTACTTGTGTGTCGCCTGGGGCCAAGTCGCTCCTTTGTCTGGGTCACTGGTTCGACTCCGAGCATAGGAGTGGAGTGTGTGGGCGAAGTAGGACAGCGGATAGCTCCTGGGGAAAGAAAAAACTCCTGTGGGGAAGAAGAAACAAAGGGAAACACAGGAATGTTTTACGAACTATTAGAGAGGATTTCAGACTACGGGAAGAGAATCTGTTATGAGGGAAGTAAATGGTGAGAAAATTATCTGCTATTTAAGAAATTGCCGTTGACTATGTTTTATTATTATTTTTGTGTTTGATCATTATTTTTCATTATGTACCCACTGAAATTTATTTTATGATAATTACATTGAAACTGATTGATTCCAACCACACTGGAATAGAATGTGGTGGCTAACAATCACATGTTCGTAATTATGGTTAATACTAGTTTCCGGAGCACAATATTACAAAACTCCAAACACCTATAGTGGCGGACAAAAGTCTGTAAACTTTTAAATTTTCCATTTTGTCGGCTTTTGGCAAAATATTCGAATACTTAATAGTTAATAAAATAAAACGAGATATCAGTATCATAATTATCCCCAAATAAACATTGCAAAATTAGTCCTTTACATTTTTACAGAAAAAATATCAGATGAACGAGTAGAATATGAGGGTACACGTAAAGATATTTTACTCAAGAGAGTTGGACTATCAATATGACCATTTATAATTTTATAAAGAAAAATTAAGTCCACCATCTCTCTACGTTTTTGTAAGGGGGTGAAATAAATTAGATTATTCGGAAATTTAGACTGCTGAATACCCTCAACTCTATTCACATATATTTGATAATGTAAATATCATTTTTTCACATTTTACGTTATTATTAATATTAAATATTTTATTATCTTTACGATTTGATTGCATTTTTTTCTTCATATTCAATATATTTGGAGATGAAAAATAATAAAGAAATTAACTTTCATAAATCTTGCAACCTATGCTGCTACGAGCTGACCATGGAAATAGTAAATATCATTAATTAACAGATGTCAGTGTCAAGTAGGTACCTACAATTTATATAGTTCGTGAGGTTCGTGAAATAATTTGACTGAAAATATTTTATACTAACAAGCTACCTTATCTGGGTGTAGTTTTCGAGTATATACAATACATATGACTGGCCACATCAGATTTTTTAAAATATGTTTATAGTCCTTGCAAATTTGAATTTTATTTTCTAGAGTGAGTTTATTGAAGAATAAATTCAGAAGAAATTTTTGATATTGTCTGTACGCTGTACGATTTAATTGAAATAGCATATACTTATTTTTTTGGTGGACAGAAGTATGGAAATCATTCTACAGTGCTCGTGTACATTGTCCCATAATATTTGAAACTAATTTAAGTCCTTCAACGTAGACTTGTAACCTATAATAGTCACAGATCAAGAATTAGGAGTGATACAAACTTTTTTAGTTTTATTTCTGTATATTTATTTAAATAACGACGTTTCGGCAGTATTAACTACTGCCTTCTTCAGGAAAGAACAACAAATCAACAAATATAAATTATTATTATTATTTATATTTGTTGATTTGTTGTTCTTTCCTGAAGAAGGCAGTAGTTAATACTGCCGAAACGTCGTTATATAAATAAATATACAGAAATAGAACTAAAAAAGGTTGTATCATTCTAATAGAAATATGAGTTCTGAAAGATTTTTTAATGATTTAAGAATTAAGACATCTTTCAAGTGCATTTTTCTTTCATTACTTATTATTTCGATGAGATACAATTTTTCTGTATTTTACGTTGCAGAATAGAGACCATCTTCACTTTCAACTTGTGTTTATAACATTTAAATATCGTCTTCCTTCGGCCTGTATTCTCCCTTATATCTATTCATTATATTTAGATTTTTTTAAATTTAAATTCATTCTATGAAGAAATTTTGTCCTACACTTCTAATTTTTCGAGATGTTTCCAATTCATTGTCGGGATTAACAGTATTTCTGAAGGGTATATGTGATATACCTATAATTTTAAATATCTAGCTATTAATACAATAAGAAATAATATAATGTATGTACTTCCCGGAAAAAATCTTCAGTAATGTATCTGGATTTTTGACACTGACATTTATCTGTCAGTTACAAACATTTTTTTCATTTTTCAATTGGTTTCCATGACATTATTTAGGCTGTGAGATTTATTACAACAGATTATTATATACCTTATATTTCTTTATTTCTAAATCTATAAAAGATATAATAAAATATTTAATTGTATCAGATAAATTTACTCTTCTTTAATAAGCAAGAACAAAAAATTTAAAAAAATTATATTTAGAAGATTTTTTTTAAGAAGCTGCTACTTCCAGTTGTCCAATTATTACCAAAACATTTTCAGCTCTTCCCAGTAATGTCCGATTAAGAAATACGTAGTTAAACAGATATTAATTATTATAGTTTTTGAGATATCGTCCTTCCAACCGACACACAAACACATACACGCACACACACACGCACACACACAGACACACACACACGGACACATACACACACAGACACACATACATACATACACACACACAGACACACACACACACACATACACACACACATACATACACACACACACACACAGACAGACATCATCGTAAAAATATTAAAGTCGGATTGTAGGGACCTTAAAGATTGAGAAATACGTAGTTAAACAGATATTAAGTATTATACTTTTTGAGATATCGTCCTTCCAACCGACACACACACACACCACACACACACACACACACACACACACACACACACAGAGATACACACACACAGACACACACACACATACATACATACACACACACACAGACAAACGTCATCGTAAAAATATTAAAATCGGATTGTAGGGACCTTAAAACGTGCTTAATCATTAAAATCTGGATATGCGATTTTTAGCATGAATCCAATACCTCTCTTAGCGAGAAGTAAAAATTAATTGTGGGAGTCATTAAAAGATGAATGGCACAAGATTTCAGCAAACATGCAGGAAATTAGTGGACACCCCAAAGATGTCAAGCTGTACGAACTGCAAACGGTTATGCAACAAAATACTAATTATTTTTTATTTACTTCTAAAATTAAAGTATTTGTTTCTATACTTTTGTCCAAGGGTTTTTCTTTAAATACGGGTATTATTATTAAATATGTATTAAATGTTAAATCCACAGAAATATTAACTAAAATTACAGCGTGAAAATAATAAAAAGTTTCCACAGTTTTCTCCGCCACTGTATGTTGGTTTATACTTTTAGTGTCATTCATACTCCTACGCAAGCTTCGCCTAGGTATGTGCAAATATTATTTGCATCATCACTTAGGAAAGCCGTTGAACTGTAAAATTAATTAATTATGCACTATCGGCAACATTCAATTACAATTCTGACATTTAACACTTCCTACGACAATTTTTTTTCTCACATAGCATAATACAATTGAACTTTGACATTAATCACCATCAACATGATAATGGTGAACACTAAAGTGTATGAAGTTCACAGGAACTTCTTCCCTAAGCAAAATGTCACAAATAAAAAAATCTGATGTGGCCAACACAAAACTTCCCGCCATATAATTTTTATTAATTTAAATACATATACCTATGGGTTCTCATGACCGCGTGCCTGAGTGTGTGGTGGAGAATCTGAGGAACCGGATTTCATTTCTACTATCAAATATTTCAAATTTTAAATGGCACATAACTAACCCCTGTGATGCACTCTCCACGCCAAAAATGAGTACCCGTGAGGTGACGCATTGTAAACGCCCACACGATACAAATATGTCATCATCATTACCGAAATCTGTGTATAATCTGTGTATTAGCACATCGAGCAATGGGTAATATGCTGTGATAATATATTTTTATTTTTATTTAAATACATACCTGCATATTTACTAATACTAAAAATTATGTATATTAAGTTCCTATCCATTTAACTATTGTTCTATTCACAATTTTCGTTTTAAACATTATTATTAATTTGAAATTATGTATATTAAGTTCCTTTCCATGTAACTCTTGTTCTATTTACATTTTTTTTTTGAAAATGTTAGTGTTATTAATTTGAAATGATTATTTTTTATTTTTTTGACAGTGACATTTATCTGTCAGTTACATACATTTGAGCTGAACTGTGTAACCAGGGAATTTATAGCATAAGCTCCGAGATATAATTTTTATATTATTTTATAAATTTATCTATAAAATATATACAAAAAGTATTAATGCAAACCTGTAGACAATGGAATAATCTTTAATTTTTATAATAACAAATTGCGAAAAAATAATATATAAAGGTGTTTTTTGAGCTTCAAGTAAATTGCCATTACCGGTTATCCGGTTGACTGACAGCAAAATCTAATGGTTTCTTTTCATATTAGAATAAGGTAGAAATATCAAGATTTCCAAATACACATACATACATACATACATACATACATACATACATACATACATACATACATACATACATACATACATACACACATACACACAGACATCATCGTGAAAATGTTAAAAATGGATTGTAGGGATATTTAAACGTGGTCATTTATCAAAATCTCGATATGCGATTTTTAGCACGATCCGTATACCTCCCTTACCAAGGGTTTCGGGAGGTAAAAAATGTTTATTTCACTTTGAAACATTTAATTTTGTAATACTTTACATGTAAACCTGCATCTTTTCCCATCAGATAGTGATGAATAATGTTCCAACTTTTCTTATTTTTAATTCAACTTGCTTGTTCACTTTGTACATCTGGGGATTCTACGAGTGCATCGACTATTTGGCATACGTCATCTAGTTGAAAGGTATTGTATACTCTAAGGTCTAAAAGTTATTGGAAACTAAAGCACTGAATATGTAGATCACATTGTTGAAACTTAGAAACTTCCACAAAGGAGGTTGTTTTTATTGAATATATTTTTTACAAATCTTAGTAGAGTAACGGTGATAACGTTCCCGTTTCGAAGGTCTCGGATTCGAATTTCGCTGTGGTTTATATGTTTATGTGTGTCTGTATCATATTTCGGTCACCAAAAATTATGAAATACAATATTTTCTTCTTTTAGTTTACAAACCTTGGTATGTTTTTTGTTTACTCCACTAGCATCCCCCATATGGTTCTATTTTGTCTTCCAATTTCTCATTTCTAAAGTTTTTAGATTTTCTGTTAAGTCGCTTTCATGGTCTATCTTTTGGTCTTGTTACTTCTGATGCCTATTTAAAAATCTCATATTTGACTGATTGAAGTCGCTGTGAACATCAAAAATTTCTCATCTCCAAGTCGAATTAGATCACCATGATAATCACACCCCGATTTCTTAGCGCCCCTCTCCTAAGCATGCATTACACTATGTTTTTCTTTTCAAGTGACTTGAAAAGTTTTCTCTTTCGTACAATGATGTGAGTGTAAGAGAGACGAATGAATAGAATTTTAACGAAAAACTGGAACATGCGCTACTTTTTCTGATAAATCCCTAAAAAAATTGTCTGTCAAGTAACTGTCAAATGTCATTTGTATTTATATTTTTTATGCGTACAAGTGTGGTGTTATAAATGATTGATTAAACACAAAAAATGACAAAATAAAATAGAAGAAGAAGTATTTGAAAACTTGATGAACATATACGAAAAATTTAAATGTTGTAAATTCAATAACAATTTGTATATAAGTATATCTTAACTTTTGACACTTGGACATTTTAATTTACGTAAAACTTGATCGTCTAACTATACTTGTAAGCTCACTTATAAAGACACTTTTCAGGGCACTTGAAAAGTTTTCTCTCTCGCACAATAATGTGAAGGCAAGGCATATAAATAGACTTTTAACGAAAAACTGGAACATGCGCTACTTTTTCTTAAAAGTCCCTCAAATTTTAGACTGTCAAGTAGCTGTCAAATGTCATTTGGGTTTATAATTTTGGTGTTGTCAGTGATTCATATTAAACTGAACAGTGAAGTAATTGAAATCTTGATAGATATATACGAAAAATTCAATTGATTTAAATTCAGTGACAATTTGTGTAGGTATAACTTAACTTTTGACACTTTTGATATTTTAATTTACGTAAAACTTGATCGTGTAAATATATTTGTAAGGTCACTTATAAAGACACTTTTCAAGTCCCTTGAAAAGAAAAACTTCATCGTGTAATGCACGCTTTAGACAACCTGGCTGACGTTCTAGTAATTGCAGTCATAGTGCAGTTGTCAAGGTCAAGGTGAATGATCTCTTCAGAACTCTACGTCGAAGATAAAACTGAAAAATTGGCACGAAAACTGCCACATCCGTCTCTCATAACATCTCGGGACAGAAGGACGAATGCCCTACGACTTGAACATTAAATTAATAGTATATAAACATTATACATACGTAATAACTATATACGGAGAGTTTTTTATCAGTAAACATAGAGTAGTTTCATTACCATAGTTACAAAATGACAGCAATGTATTGAAGCGTTTATTTTGAGTAAACAAGGGAATAGTTATCAGACTCGTCAAACTCTCATATTTCAAAATGGTTTTATATACAATTGAAGAAAAAATGCAAATTATAACATAGTATAATTCAAATTTGCTGCTATATTTAATAATCGACCAAGATCCTGGCCAGCAACAATTCGAAAAATCTATAATAATAATAACTTGCACCAAATATTTTTTTTTCTTTGGGGAGAATTAAAAAATGTGTACAATGGTGACAAAATGAATATTCAACAATTAAAAAACAAAAATAGTGCAGCTTCCACAAAATATTACTCCCCCAGCAAATGCTATTAGTTCTTATAATCGTTTCAGATATTGTTTAGAAGTTAATGGTTGCCGATTTTGAGTATTTGATAAGTTAAAATAAAAAGTCCTCATTAGTTTAATGTAATTATTAACTGTATAAATATAAATAATTTCTCATTTCTTTAATTAATAATTTAGTCTATGTTTACTTATAAAATAAACGCCGTTGTCAATCATTTTATACTACAACTATGGTAATGATTATACCCTATGTTTACTTATAAAATAAACTGCCGGTATTAAAATTATGTCAATTCAGCCTCGATTCGGAACAGAAAATTAAATGTGAAATGTCGCCATGAGCGGAAACATAAAGTCATTTTCAATTCATAACGTTGATGTTCGTGTAGGTTTAGTAATCGTGTATTTTCAAAATATGACAGTTTGCATGGAAAAGCTGTCTCTTACTTCTAAAGTAATACTGAATCCTTTTGGCTGAAAAACAATTACAATTATTACATTAACTTGTAACATTTCTGTCCCACGTTATCATATAAGAAAAGACTATATTGTAAATTGCAAAGTTTCAAATTTGATCTTTTCTCATAGCTTTGTCATATTGACTATAAATCTTTAATTTTCGATGCGCATCCTCGCCGTATGAGAGCAGTTGATAGCGTTTTCAAATGGACTCATAAAATAAATGATACGAATAAATGCAAGGCTATTTACGAACAATATCGTAAAGCTGCATTACACAGGCAATATGCATGTAAGTGATGATGTAAAATATGCAATAACCTTCTTTGTACAAGAGCTGTGTCCACGTTGCACTTTACTGTCAGCAATAACAATAAATTACAAAGTAAATAAATTTCACGACGCCCGCTTTTACGAGAATAATTGCTAATTAACAAACAAGCAATGACACAATTTACGAGATTAAATATATGGCTCTGGTTAATTCAGCAAAAAGAACAATGATTACTTTGTATCTAGAATCGACTTTTGCAACAAATGTTCGTTAGAAATTGTAGGAATCAAATATGAATACTTCTCCAAACACAGTAAGGGTGGCGAGGAAGGCTACTAATAGCAATTACGAGTTTTTCTAAAGCGAGAAAATAATAATCAAAACAAAACTCTTCAAATAACATTAAATCGAGGAGAAAATAAACAATACCGTTTACAATATTATCCTTATTATTGTCAATTTTTACTTCCCGCTACCCTTGGTAAGGAAGGTGTAGGTTCTTGCTAAAAATCGCATATAGAGATTTTGGTAAATGACCACATTTTAAGGTCCCTAGAATACAATTTTAACATTTTCACGATGATGTCTGTGTGAGCTACTTTTGTGCCATTTAAAATTCCTAATTTTATTGGTTGGGATCAAATCCGGGACATCACATTCGAGACCATACTCCGGCACAAGGCCACGAGACTATACACAAATACGGCTTCAAATGGTTTACTTTACCCTAATTTAACCGACCTCATATCTCGTAAATTTCGAACAAATTCAATGCACTACGATTGATAATATTGGAATAACATAGTTTTTTGCTCGTCAATGTAAAATACAAAATAAACTTTAAACTACCATCGGACACTAAAGGGTTAAAGTGTTACTTTAGTAACGAGATTTTAGTACATAGAGCGAAAAAATGTTATCCTCTTTGGAATTTAAATAGAAAAACATTGATTCCTAACTACGTTTCCAATAGTTTGACACTTCACCAGTATCTCTCCCCATCTTTTCCTTTTAACCATCAAATAACTGTGAACATCAGTATCACCTTCTTCAGGGTTTTAGTGACACCCCTAAACCTGCAATTCCTGGTTATAGTCTCTCAACTTCGTGAAAATAAAGACAATTATTATCAGGTTGGCTGTTTGACGATGGAAGATAGTAGCATCATAAAGCGACTGGTCGGTATACGCACCGGAACAACGGAGAACGACTCCCGGGTGTAAAATGGAAAACTATATTTGTTATCACCCCAATGAAAAAGTTACGGCAACGAGAACATTTATCTTTTAATAGAGTTTGTAATCGTGAATATGATACGGACGAGGATTCCGTGTACGGTTGATAAAAACATGAAGGAAAAAAGAAACAGGATATGTACAAGGTATTGTAAAAAATTCAAAGATGCCAGCAAGGTATATTACGAGGAAATATTGATAAGTTCAATATTGACTTTTTTAAGGCAATATACAATTTTCATCGATACTACCAACAGCTTTAACCTATCCAAAAAATAACTGATATCTTGCTTTGCAAACTAAACTTCGTCGGTGCAGGTTCACCCTTCGCAATTCAATGTTTTGATTGTGTTTCGTCCCAGAAGTATAGTAATGGATGTAAGTATCATCAGACGTTAAAAATCGATGCAACAAACCACCTTGTTTCACTTAAATCGCTCCAACTGGGCTTTAGAAATGTCCATTCGACTGCATTTTTTGGTCCAAAGTGACCAGTCGCATCCAATCACCTTCCACATGTTCAATTCTTCATGTAATAACTACTATTGCCGGAACAAGAAGTCATAACTCCATTTTTTTCAATAGGGGAGTATCACTAAGTGCAATTTAAATGTTTTGATAATGTATATTAAAATTATATCATATAAGTAGCCTAATAGTAAATATAAAAGTCAAATTTATATTATCTTATAATTAAAAATCGAAATTAAAACTACCACGTGTTTAAAACAGTCGCCACATAAAAATCCTGTTATGACGTATTCCGTCCTGGTTATCTCTCAAGGTGGACGCTAGATGGTATTACTTGGCATGTGTGTTTCGAGATAAAAAGTGAAGAATGGCAGCAAACACGGCTGGCAGCTGTTTATATGTCAGTTGTATTTTACTTGATTAAAGCTTAAATCAAGTTTCAATCTGTGTTTTAATTATTACAATTTAATGAACTAATAATATAATATTCTTTAGTGAAGTGTAGATAAATATTTGAGACCAGAAAGAAGTCATTGTGGAGCTAACTGCTGTGTCGGTAGACAGACATTGACTACATCGGAAGAAAACGTTTGAAAACTTCTTAAATTATATTGACGGTGTATCGAATGAAGTCAATTCTCAACTCTTAACCAATTATACAGCACCAAATGTGTTTCAATATAGATGCGAATCAAAAATATACAAGGATGTATTTGTATTAACTATTTTGTTCAGATGTATTTGTACAACCAGGTACAAAGCAATATTTAATCATTTTGCTGTAAAATGAAAACATGCATTTTAGTGTAAAATTATATTAAAGTAAGAAAACTTACCACTTAAATAAACTCCGATTTTATATTTACGTAAAGTTTACCCACTGGCAAAGTAGCAAAAAAATATCGAATAAGAAAATCGTGGAATGCACGTTGATTCACAATAAAATAGTCAGTAAACTGACACCTTGAATGACATATCACAGATGTCAATATATTTTTTTTGTTAAGGCCTCCAATTATATTGTTACGTTCTAATTTGGTCCTTTGTTCCAATTTCCTTAATTTTATACCTGCCGTTCCTTCGTTTCCATTCATGACCTGAAAAACAATATTTTATGCCGTAATGATATTATTTATACTTCATAGTTCTATTAAATTCACTTACTTAATGTTTCTTTAAATTTGGTAGCTTCATTTGTCAAAATTAAATAGTCTATTTCGCAGTTTATTATTCTAGTTTCAGTTTTAGGTTAATTTTTGGTGACATTTCTTAATTAGATTTATCTTTGCGGTGATCGTATAAGCTGAGCGCTACGTTCACAACGTAGTGTAGCGGCGGTAAATTTTGAATTTGACTGGTAAATAAATAGACTTAAATTGGTTGGATTTATTTTTGTATTAATTTAGTTTATTTATTTAAAACATTAACATACAACTATTATCCCATCCTACTATCCTTAAATTACCCCTATCCTATACTAAAAATTATGAGCGTAACACGTTTTATTTAAGTAGATTTGTTGTGCGCAAGGCTATGGTTACCCTCTTTCTCTCTTTCCGGAATTTAAATTATTTTTCCCTGCCTTAAGTAAGATCCGGGGACTTATCGTAAGTAACTTCAAGCGGGCGAACGTGTGGAAGAAAATTTGAGTTGCGGGTCAGAATGACTTAAAGTAATTCCGGTCGAGTGTAAAATATTCGTAGGGAATATTACCCTTATTTGGGGATCAATCGCCGGATTACGTATTTCGTTAGGAGGTTTTTGGTGATTTGTGAATCAACCTCCCGCGGAGTTCCCACGTGGGGATCAATTTAAGTGTTAGTGGTTCGCGACCTTTTTTCTTTTGCTCGTAACATCTTCCAACATCTCGCCACGGGCTGAAGGCATCGTCGGGGGACAGTTAGCTCACGGGTGGACATCTCCAGCTGGTGTGACGCTGCCTGGCATCGTCCGCATTCCGCTGACTGACTGCAGTCATCCCCACCACCATTCCTGGCTACCTACCGCCACTAGAGATAAGTCGTACAGACATCTTTTATATTTTTTTAACAACTTTTATTTGAGGCACTGAAGACGTTGGAAAACTTGTTAACTTTAATTTTTGTTCATTTTTATTGTGCATTTAACTTTTGGAGTGCCTGAAAATTGGTTTAACCTTAGCTTCGTTCACTTTTATTTTGCACTCACTTTTGGAGTGCAATATTATTTTTGGTTTTTCAGATTTTTATTATTATTAGTGTTATATTTATTATTGGATTGCTTTAATCCAGTGTGCAACTTTGTGTTGTTTTTGGTTTTTTTTATATTGTGCCTGGCACAGAATTCGGCACTGTTGTACTTTGTACTACGATACGTCGCGGACTATTCGTCCTCGTATATTCAACTGGCTGTACTTGCCCTGCGTTGTCGGTTGGCCAACATTCGACATATAATTGTACTGTCGGGTCGGATATATCCGCGTCGTCATCTTTGTTCATAGTTATTTATTTGTTTATTTTTATATTTACATTTTCATATTTTAAAGTTAAATTTACATTCATTAAAGTATTATTAATCTTAGCTTTGGGAGTATTCTTTTTATTTTGTACAAGCCTTTCTTCCGTTTTCAGGCAGTATTTCATATTAACGGTAGGTAACGATCTATTTATTCGTTTTCGTAATTTTGCCGTTAAAAATTACGTGGCGCCCATTCAACCCCTTTCGGGGGTTGATCACCGAACTTAACCCGCTCCCACCTCCACTGTGTAAAGGCTAGCGGCCGCACACCGAAACAACTAGGGTGCGTTATGTAATAAATCGCATTGCGCGAAGCACGTTACAAATTTTGGCGCCCAACGTGGGGCCATAAACGTTAGGGGGCCATAAACGTTAGGGGGCCATAAACGTTAGGGGGCCATAAACGTTAGGGGGCCTTGATCGTTGTTAGGGGCCATAAACATTAGGGGGCCATAAACGTTAGGGGGCCATATCGTTGTTAGAGGCCATTTAGCTTTTTTTTTGGGGTTCGTTGTATCAAAACGCGACTTTCATTGTTAAGGGCCAAATCGTTTGTTTAGGACCGTATGGTTAGCTGATTATACTGTTATATTTTGTGGTCGGGATTTAGATTTTGGGGAACTTCTGAAAAAAAAAAAAAAAAAAATAATTAGGCTTTAAATTTCATATAGTTTTATTGTTGGTTGTACCTTTATTGGTACATATTTGTTTGTTCCTTGTTACATTAACAGGATTTTTTTTTTGTATATTTTTGCCATTTTCCGTCGGTATGGAAACTTCAAGGTTGAGTAGGGATGAATTGGAGTACGAATTGGTCGTGCGGGGAATTCGCGGAACAAATACATTAACGGTACAGGCTATGAGACAGGAGTTGGCAAAAAAATTAAGGAAGGAGGAAGTAGGGCAGATCGTTAACAATCCTGTCAATGAATTAGACTCATCTACCGAAATAGATATTTGTTCAGCAAAAATTGTGCAAATCCAGGAGCTTATTGACAATTTTTCTGGATTGGGTTCAAGTTACGAATTTCAGAAAATCTGCACTAAAATTCAACATGTCATTTCCCGATTAGCGAGAATCGAGAGCAATGACGAAGACATTAAAACATCGGTAAAAACACTGAACGATAGGATTAGGGCTGAAGAAGATAGACTGCTTCAGAAAAATGACGAACAAGAGGAACGTCAGAGACAAGCAGAAGCGAAAGTAGAATCTACAGTCAATAAAAAAACTACACCACCTGCTGTAAGGAGGAAACAGATTCCGGTAGTGCACTGGGATATCAAGTTCGATGGCAATGTACACGAGCTTAGTGTCAATGCATTTTTGGAAAGGGTGAATGATTACCGTATTTCGCGTAACGTTTCCGAGTCGGAATTGTGTGATTCTGCGATAGAGCTGCTGCGAGGACAGGCATTAACGTGGTATCGTTCAGCGCGTTCAAAAATAAAATCATGGGATGATTTCGTCAGGCTGTTGAAAGATGAATACGAGCCATTTGATTATGAAATGGCGTTGTGGGATGAAATTCGGTCACGGACACAAGGTGCGGATGAAACGGTAGGTGCTTATATGGCGAGTATGATAAATTTGTTTAAACGAATGCCGAAACCACCTACGGAAGAAGCGAAGTTACAGGTGTTGCGCAGGAATGTATTACCCTATTATATTCGGGGAATTGGATTAACAGAAATCACCACTGTTGAACAGCTACAAACTGTTTGTAAACAACTTGAAAAAAATCGGCTCATGGCAGAAAAATTTCAACCCCCTCCATCAAGTAAGAAAAATTTACTTGAATCTGATTTAGCTTACCATGGTCGCGCTAAAACAACGTCGGTTAATGCTGCAGACGCTTCCACCTCCTCTAAATCCGGAGGAAAATTAACTTGCTGGAACTGTCACGAAAAGGGTCATATAGCGCGGGACTGCAAGAAAGAGAAACGTAAACACTGTTTTCGATGTGGGAAGGCAGACGTGACAGTCAACTCGTGTCCCAAGTGCTCGGGAAACGCGCGGGGGGGACACTAAAGGGTCGTGTCGTGTCTTCACCCTCCTTTCTGGCGGCCACACACCTGGAGAATGAAAAGAACTTGGCGATAGTTAACTTTATTATCTCACACTTAGGTCAAGATCAGCGTCCTTATTTGGAGATCTCAATCTTTGGTTGTAAGATTTTAGGGCTCTTGGATTCGGGAGCCACTAGGTCCATTATTGGTAGGGAAGGTTGGGAGATGCTAAAAGGGATGGATTTATATTTGGATAAATCGGATGCACCCGGTTGCACGGTTGCAGACTGAAAAGAATGTGTGAGTTTGGGTTCGATTACTGTTCCCGTTCTTCTCATGGACAAAATTAAATTGATTAAATTTTTAGTCGTCCCGGATTTCACCAGCAGTATTATCTTAGGGATGGATTTTTGGTGCACAATGGGGATTGTACCTGATTTAAGAAGGGATGTTTGGAATTTTACGGGATTGGCGACATTAAATGTACAGGATACAATGACATCAGACTTAACAGACGAACAGAAACTACAACTACAGACTATGTTGGACAAAAATTGGGAACGTATGCCAAGAAAACTTGGATGTACATCAAGAGTACAACATAAAATAATTGCGGAATCGGAACCGGTCAAGCAGCGCTATTACCCAGTTTCACCAGCGATTCAGCAACATATCGATGCTGAACTGAAGAAGATGTTAGCTGAGGATATTATTGAGCCTTCCTCAAGTTCTTGGAGTTCACCTATCTTGATGGTGCCGAAGAAAGATGGCGGCTACCGTTTTTGCGTAGACTTCCGGAGGCTTAATAAAGTCACAAAAAAGGATGCGTATCCAATTCCTTACGTTTCTGGAATTTTAGATAGATTAAGAGGTGCCAAGTACTTAAGTTCATTGGACATAAAATCAGCTTACTGGCAAATTCCGATGAGTTCGTGTAGTCGAGAGTTCACGGCGTTCACAATTCCAGGACGTGGACTGTTTCAGTTTAAGCGGATGCCATTTGGGCTCACAAATGCCCCAGCCACCTGGCAGCGTTTAATTGACGAGGTGTTGCAGGCTGATCTTGAGCCTTTCGTCTTTGTTTATCTGGATGACGTAATCGTCATCTCCGAAAGTTTCGAGCAGCATCTAGAAATTTTACAGACGATTTTTGATAGACTTTTTGCGGCGGGTTTGACCCTGAATAAAGACAAATGTCAATTTTTCAGGTCAGAACTACGTTACCTGGGGTATGTTGTAGATAAGCGTGGGTTGAGGGTTGATCCTGACAAGGTAAATGCTATATTGGGGATATCGACGCCAAATAGTGTGGCTGACGTACGCAGTTTCTTGGGCATGGCGTCCTGGTATCGTAGGTTTGTTCAGGATTTTGCCACCATCAGTGCTCCACTCACAAATTTGTTGAAGAAAAATCGGAAGTGGCATTGGACGGAAGAGTGTCAAGAAGCATTTCAGAGGCTGAAAGAATGTCTGATCTCTGCTCCGGTTTTGAATTGCCCTGATTTTTCGAAGCCCTTTGTGGTTCAAACCGACGCGAGTGGTTATGGCTTAGGCGCGGTACTGACGCAAGAAGATTCGGACGGTGAACGCGTCATATGTTTTTTGAGCCGGTCATTGACTAAACATGAACGCAACTATTCCACCACTGAGCGGGAATGCCTTTCAGTTGTATGGGCAATACAAAAACTTCGCCCCTATTTAGAGGGTTCGTGTTTCACAGTCGTCACAGACCATGCCTCATTGACGTGGCTCATCCATCTAAAAGATCCCTCTGGTAGATTATGCCGTTGGGCTGTTAAGCTCCAGCAGTACGATTTTGAGATCGTACACAGGAAAGGGAAAGATCATGTAGTCCCAGACTGTCTTTCGCGTTCTGTGCCGAAAATCGAGACAATTTCATTTAGTGCTGCTCAGATTCCTACAACCGATAAATGGTACTTGAAAATGAAACAAAAAGTCATAGAAAGTAAGTCGCGAAAATTTTCTACCTGGAAAATACACGGCGATATCTTATACAAGCATGTTCGACCTCGACATCCTGATCTTACTGATGAAGAGTTCTCTTGGAAACGAGTAATTCCCAAAGACCAGCGCAAGGAAGTCATGAAGCAAATGCATGATTCGCCAACATCGGGACATCCTGGCATCACTAAAACCTACAATAAATTGAAACAGAAGTACTATTGGCCTAAAATGAAGGCTGACGTGGTGACGTACGTTAATAGATGTATTGTATGCGCTGAGCAAAAGGTGGTGCAGAAAAGTCCACCAGGTTTAATGGGTACTCGGCCGCGGGTATTTCGTCCATTCCAACTCATCAGTACAGACTTAATGGGGCCACTGCCACCATCTACAAAAGGGTACAGATATATTTTAGTTGTGTGTGACTATTTTAGCAAATTTGTGCTTACATTTCCTCTTCGAACGGCGACAGCGCAGACAATATCTGGCTTCATGGAGGAACATGTTTTCTTATTATTTGGTGCGCCACAATATATCGTCTGCGACAACGGAGTTCAGTTTCGCAGTTCGGAATTTCGCAATGTTTGTGCGAAATACGACGCCACTCTTCTCTTTAATGCGCTCTATCATCCACAAAACAATCCCACAGAAAGGGTAAACAGAGTGATAAAAACGATGTTATCTTCATACATTAAAGACCATCAACAACAGTGGTATCATTACTTACCCTCCGTTACTTGTGCCATTCGTACTTTAGTTCATGAAGCCACTGGTCTCACGCCGTACTTCGTGAACTTTGGGCGCGAGCAGATACTGAGTGGTCGAGATTATCAAGTGGACGCTATAGACAACAATGGTGATCTCCATTTTGACCGTGAAGATGTGCGCGAGCAGCGACCAGCGCGGTTCGTGAAAATTTACGCAGAGGTGCGTAAACGGCTGGATCATGCGCAGGCTCAAGCCAGGACGCGGTAATTGTCTAACGCAGCAGATAATTTTGCAAGCAAGTTAGCGGCTAAATACGTAGGACCGTTTAAAGTACGTAAAAAGATTTCGTCTGTCACTTATGAGCTAGAAGATGAAAGTGGTAGAGAGCGTGGCATATGGCATGTAAAGGACTTAAAACCAGGTCCTATTGATGATGATGATGACGACAAAGTTTCCGATAATGATTTGTAGTTTGTTTTGTTTATTTGGTTTTGTATTGAGGAAAAATTTTAGGAATTTTCCCTCACGGGAGTTGGGGAGGGATTTGTTACGTTCTAATTTGGTCCTTTGTTCCAATTTCCTTAATTTTATACCTGCCGTTCCTTCGTTTCCATTCATGACCTGAAAAACAATATTTTATGCCGTAATGATATTATTTATACTTCATAGTTCTATTAAATTCACTTACTTAATGTTTCTTTAAATTTGGTAGCTTCATTTGTCAAAATTAAATAGTCTATTTCGCAGTTTATTATTCTAGTTTCAGTTTTAGGTTAATTTTTGGTGACATTTCTTAATTAGATTTATCTTTGCGGTGATCGTATAAGCTGAGCGCTACGTTCACAACGTAGTGTAGCGGCGGTAAATTTTGAATTTGACTGGTAAATAAATAGACTTAAATTGGTTGGATTTATTTTTGTATTAATTTAGTTTATTTATTTAAAACATTAACATACAACTATTATCCCATCCTACTATCCTTAAATTACCCCTATCCTATACTAAAAATTATGAGCGTAACACGTTTTATTTAAGTAGATTTGTTGTGCGCAAGGCTATGGTTACCCTCTTTCTCTCTTTCCGGAATTTAAATTATTTTTCCCTGCCTTAAGTAAGATCCGGGGACTTATCGTAAGTAACTTCAAGCGGGCGAACGTGTGGAAGAAAATTTGAGTTGCGGGTCAGAATGACTTAAAGTAATTCCGGTCGAGTGTAAAATATTCGTAGGGAATATTACCCTTATTTGGGGATCAATCGCCGGATTACGTATTTCGTTAGGAGGTTTTTGGTGATTTGTGAATCAACCTCCCGCGGAGTTCCCACGTGGGGATCAATTTAAGTGTTAGTGGTTCGCGACCTTTTTTCTTTTGCTCGTAACATCTTCCAACATCTCGCCACGGGCTGAAGGCATCGTCGGGGGACAGTTAGCTCACGGGTGGACATCTCCAGCTGGTGTGACGCTGCCTGGCATCGTCCGCATTCCGCTGACTGACTGCAGTCATCCCCACCACCATTCCTGGCTACCTACCGCCACTAGAGATAAGTCGTACAGACATCTTTTATATTTTTTTAACAACTTTTATTTGAGGCACTGAAGACGTTGGAAAACTTGTTAACTTTAATTTTTGTTCATTTTTATTGTGCATTTAACTTTTGGAGTGCCTGAAAATTGGTTTAACCTTAGCTTCGTTCACTTTTATTTTGCACTCACTTTTGGAGTGCAATATTATTTTTGGTTTTTCAGATTTTTATTATTATTAGTGTTATATTTATTATTGGATTGCTTTAATCCAGTGTGCAACTTTGTGTTGTTTTTGGTTTTTTTTATATTGTGCCTGGCACAGAATTCGGCACTGTTGTACTTTGTACTACGATACGTCGCGGACTATTCGTCCTCGTATATTCAACTGGCTGTACTTGCCCTGCGTTGTCGGTTGGCCAACATTCGACGTATAATTGTACTGTCGGGTCGGATATATCCGCGTCGTCATCTTTGTTCATAGTTATTTATTTGTTTATTTTTATATTTACATTTTCATATTTTAAAGTTAAATTTACATTCATTAAAGTATTATTAATCTTAGCTTTGGGAGTATTCTTTTTATTTTGTACAAGCCTTTCTTCCGTTTTCAGGCAGTATTTCATATTAACGGTAGGTAACGATCTATTTATTCGTTTTCGTAATTTTGCCGTTAAAAATTACGTGGCGCCCATTCAACCCCTTTCGGGGGTTGATCACCGAACTTAACCCGCTCCCACCTCCACTGTGTAAAGGCTAGCGGCCGCACACCGAAACAACTAGGGTGCGTTATGTAATAAATCGCATTGCGCGAAGCACGTTACAATATATTATCTCTTTCTGCGCCATAGAAACATTGTATAGCTATCTCTGTTTAATCGCTAACGCTTGTTATGCTACAGTCACATGCATATTCTAGGGCCGCCGCATACGTCATACTTCCGGTGGTGTTTAATATTCAATTAGTTTTTTTCGTAGTAAATAATACTTTATAGGAAAAATAAATCTCATTTTTTTCATCATCATTTTTCAATTTTATTTTGTTGTTTCAAACATCCCAATCCTTTTCAAATTCTATAGACCTGTGTAAATTTGTAGTTTTATGTCTTAAATAATAAATAATCCAAAAGTACCGCAGAAATATAAATTTCCAACGCTACTACTTGCTTTACTATATTTGGCAAAATCTGTTTAAAATGCCGAAAACCACTTTTTCTTCCATTTTGAAATTATTCAGATTTCCTTTAAAAGATAAATATAATCTTTCCAATACAAACCCACACTGAATTACTTATCATTCGTTAAATATTTATTTTTCTCATTGATTTTTCACGGGGGCCAGCAAGGATTTTTTCCTTGGATTTAGTACGTGATAAAAATGAGATGAATGTTATATTAGATATGCAAAAGCTTTAAGAATGTAATGAATGCACATATTAATCTAAAATATACTGAGTTTAGTACATAATAAACTCGCGCTTGTACCTTATTGCAAATATAAATACTTCAAAGTTATTGCAGCAGAAATGGAATAAATTTTTCATGTAATGAAAAATATCTCTCTATTTTGAAAGAAAAAAATCTGTTGTCGCCATCTCCATTTTGGTTACATAACTATAGGGCGCGAGTAGTCATGTGACATTGTTGGCCTCGACAAGAAGATATGGGAGCCCATGTCAGAATGACAATTAGTAATTATGTATAAAGATGTCCAATGCCAGAATTTTTCATTAAAAATTTTAAGGTTAATTTGTCACGAGGAGTGTGGAATTTACTTGCTGAGGAAACCACATGGAATTGAAAAATCACTAAATTTAGAATAAAAACTATGATATTTGACATCTATGTACATAATTACTAGCTATCATTCTGACATAGGCTCCCATATCTGCTTGTCAAGGTCAACAAAGTGACATGACTACTCGCGCCCTATTGTATTTAACATTTCTTGTATCATCTATTCTTTATATTTAATGTTTTTACCTACCGTCACCTCTAGGTAAGGAAGGTATTGTCTTTGGTCAAAAAATTCGGTGGTTAGTTTTCATTGAATAACCACGTTTTAGGGTCTTTACAATACGATTTTACTATTTTTACGATGATGTCTGTATGTGTGTGTGTGTGTTCGTGTGTGCGTGTGTGTGTGTGTGTGTGTATGTGTGTGTGTCCCCGCCTTTTCGGACACGATATCTCCAATACTAGAATTCCAAAAATTACAATTCTTCGTATTCCTCTTCCTTACAACCATATGCAGACCTGTTTAGATTTTGGTTATAATTGGTCAACCGGATGTACCCTGATTTGAAGATTTTAATAGTTTTTCTTGGAAAACTCAGTTAAATGTTATTATAACATAAAGAATATATTATTATCTATACGATTTGATTGAATTTTATATTTGTTATTCAACAGATATAGAGTTAAAGAAGAATAAAGATAATAAATTTGATATAAATTTCATAATTCAGCCAGCTATGCTAACTTAACCATGGAAACTGCTAATATATTCAGGTAATTCAAATTGACAGATGTCAGTATCAATAAAATGTAAATCAATGAAAGAAAAAGGGAAGTAACTCTAGTGTTAGAAGTGTCTAGATATAAGAGAGACGATTACATTAGTTTGAACATGTTATGAGGAGAGATGAATATATTAATAGAAGGTGGAAGAAACATAGGAAGACCAAATATAATATGAAAAGACTGTATTGCAGAAGACTTGAGAGAAAAGGAAATGATTGAGGACGACACGGAAAACAAAAATGAGTGGAAGAAGAAAATAAAAAATAGCGACCCCCTAACGAATGGGAAAAACTAAAGAAGAAGATGTCAGTGTCTAGTGCAATTTGCATAGTTTGTTTATGAAATAACTTTACTGGAAATATAGGATCTTTTGCAAGAAAATTTATGTATGGGGCCGTGTGCAGTAACATGATTTTGCTGACTTTGGCAAGCAGATATGGGGACCTGTGTCAAAATGACAGCAATTAATTATGTCCATAACTGACAAGTGTTATAATTTTTCATTCAAAATTTCATAATTTTCTTATTTCATGTGGTTTGTTTGTTATCATGAGTATGGAATTCAGTTGCCGAGAAAGAGAATCACATAATACCAAAAATTTAGAAACTTTCGCAAGAAAATTTATGTATGGAATTTGAACATAATACATTGACGGAAGGTATTGTGCTGGCCACATCAGATTTTTAATTTTAAATTCATTCTATGAAATAATTTTGAAATGTTTCCAATTCATTGTTCGGATTGATAGTATTTTTGACGGGTATATGTAATGTACCTATAATTTTAAATATTTAACTATTATTACAATAGAAAATAATATAATGTATGTACTTCCCAGAAAAAAATCTTTAGTAATGTATTTGGATTTTAGACACTGACATGTATCTATCAGTTACAAATATTTTTTTATTTTTCAATTGGTTCCCATGGCATTATTTGGGCTGTGAGATTTATTACAACATATTATTATATACCTTATATTTCTTTATTTCTAAATCTATAAAAGATAATAAAATATTTATAAGTATCAGATAGAGAATTTACTCTTCTTTAATACAAGGTAGAACAAAAATTTTCAAAAAATAATATTTAGAAGAACGTCCGGTTCTCCAATTATTACCAAAACCTTTTCAGCTCTTCCCAATAATGTCCGATTGAGAAATACGTAGTTAAACAGATATTAAGTATTATAGTTTTTGAGAAATCGTCCTTCCAACCGACCCACATACACACACACATACATACACACACAGACATCATAAACATATTAAAATCGGATTGTAGGGACCTTAAAACGTGCTTAATCATTAAAATTTGGATATGCGATTTTTAGCATGAATCTCTCTTAGCGAGAGGTAAAAATAGAGCATATAATATAAATATTTATTTTACAAATAAAATTTATACACACTCGTGTAAATAAATTTATTTATTATTATTTCTATGAAATAATAGTACATTAAAACACAAGTATCATAAGGCAATCTGTTAACGTACGAGTCCAAGTTTGGAAAACGAGCCGCTAGGCGAGTTTTACAAAGGACGAGTGCGTCAACAGGCCTTATGATACGTGTTTTTTATACTATTTTTTCTATTGAGGTATTTTTACGATTAAATTGATTTAAATTGCGACGTCAAATTATGACTAGGTATTTTTTTGTTAGTTATGTTTATGTTGGTAACGCTTCTCGCTAACAATTGAAATTTCATATTTT